>CAWUFW010002095.1:380000-980000 GCA_963921515.1 Calotriton arnoldi
GTAGGACTTGCTTGACCTGCCAGGCCAGCGGGAAGACAGTGCAGAAGCTGAAAGCGCCCCTGAATCCCTTTCTTGTCTTTGGCACCCCCTTTGAAAGGATAGGCATCGACATTGTAGGGCCCATGGATCCCTAGACAGCCTCTGGCTACAGGTTTACACTGGTTCTGGTGGATCATGCCACAAGGTACCCAGAGGCCATCCCTCTGATGACTACAACTGCACCTGCAGAGGCGAAGGCCCTAATGGGGATTTTTACCAGATTGTGTTTCCCCATGGAAGTGGTGTCTGACAGGAGCACCAACTTCATGTCTGCTTATATGTAGTCAATGTGGAGGTAGTGTGGAGTTACCTATAACAGTGGTTCACAAACTTTTGACTCCTGAGGACCCCTATTGAGTCACTACTGGAAGCCGAGCACCCCCAAGCAATTCGTACAATTTAAATTTCAAACATTAAAACAGTAATTCGAAAAAAATAAACACACGTGTGCACACCAAACAGATACCCGAATTACTAAAGCTTTTAGTATTTTATATTGAAAACATTTGCAAAATCGAAATTTTTTAATAGGAAGGTTGGTGCTGCATCTCGACGACTAACCTTTCAATATTTGGCTTTATTTTAGAGTGTGAGGCTCCTGCTCCTGACGGGGCCGGACTGGAACCCAAAGCAGCCCTGGCAAATGTCAGACCACACCCCGTACGGTGCACACCAAGTGCAGTGAGTGAGCCTGGCCACTACAAAGCGGACTTTGAGGGGCTCTCCCACCAAGAAAATTTGGGGAAAAATGGTGCATTCTACAACACATTTGTAATTATATATTGAATTGTATTCGCTTTTAAAGCATAGTAAATGATGACCTTACTATGCACCAATACAACAATCTTTTTGGGGCTCTTCCATGAATCCCTCACTATCATCCTCCAACAGTGCCTCTCTTCTTCCCATAGCACCTCTGTCAAATGTATTTAATTTGTTTTATAGCATCTCTCCTACTAGTGTAGGGCAGTGGTTCCCAAACTTTTGACTCCTGAGGACCCCTATTGAGTCACTACTGGAAGCCGAGGACCCCCAAGCAATTTGTACGATTTAAATTTCAAACATTAAAACAGTAATTCGAAAAAAATAAACACACGTGTGCACACCAAACAGATACCCGAATTACTAAAGCTTTTAGTATTTTATATTGAAAAAATTTGCAAAATCGAAATTTTTTAATAGGAAGGTTGGTGCTGCATCTCGACGACTAACTTTTCAATATTTGGCTTTATTTTAGAGTGTGAGGCTCCTGCTCCTGACGGGGCCGGACTGGAACCCAAAGCAGCCCTGGCAAATGTTGTCAGACCAGTCCCTGTACGGTGCACACCAAGTGCAGTGAGTGAGCCTGGCCACTACAAAGCGGACATTGAGGGGCTCTCCCACCAAGAAAATTTGGGGGAAAATGGTGCATTCTACAACACATTTGTAATTATATATTGAATTGTATTTGCTTTTAAAGCATAGTAAATGATGACCTTACTATGCACCAATACAACAATCTTTTTGGGGCTCTTCCATGAATCCCTCACCATCCTCCTCCAACAGTGCCTCTCCTTCTCATAGCACCTCTGTCAAATGTATTTCATTTGTTTTATAGCATCTCTCATACTAGTGTAGGGTGTCAGAGCACTTTACATCACACACATACAGAAACAATGGGGGAGATTTACAAAAACGTCACGCTATGCAGCGCAGCCCCCCGCGAGGCTGTGCTGCATTGCACGACAGTAGGGAGCAGGGGAGCGCCATTCCAAAAAGCTTTATTCGACGTGTTAAGTCATAAAAGCGCACAAAAGTACATCTAAAACAATTCATAAGACATCTAAAACAATTCATAAAACACCTCATCAAATATGATACACGCCCATATGGATGGTTAAAAACAAATACCATAAAAACGCTATATACAAATATAAAAATACAATAAAAATTATTATAATAAAACTTTGTAGTTATTCCATAATACGAGCTACAGATTTCAAAGCAAAGTGGTCATAGAAACTGGCAAATGTTTCCACAAAAATACATTACAGCATGACATAATCTCATTTGATCCAATGCTTAATTGAGGAAACGTGCTCTTGTTGCCCACGCCCACCCCAGGTATTGTGCCATTGCTATGACAATCACCTCTGCTGTGTCAGTTCTTAGGATTCTTTCAGCTTCACTTGATCTTGTTCTCAAGAGCTTGCAAATTGGTGACAACCAGACACGGCGTGGGGCATTGTATCCAATACATTCAGGGGAGCGCCATATTTTCAAAGCTATGGCTCTCTCCTCCCCTTTCCTTTCGCCGGCGCTGATTTCAGCAGCCCTGCGCCATTCACACACCTTAGCGCTAAGGTGTGTGCATGAGTGTAGCATATGTTTTGTACAGGAAGGGTACCCTTCCTGTACAAAATACTATGCTAGACACGAGGAAAAGCTTTTCCCACATTATATGCGTGCTGCACAGTGCAGCACGCATGCAAAGTCGGAAAAGGAAGGAGAAATGAAAGCATTTCTCCTTCCTTGTGCCTAGTTGAAAAGGGCGCAGTTTTCTCACGCTAAACCCAATCTGCTGTTTTGAGTAAATTGGGTTTAGCGTGAGAATCCTTGGGTGGTTGCATGGGAACAAGTTTAGCGCTGGAAAGTAAATTACAAAAAAAAGATTGAGTCGTTTTGCGTCACTTTTGTGACGCAAACATGGCGCAAAAGCTTAGTAAATCTCCCCCATTTAATCATACGTGTGTAAATCAGTGTATAGAAAATGTTACATAGGGGAAAGGGGACTTCAAGGTGTAGGATTCACGTCATCCATACTGGTAAGCATTTTTTAAGAGTGCTTGATTTGGAGAAGCACAAAATCTTGTTTCAGAACATAACAGTGGTTAGCATGGACTTTAATTTTAACAATTTAATTCTACCCAAACATACCTTTTTGGCAGCATCAGGATAATGAAAGACTGCGAAAAAAAGATAGCATACTAACTTGTACCATGCAGTTTGCATGCAGCTCTTTGACGGCAGTTCATAGCTGACGGTGCTAGATTATGATTGTAACTTATGAACTGCACAGCAACAAAAGAATCTCTGTGACAAAAGCAGTAACCCACTAAGCTATGCACATAAAATAATGTTTTATTAAAAATGCATGGTACACGTTCTTTGGAGCAGGCATATTAACCCTCTGCGCTACCTACCATCTCTTTCCAGAAGGTACATTAATCACTCGAGTTATCTTGACACTTTTAGTGTTGTCCGAAAACTGCAGATTATACAAGGAACTTTGCATTGCTTCAAGACTGCTGCCTGCGGACCCCCTGGGAATGTGTCAGGGACCCCTGGGGGTCCGCGGACCCCAGTTTGGGAACCACTGACCTATAAGTTTTCCTCACCCTACCATCCACAAACCAATGGGTTTGTTGAAAGATTCAACAAAACCCTCAAGGGCATGCCTGAGGCCATGAGGCGTAACTGGGACGTCCTCTTACCATGCCTGCTCTTTGCTTACAGAGGTACCATAGAAGGGCGTCAGCTTTAACCCCTTTGAGCTTCTGTATGGTCATACGGTTACCTCCCAGTCTGGTTAGGGAGGGGTGGGAGGAATCTCCCAAGAACCCCCTTTCCAAGATGTTAACTGCATGCTAGCCTTCAGAAGCCAGTTGGCCAAGTTGTGGAAGCAAGCTCCTGACAACTCAGAGGCCAGCCTGGAGGTAATGAAACAGTGATGTGGGTGATGGAACCCATGGAGCCCAGGGCCCTTCAACACTGTTGGACTGGGCCCTATGCGATTGTTGGAAGGAAGGAGGCGGTCACCTACCTGTTGGACCTCAAGGCCCCCAGAGGGCTATCCATATCAACTGTCTCAAACTACACTCTGAGAGGTCTGAAGTCACTATTTTGTTGGTGACAGATGGTGGGAAGGAAGAGGAGAGAGAACCACTCCCCGACCTCCTAGCATTTAAAGAGAAGGATATATCAGTGGAAGGTGTAAACCTTTTCCCTACCCTGACTCCAGAACAGCAGGGAGACTGTCACCAGTTGCTCGATCAATTCTCCTCTCTGTTTTCCCTCACTCTTGGGACTACCCATCTGTGGACCCATGATGTGGACACAGGAGACAGCCTCCCTGTCAAGAATAAAATATATAGGCTGTCGAACAAAGTGAGGGCCAGCATCAAAGATGGGTACCAAAGATGTTGGAGTTGGGGGTGAATGAACCCTCCAGTAGCCCCTGGTGCTGGTACCAAAAGCTGCCCCACAGGGCACCACACCAGAACACCGGTTCTGTGTGTATTACAGGGGGCTCCATTCACTCACCAAGACTGATGCTCATCCCACCCCCAGGCTGATGAGCTGATTGAGAGGTTAGGGGCTTCCCACTTCCTGAGTACTTTTGACCTTATTACTGGCAGATCACCCTAACTGAAGGAGCCATGGACAGGTCAGCCTTCACGACTCCAGAGGGCCATTACCAGTTCAGAGTGATGCCCTTTGGATTAAAGAATCTCTCTGCCACCTTCCAGAAGCTGGTGAACCAGATTTTGAATGGAATGGCAGCCTTCAGTGCTGCTTATTTGGGTGACATAGCAGTCTTCAGTAGCAGCTGGAAGACAACCTTTTTCACCTGCAGGAAGTGCTTCACGTCCTGCAAAAGGCAGGCCTGACTATCAAGGCCAGGAAGTGCCAGATTGCGCAGGAGTCTGTGGTGTACTTGGGATACCTGGAGGGGCAGGGGGAAGGTGCAGGCCCTCTAGGTCAAGATAGAAACTATCATGGTCTGGGAGTCCCCAAAAACCCAGACTGAGGCGAGAGCCTTCCTAGGCCTCGCTGGTTCCTACAGGAGGTTTGTCAAGGGAAATGGCACCATTGTTGCCCCCTTGACTGAACTGATTTCGAAAAAGCAGCCCAGGAATGTGATTTGGACAGCAGCATGCGAAAAAGCATTAGACTCCCTAAGCAGGGTATGTGCACAGCTCCTGTGCTCAAGGCCCCTGACTTTTTTGGTGAATTCATTGTGCAAAATGATGCCTGAGGGCATAGGGGAATTTTTTTCACAGTTGGATGAGGAGGGCCTAGACCAACTTGCAGAATTCATTTCTAGGCGGTTATTTTCCAGGCAACAGAGGTGGAGTGCTGTTGAAAGGGAAGCCTTTGCTGTGGTCTGAGCACTGAAGAAGTTGACATCACATGTGTTTAGGACTAACTTCCTGATTCAGACAGACCACAGGCCCCTCAGGTGGCTCATGCAAATCAGGGATGAGAATCCAAAACTGTTGAGGTTGTCCATCTCCCTACAGAGAATGGACTTCACGGTGGAACACCAACCTGAGTTAGACCACGCCAATGCTAATGGTCTCTCCAGGTTCTTCTGCCTTAGTGAAGATAACTCCCAGGAAGTTGAGTAGCTCTCCCCACTTTCAGCTGGGGGGGGGCATGTGTTAGACCGGACAGCCTTAGGGTTGTCTTCCCCAAACGTTTTTCCTGCTTGCCTCATATTTTGCGGATTCCTTTTTGTTCGTTTTAGGACTCTCAGCACTTTACCACTGCTAACCAGTGCTAAAGTGCATGCTCTCTCTCCCCTAAACATGGTTTGATTGATGTATCTACAATTGGCACATTTAATTTACTTAGAAGTTCCCAGTAAAGTGCACATGTCCCCAGGGCCTGTCTAGACTACTAGTGGTATTGCAGCGCTGCTTGTGCCACCCACTCAAGTAGCCCTTAAACATGGCTCAGGCCTGCCATTGTAGAGCTTGTGTGTGTGTGATTTACACTGCCATGTCGACTTAGCATTGAAACCCCTTTGCCAAGCCTTAAACTCCTTTAATTACATGTACGACACCCCTAAGGTATGCCTGGGTAGCTCATAGCCATACAACAACACACATGCCAATGCTGATAACAGTTATAATAAATAAAATAAAAAATATATAAATCCTTATTTGTAAAGCGCAAACTACTCACCCTTACGGGTCGCAAGGCGCTGGGGGCCGTCGTGGAAATTAAGTAAGCTATTGCCCAGAGTCACATGGTGCTGAGCTGAGCTGCCGCCGGGGATCGAACCGTGAGCCCTGTGCTCCTAAGTCAGCTGCCCTGGCCGCTGCACCACACCTCTCCATGATCACACATGACACTTGATGTGACCATTTGTTGACGTTTTATTTGTTTTACTCATATCACTTTTTCTTTACGAATTTTGCATGAATTTTTCATCTAATAAACCATCAGTTTTTCAAAAATATTATTAACACAAAAATCGTACAAAATCCACAGAAGAACACAAAGAGGAATATGGTGAATTAAATTGCAGATTTTAACACCACTAAATACATTGTCAAACAAAACATTAACAATACATTGACAAGACACCTACTACAAAAAAACAAATACAATAAGCTCTAGTTCTGTAATTAATGATCCAATTTCTCATTTGTGAAACAGGAAGAAAGAACAAAGCCCTGTAAATTGGCGTTTACTCGCTTACAAAAAAATCCTTTTAACAGGGCAAGACCAAACAGTGGACTATTCTGGCTCAATAAAAAACTTTTTCATAAATAATTTTAAACAACAGTCACGTCTTGAGCCAACATAGTAAATCCCTGTGCAAACCACTTGTTTGGTGAAACACCAGTCGACGCGTTTTGAACCCAATAGTGTGTCTTAACAGGGTTCTCCTCAGGACACAGAACTCATAGTGAGCTGAAAAATTAAAAAAGAACACACTCATGTTAGCACTCATATCCGAACACATCTGTTCAGCACCATCCATACTTAATTTACCTCTTTTTTCTCAGAAATCCTCTTATATTAGTTATTATCCTTATTCAGACTCTGCCCCGATCTTATTAGTGTGCAGACACTAAAAAAGAAGCAAAACAAGGGAAGAGGGATCAAATCTATATTCTGTAGTACAAATCTCTGAAGTGGACAAATTTATCAAAGTATGGGACAAATTATTCAACCAAGACCCGGGAGAGAGAGAGAGAGAGACGCTCACTTTGGTCGAGAAACACTCCTTAACAAACGTGGAAGCCGTAATCTCTTCTGTCCGCGCCTTTTTCAGTCCACGGAGGTTACTTTGTAACTGGAAGGGGAAACGTGAAAGTACAAACTTAGCGGTTCAGAAGCTCAGACGATATTTGCGAGCCAAATCGTAGTTTGTGCAATAGATCAAAACATACCTTAATCACAGAGCGGCATCGCACGGGACGCACGAGTCAACGGTTTCTTCTTCGAGTGAAATACCAATATGTGAACGGTCGAAGTTAAACGATAGCTTCCGGTTTATCTTGGTCATGCGTGCGCAGTTGAAGTGATTGCGAAGACTTCTGGGAGATGTAGTTCCGTTGTGGCAAATGCCAAATTCTTTCGGAAAACAGTTATGTTACGCAAAAAGGCCCGTGCTGGTTCTTAATGACAGAACGGTGAGACCTTCAATCACAGTACAGGAATAGTGCTTCCAGTTGGCCCATCATTATGCTACAAATTGTAAAGTTCTGTCATTTCGTTTAACCCATCAACTGCTGTGTTACATTTTACAATTAGCAGTGCCTCTCTCTGAGTTAGTCGTCTGTCCAGATCTCCTCCGCGGGGGTCTACTTCAAGTGGTGATATTATAGTCCACCGTAATTCATTCTCTGCATGATTCTGGCTAATCCAATGACTAACCAATGGGGCAGTGAGCATCTTTCTGCGAATCCTAGATTTATGATGTGTGATCCGCTGTCTAACTTCTTGATTCGTTTTTCCGATATACAATTTAGGACAAGGACACAATATTCCATAAACCATATTTTTTGTTTTACAATTGGAAAAAGAATCATGTTTCCAATTGATATTATATGAAAACAAAGATCCTTCAATGGTTTGGTTACAGCACACACATGTGCCACACCTATGATGGCCGACAATGGGCGGTAGATGCAGCTGTTCTCGCAATGTATTCTTGATCAATGTCTTGGGTAATGCTGCACGCATCACCTGGATCCCGATACTGCTTTCTTTTTTGAGTGCAAAAAGAGGTTTAGTAAAAGACACGTCTAGATTTTGAATCAGTTGCCAATTTTGATTAATAACTTTTTTCAATTGATTGGTCCTGGGACAAAATGTAGTGACACAAACGAGACGTTCAATTTTAGGTTTCTCTTTTTTGTATAGGAGCTCTTCACGTGGTGTCCACCACGCTCTCTTCATATCATGTTTTAAAAGTTTCTTGGGATACCCTCGTGCTCTCAATTTTTCAATCAAATTTGTTGCATGGAAGGTATAGTCCGTTTTGTATGAACAATTCCGTTTGATCCTTAAAAATTGTCCAAATGGTAAATTATCGGGAAGGCTCCGCGGATGGTGACTGGTATAGTGCAGTGCTTTGTTCCTATCTGTGGGTTTTGTGTGAAGTGTAGTCACTAATCCGCCTTCAGAGGCATAAATTTCAACATCCAGAAATGTCATTCTTCAAGGATTGTGGTGTAAACTGAATTTGACGTCTGCTGTTCTTTCATTCAACCAACCATGAAATTCAATAAGGTTGTCCACTTGGCCTGTCCGTATGAAGAATATATCATCTATGTACCGGACCCAATTAGAGATATATTGATGAAAGGGGTTGTTACTGTATATAAATTTGGCCATGTAGAGTACCGCTAGCTCCGGTTTATTAGATGAAAAATTCATGCAAAATTCGTGAAGAAAAAATATGAGTAAAACAAATAAAACGCCAACAAATGCTCACATCAAGTGTCATGTGTGATCACGCGGAGTGATGAATAACTTATCAGTATTGGCATGTGTGTTGTTGTATGATTGTAAAATAGGCCTAGCCTTACTGATTAAGGGCCAAACCCTTTCTAGTTGAACAAGCATTGGCATAGCCAATAGGTCTCGCCTTTGGGACCTTATAAGTGTTTAGCCATGCAACACATGATGTTGTTGCACCAAGGATATCGTGCTGCATAACTAAACACTTATAAGGTCCCAAAGGCGAGACCTATTGGCTATGCCAATGCTTGTTTTTACACTTGGGAGCTAGAGGCTTGGCACTGTGCTTCTCCAGAAATATAGGTAGTAAATGTTTTGTACAGTTTCTTGAATGAAGAAAACTGTGTAGGAAACAAGATTACAATTCAGAAGTTTTTAAAGTCAGACTTCTTACGACAATTGTTTGAGGCGTAAAACAGCCAAATGGGAGGGTTTGACACATATGAACACTAGGTACTTAGCCAAACTGACATAAAAGTTTGGTTATTCTAATAAAAGCTGTCAAACAGAGTAATTCTTGGGTACCTGGTAATTAGTAATAGTGTTTGTTTTATATAGCGCGAACTCGACAAGATATCGGGTATCAGAGCGCTTTACATGTGCACCAGTTTCGTTACAGATGGACACATTAATTTTTTTGTTAGGCGCGGGGAGATTAAGTGATTTGCCCAGAATCAAAGGTTGTTGAGCGTCCCTGCCGAGACTCGAACCCGGTTCCCCAGCTTTGAGGTCGACCGCTCTAGCCGTAAGGCTACATCCTCTCCCCATCTTTGTCTGTGCCACGGTGTGCCTACTCATCAACTTACCCATCCAAACACCTCAAAATATTGAATCAGTGCATCTTCATACAGAAACACCAGAGACTGCACTGGCAACTTGAAGTCATAAAAAATCCACCCTACAGAAGTAAAGCCGACTCCATTCCACAACCCCATGCTTCATCAGCACCCGCACATCAGTCCTTCAGCACACCCTCTAAGTCCCAGCAAACTAAAGGCATTACCTCTTTAATTCACCCATACTTGCATGCATTACTCCATACAAAGGTAGCAGGTGACAATGGGGCTTATCCAGCAACCAGCAAATCGTCGAGGTTCCTTCCTCAGCCCCAGTGCCCCCACAGCGCCCGCCAGCTATCCCATTGGCTATTTCACTCTAGCTGAAGATTAATAACTGCTTACTACCTCAGATTTAAAGGTCACTCTTTGTGAGTGACACAAATGTAAACACGAACATCACACCCAACTGCTGTGAGCTGCGAGGATGGTGCTAAACAGCGTCTGACTTCAAGCAAGGCAGGGGAGACAGCCTAGTTTCTGCAGCCTGACAACAAAATCAATAAGCCTCGTAGCAAAATACGAATTACCGGCGTATTTACAGGGATTTACACTGACGTTACAAACGCTGCTCCAAATGACAATCAAAGCACAGGCACCCCTTCGCACTGAGTTCAATCAGAGAAAGGCAGTTCGTGTCCAAAAAGTGGCCCAGACCAGCACCTCCTCGAGGGAGCTTAGCTTAAGGGAAGGCCCGTCCATTCACAAGATTTCACTAATAGAAGGACCCAAGTGAGCAACCAGTCCATTCCCAGAACATGAGGTTCAGCAAACTAAAGAACCTACTTTACAAAAAAATAACTCAGCTGGCGCTCCGTGCTCACGGAAAAAAAGAGGTACCGGATCAGTTTCCATTGAGCCCAGGCCTCTGCCAGAACTGCGCGAGGGCACGGCTGGCGCGCCAGGCACGAGATGAAAGGCGCGCGCGCGCCGTAGGGCTCACGGTGAACAGACGGAGTGGGGGGAGGGCGGCCGAGAGCACACAAAGCGATTCCCTTGCGGGAGCGAGCAGGGGCACCATCTGTTTGAAAGTTAATTACAAACAGATGTCGCTAAAGCTCGCTCCCGCAAGGGAATCGCCAAACGTGCACGCGTTGCCATTGAAAGCAATGCAAAGCGTGCACGTTTTTGGGCGAAAAAGTGAATCGATTTCAAGAGGTCTCCTCCTATGCAGCGCATGCGCGCTGCGTAGGTGAGACCTAAAAATGGGTAGCTCATAGGGCAGAGTGCTATGTAATCAAAAGGTAGGACATGTACTTTTAAGTTTTGCATGTCCTGGTAGTGAAAAACTTCCAAATTTGTTTTCACTACTGTGAGACCTACCCCTCTCATAGTATAAAATTGGGGATTCCTTATTACACTTAATAAGCTGTAATTCCTGACCGAGAGGGAATAGATCTATCACGTTTTATACCAATGGATGTGTAAATCCTCTTTAATGGTATAGTCGAAGTTATCATTTCAACTTTGAAAATGCCACTTTTAGAAAGTTGGCATTTCCCTGCTCTTAGCTCTTTTGTGCCTGAAGACTGTCTTTGATCAGTCTGGAGTGGGTGACAGCTGGACTTTGTGTATTCCCCCTACACAGCCACAAACAAAGAGAACTTAGTTGTAACATAATGGATTTTTCTGGAAGGATGGGAGGGAGGTGTTGGGCACAGCATCACACTTACACCTGAATAGGCTGTATCCTGTCCATACACAAAGGGCTGCATACCCCCCTGTAGTGAATCTAGAGCCAGGACAGAAGGGAGGAACTCTGTGCACTTCAAAGACCCTTCTTTAAAGTCACTCCAACTTCAAAGGCACTACCGGGTAGAAGTACTGGACCTCTGGCACTACCAACTCAGTACACTTCCGGACCTGAAACCACTCTGCCAGGAAGAAGACTGCTGTGCTAAAGGACTGCCACTCTGCTGGACCGCTGCTCTGGAAGACTGCTGCCATGCTGTGCTGTCCTGCTGCCCTCTCTGACTGGTCGAAGACTGGATCTACATCACCTGAACCCAGAGTGACTCCAAGGGCTAGCTGACTAGTCTCCTGATCCAAAGTCTCAGGGACATAATAGACTTCAAGTCACCCTGCTCTTACACCTAGGACTACTGGAAGTGGGCCTGAGATGTTCTGCTACAGCACCGACGCATCCTTTGCTGCGAGAGCAAAATGGACACACAACCGCCGTTGTGGGAGCAGGACCGGTGCATCGCACTCAGAACCAGCACATCGTCATAGGAAACACCGCATTGCTGTCACTGCAGAGAGACGATCGACGCATCTACTAGACTATGTGGGGAAACCCGGCTCATCAGCTTTGGAACCGGCACATCTCGGAACCAGCACATCGTCATCTGAACCCGTGCATCACCACTGTTGCGTGGGTAAAAAAACGACGCATCACCTCGACTACGGGATTGACACAGAAGCATCGCTTGGCCGCACCCCACATGTTCGCTATTGTGACAAGGATCAAGATATTTTTGTTCAACGGGCTTTGCAGGGTCCCTGTATACGGCCCGCGCTCCATCATGGTCGGCCTGAACTTTTGACTTTGACCCAGTCAAGCAACACCGGATATCCCAAATAGGCACTTATTGCTTCTAAAAGCTATTTTCACATTTAATCTTTAAAAATTGATCTGACACACTCTACTTATTGGATTTTTGCAATTTTGGTCTTGTTTTATTTATAAATTTGAATCCTATTTTTCTAACCTGGTGTGGAGTCATTTTGTGGTGTTTTCACTGTGTCACTGTTTGAAGTGCTGCACAAATACCTTACACATTGCCTCTTAGGTTAAGCCTCACTGCTCTATGCCAAGATACCACAGGGCGAGCACAGGATAATTTAGGGTGTGTTGTTTGTTGTGACTTACCCCGACTAGGATTGTGGTTGCTGCTTGGACAGGGTGCATACCTCTGCCAATCAGAAACCCAATTTCTAACAGAAGTGATGTTTCTCATGAAAGGAATTTCAGATGCATTTTAGGATCGGTTCAAAGGAGTCAACATGAGTTGACTCAAAATAGTATTAAGCCCCCATGGTACTGGTGGACGTTGTACTGGAAGAAAACCTCTAAAAAGCCCCTTCATAAATTGTTTCATGATTCTCTGGGAGAATAGTATGTTTGAGGTTTGCTACTTTTCCTAAAACAGTGAAATTCCAGTCAGATGGGCTCATAATAATGAGTATTTTAAACCATCCTTTGCTATAATATGTAAATAAAGAAATATTTGACGAGGTGCTATTGTTATCAAATGGAAACCTTTATTCTAGCACCAAACACAAAAACGTTTCCATTTGGCATTGTATTCATCTTTTGTAGAGCTGGCGCTCTGGCCTGTGACAGAATGTCCCTACATTCTGGCGTGAGATTCGGATAACCATATACTAGGTCGTCCAGTACAATGCTGTCCGGTTCAATGAACGAAAATCATACAGCAGAATGTCTCAGTTGCGTCTCGATAGGTGCTCGGGGTGTATATTTAATGGTATTGAAGAAAGATTCAGGAGTTCCCTGAACCAGAACTGGTGAGGCCAAGCTGGGGCAATGAGAATATGAGTACAATGGTCTGTCTTCACTTTCCTCAGGTCCCTGGGGATCAGTGGAAAGGCATATGCAAGGACTTTGGATAGACATTGCTTTTGGACCATGGTTTTCAAAACCTGCTGGCGTAATACAGGCATTTCTTGGTGTTCAGGTAGCAAACAAATTCAGCATGGGGAGATCCCATTTGCGGAAGATGTAATGCAGCTGATCTTGGTGTAGCTCCCATTCGTAACAGTCTGATAGAGTTCAACTTGAGTGCGTCTGCCTAATAAGTTTTGTCAACCATGAAGATATTCCACAGCAATGTCCATGAAATATCCCACTCCCACAGCAACTGTGCTTCGTCTAAGAACAGCCAGGACTGTGTTCCCCTTGTTTCGCAATGAAAAACATAGACGTTGTTTTGTCTGTTTTTATGAGAAAAAATAGATTTTTCTCCTAAAAACAATTTCAGTAGATTGAAAACTGAGAATAGGGATGGTTCTGTCCCAGGGCAGACCTGAAAAGCAACAGCATAGGTCACTGAAAGATTAAAGCATAGCTCTGACTGGGCACTACTCCACACACAAAGTGTGGTAGAAATCTGAACTATGGTGGACTGAAGGAGTGGGAGAGCTGGCATTTCCACCTCATTGGCTGAAATTCAGGTTGCTTCAAATGAGGCGGATGTGCTACTAAAACACTATTTGCTGAGGCCTATTGCTATGCTAATACTGTTTCTGATATTTAAGATTACCAGGAATTTCCAGCCTGACAATTGATAATAATTCAAGAATGTGAATATATGAAAGATTCAATGCTGGAGAACAAGGATGCTGCATCTGAAGCAGACAATCCACCAGGTCAGATTTCGAAAACCAGAACCAGCTGAGGCTCTGCCATGAGAAACCCAGTGGTTCATCAGACTCCAAATGAGGTGGAGGAACCTGGTGCTTGGGCAATTTATGGTAGAGTCCCCTTCTCTGACTCACTGTAATGAAGCCCTGTGCCTTTTGATCCATGCGAATTCTAGGAAACTATACAGTGCTAAAGGAAAGTAAATTGATGGCTCAGAACATAGTGGGCACTGGAAAATTTTCAGTATTCTTACAACTGGTGCACAATGTAACTTTTGGGTGAGGTCTACTACTGTTTTTCGTTATTTAAATAAAAAAATAAAAAAAAGAAGTGTTGCTCCCTCATAACTACAACAGTCACTTGGGAAGCCTTCCCAATCCAGAAAATGTCTTAACTGGTAACAGATGTTTTTGAGTGTGAATATCTTCCAAGAAGTCACATGCCTAGTTGGTATTTCCATTGCTATAAGTAGATGATCACATGAGAGGTGTGGTGCAGCGGCCAGGGCAGCTGACTTCGGAGCACAGGGCTCACGGTTCGATCCCCGGCTCCGGCGGCAGCTCAGCTCAGCACCATGTGACTCTGGGCAATAGCTCACTTAATTTCCACGACGGCCCCCAGCGCCTTGAGACCCGTAAGGGTGAGTAGTTCGCGCTTTACAAATACGGATTTACTTTTTTTTTTTAAAACGTTTCTGACCTTATTGGTTTATGTAATACACAAGTCTCATTTTAATTCTACTTTTAAGATTATTCTGAAAGCTCAATTATCGAAAATATTTTAGTTCCCTTAATGGAGACTGTTATGATATGACTTAAAATACTGAAAATGGGACAGTGGGAAAATCGTTGTCATTTAAATCCATCATCCACTTTACTGATGACTGTTTTAGTGGAATCAGGCATTGTAAAAAAAACCTGCATGAATGGTACACAAACTGATACAATAATACCCCAGTCTAGGCTCATATAATAAGTAAAAAAGGCTGCCGCCAAATCCAACAAAACCTGAATGTACGGGAAACCCACAAAGCAGAGATAATTTTAATAGAGCAAAAGAGAATACAACATTTAGGTAATTATGCAACAGCAATGCCTTAAAACCGCACAATATATAAATTAAGTACGTGTATGGATTTACACTGCTGTATCAGACCACCCACGTTCTACTTCATCAGCCCAGCCATAAATAATTTACTGCAAACACACTACCTTCTCCATTAATGCAAACTAAAGGAAACAGTCTTTAACGGCAGGAATTATACTTGAGCAGAAATTACTACATACCATGGTCCACAACAGAGGGAAAAGAGCCTTAAAGCATAATTTAAGAAATGCTTGAATTAATCTCAACCACTGGCAATTACGCCGGAGCCCAGTCCATTCCATTTTTTAGGTCTCGCCTAGCGATGCAGCGCAAAGCGCTACTCGCTATGCGAGATCTATTGTTGCCGACTTTTGGTCGGAAGCGGGACAGGACATGTGCACGCGCACAAAGGACTGCAGTTGTGCACGCGTACGGCGGCGTTAGCACAACTCCAAGGACATGAGATGTGCACGCGTACAGGTCGCGGCGTTTAAGCAGAATGCGCGCATGGCCCGCTTTCGCTTTCTCTCCCGTCATGTGTTGACGTCCAGTTCTCGCCCTCCTCCCGATGTCCGCTTTCCTTCTAAGCGCGTCTGGGGCAGACACATGCTGCACACAGGGTGCATTCACTCTACCCCCTTGCACCCGGCACGTAATGCACTGCATCGCGGCGTTTAAGCAGAATGCTCCCATGGCCCTCTTTCGCTTTCTCTCCCGTCATGTGTTGACGTCCAGTTCTCGCCCTCCTCCCGATGTCCGCGTTCCTTCTAAGCGCGTCTGGGGCAGACACATGCTGCACACATGCTGCACAGGGTGCATTCACTCTACCCCCTTGCACCCGGCACGTAATGCACTGCACTTACAACAGCGCGTGTGCATACTCCCCTCCTCCAGCGCCCCTTAGCACTGTATTCCCAGTAGGCGCTTTACAGCACTGCGTGCTCTATCGCACTTTGCTCCAGCGGCACTACTCGTACTGCACCCCCACTGTCACGAGACCATGGACGGACTCACCTAGGGTGTCAGCCAGCACGCAGTGCAGAGGCAGCACGCCCAGCACCAAGCAGGAGCCCCGGCCGGCTTCCTGGCTACCCCGGAGCAGAAGCATGTTCCTCAAGCGTCGGTCCCTTCCTCCTCTCCCAGGCTCCTCCAGTGCTAACTTTCAGCCGGCCCTCCGCTCCTGCTCCCGTCAGTGTCCACCCTTGCCCGCTGCTGCCTCCTTCCAAGTGAGACTGACGGGCGGCCAAGGTGGCAGCGGGGCAGGCCAGTCCCGCCTCGCACCGGGTGCTGCCGGAGTTCCTCTCTGGGCTCCCCGTTTGCTGTCACCCAGGAGTAGCGCAGACTTCCAGCACTTTCTGTGGCTCCTCCTATCGCACAGTGGGCGGGAAACAGAAACACAGAGGCCGGCTCTTTTCATGGCGCATGCTCCTCGCAGGGATTTCGCGGCCTTGTAGCGCGCGCACCACTCGCGGGCTTGTGTGTGCACCACTAGCGGGACTGTGCTTTCTGATGGCGCCCGCTCCTCACAGGCATCTCGCGGCCCAGGAGATGTGCACACCCGGACAGGAGATGTGCACGCGTACGGCGTCTTGTGCCAAGAGACAAGCGTGCAAGCCACAGCAACAGAGATAGCTCACGGGCACACATACCTGCGGCAGGACTGTGGCCACGCTGGGACATCCGGCGGTGAGTTTGTTTCAATTTTCTTAATTGTTTTTTTTTGCGGAGCATGTGCGCAGTGCGCATCCCCACCCGGCTACCATGGCTTAAAGTCGGGGTTGCATCCACATCCTGTGATTCTGGGCAAATCACTTAATCTCCCCGTGCCTGAATGTGTAATGTAAATACGGTGCTCATGTAAAGCGCTCCAATACCTTCGGGTCCAGTTCGCGCTATATAAATATGCAATAAAAAAAAAAAAAAACGTGGTTTTCTGGTGCCAGCAATCGGTTTGTTGAAAGAGGTGTGCAGGTGTTACGATACTTTGAGAGAAAAGTAGTGTGCTTTTATGAGGCATATTGCACAGTAATGGACATTCGCAGCATTGCCTGAGTATTTTTATGCAACACGTTGGTGGAAAGGAAAGTGTCAGGCATTATATACAAAAGGCGGAACAGTGCCCAAATTATGGCTTTGATTCTCTGAAAGAATAATACATCTGAACAATCGTTCTGTCAGGGTAAAAGGCACAAGCCCACAACAGTACCACATCAGTTTCCTGCACTTGAGAAGTGGCCAAAAGGGTTAATGTAGGGCACTCGCCTAATGTTATGTGCCCCCCTAAAAGTAATGTTTGGAACAGGGAGTACACACTATGTTCTGTTTAGGCAGCGCGTAGAATAATTAAAAGGACGTCTTCAAATCGGGATGAAGATAACTTTGGTTGAGCATTAGAGATTTCTTTTTTTTTAAGAGGTCAGTATGGCCAAACAAAATGAAATTCGGATCGGATGGCTGTGACAATCCAATGAGATTTTCAACATGGTAAATATATTTTTTATATTACAAGGAAACGATCTTAGAAAATGCCTATTTCTCCTCACGTTTACTAAAGCATAGCATGAGTACATCAACACGAAGCTCTCTCTAGGAAGCTAAGTATCTTTTTTTCTTTTTTTTTAAATATTTTTTTTTAATTAAAAGGGCACAGTTGGCACTGCTCCGAACTAGAACTTTCTTGCTGCTTCCTAAAAGACTGCCCTGCGCCGTAGTCAAAGATATAAAGGGATTAATGTGGCTTGCGCATTTTCAAGTGTACTTCCGGACACCATCCAGCGTTCTTTGATTGTTTCTGGAGCTTTAGAGAGCGCTCATTTGTGACCTTTAGGGACACTTTAGGGCACTAAGCTGCCGCAGGAGAGGTACGGGTTGTGGTTAAGTGCCAGTGTTTAGGGACATGCTGGGCTGCCAGCTTGAAGTGCTATAAAGAAATAAGCCATTTTCTAGCTGTGTGAAACTCCTCCCAGGCATTTGCTAGTCCATGTTTCTTTGCTCCTTCCCAGACAGCTCACTGCAGCTTCCCATAGCAGGCGAGAGGGGTGCCGGGGTTGGTGCCAACTGTGCCCACCAGTAATCACTTGCTTTCTCAATCTTAGCTCTCAAACATCGTACTACCTTTAAAGCACACGTTCTGCAGACAGGTGTGTGAAGCAAACTTTTCACAAGGTTGCCCTGAATAATTACATATTTCGGTAATTGGTTAGCTGTTGGTGTGAAATTCACAACAGTCTTTTAAATGTTTCACACTTTTGGCTTCTATGAACTGTTACCTTCCTGTTCCTCCTCACGCTATGCACTGGTCCACCTCTACCACCCCCCACTCCCCCAGGTGCTCTTCCCACTCGCCCCTCTCTCTCGTACCATATCTTACACCTTCTCTCGCTCTCTCACACACACTTTCCACCTCTCATGTGGTTCACTTCAGGTCTTCGAGCACAGCTTCTTTCCTGTGCCTTTTCAAGGTTTACCTCCTTCAAACCCGCCCTCTCCTCCTCTTCTTCTGGTGTCTACTGCATTCACAGGCGCTCCCTCTTTATGCGTCTGTGGCCTGCTCTCCACCTCTTTATTTCTTTCTTACACTCTTTCTGCGCCTCCATCTGCAGTTCATTCACCACTTCATGCGCAAACTACCTATCCCTCTCTATCTTCCTTTCTAACTATTCTGTGCAGCTCTCACCCCTATCTATTCACCATGCCACATAATTCCACTACACAAATCCACTACTCACAACACAATTCCATCACACTCAATTCCACAACTAACAATTCAAATCCAACACACATAATTCCACTCCACTCCAAACCAAAACACATAGGTGTAAGGCATTGTCATTTACAACGCCAATAGCTCAAACTTTCATAAATGCGAGACCTATTGCATTGCAAATGCTTGTTTCAGCTTGTCGGTGCCAATACAAGGACCAGGGACGTGTACATTAGTCATGGCAATGGCCCACAAGGGACAGTACAACCTAAACTGCCAAGACAGCTCTCTGACTGGCCCTCACCCACATGTGCTGAACAAGTGGGGAGCTCTTATCAAGTTGTTGATGAAGCACTAAACTGCAGGCCGCTACCACCAAAGATGACTTTTGCCTACAGTAGCATCTTTGCTTTTGGTTTCATTATGCCAAAGCACCACTACTTCTTTTTCACCCTAAAAGAATTTAAGGCAACGTAGGAGAAGCGGATGCGATGTCGCCCAGGTCTTGTCCTGCAAGAGAACTCTTTTAGAGGGGGCACGGCACACAACATTGATGCCATTTGGAGCCATGCACCAGCAATGGCAGACTTGGACATGCAAGGGAGATTGTGAAATCTATAAAATGCGGAGAGCAGACCTCACTTCCTGCAAGGGAATGGAAAACAAATGTTGTTTGGGGGGTTTTGTCGCCGTTTATAATAATGAGAAAAAATTTCCACCCCCATCGCCCACCGCACCCTCTCCCCAAAAAACACATATAACACACATCAAAAGCTGCTAACTGCCCCACAGGGTGGTTTTCAAGCCCTTAGTCACCATGGCCTTGGCTTTTACAGTCCAGTATAAGAGGAAACGGCGTGTCGAGCGCCAGATACAATACATTATGAATATGCGCTACTACCGTCTCTTACCGGCTTCAAAGCACTGATCGATGGGGCCCCATAACCGTCACTCAACACCAGGGCCTGTGTCAGAGTCAGCATTAAAACTCGAGTGACAACCGGGTGGTCCTGCACGTGATGAAAAGAAAACCGAAACCTCTTCGCAATTGCCTAAAGGCTGGGGCCACATCCTCAGTTAAAACAAGCGAGCTTGTTCAGTCACGCACAGTGCCACGCACGGAACAGCTGTCCAAGATATAAAATGCAGTTTCAAAACTGTACAGATTTCGTTTTACTTGATAATGAATGCATTTAGCTAAAATCACAAGGTTGATATCACCTTTAAGAGCAGTGCACGTAACTAAAGCATGCAAATACGAATCAGAAAAAACTCACATGCGCTTAGGAGCCAGGGTGTCGCAACTGGCGCTGTAGAGATCGAGGTAAGGCCATTCCATTTGCAGTCCCGCGGGCCCAGGCATCTGAGGGTTGGTTATGTGGTGATTCTGCGGATGCCTTTCCACATACGCCAATAGTTCATCATATCGCCTGAGAAGAAGCCAGAGTGAGTTACTTAAAATCGCAGTGCTGCTGCTCCAGACGTAAAAAGAAACTGAAAGGTGTGTGTGAGACTCAAAACAAAACTGAAAAGGATTGCCACCTGTTTACTGTTCAAGGGGTTGGGAAAAGGACTGCACACGAATGGGAAAAGCTGAGCTGTTGTTTGTAGGCTAGACCTAATAAGCATTGGCAAAGTAAATAGGTCTCGCCTGTGGGAGAGCTATTGACTTTGCCTATGTCTTTTAGCCATGTTGTAAAAGCAGCATGACTAAAAGTTAGTGGCCTGGCATAGAGGAGAGTGGAGTAGAGCGGAGTCTTGCTTTCATTTACCACTAAAGCAGTCAGGTGGTTGCTTCACAGAGCTAACAAACAGAACATGACCATACATTTTATATTTCATGTCAAATCAGGTTTTTTACTGAAACCCTCACATCAAGTTGACAAGTTTAAAATACAAGCGTGTCTTAAAGCAATTTCTTGATTTATTAATGTGTGTTTCATCATCGCCCAATCCGCATATCCACAAGCTCAGGGATGACTGAAGAGATATGCTGACATGCAAAGAGGTATGTAGTCCTCATGTATCATGCAAAATGTATTACTATAACTGGTCCTAGGTTAGGATGCAATGCATATGTCCCATAATTTACTTGTTGACTTGCTCGTGAGTGTATTGTGTATTCTTGAGGGCGAGTGTCCTTGTACGCATTAGACTGATTGTGTGCACGAGTCTGAGTACCTGAGAGTGTGTGCCAGAGTGTGTGTTTGTGTGTGCTCGACAGTGAAAGAGTGTGATTGTGCCAAAGAGAGAGACCGAGAGTGAGTGTGTGTGTATACATATATATGTATACATATTATGTATGTATATATAGCAGGGCTCGAAAATTCATAAAATTTTTTACTAGACCTGCAGGTCTAGTAACTCTAATAATCTACTCAACCTAACTGTAATGTACTTGACCCGTGAACTGGTCTCAAATTGTGTGATCCTAGGCACATATTTTGTCTTATGGAGCCGCCTTTTTCTTTATTATCAAATAAGAGAGCACCTTCAAATATGCAAGTTCACTATTTCTGCTGTACAGAAAAAGTCTTTATTTAGTAGACTAAATGTTTGCTCCATGTATAACAAGAATCAAGCCCATACATAGGGTACACATGATTTCTGGCTTGCCTCTTAGGTCACTAATAGCATTGCCATCTGCACAGGAGCAGTAATAATTCCCAGTTCATGTTTAAAAACTAACTTTTCATAAATATATTACCAAAGCATGATGTGGTAGTGCATTGTCATTTACAGATAGCATATTTTCCATTGAAATGGCCATAAAACTTTCCCACTAACATGCAGTTTTACTGATAATAGCGCATAAACCATTTTTGGAAATAGGGTTTCAGCAAAAAAAAAAAAAAAAATTGAACATCACCAAGTAAAGTGTTCTAATTTGTTTTGATCCTATAAAAATATTTTTGCCCATGACGGCTTTTGTCAATGTCCTTGACAAAGGCCGTCACTGCTGAAACGCGTTTGTTAGCTATGGTGGACTAAAAAACGAATTTTTGTGGTCTCCTGAGTGCGCTACTTTTTTGCTTTGCAAAGACTTGTTTGGATATAACACGGAATCGCCTCCGCTGGGTAGCAGCACCCATCTAACTTGTGCGCTACATTTTTTGGTTTGCAAAGATTTGTTTGGATATACACATGGAATCGCCGCCGCTGGGTAGCAGCACCCGTCTAACTTATGCGCTACATTTTTTGCTTGGCAAAGACTTGTTTGTGTAGATAGATAGATATTACAGCAAGAAATCACCCCTACGTCCAATAAAACGAGCCCACCAGCCGGTAAGTAGCGTTCAAGATTTCATTTATTAGCAGAGAGTTCATTGCAGTACGCGTTTCGACCCCCCTTGGTCTTAGTCATATGCATCATGTGACAATTGGTCAGTTGTCCTTCTTTTAAAGCCACAACATTAAACATTGAAGATGGACTACAGCTGACTTATCACGATGTTTCAACTTTTTTTTTTAGCACTATAGTAGTTCTTAATATTGGGTACCATGGTCATTATTAGCAGTTCTCAATAATGTATTCAACAAATATTTACCATTAGTGGTATATATATATACCAGTTGTGACAACTGTATCGGTCCTCATAGCTTGGGTAAACCCGGGAGGACTCTGTAGTGTGTTTAAGTACTTTCACGTGAGTGTATCTAAAAACTAAAAGTGCAGTTATATTTGCCTCGGTCCGCTTTATTACCTACCCTACTATCAAAGCGAGCGTGGAGTTAGAATAGTAAATACACGCTTCATTACGGTCAATGGCTGGTCCTCATAATAAGTATTAATAAGTGTGTTTTTTTGTGTGTCTCCCTGAGAGTGTGTATGTCTGAGTGAAGGAGTGAATCTCTAAGGTTAGGCCCTGTGGATTCCCTATTGACTAAGATATGGGGTTCTAGGCCAAAGGCTTTCTAGCTCTCCAGCGTAGCATATAGCCAAGACCTACGATTTTAGAGGTTCTGGGAAGGTTCAGAGTTACTATAACACAGGTGTTGCAATCACAATAAAGACAAATATCAAGTCACAGTTATTACTTGGAAAAACAATAGCTTCAATAAAAAACGTAAAATTAAGCAGAAAGGTGATACCCTAAACATCCTAGCCCTGACTTTTCAAAAGAAGTGGGCATAGCCACACACAGTGTGACAGACTCACAGACACACTCATACTCTCTCTCATGGGAGGGACTTATTGCCATGTTGGTAAGTTGGGGGGGGGGGTGCACTCTGGTACGGCTGAAGCAGATTCCTGGTTTATACAGCAGTCCTAAAACCTGTTTTGCCGCCAGCCAACAGACGAAAGCAGAGAGGTTGAGGTAGGTGTCGCCTGGGGAGCACATGATGGGTGAACACCATTGTATGCCTTATGTTCTATAGCAATATACGGGAGCTTTTGGGTTTATGGCACTCTAAATAAAAAGAAAGTTAACAAACATGGGAAAGCCAACATGTGTTGCCTTTGTGACCTATTGGCTGTGCTGATGGTTTTTAGCCACGCTGCAAAGCATCTCCGATACTATGCTGTGTGGCTAAAGTTTAAAAAAGAAAAAAACAAAAAAGACGTGATTGCCCATGTCATTTTGTAGGCGCGGGCACCCTGCATTCGTGTGCCTACAAAAATACACAGGAGATTTTTTTTATTTTTACTTACTGATCCGAGTTGAATCAGTAACTAACGAGGGCTCAAAAGCGTTTTTGTTTTTTTAAATTGGCAGGGGGTAGGGAGACCGCAAGAACACGGGTGGGGGGGGGTGGAGAGTACGACTGAGGGCGCGGGAGTAATGGGGAGATGCACATGGTCCAGTGCAACAGGGAAATGGGCGGGGAGAAGCACTCGGATGACAGCTAGAGAGAAGTACATGAGGGAGATGACAAAAACATACGCACTCTCATGGAATGATTAACAAAAGAAAAAAGTAGTGCTTGAAAAGCAAGAGGGGGAAGCAGAGATGCAAGACAATCAAAGTGATGTGAGGGACAAACACAAGACTGACAAGCTGGGGACTTGAATAACAAGCATTAAAAATGCAACAGGTCTCGCCTTTCATTAAGTTAAAGCCATTTGCTTTGCTATACAATACCAATCCAATCCATAAAGCTTTATTCGACGACAAGTCATAAAAGCACAATACATACAGCACATAAAACTCCGTAAAAATACAGGCCCATTAAAACCACATAAAATACATTAATTTACATATATACGATTAAAAAGCATGGCGTCAAAGTTGAGCAATTAGGGCAAATAAGGACACTAGAAAAGTGTCCTAAACAATACCAAAACACAAACAGTTATATACAGTTAAAACTTTAAAACCTGAAAATGTAATTAGCTTGTGAATAAAAAGCATTTCATATTAAATGATGTAATTCCAGCCCTTTAAAAGTAAATCGGATAAACCTTTCATGGTGCTTGTAGTGCCTGCGCTCTAATAATCCAACACCAACCCAAGAACTTTGCCACTGCAATGACAATAGGGGCTAGGGTGTTCGTGCGCAAAATTCGTTGTGCATCAGCGCTCAGTCTAGTCCCCAGTGTCCTGCAGATAGGTGCCAACCATGCTCTGCGTGGCCTGTCATACGCAGGGCAGGTAAACAACAAATGGGCTAATGTCTCTACCTGAGCCAAACAGGAGGGGCAGGCACTATCACCCTCTTTAGACCATTTTGCTGTATAGGACCTAATTGGGAGTGAGCCTACTCTAAACTGGAAATATAACTTCCGATCCAAGGGTTTGGTTATTAAATCCCAGAACTGCTCCAAGCATGGAAGTAGTTTAAAATCCATGAAATGACCAGTAAGGGTAGACATATCCACATTTCTATAGGAGTTGTAAGTAATTGTGGCCCAATACTTCTCTTTTAAGGACTCCTTTGAGGGAAAAGACACGTCTGCAGGGCTCACCCAGAGCGTTTCCAATCCCATGCTTACTAATGTGGCTCTGATCTCCCTGAGCCATTTAATTTTATGAAAGCGATCCGCTCTAATTAGGTCCTTTAGCCCTGCAGCATAGGTTGCTAATTCGGGAGTTACCCAGATTCTCCGCCAGAATAATATTGGGCGGAGTCTTGCTACATCAGCCAGAGCATGTTTCCCTAGGTCATATAATAGGGGATGTACAGGAGTACTTTTCGGAAGACTTGTAATTTTCCGAAAAAAGCCATTTTCAGCTACAGTTAACTTTGTTGTTTTTCCGAACCCCCAAAGTTCGGCTCCATACAAGGCTGAACTAACCACTTTCAGGTTGTATATTTGGAGCACCGGGCTAACTGGTTTTGTTAAAGAAGTATTATATTCAGCTTGTAATAATCCAGATAGCTGCCGGTACTTTAAAGTAGCCATACCTATATGTTGATCCCAACTCATGTCATTCTGTAATAGGACTCCCAGGTATGTGAATGAATTAACCTGTTCTAGTGGGCGGCCATTCATGAGTAAGCCTCCTCTGTATCC
Organism: Calotriton arnoldi; assembly: GCA_963921515.1. Classification (NCBI taxonomy): domain Eukaryota; kingdom Metazoa; phylum Chordata; class Amphibia; order Caudata; family Salamandridae; genus Calotriton; species Calotriton arnoldi. The sequence goes on from CAWUFW010002095.1 coordinate 405,248, forward strand.
CTTATGAGGGTTGAATACCATGAGTTTTGTTTTGGAAAATGTTAGAACTGGGGGTCTCTAGTTGGCAATGGTTTGCACCTTTGTCCAAATAGGGACCCTTGCTTCTAGTCAGGATAAGGGGGAAACACTCCTAAAATAACCCCTGCTCACCCCCTGGTAGCTTGGCACGAGCAGACAGGCTTATCTCAGAGGCAGTGTGTAAAGCATTTGTGACCACATACAGTAATACAGTGAAAACACTACAGATGGACACCACACAGGTTGTTTATGTAAAAATAAGTAATCTTTATATAGACTTATCACAAGACCCAATAGCAAAAATCCACAATACTGTAATCAAAAATAGACTTAAAATGATAGAGACAGTTCACGTTATCTTCAAAAATAGGATAGTCAATCAAATAAAGCTTGTAGCAACAAATAACTCCACTTGGAGTTATCACGACGTCGTGACCGGTGGAAATCCCAAAGTACGGCGCCGACCGCGAGGTGCGCGGCGTCGGGCCCGGAGTCGAGCAGACCCACAAAGAACAGTACCTGGAATTCGATGAAAACAAAGACGGTGCACGGCGTCGGGGAGGTGATGCTTCGTTGGCGCCGGCGGCGTCGGTTCCTTACGACCCCAGGGGAGGTGATGTCTCGGTTCCTTACTGCAGCGCAGGGGAGGTGAGGCGTCGGTTCCTTACTGTGTCGGGGAGGTGACGTCACGGATGGCGGCGAGGCGTCGGTTCCTTACGATGGTGCGGCGTCGATGGATTCGGGGGTCACCCACGTCGAGGATCGGCTCCGCGATGATGAAGCCCTGGCGTCGGTGAAGTCGGGGCTGCGGTGCGAGTCGGGACGGTGCGTCGTGAGCGTCACGAGCGGTGTCCTCGGCTCCGGTGCAGGCAGCGGCCTCGATGACGGCTTCGGAGTCGATGTCGCACGGCGTCGGCAGGCGTCGGGCCTACGGTGCAAGTCGGGCGGTGCGTCGTGCTCTTCACGAGCGGTGCCCACGGCTTCGGTGCAGGTTACGGCGTCGCTCGCCGGCGTCGGTGTTGCAATTTCCCTCTGTTAGCAGCTAAAACAGCAGTTCCAGATGCAGGCAAACAGAAGGGGTGAAGTCTTTGTGTCCCTGTGACTTCAGGCAGGAGGCAAGCTCAGTTCAAGCCCTTGGAGATTCCCTTCTTCAAGATGACAAAGCACAGCAAAGTCTTTTCTCCTGTCCTTGGCAGAAAGCAACCACTGCAGGCCAACCCCAATCAGCAAAACAGCACAGGGGCAGTACTCCTCCTTCAGCTTCTCCGGTTCTTCTCCTTGGCAACAGGTTTCTTGATTTCCCAGAAGTGATCTAATTTCCTAGGGGTCTGGGTCCCCTTTTTATACACCTTTTCCCTTTGTTCTCTGAAGGCAGAGAGGCCTTTGCCTAGTCCAAACCAGTTCTGGTCAGTCCTGGAGCACTTTGTTTTTCTGACTCCTTCTTTCCTTTGAGAGTGAGGGGCAGAGCCATCAGACGCCCGGCAGGAGGTGGAGCCAGCATTGTGGAAGGCAGGCACAGCCCTATTCAGACCCAGGTGCAACTCCTCCCACCCATCCTCCTTCAGGCAGACCTATTCAGCCTAGTGCTGACTCACCCTGCCTCCTGGAATCCCCCAGCCCCTGTCACTCACAAACCCAGACACACAATACACAACCTGAGCAGAGGCAGCTGGATGGTTTAGGCAAGAAAATACCTACTTTCTAAAAGTGGTATTTTCAAACAAAGAATGTTAAAACCAACTTCACTAAAAGATGTATTTTATCATTCTGAGTTCAGGCATACTAAATTCGTTTTTCTACCATGTTCTCTGGGTCAGTTAGGATTATAAGGTGTAATAATCAAAACTGCCCATTCTGGCCTATGGAGAACAGGTAGCCTTGCAATAGTGAAAAACGAAAATGGCTGTAATTCACTATTAGGACATGCCACACACACCAGGGCATGTCCTACCTTATACTTACAATGCACCCTGCCCTTGGGCCTACCTTAGGGGTGTCTGATATGAAGATAAGGGAAGGTTTAGGGACTGGCAAGTGGGTGCACTCACCAAGTCGACATGGCAGCCCTAGGCTGCACACAGGCTCTGCAATGGCAGGCCCGAGGCACATTTTACAAGCCGCTTCTGTGGGTGGCACAACCAGTGCTGCAAGCCCACCAGCAGCATTGGATTTACAAGCCCTGGGCACACTCAGTGCACTGTACTAGGGACTGACAAGTAAACCAATCATCCAATCATGGAGTCACTAATCCATAACACAATTTACAGTAGGGAGCACTTGCACTGTGGCACTGAACAGCAGTGGCACAGTGCCCAAAAGCATCTAAAACCAGCAAAACATAAGAGGCAACAGCAAAAAAATGGAAGGGAGACCCACGCCAATGGTGCCAAGTCTAACACGTGTCCCCTCCAGCTGAAATGTGGGGAGAACTACCCTTCCTCCTGGGAGTTCTCATCACTAAGGCGGAAAAATCTGGACAGACCATCAGCATTGGCGTGTTCTGTACCAGGGCGGTGTTCCACCGTAAAGTCCATCCCCTGTAGGGAAATGGACCACCTCAACAGTTTTGGATTCTCACCCCTCATCTGCATTAACCATCTGAGGGGCCTGTGGTCTGTCTGAACCCGGAAGTGAGTCCCAAACAAGTATGGTCTCAACTTCTTCAGTGCCCAGACCACAGCAAATGCTTCACGTTCAATCGCACTCCACCTCTGTTCCCGTGGGAGTAACCTCCTACTAATAAAGGCTACAGGTTGGTCTAGGCCCTCCTCATTCATCTGTGAAAGCACAGCCCCAACACCATGCTCTGAAGCATCTGTCTGCACAATGAATTCCTTTGAGAAGTTGGGCGCCTGAAGCACGGGCGCCGTGCACATGGCAGATTTCAGGGCATCAAAAGCCTTTTGGCAGGCATCAGTCCAGTTCACTTTCCTGGGCTGCTTCCTGGAAGTCAGCTCAGTCAAGGGTGCAACAATGTTGCCATACCCCTTGACAAACCTCCTGTAATACCCGGTGAGTCCTAAGAAGGCCCTCACCTCTGTTTGGGTTTTGGGGGTTCCCAAGCCAGGATGGTATCTATCTTGGGCTGTAGGGGCGCCACCTGGCCGCTCCCTACCTGGTGTCCCAAGTACACCACAGAACCCTGCCCGATCTGGCACTTACTCGCCTTGATCGTGAGGCCTGCCCTCCGCAGCGCCTTCAACACTTCCCAGAGGTGGTGCAGATGTTCCTCCCAAGTGGCGCTGAACACTGCAATGTCATCCAGGTAGGCGGCACTGAAATCCTCCAGCCCAGCCAACACCTGGTTGACCAACCTCTGAAAGGTGGCAGGGGCATTCTTCATCCCAAAGGGCATCACCCGGAATTGGTAGTGCCCATCTGGTGTGGAGAATGCTGACCTCTCTTTGGCCCCATCAGTTAAGGCGATCTGCCAGTATCCAGACGTTAGATCAAACGTGCTGAGGTACTGGGCAGCCCCTAACCGATCAATGAGCTCATCAGCTCTGGGGATGGGGTGCGCGTCAGTCCTGGTGACTGAATTGAGTCCTCGGTAGTCCACACAGAACCGGAGTTCAGGTGTGGCACCAGGCGCGGCAGCCTTTGGGACCAAGACCACTGGGCTGGCCCAAGGACTGTTAGAGGACTCAATCACCCCTAAGGCAAACATCTTGGAGACCTCCTCCTTGATGCAAGCTCTCACCCTGTCAGTCACTCTGTAAGTTTTGTGCTTCACAGGAGGACTGTCCCCAGTGTCCACATCATGGATGCACCATTCAGTGATACTGGGAGCCAGGGAGAACAGATCAGAAAACTGCCCCAACAGTTGGCGACAGTCATTCTGCTGCTCCGGGGTCAGGGTGGGAGAGAGGTTCACACCATCCACTGACCCATCTTGCTCTTTTGCATACAGGAGGTCAGGAAGAGGTTCAGTCTCCTCTTCCATCCCCGCATCGGTTGCTAAGAGCATGCCCACTTCAGACCTCTCAAAGTGGGGCTTCAGGCGGTTCACATGCAGGACCCGCAAGGGGTTCCTGGGAGACTGCAAGTCCACCAAGTAGGTGACATCACTCTTGCGCTCCACCACCTCAAATGGTCCGGTCCACTTATCCTGGAGCGCACAGGGCTCCACTGGGGCCATGACCCAAACCTTTTGTCCAGGCTGAAACTCGATCAGAGTGGCATTCTGATCATGCCAACGTTTCATCTCTTCCTGGCTGGCTTCCAGATTCGCCTCAGCGAGTTGTCTGAAACGCCGAGTCTGGTTTCTGAAGGCCAGCATGTAACTAAATACATCCTGGGGAGTTTTCCGGGGAGCTTTCTCCCAGCCTTCCTTGACCAGACTCAGAGGTCCTCTTACAGGATGGCCGTACAGCAGTTCAAAGGGACTGAACCCTAAGGACTTCTGGGGCACCTCTCTGTAAGCAAAGAGCAGGCATGGCAAGAGGACGTCCCACTTACGCCTCATGGGTTCTTCCAGACCCATAATCATGCCTTTAAGGGTCCGGTTGAATCTCTCAACCAGCCCATTACCTTGGGGGTGGTAAGGAGTGGTGAACTTATAGGTTACACCACACTCCTGCCACAGGGACTTCATATACTTGGAAATGAAGTTAGTACCACGGTCAGACACCACCTCCTTGGGGAACCCCACACGGGAGAAAATCCCCATCAGTGCACGTCCCACCACGGGGGCCGTCACTGTCCGAAGAGGGATGGCTTCCGGGTACCGGGTGGCATGGTCCACCAAGACCAGGATGAACCTGTTGCCCATGGCTGTCTTGGGATCCAGAGGCCCCACAATGTCAATACCCACCCTCTCAAAGGGGGTACTGACAACAGGGAAAGGTTGGAGAGGAGCCTTGTGCTTCCTCCCACTCTTACCACTTGCCTGGCAAGTCTGACAGGTCCTGCAATGAGTATCTGAACTCTTGCGCATTTGGGGCCAATGAAAGTGGGTGACAAGCCTTTGAAAGGTCTTGTCTTGCCCCAAATGTCCTGCTAAAGGCACATCATGAGCCAGACCCAGTAGGAAGGCTCTGAAGCGCTGGGGTACCACCAGCACACGGGCTGACCCAGGCTCAGCAACCTTAGGCTCACTATACAGGAGACCATTCTCCCAGTAGATCCAGTGTGATCCAGACTGATCACCTGCTGCCTGGCTTACAGCCTGTTGCCGCAAGCCCTCAAGAGAAGGGCACTTCTTCTGCTCCTCGCAGAATTCTTCCCTGGAGGGGCCTCCTTCCTGCTGCCAATGGGTCAGCTCAGGCAGGTCCCCCAGTTCAGCCACTTGTTCCCCTGTAGGTTCCAGGGCATCCCCCTCAAGGTCTGCCTCCTCCTGGACCGTGGGAACTTCGGGGGCCGGTTTCCCGCGCCCCCTGCCTCCTCTCTTTAAGGCAGGCACCTGGGCCCTTCTTCCAGGCTCCAGGTCCTCTTGAATACCCTTACCGGCTGCCATTGACCGAGTGGTCACACACGCCCACTCTGGCAGACCCAACATCTCCAAATGAGACCTCCGCTCCACCTTCGCCCAAGGGGAGCTCTCCAAATCATTGCCTAGCAGACAGTCAACAGGCATGGCTGGCCTCACAGCTACTTGAAGGATACCTGAGACCCCCCCCACTCAAAGGGAACCTGGGCCACCTTGCAGTGGCTCTCTGAGTTGTCAGCGGCAACTACAGGGTAGAATACGTTGGGGACCACCTGCTCTTCAGACACCAGCCGACAACTGACAGCTGTCACACTGGCCCCGGTGTCTCTCAGAGCCTCCACCCTATGGCCATTGATGGTCACCCACTGCCTGTATTTTTTAGTGTTATCAGGCAGCTGGGTCCTAGGGACCATCTCACTGTCTCCTAAAGAGACCAGGGACATCTCTGCGGGACCCCACCCACCTTGGGCACCCAACTCCTCCCCCAGGGCTACACTAGCCATCTGCCGGGGTGGTGCACCAGTGGGTGCAGTGGTCACAGTATTGGGGCACTTGGGACTTCCTACAAAGTGACCCACCTGACCACAACTAAAACATGCTTTGGGCCCCTTCTGAACAGACTTATCTGTTGGGACCCATGGTCTTTTCTCAGTGGGAGGCTGGGAACCCTTACCTTGGTTCCCTTGGGGTTTACTTTGGGGCCCTTTTTGGAACTCCTTCTGTTTACCCTTGTCCCCCCCACTCTTCTGCTGGGGACCCTGCCCACCTTTGGCGGAGTCTCCCACAAGACCCTTGTGGACCCGGGTACTGACCCAGCGGTCCGCCTCCTCAGCAAGCTTTCTAGGATTAGTCAGCTTACTGTCAACAAGGTGCTGGCGTAGCTCTGGAAAACAACTACTGGACAAGTGCTCCCATGCAATTAAATCATAGAACTCCTGCAAGTCATTTACTTTGCTACCCTTCACCCATCCATCCAATGCTCTGCAAAAATAAGACACATACTCCACCCAGGTACTAGGCTCCAGCTTTTTGCAGTTCCTAAACTTCTGTCTATAAAGCTCTGGAGTTAACCCATACCTTGCCACTAAAGCTTCCTTCAGGTGGGCATAGGACATCTGATCAATTGTGGGCAAGGCTAGTAAGGTTTCCCTTCCCTCACCTGCAAAGCGGCCCCACAACCCCGCTCCCCAATCCTTCTCAGGGACCCGGTGTGATGTCATGGCGATCTCATATGCTTTAAACCATTGCCCAATGTCCTCCCCCTTCATGAAATCCTTAATAACCTCCTTGGGGATGTACACTCTACTTTCTACAGGCACTGGAGGTGTGCTGCCACCAGAGGGAGTGATTTCTAGGCTCCTAGCCTTTAGCTCTAGCTCCCTCACCACTCTCTCATGCTCTAAAAGCATCTTCTTTTCTTCCATGGCCAACCTCTTACTTTCTAACTCCAATTTCTTATGCTCAAGGCTATCATGGCTTCCCTGTTTCAGTTTGGCCATTTCCATTTCATGCATCCTGCTTTTGTCCCTGTCCTCCAGCTCCTCTGGAGACAGGCCCTTTGAGAAACACTGCTGCCCTCCCTGGAAGGCGCTCTCCTCCCAGTTAAGCCCAATGGCCCCTCAAGCTGCCCATCTAAATTCTCTGCCTCCTCCACAGGCTCCTCGGACTGCCCACTGGCATTCCGTGCTTCCAACCAGGCTCTCAGTGCCTTGTGAAACTCCTCCTTCCTGGTGAGGCCTCTCATAGAGATTTTAAACTTTTTGCAAACAGCTTTGAGTTCTGGCACAGTGTAGGTATCAACCCTATCTTCTTCAAATTCAATATCTGCAGGTGCAATGGATCCTTTTTTGCTCATGGTGAAAATTGGCAGTTCTCAACAAAAATAAAGGTTCCAAAGAAAAAAAAGTCCTATCAAAAAGTATGTGGTTGCGTATTGGTCTGCACTCACTAGTAGTGTACACCAATCACTGTATATGAATCACAAATGCAAGTCCAAATCCTCACCGCTGACCACCAATGTTAGAACTGGGGGTCTCTAGTTGGCAATGGTTTGCACCTTTGTCCAAATAGGGACCCTTGCTTCTAGTCAGGATAAGGGGGAAACACTCCTAAAATAACCCCTGCTCACCCCCTGGTAGCTTGGCACGAGCAGACAGGCTTATCTCAGAGGCAGTGTGTAAAGCATTTGTGACCACATACAGTAATACAGTGAAAACACTACAGATGGACACCACACAGGTTGTTTATGTAAAAATAAGTAATCTTTATATAGACTTATCACAAGACCCAATAGCAAAAATCCACAATACTGTAATCAAAAATAGACTTAAAATGATAGAGACAGTTCACGTTATCTTCAAAAATAGGATAGTCAATCAAATAAAGCTTGTAGCAACAAATAACTCCACTTGGAGTTATCACGACGTCGTGACCGGTGGAAATCCCAAAGTACGGCGCCGACCGCGAGGTGCGCGGCGTCGGGCCCGGAGTCGAGCAGACCCACAAAGAACAGTACCTGGAATTCGATGAAAACAAAGACGGTGCACGGCGTCGGGGAGGTGATGCTTCGTTGGCGCCGGCGGCGTCGGTTCCTTACGACCCCAGGGGAGGTGATGTCTCGGTTCCTTACTGCAGCGCAGGGGAGGTGAGGCGTCGGTTCCTTACTGTGTCGGGAGGTGACGTCACGGATGGCGGCGAGGCGTCGGTTCCTTACGATGGTGCGGCGTCGATGGATTCGGGGGTCACCCACGTCGAGGATCGGCTCCGCGATGATGAAGCCCTGGCGTCGGTGAAGTCGGGGCTGCGGTGCGAGTCGGGACGGTGCGTCGTGAGCGTCCACGAGCGGTGTCCTCGGCTCCGGTGCAGGCAGCGGCCTCGATGACGGCTTCGGAGTCGATGTCGCACGGCGTCGGCAGGCGTCGGGCCTACGGTGCAAGTCGGGCGGTGCGTCGTGCTCTTCACGAGCGGTGCCCACGGCTTCGGTGCAGGTTACGGCGTCGCTCGCCGGCGTCGGTGTTGCAATTTCCTCTGTTAGCAGCTAAAACAGCAGTTCCAGATGCAGGCAAACAGAAGGGGTGAAGTCTTTGTGTCCCTGTGACTTCAGGCAGGAGGCAAGCTCAGTTCAAGCCCTTGGAGATTCCCTTCTTCAAGATGACAAAGCACAGCAAAGTCTTTTCTCCTGTCCTTGGCAGAAAGCAACCACTGCAGGCCAACCCCAATCAGCAAAACAGCACAGGGGCAGTACTCCTCCTTCAGCTTCTCCGGTTCTTCTCCTTGGCAACAGGTTTCTTGATTTCCCAGAAGTGATCTAATTTCCTAGGGGTCTGGGTCCCCTTTTATACACCTTTTCCCTTTGTTCTCTGAAGGCAGAGAGGCCTTTGCCTAGTCCAAACCAGTTCTGGTCAGTCCTGGAGCACTTTGTTTTTCTGACTCCTTCTTTCCTTTGAGAGTGAGGGGCAGAGCCATCAGACGCCCGGCAGGAGGTGGAGCCAGCATTGTGGAAGGCAGGCACAGCCCTATTCAGACCCAGGTGCAACTCCTCCCACCCATCCTCCTTCAGGCAGACCTATTCAGCCTAGTGCTGACTCACCCTGCCTCCTGGAATCCCCCAGCCCCTGTCACTCACAAACCCAGACACACAATACACAACCTGAGCAGAGGCAGCTGGATGAGTTTAGGCAAGAAAATACCTACTTTCTAAAAGTGGTATTTTCAAACAAAGAATGTTAAAACCAACTTCACTAAAAGATGTATTTTATCATTCTGAGTTCAGGCATACTAAATTCGTTTTTCTACCATGTTCTCTGGGTCAGTTAGGATTATAAGGTGTAATAATCAAAACTGCCCATTCTGGCCTATGGAGAACAGGTAGCCTTGCAATAGTGAAAAACGAAAATGGCTGTAATTCACTATTAGGACATGCCACACACACCAGGGCATGTCCTACCTTATACTTACAATGCACCCTGCCCTTGGGCCTACCTTAGGGGTGTCTGATATGAAGATAAGGGAAGGTTTAGGGACTGGCAAGTGGGTGCACTCACCAAGTCGACATGGCAGCCCTAGGCTGCACACAGGCTCTGCAATGGCAGGCCCGAGGCACATTTTACAAGCCGCTTCTGTGGGTGGCACAACCAGTGCTGCAAGCCCACCAGCAGCATTGGATTTACAAGCCCTGGGCACACTCAGTGCACTGTACTAGGGACTGACAAGTAAACCAATCATCCAATCATGGAGTCACTAATCCATAACACAATTTACAGTAGGGAGCACTTGCACTGTGGCACTGAACAGCAGTGGCACAGTGCCCAAAAGCATCTAAAACCAGCAAAACATAAGAGGCAACAGCAAAAAAATGGAAGGGAGACCCACGCCAATGGTGCCAAGTCTAACAGAAACATTAACTTCCAAACCCCTTAGAGAACAAAACTCCTCAAAAAGATTCAATGCTCGCTGTAACCCCTTTGTGGTTTTAGAGATGATTAGGGTGTCATCCACAAACATTAAAATTGGGATTTTCACACCAGCTAAGGTGGGGGCGTCTGTTGTTATAGGCTCTAAAAGCTTTGCAATTCCATTGATAAACAAGGAAAACAATGTGGGCGCCATGACGCACTCCCTGGCGCACCCCTTTCTCTACTGGGAAACAGTCAGTTACGTCGCCCTGGGCACCCCACCGAATATGGGCAAAATTATCCTCATGGAGTCTCACTATCAATGAAAGTAGTTCAGGTTGCATCCCCAGCTCTTGAAGCACACTCCACAGTTTCCCCGAGGCACTAGATCAAACGCTGCTCTAAGATCAACAAAGGCAGCGTATAGGCTGCCTTTGCTTAGAACTACCGTTTTCCAGTACACTAATTGGAACAAAAACACCTGGTCAATTGTACTTATATGCGATCTAAACCCAGCCTGTAGTGGGGATAAAATGGACTGATCTTCGATCCATTCCTGAACTTTGTTCAAAATTAACCGCCCCAGTATTTTTTGTAGGGAATCTATCAGGCTAATAGGTCTATAATTACCAGGGGTTGATTTATCTCCTTTTTAAAAACCGGTATGATCTCCGCACCTTTCCAAGAGCCAGGTACCGGGGCTCCTTGAGCTACAGCGTTTACTACTATAAGAATATAGCGGGACCATTTTTCCTTATCATGAAGATATATGTCAGCCGGAATACCGTCTAACCCTGGTGCTCTACCGCCAATTACTGCGCCTAAAGCTATAATAACTTCGGCCTCTGTAAACGGGGGATCAAGATAAAACATATGTGGGTAATCGTCTTGGTTGCCTTCAGATATGCTACTCGCATATTGAGGCTCAAAGTAATTGAGCCATTGCTCCTGGGTTACATGATTCTGTGGCTTTGGCGGCCGACTTCCTCTGCCCCATTTCACTATATTCCAGAACTGCCTTGGGTTATTATTCACACAGGCCAATCTAAGGTCCTGCCACTTGCCTTCGTCCCAGGCCTTCTTTGCCAGCACCTGAGCCTTTCTGTAGTTAGATCTAGCTACACGTACTACAGCCGGATCACCAGCCTTAATCATATCCCACAACATCCTACGGGCTTTAGCACATTCTTCGTTAAACCAGGAGGGTCCAATAGCCTGATGAGTATTATTGCTCTTATGATGCCTGAGGAAATAAGAGCGTAGGTGAACAAAAAAATTATTATGAATCTCAATAATATTCCCTAGAACCTCAGGCTTATCCACACAAGCCTCTAACTCAACTAAAGTTCCTTCTATAGCTGCGTTAATAGCTGCTATAGTTTCGGGCTTACTTATAATTTGTACCCACTTCAATCTACGCAGATCGTTTTTAGGGACCACGTCAAGAGGTGACATCATACTAGGTGGCCCAACAAGAGCCCTCTCTGGGAGCAAATCAAAGATCGCGCATAAAGGGTTGTGGTCACTTTCGATCCGATCCTTTACTACCATATCCTCAAAGGCTTCCCACAGTTGTAAGTTAATCATAAGAAAGTCTATACGACTGGAGCTGCGACCGTTACTAAATGTACATGCACCATGCTTATCTGAGGCAGATCTCCCATTAACAGCTCTAAGACCCTTTTCTAGGCATATAGCATTAATTTGAATGGCTATATCTGACCACTTATTTATGGTGGGGAGTTCTAATTTTGGAATACCCCACACAGTGTCTTCCTCCCAGGCCGGGTCAAGTTCATCAATGGCAAGGGGCTCAAAAGTCGTATTTAAGTCACCTGCTATTATGATCAAAGAATCTCTAGAGAACTGATCTAGGAGGTCGTCGAGAGTCGCTAATACTTCCGACTTTTTCCCCCTATGCGTGCCTCGTACATAGACATTGTAAATATCAATATCAGTACGACCCTTGGCACCCTTTTTAATCTGATCGCAAGGATATCCGTGCTCTGGGTTGGAAGCACCTGAATACTATAGCCAATCTCTTGACGAACCCAGATTATCAAACCCCCGAAGGACGGCCTCTCCCACCCTTTGTAGCAGGAATGAAATAATTTAAATAACCGGTCAGGAGAAGAGGCTCCAATAACCACGTCTCCTGGAAAAGGCATATACCGTAGCTATCAATAAATGTTAGCCAATCGGGTGAATTGATTTTAGACCTTAGCCCAGCTATATTCCAGGACAAAATGGCTAAGTTAGATGGCGTGGTATCAGATGCTGATGGTGAGTCCCCTGCTGTACAGCCATGCCCCAGACCACTGGAACTTGGCTCCACCACCCCCAAGATAGAATCCGACGAAAAAGTTCCAGTCGGAAATGCAGGAATAATGACGGATTCCAAATTAGTTTGATAATCAAGTGATAGGGGGACGCTTACTGGTTCAGTAACAATGTCTGGGACAGGTACCAGTCAATCGTTTGCATCTAATGTGCTACTACCTTCAGGATAGGAATGTGAGTGCCTGTTTGCGGGGTTACCATGACAGACCAAAGGAGATCGTCTAAACTGAATTAAGGAGTTACCTGGCGAGCAAGTGCGAAATTCCAAGGCCAGGAGGTTTTCCGCCAAATCCACATCAGTTAGAGAAAGCTCAATATAATCTAGCGGTTCAATTGGCGAAGAAACCCTCTGAACCCCTGTTATGTCATCACGGATGATTGAGCGGCAACCCCTAACTTTCCGAATCCAGTGCACGACCTTATTTGTCAAAGAGTCTGTGCCTTCAAACCCACTACGGGGATTGAGCTTAGGAACGTTGACCATATAAACTTTGGGTGCTACTACCAAATTAGGCAATGAAGACATTGTGGGCCGATGTTGTACAACGTGAGGAAAACGTGATGCTGAAAATGCATTATTGGGCCCCAAATATGTGAGTTTTTTTATGGCCAAAGGCTTAGGAAAATTACTATCCCTCTGTGTAGTGTTATGGGGATTAAAACTCTTACCCTCCCTTATAGTAGGAGTAGCTCCGGTGGGTGATAAAACAACAGATGTTAAACTAGAGCCACTAGGGCGGGGGTTTTTGCCCTGCCAGGTTACCTTGGGGCTAGTGTCGCTATATTGCCTAGCTTGTTGAACAATAGTACTGGTTTGGTTAATGGTCGTGCTCAAAGGCCGTAGGGCACCCTTTTGAACCAACCCATTAACCAAGGAAGTGAGATTCTGAATCATCAGTTTCAGTTCCCCCACTTCATCCCTAAGGGAATCAATGTGCTGGAAGAAAACCTCAGGATCTATACTAGGCCTTCCTAACCTTTGCGTCATAGGTTGCTCCATCACATATTCCTTATCAACATCCTGCATGTCGGTTAAGGGTTGGAATCTATTGGTACACAAAATTACAGGGCCCTCTTGATGTGAGTCTACATCTAGAGGAATTGTGGGAAGGTGACTATTTCCTTCACCTACGGGGGTTGGCACAATACTCAGTTTTAGAACCCCTTTTCTAGGTGGTTTCTGAAATATACTGGGGATAGTTGGGTTGTTTTGGGCCTTGCGCTTTATAGGAGGAGGGGGAGAGTTAGATGTTTCCTCAGGAGTGTGGCATGCGGGTATATCCGCCTCCAGAATGTTTTCACAATCACTAATTAGGGAGTCTATGCGGTCAAGGACACAGTTACTACCAGGATGCTTCTGTACCTTCCTAGCCTTTTTGCCCTTCTCCGACCTCCCATTGTGACTACACCCACTTCCCCCGATACTTCCATTGCCCTCCATACTCTTCCTCTTCCCCATGTTCTACTTTATTCGACTAGAACTATCTAAAGTGCCAACCTTCTCCACTGGCCCCCCGTGTACCTCGATCACAACTCCCAAACAAGCCTAGTTAATGAGTATATAACGAATTAAATTAGGCATACATGATCTACGGGTGGGTATAACAGCAAATTACTACTCAACAAACCCCCCCGCAGAAATTTGCAAGAGATATTAATATACACAGCGGGTACTCTCCGTACCTTATTACAATGCCAGTTCACCAGTCCCAGTGTCCTCAGATCTTACGTTGAATATAAAGGAGGTGGCCCTGCCCTGCCTCTTCCTGGCACGGACGGGCAAGGACGGGCCCGCCCTTGGCCCGGGCGCTGCCCGCGCGCGTCCCGCGCTGCGGGAGCCCGAGTGCAGTTTTTAAAGCGCCTCCAGGCGCTGTATGATGATGCTTACAGATGGGCGCCAAAGATTGCAGGGCAGTCTGGACCCCGTAGTCCTTCTCCTGGGACCGAGGCAGTGACAGCAGGCAAAGCAAGCCAGAAACAGCGGGACCCGCGCTGCGGGAGCCCGAGTGCAGTTTTTAAAGCGCCTCCAGGCGCTGTATGATGATGCTTACAGATGGGCGCCAAAGATTGCAGGGCAGTCTGGACCCCGTAGTCCTTCTCCTGGGACCGAGGCAGTGACAGCAGGCAAAGCAAGCCAGAAACAGCGGGACCGCGCGCTGCGGGAGCCCGAGTGCAGCTTTTAAAGCGCCTCCAGGCGCTGTATGATGATGCTTACAGATGGGCGCCAAAGATTGCAGGGCAGTCTGGACCCCGTAGTCCTTCTCCTGGGACCGAGGCAGTGACAGCAGGCAAAGCAAGCCAGAAACAGCGGGACAATACAATACCATTAGCAAAGCAAATGGCTTTAACTTAATCAAAGGCGAGACCTATTGCATTTTCAATGCTTGTTTTAGGGCTTGTTTTACGGTCTGCTGGGCCGTGGCTTACTGTTGATTCCCTGATATTAAAGCAAACGTTGCCTGCAGCTAGCTCAAATTCATGCGGTCTCCCCTACCTCGCAAAACGCTATTACAGCAAGTCTTTACAAGTTCAAAACTGCCCACATTTTGAAAGTCGGGCCATTTCTTTTTAGCAGTCCTATTCAATGATGGGGCACTTTTATTTTGGTGCCTGGGGTTATTTTCTGCCACAGGCCGACCCCGTGTAGCATTTAATCCTGGAGGAGGAGTCTGCTTAATTAACATGTTCAGTCTTCTCTCGACTGATTAGGCCGGATTCATGCCCTTTCCTGATTGCATTTATTCATACCTACATGTAGGAATGTTGGTGGCTTCTCGCTTCACGGCCTTCTCGTGGTTTGAGAGACTGTAAATAAGAACCAAACTGGCCGAGGTGAGGAAGAACTAAAACACGCATTTGAGTGAATTGCAAATAAAAAATAAAAAAAAGATTAGTCTTTTCTGTGCACATCTGTTATCTTGAGTTGCCCTCTGTCCCGCTGGAAGGGCCTATTCTCCCAAGAGCGCGAATAAAGTTAGAAGTTCTGTTTGGTGAAGTGGATGTTTTTTTTTTTTTTGTTTCACAGTGTCAGCTCGGTATGAGGGGCTCCATTTGAAAGCTAGTGAACCTCGGAAGTTGTGTGCTTGCAGTGCATGCATGGCATCCCTGAAGCCGCGATGTCGGTGGGTCTCCTGGATCGCATTCCTCGTATTATGACTTCACAGCGCTGCCATTCAATGAATGGGCCAGGGTCAGCCTCCTCATGCCCCAGTGGTGCCGCTGACATCTCCGCTGCGTGGTATGTGCAGGGCGGCAGACAGCAGGAGGCCATCTTACAAACCATCTGGCACCTGGGAGACGAAGAACCGCGAGAACATCTGTTTGAAGGTTCGACGGAGAGGCACGCAGTCTGATTTACTGCACAGGACCCAGACTTCCGAGAGGCCCTCCTGTCTACCTGTGCGCTGCCCCTGCACCCCCTGTAGAAGCATGCAAACCAGACTCCCAGGGGGGGCCTGCTGTCTACCTGTGAGCTGCCCCAGCCCCCCTGTAGAAACATGTAAACCAGACTCCCCAAGGGACCCTGCTGTCTACATGTGAGCTGCTGCCGCACACCCTGAATAGCGTGCAAACCATACTCCCAGAGGGCCTTCTTGCCTACCTTTCTTTTTAAAAAAAAAAAAAAAAAAAAGTCACTCCGTCTTTATGATCGGGCATATGTTTGCAAGCCAGCCTGACTGGCTATCGGGCCTCTGTGACGTGAGGCATGCACTTAATGACAGCCTGTCTGCCTATCAAGCCTCTGTGACGTCAGGCATGCACTTAGTGACAGTAAAGAGCATTCGTGCGCGTCACAGCGCTTATTTGCGTAGGTGTCAACCATGGGTGCTGGGCCTGTCCGTTCCGTTGAATACATCGTCACGCGTAGGCCTCGTTCATACGCGCCTCAAGTAAGGCCTCGAGGCCAGCGTGACGTAGTGTAAGTAATGCATTCAGGCTGCTGCCTGTTTCGACGCTCCTTGCCCAACAGGACCACGCTACAACGGGTT
Source organism: Calotriton arnoldi (assembly GCA_963921515.1). NCBI lineage: Eukaryota > Metazoa > Chordata > Amphibia > Caudata > Salamandridae > Calotriton > Calotriton arnoldi. Next base: position 421,417 of record CAWUFW010002095.1, read on the forward strand.
AAATGGCTCTCACTTCCTGGGTAGCAGCTGTACCACGAATACGTCCGCTGCTTATTACTCCAGCACGTCTTCATATAGCACTCCTCTGGGATTAGTTAAGAGTCTTTCGTTTGGCTGCTTCACAGTTGCAGGCATTGTTAACTGGATATATTATAGCACTAATATAGAAATATAAAGGCATCCTGGCGTGTACACGGACGCCGCTGCTTTCTGCTGCACAATCTGATTACAGAGGACTGCTGAAAGAAAGATTGATGCGTGCAGGGACGTTGGCTGATGGCCCGGTTCAGATTCTGTGTCCCCGTGACAAGGCGGACGACGTGGATAAATAAGTTGCATTTGTGGTAATGATTTTAAGTTGATGCATGACCTGTGTGTGCTACGTGCTTGTAAATAAACTGATAATGTCACAGAACTGCACACGATGGCAACACGAAGGTCCCTGGTTGCAGCGTGAATGAATCAATGACATGGAATTCCTCTGATACAGGCAAAGTATCATTCTGCTAAAATGTGAACGGTCTCTGGCCGTGAAACATCCCAAGCTCGGACACAGCACAGAATTGCTTGGAGCGCCTTGAAAAGTTTAGAATCTGGAATTGTGAGGTTATGTCCGTCCCGGCGTAGTCTGCTATGCTGCACGTCTCTCGCTTTGCCCCCTCCCCCCTTCCCCAAGCTCCTTAACAAACAGAAAAAAACCCATTAATCTCGTCTTTATGGGGCCATGTGTTTCTAATTAGAAACACATGGCCCCATAAAGATAAGAAAGTGCTTTGCGACAGCAGCAAAGCAGGCCACCGAGTCCGGATCGGAGGCCAAAGGGCGTGAACCAAAAACCCTCATTTCCAATGGCAGGCCACCGTTTAGCATAAACTGTGACGCCAGCCAATGGAAATGAGGGGCAGGGCTTAAAGCCCTCTTCTGAAAGTCCTTGTTAACAATAAATCTCGCCGAGCGAGCAGCGCATGCGCTGCAACGCTAGGCGAGACCTAAAAAGCAGCTAAATGAGAGCTAAGGAAAGCCAACCAATGGTAAACAATGGGTGGGCTCTAAGCCCTATGTTCGTGGCAAGCCCAATAAGCCTACAACAGACAGCCCCTGCACTGCCTAAAAAGGGGAAGGTGTAATCAAGAGGAAGAACACAAATGAGACTGTAATCTGGATGAGCCCAGAAAGAGGCATACGAGTGCAGAAATAAGAAGCCTAAGAATGGTGTGGAGGCAAGAAGGCGAAAAAAAGGAAGGCGGATCACGGTTCCTCAAAAGTAGCCTCAGCAACAAGAACCTCATAACGTCATCAGCCCAAAACACAAAGCACCAGAGAATCACAAAACATGAACAACAAATGAGCTAAAAATGAGAGACAATGAAGAGCTAAAAATGAGAGACAATGAAGAGCTAAAAATGAGAGACAATGAATAGAGAACCTAAAAACAGGATTTAAGGATAGGGAAGGGGGGACAATCCCAAAGAGGGGTAAGTGAATGGAGCGAGCAAAATAGTGCAAGTGACAGGAGCGAGCCAAAAAAAAGGCAAAACATAGCACCAAAGTTTGGCAATGGTAGAGTAATAACAAGCTTTAGCAAAGTCAATAGGTCAGGATTTTTATTAGGGAAAGTATTTGGCAATGGTTGGGAGACTTTGTTGCCTTTTGCGGTCTTAGAAATAAAATCTCGTAATGAAGCAGCATATTGGGTTGCAACAACATGGAAGTTGAGCATAGAATCCCTTTGCTGTACAGACAGCATTAGCAGAGTTAAGTTACAATTTCAAAGAAATGCGCTACTGTAAGAAATCGGGTTAAGGTTGGAAACCCATCTCAAGCAGCAACCAGAGAAGTGAGTAAAATAAATCTGTAGTTAACGCTCTGGTAGCGTAGCACAAAAGCAGTCCGGCTTAACTTAGAGGCACTGTGTTAAGTATTAATGCAGCATACAAACTGTAATAAAGTGAAAACTCCCACATCAATTTAGAAAATTATGACAAAATGTAATAAATAAAATGACACCAAAATAATTTAGATCCAATCAGTAGAACCAGAGTTATGAATTTTTTTAATTTACATGAAAAATAGCGCCTAAAAGATCAAAGCGCCAATTGCAGGTATGTGGTCGCACAAGACCGGGACAAAGTTAAAAGTTAAGGCTGATGGCAATGGAGAGCGGGTCGGATACACAAAGTGGTTTCGGCTTACCTTCGGACTTAGAAGAATTTTTGAAGAAATGTTCCTGAGAAGATAAAGTTCAGCGGGGCAAAGCAGTCAGCGGTGTCCGAGAAGGAGGTGTAATGGTGAAGATTTCTACCTTCGGACTTTCCCAAGTTGAAAAAATCCAGCGGGGCAAAGCTGCAGGCTGCAGCCAAAGAGGGTACCACATGGCAGAATACCTTTGATTAGAGTCCTGCTGAACAGGATTTGCTGCAGCTGAAAAGAACGTAGCGGGAGCTACTGAGGAGTCAAGCAGACCAGAAACGCATCTCAGGCGGATTGGCTGGCAGGTAGGTACCGGTCTTCTGTCAACTCTCGAGCAACTTTTTAGTGAAAAATTTTCTATGTCCAAATGTTTATGGTTAGTCAGGTGCAGCACCTTCCACACCTCTCTCTTCCAAGGGTCTAAGACTGTAGGGGCACCACTTGTTTGGGTCAGGGCTCACCCCAGCAGAGGCCAGGTGCAGAGTACAGGGTCTATTCAGCTTGTTATGTCCCTGTAGCTCACACAGGAATCCAACCAACTAGCCCTTGGAGTCACTCTGGTAGTCCTGGGTTCAAGCAGCAAAGCCCGCCTCAAGTAGCAGGGCAGTCATCTGGGGTGCAAGGCAAGCCTCAAGCAGCAGGGCAGGTCTCTGCTCTGGTAGCAGCAGGGCAGTCCTCTGGGATCCAAGGCAGTACTTCGGAAGTCTTTCACAAGTCCAGGATTGTAATGAAGAGTTGCACTGAGGGTCCAATATTTATACCTGGTGCCAGCCTTTGAAGTGGGAGATACTTCTAGGCTACCTCTATCTGGTTCTGGAAAGTTCCCTCCTTCCCCTGCCAAGGCTCCAACAAGTCTAGGGTGACAAAAGAATAGTGTTAGGTTCTTCGTGTGTGCTGGAGGCAGCCCCTACTGAAGTGCAAGTGGGGCAAAGGTACAGCTCCTCCCCCACCTATCCTGTCCGGACGGCCCATCATGTCCATACCTAAGCCCTTTTGTTTCACTGTCTGGGAGAAATACACAAAACCTAACAGCAGGTTCATGTGACCCAGGAAATTGGCATCAGCCACCAAATGGATGGGAAAAGAAAATGGCAACTTTCTAAAAGTGTCATTTTCAGAATTGTGACTTAAAATCCAACTTTACCATTCAAGAGGATTTAAAATTACCATTCTTTTGAGTCTAAACATGACATTCAAACCTGTTCTCAATATTATTAAATGTAATAAGGTAACCCAACACTATCCTAAGTAGGAAGCAGAAGTAGGTCTTACAGTAGTGAAAAACGATTTAAGGAGTTTTCCCTACCAGGACATGTAATACTTAAAAACACATGCCCTACTTTTTAAAAACAATGCTTCCTGCCATATGGGTTACTCAGGGGCTGCCCTAGGGATGACATACGTATTAAAAAAGTTTAGGTCTGGCAAAAGGTTCATTTTGCCAGGTCAAATTAGAAGTTTGAAACTGCACTACAGGCTGCAAGGGCAGACCTAAGACATGTTTTAAAGGGCTACTTTAGTGGGTGGAACAATGAGTGCTACAGGCCCACTAGTAGCATTTAATTTACAGGCTCTGGGTACGCGGGGTACCATATAGTAGGGAATTCGCAAATAAATTAAAGGCGCAAATTGGGTGTAAGAATTTTACCATGTTTAAAGGAGACAGCACAAGCATTTCAGCACTGGTTAGCAGTGGTATAGTGCAAACAGTCCTAATTCTCAGAACACAGGAGGGATGAAGGGAAACAGTTTGGGGAAAGACCACGCCAAGGCTGTCAGGTCTAACATGTGCCCCTCCCCCCAGCTTAAATTAGTTGAACAATCCACCCTCATGGGGGTTCTCATCACTATGGTGTAAGAACCTGTAAAGTCCATCAGCACTGGAGTGGTCACCCCAGGGCGGTGTTCCACCGTAAAGTCTATTCCCTGTAGGAAGATGGACTATCTCAACAGTTTGTTCTCACCCCTCATCTGCATGCAAGACCTCTGACCTCCTGGTCAGAGAACTCTGCCCTCCCCTCGCGCAGCCCCGTCATTGCGCCGCTGCCCCTTACACCTCTCTGTCCTGGGAGGTGTTCGAGGCCCTGCTGGTCTGCCTGGTTGTGCTTATTTGTGCCTGTATTGTCTTTGTTACTGTTAATTGTGCCTGTTGTTTTCCTCTATTGGTTTTTATTTCTTTTTCTTCATTTTATCCTTCTTCCTTATATTCTGATTGATATTCTGTGTGTATTTGTATTTCGTTCGTGTTCCTTATTTTTCTCTTTGTGTTCTTTTGCCCTGTGTCCTTTTTCACACAGTTTTTTCCTGCCGCTGCTGTCCCCATGGCCCCTCCCCCCTTGCCAGTTCCCGCTCCTGCCTCCCAGCTGTGATCCCTCCCCCGTCCCCTACTTAATGGCAGCCACTGTGCGGCCGCGCCGCTGGCGTGCCAAAGGCAAGCCCATCTGCACCCGTCCGCGACCCGACCACGACCAGCACCAGCGACCCTGGCTCTCTGACTCCCCACCGCTACGACTCAACCGCCCTCCATGCATTCAACCCTGGAAGAAACAACAACTGCCAGCTGTCGATGCCAGACACCACCCATGACCAGTTTTCCTGCCGACACCGCAGCCGAACCTTCTCCAACCTCCGCAACCCCTGGCCACGGCCCACCCGAACCCCTGAGGTGCATCCTCCTCAACGTGCGCTCCCTGTACAAACACGCAGTAGAGATCTGGGACCTCCTCGACACCCTTTCTCCAGACGTCGCCTTCTTCACGGAAACCTGGACCAACTCCACCTCCGCCCCCGACATCGCCACCGCCATCCCCGACGGATACAAGATCCAGAGGAAGGACCGACCCAACCACCCAGGAGGAGGACTCGCCATTGTGCACAAGAACTTCCTCCTACTCACCACATCCAGCACAAACGACTCCTCGTCCACCACGGAACACCTCCATTTCCTGATCCAGACTAGCCCCACAACGATCCTACGCGGCATCCTTGCCTACAGACCCCCCGGACCACGAACCGCGTTCGCCACAACCATCACCAACTTCATCGAGCCACACGCCTTCGCCTCCATGGACTACATACTTCTCGGAGACCTGAACTTCCATCTCGCCAACCTCAGCGACCCCAACTCCACCACCCTCCTGGACAACCTCGCCAACATCGGACTGCAACAGCTCGTCACCACCCCCACCCACAAGGCAGGACACACCATAAACCCCATCTTCGCAGGAGGGAACATTATCCGCTTCAGCCGCACCACGCAGCCCCTCTGGACGGACCACCACAGCGTACACTTCTCCTTCGAAAGAACCACCGCACACAAACCTAGACCACGCCCCCGCAAAGGAATTGGAGCAAGGTGACTGAGAAGCACCTGAACTCCACCCTCAATCACGTCACCCTCCCACTACCACCGTCAACTCTGCAGCCAAAGAACTCCACAGATGGATCACCAACTGCGCAGACAAGCTCGCCCCCTCTGTAACTCCGACAGACAGCGCCCCATGAAAGCCACCTGGTTCACCACCGACCTCCGTGAATCCAGACAACACCTGGCGGTCCTCCGCCCTCGGCACCCCCCCCCGACTCCCACGGACCACGCCCGGAACCTCGGCATCATACTCGACTCCTCCCTCACCATGACCCGACAGATCAATGCTGTTTCCTCCTCGTGCTTCAACACTCTCCACATCCTTCGCAAGACTCAAGGGGATCCCCTCGAATCCAGACAGACAGTCACCCACGCACTCATAACCAGCAGACTGGACTACGGAAACGCCCTCTATGCCGGAATCAACAAATCCCTGCTCCGGAAACTCCAGACCATCCAGAACACCGCTGCCAGGCTCGTCCTCGGCATCCCACAACACGAACACATCACCCAGCACCTACGAGACCTCCACTGGCTCCCCGTCGAGAAGAGAGTCACCTTCAAGCTACTCACTCACACCTACAAATCCCTCCACAACACCAGAACCCAATACCTCAACGAAAGAGTCTCCTTCCACGCACCCAAGATAAACCTCCGGTCCGCCGACCTTGCCATCGCCGAAACCCCGTGCACCCGTAGAGCCAGAACAGGTGGAAGAGCCTACTCCTACAACGGGACTTCGGACCTGTCATAGTGAGGCTTGAGGCAGTTAACATGGAGGACCCGTAATAGGTTCCTGGGGGACCCCGAGGTCCACCAGGTAAGTGAACTCTCCCTTTCTTTCCTTCACCTCATAAGTCCCAGAACAACAGTCTTGTAGGGCCCTGGGCTCCACTGGCTCCATCTCCCACATTTTTTGGCGAGGCTGAAACTCGACCAGAGCGGGCTTCTGGTCATGTCAGAGCTTCCTCACCTTCTGGTGGCTTCCAGATTCTCAGCAGCCTTCTTCCGGATGTGCTACATTGGAGTCCTGAGAGCTAACATATAGGTGAATACATATTGGGGAGGAGGGGCTTTTTGAGGGTTTGCTCCCACCCCTACTTGACAAGACTGAGAGGTTCCCTAACCAGGTGGTCATACAGGACCTCAAAGGGACCATCCCCTACTTTTTTCTGTGGCACTTCCCGGTAGGCAAAAAGAAGGCATGGTAAGAGGACCTCCGACTTCCGCCTCAAGGGCTAGAACAGGCCCATAATCATTCCTTTGAGCGTCTTATTGAACCTCTCAACAAGTCCATTGGTCAGAGGATGATAGGGTGATAAGAACATATAAGTTACTCTAAATTCATCCCACATCTACTTCATGTATGCTGCCACGAAGTTTATGCCCCTGTCAGACACTTACTTCTTTGGGAAAACCCACCTGGGTAAAAATCCACATCAAGGCCCTAGCCACTGCAGGTGCAGTTACGGTCCTCAGATGTATGGCCTCTGGGTACCTAGTGGCATAGTCCATCAAGACCAGGATGAGCCTGTTGCCTAAGGCAGTCTTAGGATCCAGGGACATAATGAGGTCAATGGCCACTATTCAAAGGAGGTGCCATTGACAGGTAAGAGAACCAGGGAGCCTTTAGTATTTTCCCTGACTTCCCAGTGGCCTGGCAGGTAAGACATGACCTGCAGAATTCATGTGTGGTCATCCTCATCCAGGCCAATAAAGGCAGGTGATGAGCCTGGAAAAGGTCTTGTCCTGCTAGGGAAAAATCATGAGCCCACCAAGTAGGAATACCCTTTAGCACTGGGGGACCACCAACACACAGGTTGCCCTAGGCTCAAGGACCTTAGGCTCACCATATAGGAGGTAATTCTCCCAATATATCCGGTGATCTCCAGAGGTGTCACCAGCTACCTGGGCCTCAGCTTGCTGCCTCAGGCTCTCAAGAGTAGGGCAATCCTTTTGAGCTCTGCAGAACTCCTTCATGGATGGCCCATCCTCAGTTTGCGAACCATCCAGCTCAGGCAGGTCTTCCAGGGCAGCAATGTTCTCCCCTGCAGGTTCAGGGGTGTCGCCTTCAGGCTCAGTGTCCTCCCAGACTGTCAGAGTTTCAGGGGCTGGTTTCCCACCTGCCTGGCACTTCCTCTTCTTGACAGCTACCTGGACCATTTTCCATGCTCCAGGCCTCCTTGACTACCGTGTCTGGCTGCCATGGACCTTGTGGTCGGACACACCCACTCAGGCAACTTTAACATCTACAGTTGAGACTGGAGCTCCACCTCCTTCCAGATGGAATCTACAGGCATGGCAGGACTCACAGCTACTTCAACGAACCTGAGACCATCCCTCCCACCCAACACAATGGGAACCAGTCTCACTGGGTAGTGCCTCTCAGGGTGGTCTGCTACTACAACCTGGTAGAATGTACTGGGGATTTGCCTGCTCCGAGGACACCAGATGACATCTGACAGTAGTCATGCTGGCTCCTGTGTCCCTTAGAGCCTCCACCATCAGCCCATTGATGGTGATCCACTGTATATACTTGGAAGTATTGGAAGACATGTGGGCTCTGTGTACCATTTCCCTGTCACCCAGGGACATTAGGGTAACCTCTGCTCTACCCACTATGGTAACTGGGACAACCTCCGCCTCAAGCAGTACACTAGCCAACTCTGGTGTCTGCCCACCAGTGGGGGGCTCTGCCCTGTTGGGTATTTGGCATCTCCCTTGATGTGCCCATAACTACAGCACTTTTAACATTCGGGGTTGAACTTACCTGACTTCTTTTCAGGGAACTAACTCGTCTGGTGAGGCTGAGATTGGATATCCTTCCCCTGAGAACTATTTTGCGGGTCTTTAGAGAACTTCTTATTTAAAATGTTGTCTCCCCCACTTTGCTCTGTTGGGGACCCTGTCTGCCCTCTTGGGGACCAGGGTACACAGATACCTTCTTGTGGCCCCTGGTGCTGAGCCTACATGTGCTCTGACAATCAAATCAGACAGCCCCTTGTAATCAGTCACATCACTGCCCTTCACCCAACCAACCAGTGCCTTGCAAAAGTGATGCACAAAATCCACCCAGGACTGTCGGGGCAGCTTCTGAATGTCCCTAACTTCTGCCTATACCTTTCAGGGATGAGACCATACTTCATGACAAGGGTGCCCTTCATAAGGGCGGTACCTCATACTGTCCCCCTGCACTAAGGCCAGTAATGCATCCCTCCCTTCATTGGGAATGTACCTCCAGAGACTGGCTCCCCAACCTTCCTCAGGGACCCTGTGCATCTCCATAGCAACCTAAGCCTCAGACCACTAGTCAATATCACCCCCCACAAAAAACGGAGGCATCAGGTTTTTGGGGATGTGGACCATCCGGTCTCCCCTAGGCATTGGGGTATCGCTGCCACCATTGCTGCTGGACTCGGAGGCTTGTTTGGCTTTCAGGTGCAGCTCTTTGAGACTCACTTCACGAGCCAGTATCAATTTTCTTTCAGCCAAGGCTCTCTCAGCTTCAGCCCTGGCTAGGGCAGTCTCTGCTTCCGCCCTCTTCTCCTCCAAGCCCCTTTGCGCATCAGCCTCCTTCTTGGCTGCCTCTTTTTGCAGCTGCCTCCTCCCTGGCACCCTCGAGTTTCAATATGGCCAGCTGCAGCTTGAGCTCTCTCTGAGCCTTCCGGTCCACCAGTTCCTCAGGGGACAGGTTACAGGAAGACACACTGCTCCCTGCCCTGCCAGGGGGTGCAACTCCTGAGAGCAAGTTGTCCTTCTCCTCTGGGTGCTGCAGCTCATTGCCTGTAGCCAGGATGCCTTCCTCCTCCTCCAAGCACACTTCCTCTTCAAGGCCATACTCTTCCTGCTCCTCTAGGGTGGCTTGCATCCTCCTGACTACTTCAAAGGATCTGAGGAGCCACCTGGAGGTCCACCTTTCTGGATTTCCTTCCCACATTCGGCCCAATCTACTTGCAAAGCATCTGTAGCTCTGCCTTACTGAGGTTGTAACCACTGATCAGCTCAATTTCCATTGTAGCAAAAAGGATGAGAGACAAGAATTACATTTGGAAAAAGTGAAAAAATAGGCAGATCAAAAACTAAGGAGAATTTAGACAAAAATCGAATTTGATGTCAGATAATTTTTGAGATTTTAGTGTTACACAAATCACTGCCTTGTACTGCACAAACACAAGTCCTGGATCCCACCACTGAACATCAATGTAAGAAATTGGATTATTGATTGAGGGAGTGGAAACCTTTTTCAAGCAACAACTACAATCTTTGTGAGGGTGAACCACAAAAGTCATTAAATTAACCTGTGCTGGTAACGTACCACTAAAGCAGCCAGGCTTAACTTAGAGGCACTGTGTTAAGTATTTATGCAGCACACAAACAATGCTAAAGTGAAAACAAAACACCAATTTAGAAAAATAGGATGCATTTTAATACATACAACGGCACAACAAAAAATTAATTCCAATCAGTAGAACAAGAGTTATGATTTTTTTTAAAGTTTTCAGTGAAAATTAGCACCTAAAAGATCAGAGCGCCAAAACTCAAAAGTAAAGGCTGACAGCAACGGAGCGTGGGTCAGATACACAAGGTGGATTGGGCCGGATCTCTGCTTACAGTCGGACCTAGAAGAATTTTTGAAGAAAATTTCCAGAGAAGGTAAAAATTCAGCTAGGCAAAGCAGCCGGCGGTGCCCGAGGAGGAGGCAATGCGGTGAAGATTTCTGCCTTCAGACTTTGACACTTTTTGGAAGTCGAAAATCTCCAGTGGGACTAAGCTGCAGGCTGTAGCTGACAAGGGCTCCACGAGGCCGGATACCTATGCTGACAGGTCCTGCTGAATAGGATTTGCTGCTGCAGAGAAGAACATAGCAGGAGCTACCGCAGAGTCAGGCCGACAGGCGATGCACCTGAGGCGGATTTGCTCGCATGTAGGTCCCGGTCCTCTGTCGGTTCTCAGGTAACTTTTTGGTGAACATTTTTCTAAGTCCCAACTTTTAGGTTTAGTTAGGAGCAGCACCTTTCCACACCAACTCCAAGAGTCTAAGAATTAAGTAGAGGCACTACTTGGGGGTCAGGACTCACTCCAGCAAAGGCCAGATGCAGGGTACAAGATCTTTGACGCTTGTTATGCCCCTGTAGCTCACACGAGGCCACCCAACTAGACCATGGAGTCAGTCTGGTAGTCCTGGGTTCAAGCACCAAAGCAGGCTTCAAGCAGCAGAGCAGTCCTCTGGGGGTCCAAGGCAGTCCTTCGGAAGTCCACCACAGGTCCGGGAGTGTGCTGAAGAGTTACTCCGAGGGTTCAATATTTATTCTTTGTGCCAGCCTTTGAAGTGGGGGAAACCTTCTAGGCTACCCCCAACATCTGGTTTTGGAAAGTTCCTTCCTTCCCCTGCCAAGGCTCCAAGATGTCTAGGGTGACAAAAGACTAGTGTTTTTTGTGTGTGATGGAGGCAGTCCCTATTGGAGTATAAGTGGGACAGTGAACATCTCCGCTCCCACCCATCCTGTTCACACTTATGCCGTTTTGTCTCACTGTCTGGGAGGAATGCACAAAGACTAACAGCAGGGTCATATAGTCCAAGATACTGGCAGCAGGCGCCAAATGGTTACGACAAGAAAATGCCAACTTTCTAAAAGTTGCATTTTCAGAATTGTGACTTAAAATTCGACTTTACCCTTAAAGAGGATTTTAAAATAACCATTTCTTTTTAGCCCAAACCCAAAATTTCTACTTGTTCTTATTTAAACGTTAGCACTTAAATGCAATGCGGTAACCAATGTTATCCTATGGGAGAGAGAGAGAGGCTTTACAGTAGTGAAAAACAAATGTAGGATTTTTTACTACCAGGACATGTAAAACTTAAAAGAAATTCTTACTTTTTAAATACAATGCACCCTGCCCTATGGGTTATTTAAGGACTACGCTAGGGGTAAGATATGTATTAACAAGGCAAGCTTAGGTCTGCTAAAAGGTTTATTTTAGCAGAAAATATCAAAGTGAGTGCACCCACACCATTCTCAAAGACTTGGAGTCTCTTCTGAACATAGTAGTGAGACACCCTCAATGACTACTTTCCTTTAGTGGTATCTGTTGTCCACCAAAGTACTAGTAGTCAGTAGCATCATCATAAGGTCTCGCCTCCACCAGGAGGTAGCACTTCTCTCATAAAAGTCATGGTGGGATCTGTGCATAGAGAGATTTAAAATTGTCTCCGACCCCTGAAGGTGCTGTTTTTAATATAAACGGGGATCGGGGCAAGGTTAAAAAGTTTGAGATGTGCCGAGGACGTTAAATTGATCCTTCATATCCGATGAGTGTGCGTAAAAAGGTCGACATGTTTCAGCCTACTTGCGCCAAAAAGTCACTGGGTTTTTTCTGGACCGGTTAAGTTACAAGATCCCTATCATACGTGGTAGGATATTATCCCCTTGGAACATTGATGGGTATATTCACTCCATCCGATTGGGACATCTACTGCTATCCCCTTTGAAGGGAAAGCTGGTGCCCCATGATTTGGATTTGTTCTGCATTCCGTCCATCAACTGTGTGTCTTTTGCCATGAGAATCGTGGGCACGAGACGGGGGTCCCCATTAGGGCTAAGATGTGGGAGCAAGGATTTCTTCGCTTTGAAGCACCATAAATTATGTGCAGACGGTTGAGTCAGAAAGGTTTCCTCGCTATCGTCAAGAAAGTCCCCCATGTTTCGTGTAACGCGTCCTTCAGGGCCTGGATCTGAAAAAAAAGGTTTCTTTTATCAGGTCGAATTAGCAGTTTAAAACTGCACTACAGGCTGCAATTGCAGACCTGGGACATATTTTAAAGGGCTACTTTAATGGGTGGCACAATGAGTGCAGCAAGCCCACAAGTAGTATTTAATTTACAGGCCCGAGTATCTGGAGTACCATATACTAGGGACTCTCAAGTAAATTAAAGGTGCCACCTGGTGTAAGTCAATTTTACCATGAGAGAGAGCACAAACACTTTAGAACTGGCTAGCAGTCCGAATGCCAACAAAAACGAAATTCAGAAAAAAGGAGGTGTGAAGGCAAAAGCTTTGGAGGAAGACCACACCAAGGCTGTCAGGATTAACAGTTATCAAATGGAGTCAGAAAATGGAGTCTGCTTTGTAAGTGGCAAACTTAAAAGGCATAAAAAGCAAAATATTAAACAGCAGATGCTTTTGACAAAGGGCCGGTATTTTCTTTGCATCATTCGGAATGGTTCTGTGTGCACATCTTTACTTAGTGAACAAAAAACTTTCAATTTAATGTTATCCTGACAGCAAGTAAAAGAAATGTACGCACAAAATAGATTATTTAATAGAACGTGTTTTTATGGCAGGCTCTGACATTTCTGAAATTAAAAATTCATAACTCAAAGAAAATGTCATGACAGCAAAGTAAGTACATGAAAGGAAACATATTGGCTCTCAATTATTAGGTACAGATCACATTTCATCTAAAGTCTTATAAAATGACCACCCGATTCTCCTTCACCAAAACCTAATGCAAACACAAACGGGATAGTGTAATCATCCACAAAAAACCGCAACTTATTTAAACACTCATGACATGAGATATTCAAAACAGCTCAGTATTCTGTGCCAAGACCTATAGATTGTATTGAATAGTTTAACAAGATTTATTCGGGGTAAACCTTTTTTGTTTAAATCCAAAGTATAAAGTCTTCCAAAAATAACTAGGTCATGGATTAATAAATATTTTTTTCCTCTAAATTAATTTGGGATGGGATGTAGCCACAAGCTGAGCAGTTAAGACCTGGCCCTGAACACAACAACTCCCAAAGTATTAAAAAACATTCTTTCCATTGAAATTAGAAGATAGCAATACCAGCTCTAAAATGCAAAAGTGATGTGCAGCACATTAGGAAATGGCGTTTTGAGGGTTTTCGGAGGATATAAGAAACCAAACTATGCAGTGTTCCCACTACATAAATGGAAACAACAGAGGATTGCTTCTCACAAGGAACAAGATCACACAATAGGTTGTGCCTGAGCCAGTAGACAAACAGAGTGGTGGCAGGTTCTCTTTGCTGCAGTGACAGAAGGCCAACTCACCAAGAACAGGAGTAGGAAGCACCAAGTTGAGAAACTGAACGTGAAGAGAATAAAAAAAAGATATGGCCTGGTGGCAAAAAAGTGTCCAAGGACAAGTTCTAGTGGGGAGACTTAACAGGTGCCACGTATTTTTAGAGTCCGTGTGCCCATGAATGTTGGTCCCGGACGTTATACTGATAAAGATTCAGAAAACAGAATGATACAGCAGCCATTGATCTGGAAGAAGTGGGTCTTCTGAGGCTTACACACTGGCCCTGGGCCTCATGAATGCAAGGTTCTAAAGATTCTAACAGGACTCCAATTTGAAGAGTGTGGGTTTGGCCCCACAGCCTCAATCAGAACACATGTATATCACAATATCGGGTAACAAATATCATCTTGTGAGAAAACCATATCCAGAATATCCACAACCACAATAATGTGAAGTTAAGGATTGTAAATCTATACTTAACTTCACAATATTGTTTAGTATATATGTACTATCCTTAACTCCATATCCACATACCTTAAAGATGTTTTCTGAAGGTATATAGGTGTGGAGTTAAGAATAGTAAAACTATACTTATCTGAATTTACACACGTTCACAAAATTGTGGTTGTCAATGTTCTGCATATATTATGGCAGGGCAATGTTTAAAACTATTTTGGAAGAAGACCCATCCAAACACTGGTAGGGTTCCAGAACTAGGAGTCACTCCGCACTGATGTCATTCCGAAGTAGAGGAAAAGCTCTTGAAGGGAGTTTTTGTTTTATAACATTGCCAAGGCATCACAGCTGGTAGGCAGGCATGGGCAAAACAGACCCAAAAAAACATAACAGGGAATTCAAACACAGCTGTTCCCTACAAAAACTTGGTCTTCTTTGGTCGTCTGCAGATGAAAATTCACCTTGAATGCGAGTCTCCTAATAGAACCAGGTTAAACGTATAGTTGTACGCAAACAAAGCACCACTGGGGTACATATACACAATGGCATGTCAAACTTGGAACACCATCTATGCATACTTACAGCCTGACCCAGCTGCTCAGGGAAGCACTACAGCGGTAAGTGTCGCTTGCTAGCTGGACCAAGCTTAGCTATTCCAGACTGAGTTACACGACAGTAGCATCAATGAGGGTTGTTACAATTCTATACTTGACATATTCTGTGCCATCACTGTCCATTTACATATTCCCTCCCAATAGGTCATCCACTAACAGCATCAGTGTTTAAAAACAGGAGTGTAAACTGCAGTGTAACTTCCTTGATGGCTAGGGGCTATTGAACAGAAGAAACATAATAGGAGGTAGAAATATTCCCTTCACCAGAAAGGGGAGTACTCCTGAAGAACTCCGTAGATGTTGCCTATGAATGTGTTACAGAACAATCACCCAAATTAGTCCTTAACGTGAACACCCATATTTAGTAAAGAAGAGACATCAACCATTTGGACGGAATTTGAGAACAAAGATCTCATCACAAGAGGACTGGCAGAAATGAAACAAGAGATGAACAAAAAGACAATATGTCTCTGCAAAGAGCACGCTTATGCCCAGACAATATTTACTTGCATCTTAAGCTTTACAGTAGAAATAGGGGTCATGAGGATCCATTCCCCCAAAAATATTATATGCATCAGAGGACCCCGAGGAAGCTGAAGAAAAAAACATTCACAAACTAGGCTGCACTCAAACAGTTGGAGAACACCCACAGTGAGGACCTGTCAAATTCAAAGCAGGATTTTCCAGACATCTTCATCGTTTACACTTGTTCACCATACCGGAAGAAATATTTTTTCCATGAAGACTATGATGCAAGCACAGACTTTTTTTGTGGGTGGGTTATTGCCATGGGATCGATTTGTATTTTCATTGTGTCGGACAGAGTGACAGATTGGGTATCATAATTTGGGCAAAATCTGTGTCTGCAGAATGAAACATTAGTGATTAGTGGTCAAAGGCTGCTTCTCACCTGAAGCCTATAGGGCCATAAGGCTACGACTCACTGAGAAGTCTGGAAGTTATGAACTCGGGGTCTTCACTATAACTTATCACGTTTTTCATGCAGCAAGGACCTCAACTGCTGATGGAACAAATAGTCTTTATGTCACATGTTAAATTCAGAAACATGTCCTATACGTGTGCCTGTAGAAACAATGTCAAGAACCGTGCAGATCTCTGCTTACAAACTGAGCCACTGCAGTTCTTGCTAAAGGAATATTAATTAATCTGCAGATTTTGTATTTTGGGGGAGAGGGGATTATAGGGTTATAAGGTGACAGAGGAATTCTTCAATTTCCTCATTGTTGTCCTAGTTTTGAAAACTATAATAATACATGGCAATGGCAGCAATCATTTGCTCAGTAATGCAACGCTACATAGTCAAATGGGGATTTGATAAAGCTGGTGTAGCAAGTTTGGAAACAATCATGAGGCAACAAGCTAAGAAAGTATAACCGAGTCAAGTCTGCCTTGCCTTTGTATAACTGTGTGAAAAGGTTTTGTCGGATGTCACAGATTCTGATCAGGATCAGACACAACAGCACAGAATGCTACTTCACCGGCTGAACAGGTGTATCTGGAGGGTGCACCGTGTCGGACTGTGGTGTCTCGTCTTAACCCAAACTGTTTGGCAAAGACATCCAAAGAGGGTTTGACAAAAATGTTTTTGCAACCAAATCCATTGGTTTTAGAGCCATATTGTTCCAGGATCTCACTAAGATATGTTAAATTGCTGAATCACTTCACAATATCACTGGTGAAAAAAGGGGAGGGGCAAGGCAGACCGGTGTTTAGTATCTTGGTTTGAAGAATAACAAGCATTTGCAATGCAATAGGTCTCGCAGTTATGCGAGTTTGAGCTATTGGCATTGTAAATGGCTATGCCTTTTATTTTGGTTTTGGTTTATAAAACATAAATAAAATATATTGTCATTTACAATGGCAATAGCTTAAACTCGCATAAATGCGAGACCTATTGCATTGCAAATGCTTGTTAATATTCTGTAGAAGCGTGGTGGCAGAAAAGGGGTAGCAGGGATTTAGCCTGCTCCGCTCCAGCAGGGTTAGAAAATACACCATTCCACCCAGTGCTTAATTTGAACCGGTGGTTGCAGGTGAATGCGAGCTGACTCAGGCTCGACCCAAGTAGTTTACAGAAATATTGAGCTCTCGTATCGCACTGAACACGCTCCTGTTTGTCGGTCACTCGCACACTGCATTTCTGAATGCATGCAGTCTCAGATCACACACCGCTTCACAGAAATATCTTGAAATGCACGCGTTTTAGCTAAACCAAAAAACATACATCACAAACAAACGAAGGCGCAGACACTCTAAAAAGTGTACATTTCCAATGAAGAACGTCACACTTTTCCTGTCAGCTCACGCCTTTCTGTTTTCATGCACAGTTTATTTGACTGTTCGGTGGCACTTGGCGCTAAATAAGTTCTATATATCTGCTTAGTGCCATCTGGGAAGATTCGCATATCCTGCAAGGCCTCGATGTGGGCACCCTAGCTATCCACTGAGAGCTGGTGGGAGGGGGTTGTGTCACCGTGACAAAGACTATCCGCAACTCGTGGTTTGGATGAGATCACAAAGAGGCAGTGTCATAGCTCTTAGAAGACTGGAAGATAACGATGTTGGACATTGAATCGGTTAAGACGGGCGTTGCCACAGTTAGACATGGTGCTCCGAAAACTGATGGCAGCAGTGCCAGGCATGTAGAGTAAGGGGCAAGAACCACAGAAACAGGCCGAGCCACCAATTTGGGCTGAGGAATGGCTACCGCCTAGGACATGAACAGTGAGAGGGCGTGGGAGTCCCTTCTTTGCTCTTTACGTGTTATTTGCTATTGGAGTTTTTCGCTGCATTTAGCAGTTTTCTCTACTTTTTTTAATACATCTCCGGAACGCCGTTACTGTCCTGTAATTCCGGACTGCAAACGTGTTTGTAAACATTGCACGACTATCCGAGGCGGAGGCAATGTTACAGCATTGTTTATTTGCACGCAGTGTACACCGTAACACAGCAGTGCACGCATGAATCGTCACCTTTGTCTCCTTTTTGCATTTTAAAATCAAGCGATATAAAACAAGCACACCCCGGCTTCCCATCTTTAGTCTGTGCAGTTTTAGTTAAATCACCTAACATGTACTGTAAACGCACATACTTTATAAACGCCTGCGCCCCCGCTGTGCATGCCTGCTCTCGTCAATGCAAGCCTGGTGTCTGTCTGTAATGCAATTGGTGCTGATGTAAAGCGCTCTAATACCTTCGGGTCAAGGCGCTATATAAAAGTGCTAAAAAATAAATAAATTTAAAAAAGCCTACCTCTAGCACATCCGTTCTTATTCCGCGATACCATATGCCCTCAGGTCCCTGTACCGCTTAACTGCACCTGGCTGTGGGTGACCTCCATGGCAGGAACCGTTTGTTGCGGGGCAGACACGGGGCATGTGCGGGTTGGCAAAGCGCTGGGGCCCTGCGGCCCATGCCGATGTACGGCAGCCTGTCGGCGGGCGGAGTGTGGCCGGGGGAGTCCGGTGTCACGCTGCAAAAGGGTCTGGATCGGTACACGAAGAAGAAACCGCTGCCGTCACTGGGGGAGCTGGAAACGGTGCTGCTAGACGACAGGCTGGCAGCGCTGGGGGATAACAATGGCAGGCCACAGTAATAAAAGGAGGGCCCGGGAGAGCAGGGAAGGAGGGCAAACTAGCACTGCCCGCTAGCAGCAGACCCCCGGCTTTCACCTCGCGCGGCGCTCACAACGCGCTCAAAAGTCGCACTTACAAACGGTCGACTGTAAAGCGGGGGGGGGTTCTTACTGCCATCATTGTACCCCAAAATGCTTTATTTGGTGGAAATTCCAGTCCAGCAATTACAGCTGCTGCGCACGAATTTTGAGATACTGCACCAGGTCTTGTAAAACAGTTCCAGGATTCAATATGAGCCAGGAACAACCACGTGTAACTCGTGAGATAGACGAGAATAGTCCGCAGAACTTCAACAAGCTGTCGCCATTGCGCGAATGCAAAAAAAAGTGCTACCGACTGTAATTAAAAGAGACCTTTTCACGCCGCAAGTAAACGATCGAGTCCGGATGGGCCGTCTGAAAAGGAGACAGGGCGTAACAAAGAAGCCTCATTTTTAATCGGAGGCCAGCGTTTAGCATAAATGATGACACCGGCCAATGAGAATGATGGGCGGGGCTTCAAGTCCCCTTCAGAAATCTCCTCTATTACAAGAGGCCTCGAAGAGCGAGGAGTGCATGCGCGCTCCAACGCTAGGCGAGACCTAAAAAGGAAGGCCCGAGGACCTGAACATTGATCAGATATATTCGTAGTGAAGGTGTAGTTGAAATGAACAAAGAAATCTGGTCAGCCTAGTTTAGCCTGTGATGGATTCAAATTGAAGATGTATTTGAAGAGTCAAAAAGATTGTAGGCGGCACAAAAAAGAATAAAAAAAATATTTCACAGCCTACAAACTCCTGGATCTAAGTTCCGTGAATGCGGTTTGCAGATTAGGTTGGAATTCAACTTTTGAAACCAGATCAGAAAACCCCCAATGGGACTAATACAAATAGTACTCTTTTTCTTCTGCTCTCATTTCTCCTTGGTCTTGTGTTTTGTGATGCCCAGGAAGAATATTAAAAGAGTAGTCTTACTTAAACAAATACTAGAGATTTAGAAACGCCATTATGGCTAATCTAGGAGTTATGACAGATCCACGGAACAGTTCCAGACCCTAGAGGAAATGAGACTCCACCTCCAATGGAAGGAATTTGGCACTAGACCTATCAACCTTCTTGGGAGATTTAGAACTTGTAGCCTTTAACACCAAAGTGCTCTGAATTTATTTGTGGTGCTCAAAGGCAGAAGAATGCCCAGGCTGTACTGAAAAAAGATTTTAAACTACTACCTGGTAGAAGGTCAATATAATAAGTCTTATGAATGGGTGCTTTCCCATCTGGAAGTACTGATAGATTTGGGTGCACATTGGGGTTAGCTCCTGAATGGGCTACTGAGGACAGCAGGGGTCAGCCTTTGCATTGGCACCAACAGGCAATGTTTAAACATGCATCATGTCTGAACCACCTGCGGTCCGTGCAGGTACCAGCGGTGGGTCCACGTGGGGGTGGGGGGCTGGAATTTCGAGGGACGATGCGGAGGGAAAATTAAATAATTTTCACTCATCATCGTCCCTCGAAATCCCCCCCCCCGCACACGGCCCCACAGCATCACCGCTGTTATCTGCACGGACCGCGGCTGGTCTGAACACATATTCTATTTACCCAGATGGGACAGGGGGTTGAACATGTAGCTTGTGGCCAAAAAACCAATGACGTCTTGTGGCACATTTCCTGCCTTCGACAAAGACAGAATTCTCGTCCTCATCAAAATCAGCTGGATTCCTAAACCGAATGGAAAAGAATTCTCAAGATGGTAATTTCTAGAATAGGTTACGCAAGTTGCAAATATCCAGAGCGGATGAGGAACATCCACACCGAATGTATTGCTCAAAGACTGTTTTCAGTGGGACTGTCGGAATAGGGAGTGGTTGATTTATATTACCAAATCAACACTGGAAATAAGACAAAAACTCACCTCTCAGGGGGGAGAGGGGTTTATAGTAACAAAAACAAGCATTTGCAAAGCAATAGGTCTCGCATTCCCGCTAGTTTGAGCTATTGCCATTGTAAATGACAATGCCTTTTATTTATGTTTTGGGTTTTAAAACATTAAAAAAAAGGCATTGTCATTTACAATACTAATAGCTTAAACCCTCGCAAATGCGAGACCTATTGCATTGCAATAAAGGGCCTTCTCGACCGCTTGTTAGATTGTAAATATCAGAGGAAGAGACCGGCCTGCGAAGTCTTCAAAGTAGTGATAAATAGTGCAGTGAAGAAGATGTGTAAGTGTTGTAAATTACACAGACACAAAGTGTGAAGTGAGAGTTACATATGATCCGAGCTATAAACACTAACAAAGCGCTCCAACACCTTTCGCACTGTGATTGCACTGTCGCGGCTCAGGAGGAAGAGCAGGAGGGAGGGTGGGCTATTTCCTGCCCTCTCCGTGTTGGAGTGTGCAGTGTGGCATTGCGTAATGTCATTGCTATCTTTGGCCTAATAAACACCCCAGCTGTAGTAGGGCCCTGGCTTCACCTCCTGGTGCAGGGCGGGTTATGCTTTATGGCACGCATTGAGGGAGGGAGGGATGGTCTTGGTTGCAACTCTGGCCTCGTACAGTGCCCCTGCTATTACTAGTGAGCGAGAGGCGCTGAGGTGGTGGTGGTATTGGTGGTTGTATTGGTGGTGGTGGTATTGGTGGTTGTATTGGTGGTGGTGGTGGTACTGGTACTGGTTGTAGTGGTACTGGTGGTGGTGGTACTGGTGGTGGTAATGGTACTGGTGGTATTGGTGGTGGTATTGGTGGTGGTATTGGTGGTACTAGTACTGGTAGTACTGGTACTGGTGGTGGTGGTACTGGTGGTGGTACTAGTGGTGGTGGTGGTACTGGTGGTGGTACTAGTGGTGGTGGTGGTAATGGTGGTGGTGGTACTGGTGGTATTGGTGGTGGTACTGGTACTGGTGGTGGTGGTACTGGTGGTGGTACTACTGCTAGTGGTACTGGTAGTGGTACTGGTGGTGGTACTGGTGGTGGTTGTGGTGGTGGTAATGATACTGGTGGTATTGGTGGTGGTATTGGTGGTACTAGTACTGGTGGTACTGGTACTGGTGGTACTGGTGGTGGTGGTGGTACTGGTGGTGGTGGTACTGGTGGTGGTGGTACTGGTGGTGGTACTGGTGGTGGTGGTACTGGTGGTGGTGGTACTGGTACTGGTGGTGGTACTACTGCTAGTGGTACAGGTAGTGGTGGTGGTAGTACTGGTGGTGGTGGTGGTACTGGTTGTGGTAGTGGTGGTACTTGTGGTGGTAGTGGCGGTGGTGGTGGTACTGGTGGTGGTACCGGTGGTGGTACTGGTGGTGGTACTGGTGGTGGTACTGGTGGTGATACTGGTGGTACTGGTGGTGGTACTAGTGGTGGTAGTACTGGTGGTGGTGGTACTGGTGGTGGTGGTACTGGTGGTGGTGGTACTGGTGGTGGTGGTGGTGGTACTGGTGGTGGTGGTACTGGTGGTGGTGGTACTGGTGGTGGTGGTACTGGTGGTGGTGGTACTGGTGGTGGTGGTGGTACGGGTGGTGGTGGTGGTACGGGTGGTGGTGGTACTGGTGGTGGTGATACTGGTGGTGGCAGTGGTACTGGTGGTGGTAGTGGTACTGGTGGTGGTAGTGGTACTGGTGGTGGTAGTGGTACTGGTGGTGGTAGTGGTACTGGTGGTGGTAGTGGTGGTGGTACTGGTGGTGTGGTGGTACTGGTGGTGGTACTGGTGGTGGTAGTGGTACGGGTGGTGGTGGTGGTACGGGTGGTGGTGGTACTTGTGGTGGTGGTACTGGTGGTGGTACTGGTGGTGGTGGTACTGGTGGTGTGGTGGTACTGGTGGTGTGGTGGTGGTACTAGTGGTGGTGGTAGTACTGGTGGTGATGGTTCTGGTAGTGGTGGTACTGGTGGTGGTGGTACTGGTAGTGGTGCTGGTGGTACTGGTGGTGGTAGTACAGGTGGTGGTAGTACTGGTGATACTGGTGGTGGTAGTACTGGTGGTGGTACTGGTGGTTGTGGTACTGGTGGTGGTGGTACTGGTGGTGGTGGTACTGGCGGTGGTGGTACTGGCGGTGGTGGTACTGGCGGTGGTGGTACTGGCGGTGGTGGTACTGGCGGTGGTGGTACTGGCAGTGGTGGTACTGGCAGTGGTGGTAGTGGGGGTGGTGGTACTCGTAGTGGTGGTGGTACTGGTAGTGGTGGTACTGGTGGTAGTGGTGGTAGTGGTACTGGTGGTAGTGGTATTGGTGTTGGTGGTACTGGTACTATTGGCGGTGGTACTGGTACTATTGGTGGTGGTACTGGTGGTATTGGTGGTGTACTGATACTGGTGGTGGTGGTACTGGTGGTATTGGTGGTGGTACTGGTGGTGGTGGTACTGGTGGTGGTGGTACTGGTGGTGGTACTGATAGTGGTACTGGTGGTGGTACTGGTGGTGGTGATGCAGGTGGTGGTACTGGTAGTGTTGGTATTGGAGGTGGTACTGGTGGTGGTGGTACTGGTGGTGGTACTGGTGGTGGTGGTACTGGTGGTGGTGGAACTGGTGGTGGTGGTGGTGGTACTGGTGGTGGTACTGGTAGTGTTGGTATTGGAGGAGGTAGTGGTACTGGTGGTATTGGTGGTGGTACTGGTATGGTGGTGGTCTCGTCTGAACAAAGGTTTCTAAAGTCAACAAACAAATGCTTTTTTTTATAAAAGCACCGCACTCTGCGCTTTTACTTTAATAGCGGCCGCGCACCTTTGTTTAGACGAGACCAGTCTAAAGAAAGTAGCGTACCACCATTAAAGATAAAGCGCGGAATGGAGCGTTTCTTAAAAAAAAAAAAAAAGTAGTCCATGAATAACTACATAAAGGCCTACAGTGTAATGTAACTGTAGTTGGCCGGTGCTCCTGGCTTCCAAAAGGAAGTGATGTATCTGGAGCACCGGCCAACAAGGAGCCAGTAAACAAAAGCGATGGAGCTATGAACCAAAGCAGGCAGCCGCTGAAATTACACTCTGTAGAGTGTTTACAGGAGGTCTTGCAGACAGAGCATGCGCGCTGATGCTCGACCTAAAAAAACCATAAAATGCCCAAAAACGTTACCATGTGTAAAGATCTGTCCTGCATCCTGCAGAATAGTTGCATAAAAGGAAATAGGTGGGGGCAGTACCGTTGATAATGCACGAAGTCTGGTGCCTGTCCACATCAAAGAGACTTTCAGAGTGTGTACACTCAGTAAAAATATAAATTGACAGCATATAGGCAGATGCTTTTAATCCAGGCCCTGCTAACTAGGCAGGTCAGGCACTCCGAACCAGTTGAGAAAAGGAAGAATAAGTACATCAGAGTACTCACATATGTAAGTCAAACAAATAGCAGCAAGAGGGAGTAAAAATACAGCATTTATAGATATCTATATTTGTTTTCTAATTATGATTTTTAATTTAGTTAACACAACTCTAAAAACGCTGCCAAAATATTAACAAGTTAATGTGAGATGGTCTGGCTCTTGAATGATAGACCTGCTTATTAACCCCCATCATTAAACCAGAGTTCAATACTCTATCTGACCCATTGTCAGTGAAATTGCTCCCCCTCCCTCGCAGCTCCACCATTAAGTGAGGCCTGCCCCTGCACTCTTGAGTGTTTGGTGCTCGAGGCCCTCCTCCACCCGCAGGTTTCCGTGCGCCTCATCCCTGGCGGTCCAGTGGACCTCTATCTCCTTTCTCTAGCTCCGTTTTTTCACTCGTTTTTCACTCGTTTTTCACTCGTTTTTTCACTCGTTTTTCTACCCTCTTTCTTCTCCTTTCTGCACTTTTCTGCATTTCTGCTCCTTTCTGCTCTATTTCCTTTTTCCTTTACTCCTCCTTTTCCCTCCTTTCCTGCCCGCTTTCCCTGCCGCTGCTGCCCCCGCGGCCCCTCCCCCCCAGCACGACCAGCCCAATTCAGCTCTCCTCCCCGCTCCCGCCTCCCAGCTGTCCAGCCCTCCCCGACCCCTACTTAATGGCGGCCGCCAAAGGCAAGCCCGTCTGCGCCCATCCGCGACCCGACCGCGACCAGCGCCAGGAACCATGGACCTCCGCACCGCCAACGCTACGACCCAGCAGCACTCCACGCACTCAACCCAGGCCGAAACTGCATGCTAGCCTCACCAGCCGACACCCCCGGACCCTTCAGCTCTCACCGCTGCAGACAAACCTACAGCACCGCTAGGAACACGGACCCAGCATAACCCGACCGCAAGAACACACCCGTACTGAAGACCTTGCAATGCATCCTCCTCAATGTCCGATCCCTCCACAAACACGCCACCGAAATCTGGGACCTCCTCGACAGCACCACCCCGGACGTAGCGTTCTTCACCGAAACCTGGAGCAACACCACCTCGGGGCCAGACATCGCCATCGCCATTCCCCAAGGATACAAGATCTCCAGGAAGGACCGCCCCACCCGCCCGGGAGGAGGAATCGCCATCGTCCACAAACCCACCCTCCGCCTGAGCACACTCCCCGACGAAACCACAGACCAGATGGAACACCTTCACTTCAAGATACTGACCAGCCCTACCACCACCCTCTGAGGAACCCTCATCTACCGACCACCTGGACCACACGGACCGTTCACTAACTCCATCACGGACATCATCTCCCCGCATGCCATCGCATCCACCAACTACACCCTGCTGGGAGACCTCAACTTCCACCTCGACAACCAACTGGACCCCAACACCACATCCCTCCTGGACAACCTCCACAACATTGGACTCCGCCCAATCGTGACCGAACCAACGCACTCAGCAGAACACACCCTCGACCCCCTCTTCACAACAGGAAACTCCATCACCTTCAGCCACACCACCGAACTCCCGTGGACTGACCACCGATGCGTCCACTTCACCTTCAGAACACCCACCATCCACAGACACCAGCACCTGCTCCCATGAAGAAACTGGACCAGAATCACCGACGACCAGCTCACCTACTCACTCAGCAACTCCACCCCAACCATCGCGGGAAACGACGACCCCAACACCGCAGCCCGAACCCTGCACAGATGGATCTCCGACAGCGCCAACACCATAGCCCCCCTCAAGAAAAACAACAACACCCACGCCAAGAAAGACAGATGGTTTACCACCGAACTTCGAGAGTCCAGACGCACTTGCCGCCGCCTCGAAAAGGCCTGGAGGAACACCAAATCCACAGAAGCACACAACAACTTCCAGAGCCGCTACCAACGCCCACCACCAACTCATCAGAAAAACAAGAAAAAAGCGATTGAAGACAGAACTCCACACACGCACACAACAGCAAAGAACTCTTCAACATCGTCAAGGAGTTCGCCCAACCCACCAGCGAATCGACGGACATTCCTCCCTCACAAGACCTCTGCGACAAACTCAGCACCTTCTTTCACCACAAAATCAAGAGCATCTACGACAACTTCGACGAAGACAACCAACACACTGAACCCCCGCCAACCACCCCCGACACCCTGAAGCCAGCGATTGACAACTGGACAGCCTTCACCACCGAAGACACACTGAAGACAATGAAGTCAATCCACTCCGGGGCCCCCACGGACCCCTGCCCCCACCACATCTTCAACAGAGCCGCCGACACCTTCGCACCCATACTCCGCTACACCATCAACCGTTCCCTGACGACTGGAAACACGCCGAGGTCAACCCACTCCTTAAGAAACCCTCGGCGGACCCCACCGACCTCAAAAACTACAGACCCATCTCCCTGCTCCCGTTCCCAGCGAAAGTCATCGAGAAAGCCATCAACAGCCAACTTGCCACATTCATCGAAGAGCACAACATCCTCGACTCCTCCCAATCCGGCTTCAGAAAAAACCACAGTACGGAAACCGCCCTCCTCGCCGCAACAGACGACATCCGCACCCTACTGGACAAAGGAGAAACAGTAGCCCTCATCCTCCTCGTCCTCTCAGCGGCGTTTGACACAGTCTCTCACCGCACCCTAATACGCAGACTCCTCGACGCAGGGATCCAGGACAAGGCCCTCGAATGGATCCGCTCCTTCCTCTCCGGCAGAACGCAGCGGGTCAGACTCCCCTTTCCTCTCGGACCCTACACCAACCACCTGCGGAGTCCCTCAGGGTTCCTCCCTCAGCCCTACGCTCTTCAACATCTACATGGCTCCACTCGCCCCCATCGTCAGAACCTACGGACTCAACATCGTGTCATACGCAGACGACACCCAACTCATCCTCTCCCTATCCAACGAACCAAACACCGCCAGACACAACTTTCGAGAAGGCATGGAAGCCGTCGCCAAATGGATGAAAAACAGCTGCCTACAACTAAACACCAACAAGACAGAAGTACTCATCATGGGCCCAAACCCCTACGCCTGGAATGACATCTGGTGGCGCCCCGCCCTCGGAAACCCGCCCACCCCCACGGACCACGCACGCAACCTGGGAATCATCCTGGACTCCGAGCTCAAAATGGACCACCAGATCAACTCTGTCTCGTCCGTCTGCTTCCACACCCTCCGCCTCCTACGTAAGACCTTCAAATGGATCCCCCTCGAACACAAAAAGACCATCACTCACGCCCTGGTCACCAGCAGACTCGACTACTGCAACGCACTCTACGCCGGAATAAACAAAAACCTCACCCGCAAGCTACAGAACATCCAGAACGCCGCCGCAAGACTAGTCCTCAACCTGCCAAGACACCGCCACATCTCCCAGCACCTGCGCACACTCCACTGGCTTCCCATCGAGGCCAGAGTCACCTTCAAGATGCTCACCCATGCACACAAGGCCCTCCACGACACCGGACCAGCATACCTGAACAGCCGACTCAATTTCCATGCACCCCAAAGGACCCTACGATCAGCCCAGCTCTCCTATGCCGTGGTCCCCCTCACCAGAAAGACCAGATCGGGAGGCCGCTCCTTCTCCTTCCTCGCGGCCAGAGCCCGGAACGCCCTTCCGCTCCACCTCCGACAGACATTGCGTCCCATCTTCGCAAGAAACCTCAAAACCTGGCTCTTCGACAGACCCCCTCCCTACCCCCAGCGCATTGAGACCCTTACGGGTGAGTAGTCGCGCTTAACAAACGACTGATTGATTGATATTTTCTTCAGAGTTTTCAAGATTATTGGAACACCTTGTCTTGGCCTTGCCTCAGTTTTAAATATCACCAAATCCCATGTTAACGATTAAAGTATACCATCTATATCTGCTAGTCTGGGATTTGACTTTCAAGAAACATCCAGGTAGTCTTCCTAAAATGAGTGACCAGAATTGAATAGACCCACACTGGGTGTTTAGAATCCCTTATGTCCCACAAATAATTTTTTTTAAATGTTGGTACTGTGGATCTTTACATATTTTTCAGGAGGCCTTAAGGTGGTGTTCTGGTGACCCATCAACATGTTAATGTCAGCTGACCAAATCTGCAGCCAACGAAAGAAGCAAGACCAACATCTTTGCTCCATAAATATTTAACTTTTTTCAGTAAATTACCATATAAATGTGTTGGACTACCAAATAAATGGAGTGCAACAAACAAAAATCTATAGAAAAAATTGCCATACAGATTTAGGAGATTTGAGGGCCTTCAGCAACAACCAATCTAGTTCCTCATCTGTCGGAGAAAGGACAGTTTGTTACAATTTTTAAAAGTATTTTGTTACCCTCACACTTGACCCAGCACCAAATTACACTTCTTTTGCAGTTGGGTCATATTTATTTTCTGAGAACCTACTTCAATCAGAAGATTTCTCCAAACGCATGCATCGGTATATAAATAAGAGGCGAGAACCTTTGGAGTCTTGTAATGGTTAGATCCAAGTAAATCACACAAGCTCAGTGGTGGAATCAAAAATCTTACTTCCGCACATCAAATCTACTTCATTAAGAATAAACTTCTAAAGAGTATCAAGCACTCATTTTGTCATGTTTTAACCTAGACCGTGAACATCCTGAAATTAAGTAGTAGATTTATGAATCACTAAAATAACCATAACAATTTATGAAATGAATTTACATGTGTTAATTATCCCTAGACGAGACAACAGTACCATAAATGAAATCTAGATTAGAAGCGTTTTTCAATAAGTACATTTGGAAACTTGAGGAACCGTGAGTCCAACTATCCATCATTACACACCTAATTTAGGTCTTATTTTGAAAAATGATGGGGCTTACCAATTAAATGAATACGTCAGATATGGTCAAAACAAGTGAAAGTATTTAAGCCCATGTTAACACTAAGTAATACCTTAGATGTTACCTTACATTGGCCATATCAAAGACATTATAGTAGGGTGGTGTAATGTTTAACATTCTGAAATCAGTGCCTTTTTTTTTCTTTTACCCAAACATAAAAAATGTTAATGTATTAACATTGAATTCATTTGAGCAAGAAAAGAAAAAATGGCGATGCTAGTTGAGGCATGCAGGCATAAGAGGCAATATTTTATCCCTCCATAACTAAATTTTAAATTAGACATTCAAATTGGTGCATAGTACACGTAAAATTGGATATTTTGGTATATGCTGACAATTTATTGGAAGAATGTTATGTTACCCTTGGTAATGCTCTATCTATCCTTAGCGGTCTCCCCTTCTGAATCTCACCAGGCACCAGACTGAATATGTAAAACGTGTTGAAGTAGCTCCAGCACATTGGCTGTTGGCGCCATTAGCCTCCATTGTAATTTCATTCCGCCCGCATATGATGGCAAAGAGCCGCATATAGGCCCCGACTCACCCCCGAGCGCTGACATCAGTTTATCTTCCTTTTTCCATGACATCAGACATCATGTCTGATACGATTGGAAATAACATTGGCAGTGTGCAAATTTAACTGAGAACCTTATTATCTACCTGAAGTCCACACCACGCAATGGAAAGCTTGCCAGGTGGTGAGCAATCTACAAGTAGACAGGGTATCCAGCGGAGAGAATGTTACCGAAGGGAAGTAATTTATTCTTTCGATCGATACTTCTTACTGCAGATTCCTCACATTTAAATGAGTACCACAGCAATCCCCCTTCAGAAGGTGGGTCTGAGGAGTGGATTTACACAAGAAGTCCTACAGAACAAAACAAGCAAAATGGCACTCCCTGCAGACTTGAAAACGGAGGCAATAGTGACTGGTAAAAGAATGGATGGAAACCCATGTGGCAAATGTCCAAGATGGGGTACCACAAGCTAGGGCTGTATTCTCAGCCTTCGATCTAATGGAATGAGCACTCAGAGTCGGCGTCCACAATGGTCCAACTAAAGGAAACCATGTAGGATGCAGGTGGAATATGGGCTTAATGATAGAAAACTCCAGGTTGTACAGTGACATCATGTTCCATAGGTGGTCAGAGACTAGCCAAAGCAAGCCTTCCTTCATCAGCCAGTTGTCATGGTGCGGGAATACCAGTATCCCTAACATGCGAATAAGAGCCACAACTACTGTCACAGTCGTAAAGACTGAGGAGCTGACTTAAGGTCAAAGGGAAGGACGGTGAACTGAGAGTGAGTGGAAACCACCACAAGTACTTCAGGTCGGACCCCAGGATCGGTACAATAAAGTACATGTTCTGCAGGTCCAGAAACACTATACATTCCTTGTGTTCCAAGATTAGCAGATCTTGCATGAGTGTCATAATTTTGAACTTCTCCTTTTGAAAGTGAGGGTCCTGAAAAGGTCGTAGGCGAGCAAAATTAACACCTCCTTGGAGAGGCTGGGGGTATAAGAAGAGGAGCATCTATAAAAAGTAGGGTATAAGCAAATGGACAATCTGTTGGCTCTATTGACCCGATGTGATTGACACCAGTTGGAGGGACAATGCTGAATCCAACCCCACAGTAGGCACACATGTTCGTTGATGGGCACCCTAAATCGGGTTTGTTGCATTGCCATGCGGGGGGGGCAAGAGAAGACTTTTGTTTCTCCTCCTATCTTTTTAATTCTGCACCACCTCTGCCTCTGAAACTGTGAAGATACTTCATGGGCTGCTGGATGGGTTGTGAAGGCCGACGCTGACAGAAGGTAAATCCTCTGGTATATCACCTGAACTTCCAGCACTGATGGTGGAACTGGCTCACACATGATTCCATGCCCACAAGCAGGATGTTCCTAGACTGTTTTTTATTCTTTCTAGGGAACCGTTGGCTTTCTAATTGAAAAGTCGAGAGCCACCAAAGGTATGTCCAGCAAGAAGGCTTGGACGTCTCCAGAAAATCTGTTGGAGCCCAATCAGACACATCTACGGATGATGACAGTGTAGCTCATATCATAGGTAACCTCCTGTTTTAAAGCGGAGTCAGTCATCCCTTTATTCTAAAAGGCCAGAGCAGACATACAAATGTAAAGAATTTTCACCTAATCTCATTGCCCCCATTTGCGGACAAAACATTTGGAGAAGCCTGTGGCACAATGTCTGAGCAACCACTTACAGGTCAATAATTGGTGAACACAATTCAGGATGAGTTTAGGCTATCCCTCAAGCTTGATTTAGATGCTGGATGGGTCAGCAGCTTTCAACATGGGCAACCAGTTTATCTTATTGCACCACGTCATTACAACAGGTATTAAAGTGCTGACATTCAGTAGCATCTTCTTCAACTCACTACTTTAAAATATTACTAATGATCATAAGTGGCAGTTTGTGAGGATATTGCTGTTAAGGCCCTTATTGGCTCCCACTAAGACTATACCAACTCCCTTTATTTGGAGTTCCTGTAAAATTTATTATATAAGCTGTAGGTCATCAAAAACAATGAGGCCGCCTTAATTACAGGGATCCCTAATTCTTGTCATGCCAGCCCGCTGCTACAGAAGGTTCACTGGCTTCTGATAAAGCAGCGAGTTCAGTTTAAATTATGCTATACTATTCAGAAGACCATGCTGAGCGAGATGCCGGCATTCATTAGCACAAGTCTTCTGAAATATACTCTGCATAGGAGTTTCCAATCGGAAACGTCCCATCTCGAGTGTTACTAAATGTCACCGATAAAAAATAAGGAATAAGAGTTTTTCCTTTTCTGCAACTAGATTATGGAATTCTTGGTCATGTGCATTACGTCAAGGACACGCCATCTTTATTATTCACCGTCATCTCAAAACCTGCCTCCTTCATCAAACGGCCCTGTCCTTATGCAGCAAATTTACTATGTTGAAATTAAAGCTTACTCAGCTTTTACACCTAGAGACAGTG
The DNA here is from genome assembly GCA_963921515.1 of Calotriton arnoldi. Classification (NCBI taxonomy): domain Eukaryota; kingdom Metazoa; phylum Chordata; class Amphibia; order Caudata; family Salamandridae; genus Calotriton; species Calotriton arnoldi. Next base: position 452,879 of record CAWUFW010002095.1, read on the forward strand.
GCAGGCCATGACATTTCAAAGTAGTGTTGCAAGCGAGGCAAATATTTTAACCCAGTGACAGGCACTGCGAGAATCCAACAATGCCTTCAGGCTCAATGCCAAAGCTCTCAAACATGGCTCGTTAACATTGTTTTATTTATAACGGGGGAAACGGCCACTACAACGCGGCCGTTTCCACGCAAACCTTAACCACGCATGCATTACAACGCATGCGTGGTTACTACGAAGCCTTTACCACGCATACCTTTACTACGAGATACGTAGTAAAGGCATGTGTGGTAAAGGCTAAAATTAGAAAAAGGGGGCTTGGGGGGTCTCCCCCCCCAAAAAAAACGAACCTGATGTGACGTCGCGAAGTGGAGGCAATCGGCGTCGTTTGAGAGGAAACGGAAAGAAACTTCCGCTTCCTCTTTCCGACGTCACCAAGGAAGATGGAGAGGAGACGACGTGAAGAGGTAAGGGGAATTTTAGTTTAAAAAAAATATATATATAAGGATTGAGGGTTCAGGGCTGGGGTAATTATAAGAAGGATTGGGGGCTGTGGGGTCACGTAATGGTACAGGGGAGGGGTATAACCTTTACCAAGAGTATGCCCTTACCATGCATAAATTTACAACGAAAATCGTTGTAAAGGTATGCGTGGTAAAGGAATATTCGTGGTAAAGGTTATGCGTGGAAATAGCATTCCGTTGTAACGCATGCGTGGTAAAGGCATGCGTTGAAACTGAATGCGTTGTAACGACATACAACCTTATAACGGGCCATGATTGAGAGTTCTGGAGTTGATGCTGAAGGTAAAGCAAGTTTCTCACAGTGTCAGAGGGTCAAAAAGGTAAACACAACATGCTGGAAAAATTACTGACCCATGCAACTTTGGTGTTCTTCTCTTCTTTTGCAGCCCAAGTGCACGTCCCAGAGCCAATAGTATTAACCAGCCTGAGGCGCCATGATTGGTTGGAGAGGGCTAGCTTGGCGCTCCTTTTGGCACTGGGGGCCTGCGGTTGCCCTTCACCTGGCTGTCTCACACAGCTCAGGCTAGAAAGGTTTAAAGTGCGCATGTCGGGCTGGCCATCACAAGACAGCTGGCCCTACCCACATGCACACTTGGAATGGCCACCAATGCCATTACACCTACCTGCTGCTGCAAATCAGCAGCAATGGCTCCACCCCGCCCTCACACTCGGCTCATAACGGAGTCTGTAGAGTCCAGGCCAGAGCGTCAGATCTGGTTGGCTGTATTCTAGTCACCCTGTACTGTTTGTGCAAAGGAAACATGAGGGTCCTCTAGCAGCACTGTCAAGACCGCATGTGCCACCTCTCAAAAGGTGTGGCAGTTTTAAGCTAATTGGCGATAAGCATTCAAAGACCACAGCACCAAGGTGCCAGAAGAAAAACGTGTCCACTGCATCAATGCATTTTTATTCCCTTTCTGGAAGAATAGAAGGGAAAACATTTCACTTTTCAAACAAGAGGCTTGCTCCTCCTGGCTTTCATGAGTATGGTGCTGCGTTAAGAACTCTGGATCTCCCGAAGCCCCTCTATGACACAGAGCAATGGGCCAGCGAACAACTGGAGCCTAAAAAGGCTTCAGCAGGCTGCCAGATTAAAATCAACTAAAGACCTGTTGAAAAGAAAAGGGTGCTGAAGTTGAAGAACAGAGCTCAATAACCCCTGCAAGTATGTTAGCTTTAGAAAAGAGGAAGCTGCAGCCCTCCTAATGATCTCTGCAAAGAAGGCGCTCTCCTCCGTAAGAGACCCATTGTGCGAATCAACGGCAGAGTCGAGTAAAGTACAAAGGCCATCACCATTCTGTAAGTCAAGGTAAATACCAATATCAATAACATTATGGAGGGAGTAAACTGTCCGTCCTCTCATCATCCTCCTTCTTATAGTGCCGGACGGGGTCAGGCTTGTGAACAACATAAAAGTCTGGGCCAAAAATAACTTCCATCCTCTTGAAATACTGAAAGAAATTGGTGCTGCATGGGAGCAGTCTTCAACATAAGGCAAACCCCTGAAGAATGATCCGAAGTCAGGGCACCAAACCAAAGTCCCTGGCGCCAATGGTGATGCTTATGGTGCAACATTCAGCAAGGCCTTCTGCAATGGCGTAGAAGCACTGCATAGTGCAAGGTGCAGGACGGCCAGACTCTGAAGGAGGGCAATGGGGGCAGGGGGAAGGCCTGCCAGAGGAGATGAGAATGAGGCCACAAACGTTCTTTGGGGTCAGAAGGCATGCCAGAGAGAACCAGAGCAAAGTTGAAAGTCTATAGCATGGCCTATTTAAAAGCTGCTACGTGGCTCGGACTCAATGATGGTCCAGTGAACACTGGGCGCATTGGTTTCAAGATAAGCCTTTGTCCTGAAGAGGAAGATTTAACTGGGGTCAGGATCCAAGAACACTGACTATGCGTCTTCTCTTAAAAATTGGGGCACCAGGACGTTGAAGTGTGGTGCCTAGGTTTCTTCTTCAACGTGTCTCATGTTTTCTGACGAGGGACCACAAATGAGAATGGCCTCCTTTCTTGTGCTCGGCCATTGTTTGTCCTCCCACTTCCTGATCGCGTGTGGTTGAATCAGGGAGCAATTGTTGCATGATTAAGAATCATGTTTGGTCACCACAGAGGAACCACAGAAGTCATATGGGTCTGTTATTGACATCTGTTGAAAGCACAAACAACATGGTTTGAACCCTGTGGTCTTTGGTGACAACATCCATGTAAAATTGCCAGCAGAGTATCCAAAAGTGTAAATTTGGGAGAACTAAGCAAATAAAAAAATCTGCAGCAGTGGAGCTCTGGATCAATGTCAGAGTGCGGGCAAAATTGTACAGACGTCAGATGTGGCTCCAGGTCTTGATGTCCATGGTAGAATGAAGTCAAGATTGAAGCCGGCTGGCACTCAGGAGATATTGCAAAAAGTTTTCCAGATTCTGTGTTGGAGAGATTCAAAAAGTGAAGAATCTGTTGGTAGACCGATCCATCAGGAAGGTCCACTTTCCATAGGATCTAGAGTCTCTGAAATGGGTTGCACATGGCTATAGAATAAATACTACTACTAAAACACTATGTCAACAAACTCCAAAAAAGCGGAACAGACCTGGAGAGAAACTTACTCTACTGAGGCTAGACTTAATTATAGGGCAACTATTAGAAACTATACAAGTCTCATTAAACAGTTATTACTCAAACTTGATCTAGGACTCTTCAAATTCCATAAAAACTGAAATCTCTAGTGTCAATCACTAGCCTCAACAGAATCACATACAGGTCAACTTGTGACTTCACAATCGTTTTGTGACAATCTTTCAACCTTTTTCAGCACAAAATTGCTATGATCAAATTAACTCTTGAGAAAATAGCAGAAAGACCACGCAGACTACATTCAAATCTGTATTCTGAAATCTCTTCTATCGTCCTACTTCTTTGTTGTTTTTTGTGGCAGTATACAATATCTCGCAGTGAAGCTAGTCAATGATTTAACTCGGCTGCCTCATTGCCCCATGCTGTACGATGTAGTGGGTGGAAGACAAATGTGAAGGAGACAACACATCAAAGGAAGAAGAGGAATAGCCTAAGATAGATAGATATATACACACACATTCATTGAAAAAAATCAATGGTTAAAGTGGCGTTATAGTTAGGTGACAATGCCAGATGCAGCATTACATTTTTGGGGGAGGGTATGGGGAGGGAATCTGAAGAGTGCACAATCAGCTCGATTTACGCAATATTGTGCGCTGGCATATCGGATGACCTTTAGAACCATAACAACAAGTGGCAGTAGAGACTTGGTTCCAGTGACCTCAGTTTTTACGAGGCCCTGGAGCTTAGCCGTACAGTACTCTGCTCGTCGGGACTAAAGGCTCAGCACTACAAAACAATTGTTGATCTATACTTTAATCCTGCAAAGATTGCTAAAGGGGGGGTACAGAGGGGATACGTTGTCTACACTATCAAGCATTTGAAGCGGATTTGATCCATATATTTTGTATATGCGCACGGCTAGACACACTTAGGACAGAGATCTCCAAATTTTTAGGAGATGTCCTAAGTATTAATTTGGTAGGGCTCGACCCTCAACCACCCTCCTTCCAACAATCGCAAGGGCGTTTCCTTTCCATTTTTAACTTGGAGACTGCGCTCTATGAGCTTAAAGGAAGGAAAGCCAGGCTGAAGGGGAAGAACATCTGGGGACCTCTTTCTGATTGGATAAAGCCCCATCAGCAGGCTGGTGCTCTGTCTAATGGCTGGAGTCCACTTATGATATGGCTGGAAGGCTTATGCAATCGGATCACTGCACTTTACATTCTGAGCTACCGCATTTTTATAGTACTTAGGGACTTTTTTTGGAGACCTGAATATTGGTGGCTGATAATATGAGTATTGTTTCTTTTTGCACACAATGTATTTGTATTGTAGTTTGATATCTATCAAACTCTGAACTATGTACATATTTTCTTTATGGTTTAGAATATGTCTGTCTGGTTTGCAGGCACAGAATTTTTTCTACGAACGGTTGAATATGATTTACTATTTGCTGCTTGTCCTCCTAAGTACTTGAGAAGTTAGGTAAAAGCTAACACTTTGCACTTTAAGAATGTTGGGATTTAGATACCAGGCAAATGGTCCTATGGGACATGATCCCTGGGCGCTATACTCATGTGCATTAGCAGTTCAGATATCCCACATACATTAATTATGTATACCTGTGCCCTTTTTCTTGTATTACTGAATATCAAGTACTAATTGTTTCGTTGTCGTTATAGATTTATATCCCTGATGGAACTGTTGATTATAATCCTCTTTTACTGTGTGTGCTTTCCTTCCCTGCTTTCCCTTCTCTGATGATTTATGCATGGAAATATTTAAAAAGCATCAATAAAAATATCCTTTTTTTAAAAAAGCAGCATTACATTTTAAACTAAAAAAAACAACAACAAAAAAAACACTGGAATTCACCATTTATAGTTAACTGGAGTAACTATAACCCGTGGCCCCGCCATGCACAGTGTTGTCATCAATGATGCAATTTCAGATGTCAGCAGCGATGTTATCAATGATGTCATAGAACATGTCATGAGTGATGTACTATGTGAGGGTATAAGATGTGCATAGTGAAGGCTCGAGTTATAGTTACTTCAGTTAACTATAACTTGTGCATTTTAGGGTTTTGTTTTAGTTTAAAATACAATGTTGCAACTGACATTGTCACCTAACTATAACATCACTTTAACCTTTGTTTTTTTCAGTGAATTTCTGAGGTCTTTTTAACCCGTTTGCTGCTTCGAACGTTCCGCGCCAGTGCGGAACGTTCTATTAAACGGGTGGGGCCGCGTCGGCCAACGGACGTGCGCAGCACTACTGAGGTAGTGCTCGCGACGGCCGTTGGCCGACAGCAGCAGCAAACGGGTTAATGCAAGTCACTGTCAATATATAAACGTCAATAAACATTTAAATAAAGCATTTGTAGTCAAAACAATATTTTAAAAAGTGTGAAATTCTTTATTTTACTCTCCTCAAGCCATATAATGCATCCACAAGGCCAACCACTATGGGTCCCTGCATTCCTGAGTTGAAGAGCAAAAGTTCCAGACTTGGAAATACCTAAAAATAGATTAACATTTCCTGAAGTCATGTTATATAGGGCCAGATGGCCTTAGCGACTCGCAAATTGTGAAAAAATGCGAGTCGCAATTTGCGAGTTGATAATGCCAATGTACAACAGTGTCAGAGACACTGTTTGGGATTCCCAATGGGGTTGCAAATTGCATGCCTCATCAATATTCATGAGGCACTCGCAATTTGTGACCCCATTGGGAATGGCTGGCCCTCGCATGTATTGTGGCCTGCTGGGCTCAGCAGACCTCCATGTCTGGGACTGTTTTTAAATAAAGCAGTTTTTTTTTTTTGTTTTTTTTTTTTAAATGCAGCCCGTTTTCCTTAAAGGAATACGGGATGCATTTTAAAAAAGAAAAATGAAACGTTTTCATTTAATTTTTTAAGGGCAGGTAGTGGTCCCTGGGACCACTGCCTGCCCATAAAAATATTTCCCCCTGCATTCACAAAGGGGACCTAGGGACCCCTTCCCTTTTCCGAGTGCTTTACCACCCTCTTGAACAGGGCGGTAAATTGCGAGTGTTTTGCGACCGCAATTTCGGTCGCAAAACATTCTTACATAGGGTAGCGAGTCGCTATTAGGAAGGGATGACTCTTCCTAATAGCGAGTCGTAAATACTATTTATCGAGTCGCAAATAAATTGGGACTCACTAAATAGGGTTTGTAAATGGTACATTGGTATTTTTGCGCATGCAAAAATGGGTCGTACATCTGGCTCATAGACCCCAGGAAACATAGGGTTAATTTTGTATGATATTGGGGGGCTGCTTACTCCCTGCAGCCCCCCACAATACTTACAAAAAACTGCTGGTGGTGCCCATGCCCAGATTATAGCATTACAGTGCATGAAAATATATTTAAATTAGCATAAGAAGGTCATTATGAGGCGCTACTTGAATAAAAAAATGAACGACTTCGGCCGCTCATTTATTATTCTTTCTCCTATATATCTAATATTTTTTAATTAATTTTTTGAATGCCCCGGTCCCACCTGGGGCACCCACAGCATTTTGTTTTTGTTGGGGGCCACGGAGAAAGCCGCAAGGCCCCTGCGGCCACTATTGGCTCCCCAGCCATCACTGATTGTGGGTGTCGGTGGGAGTCGGACACCTCTTTTTGAGTGGATGCCCTGGTGTCCACTCAGGGCACCCACATATACCAAATATGTTGGAAGCGGCGGAGTGGGAGCCCAAAGGCCCCTGTGGGCCCTACTGGCAACTAGGCCAGCAACCATCCTAGGAGCCAGCAAGTTTGTTTTTGATGGGTGCCCTGGTGCCCAACTGGGGAACCCACATGTACAAAATATTTTTGGGCTACGGTGAAGGAAGGCCCAGGTCACCCGATGCCCTTGCCAGGTCCCCAGTCATTACCAATCCTGGGGTGATGGTGGGATCCGGCATCAATTATGCTCCCGCCCTGCAGGAGCTGTTTTTTACTCTGCTCTTGCAGCAGGAGCAAACATTTTTCAGAAAATAAGGCCAATGTTTGCTCCCTCTTAGCGGGAGCCATTATACGAGTCTATGAGAGGGGGGCCTGATGACTCCTCTCCTAAATGTAAAAAAAAAAAAATCGGTCCCAGGGCCTTAGGTCCCTAGGGCCTCTGTAAGGCTCAGGAGGGGAGTTGCACGCCCACCTCCCCATAAATTAACAAATTGGCCCCGGGGGATGGGGTCCGCAGGGCCTCTGTCAGGCTCGGAAAAGGGGGGGGTGGGGGTTATGCGCACACCGCCCTACCCAAAAACATGCAGCAAACCCCATCCCCTCTGGGCCCCGACACACCTATAGTTTTCAAAAAGGTGAGAGCCCACCATTTACATATTTAAATTGGTGCCACAGATCTGCAGTACCAATAGAAACAAAAAATACTTTTTGGCACCGGTAATAGTGGGGCAGGGTACCCTTACCCTACTCCTTTATATGTTTTTTTACCTGATTTAATCAGGAAAGGGCTGATTTCCCCGAGACCTAAAATGGCTGCAGCTACATCTTTATTGATGTTGTGGCAGCCAATCAGAGCTAATCCCTACATCTGTTAGCTCCACGGATTCTCTGCGGCGTGAAATATACAAATATTTTGTATCTTAATGTCACCAAAACTACTGAATGGATTTACCCCAAATCACAGATTTTCGGTCAAGTCTGGTGTAATTCCGTTCAGCCGTTTTTGCTGTGGATGTGTCTAATTTTCCTATGGAAAACTGCACAGGGAAAATGGGTAATGGGCCCCCCATTTTTCTCGGCCCCCGCTTTATAGAGCACCCCAATACATTCCAGGAAGGAGCCGAGTGAGATTTTCTTTTTTGGGACAGCTGTGTGGTGATTCGTCAATCGGCGCCAAAGTTATCAGCAAACCAAAAAATCTATTTCCTATGGAAAAGTAGTCCCAACTATAAATATCCAATGGCGACTGAGACTCGTAAGGACCTATTTCTTGATAAAACAATTTGCACCAAAAAGACAAGTACCGTAAACGGCAGCCATTCGCATTCTGGTCATTTGTACTCTTACTGTACTAAAATTTTGCACCGTAATTACATAATGTAGCATAATTTGAGGAATTTAGCATAACAAGCATAACACGAAATTCTCAGAATTACGCATAATCGAAATTTCGCGCACTAATTACAATGCAATAGTATACCAAGGTAAATGTAAACAAAGCAATGGCAGGGCACCAAAAAGTAGCAATACTGAAAATGGACGAAGTGAAGTCATGTGACTACCTAGTAAGAAAATAAGATTCATCACATTAATGAAAACTGAAAATTTTAAAATTACCCTGGTCAAGAACAAATCCTTGAGATATTGGATTCCTAGGCAAAGCTCTCCACTAGTAAGCTCATATTCCGCACGACTTAAAACCTTATGGATTCTCATGCTTTACCTTTCATTTTTCAAATGACGAGATAATTGATAAGAAAACAGTAGCTTTTTACACAAATGCTTCATCAGCATTACAATCTTCTACAGATTTAACATGAATGCACTTCGTCACACCCTCAACCTGGACTGTGTACTCTAGAACTTTTAGAGCTGGGTTGAGCTGAGGGAAAGCAGCTGGTTCAGCTATACCTCCCCACCTCTATAAAGGCTGCTCTAGTTGTAGATGCAGTAATAAAGAGTGTTCTACTAAATGCTGATCAACGTAGTATGCAGCCCCATATATTGTGCTGGCGGAGAGGAGGAGGTTACCAGACTGCAGATGAGAAGAACACAGATACATTACAAAAGTGACTCAGGGATGCCTTAACTTTTGCCCCAAACTAGGAGTTCTGTTTGACACAGGACAGCACTATCACATCCTGAATTTTGACAGTAAATGGGAACATGACATTTTTCACTCCATTCACTAGCAGGAGCCCAGTCAAGCACCTAGGTTTCCATCTGCTGTTCTTATTCGTTGTGCCGGATAGCAACAGCCAACATGGGAAGCAACATGGGGTGGGGTGAGAGGTTAGGACTGGACAGTGTATATGTGCCAGACATTGTTGCCTGTGTATTGTATTGTAATTGCATTTATATCGCGCTTACTACCCCCGAGGCGTCGAATCACTTTTTCGGCGAGTAGCACGCTACTCCGGGACCCATAGAGGATTAGTGTTGAATTAGTATAGTGAAACATGCAAGTAAATTTTAAGTGGTGGATAGGTTAGTCAGTTATTTGGATTTGGAAGGATAGCAGAAGGATAGAAGAGGGAAAAAAGCTTTGTATTTATATAGCGCTTGTTACCCCTGATGGGGTGTTGAAGCACGCTACTCCGTAAACCCATAAAGGATTAGTGCTGAATTAGTATGGTGAAATATGAAAGTAATTTGAGTGGTGGGTATTAGTCAGTTATTTGGAGTGAGAAGGGTAGCGGAGGGATAAAAGGGAAGAAAGGTTTGTATTCATGTAGCACCTGTTACCCCTGATGGGTGTTGAAGTGCTTTTCTGGCGAGTAGTACGCTACTCCGGAACCCATAAAGGATTAGTGTTGAAAATTAGTATAGTGAAGTATGAAGTAATTTGAGTGGTGGATATGTTATTCAGTTATTTGGATAGAGAAGGGTAGGTTGCGGGATAGAAGAGGGAAAGAGGTTTGTATTTATATAGCGCTTGCTACCCCTTGATGGGGTTTTGAAGCGCTTTATTGGCGAGTAGCACGCTACTCTGGAACCCATAAGGATTACTGTTGAATTAGTATGGCGAAACATGAAAGTAATTTGAGTGGTGGATATGTTATTCAGTTATTTGGATTGAGAAGGGTTGGGGAGGGGTAGAAAAGGGAAAAAGGTTTGCGTTTATATAGCGTTGGTAACCCTGATGGGGTGTTGAAACGCTTCATTGGCGAGTAGCACGCTACTTTGGAACTCATAAAGGATTAGTGGTGAATTAGTATAGTAGAATATGGAAATTGAGCAGTGAACGTGTTAGTCTGTTATTTTGATTGAAAAGGATAGTGGAGGGACAGAAGAGTGAGATTTTTTTTTAGGTCATAGCAGTAGGAGGAGGCTTTTGGATGAGTAAAAAGGGGTTTTTGAGGGGAAGAGTCAGAGGGGAGAGTTTATAAAGGTTTGTTTTGGGGGATCGGTATAGTAAAAAGAGGTGTCAGATGATGCAAGGAGGGTAGAGTAGGAGAGAGTCTAGAAAGGGTTATTTTGGGATCATAGTAGTGGTATGGGATAAATGAGAGAGTGGATGTAGAGGATATATTGATTGATGTATAGGGTGAGCGATAGGGTAGTGCATTGGAAAGAGTAGTAGAAAGAAGTTTGAGATGAGTCCGAAGGTTGGGCCAGAGGATATATTGAGAGAAGTATAGGCTTAGAAATAGGGTAGTGCATTTGAAATGCTAAATTAGAAGAAAGTGATAAATATATAGATCCATAAGTACATTGAGAGTATATAGATGCATAAAGGAGTTAAGTATATATAGATTAAAGATATTGATAGAGGTACAGGATGAGAAATAGGGTAGTGCATTGGATATGCTTTTTCAGGAGAAAGGTAACAGACAGTACAGATCCAAGTACATAGAAGGTACATAGATGCACAATGGAAGTAAGTACATGTAGACCAAAGATGATTTTTATTTATTTATTTATTTACAACAACATAATTATTCTACATGTTTATACAAAGCAATACACAAAGATAGGTACATATCTATAGTGAAAATAAATGCTTATATACAGAGGAATATGCATTCTGTTTGCGTATGGTGCTTATGTGGGGAAGAGCCAATTCTTGAGTAGTTTTCTGAAGATAAGGTGGTTGTCGTGGATCTTATGTTGGGGGGTAATGAGTTCCATAGTTTGGCTGCTTGAACAGAGAAGGATGTGCCACCCATGGTTTTTTTCTTGTATCTTGGGATTTTGAGGCGAAATGCCCCTTTAGAGCGTAGGTTCCTTTGTTGAATGGGTTTGGTGATTTTATTCCTGATGAAGAGCTGTCCCATCCCATGTATTGCTTTGTGGGTGATACAAAGTAGCTTGAACGTGGATCTTCTGGCAACCGGTAACCAATGCAGGGCTTTCAAGGCAGGTGAGATGTGGTCTCGCGGTTTGATATGCAAGAGTAGTCTGGCAGCAGAGTTCTGAATCCGTTGTAGTCTTTTCATGGTCGTTAAAGGGGATCCGTGGTAGAGGCTATTGGCGTAATCGAGTTTGGACAGAACAAGGGAGATGGTAGCTTGGACCTTTGTGGAAATCCCAAATGAGGGAAAATTCGCCGCAGCGTTTTTATAGTGACAAAGCTTGATTTTGCTAGTTTGTCCACTTGGGCATTCATCGACAGCTTGGAGTCCATGGTTATTCCGAGGTTTCTTACTTCCTTCGATAATTTAGGTGGTGATCCCAGTTCATCAGGCCAGGCGGCAAGCGGGTCGTAATGTTTCCAATCGCCACACGTGAGTATTTCCGTTTTTGAAGCATTCAATTTGAGATGGCTCCAAGTCATCCATTGATCCACAGCTCTGAGACAACTGAAAATTGGGCATTTTTCAATGTCTTTGGGGCATTCCAGTTGAAGGAGGATTTGCGTGTCATCTGCATAGTTATAGCACGTGAGGTGAAATTGATTGATCAGTTCCGGTAGATGTTGAAAAGCATGGGCGAGATGATAGAGCCTTGAGGGACCCCTGCTTTTGTGGAGTATGGTTTGGACGAGAAAGGTGGGGTATGGATGACATTAGTTCTGTTTCGAAGGTAGGACGCGATCCAGTCTAGAGCAGTTCCCTCTATGCCGGCTTCATAGAGTCTCTGTTTCAGAGTGTCATGGTCAACCGTGTCAAAGGCAGCCGAGAGGTCCTAGAGGAGTAGCACAGCAACCCCGCTTCGGTCAACTGTATTCTTCAGGTCATCCCAGATGGCAAGAAGGGCAGATTCAGTGCCTCTTCCCAGACGGAATCCTGTTTGGAAGTCTGAGAGCATGTCATTCTCTTCAATGAATTGTGACATCTGGGCGAACGCTGCTCTTTCTATCAGTTTGCCCAGGAAAGGTCCATTTGTAATGGGTCTGTAGTTGTCAGGGTTCAGCGGGTCCAAGTTTGTTTTCTTCAGTAAAGGGCGTATGTGTGATTTTTTTAGATCTTCTGGAAATATTCCGCTAGTTAAGGAATCGTTGATAATTCTTCTTACTGGAGTGGCAGCAGAGGTTGTTAAAAGAATTGTCTTGAAAGTTTGTGGTGGACAGGGGTCAGAAGGGCTGCCGGTAGGCCTGCTTGCTTTGACCAGGTCCATAAATTCATTGTGTGAGATGTGTTGGAAGGAACGGAGAGGCTGGGTTAGAGTATTCTTGGGTTGTTGTTTTGTACAGGGGTTAGTGCTGGTGCTTTGTTTCTGTTTTAAGTACATGTTTCCCCACAATCTCGGCATGCCCTTCAGCTGCGAGGCATTTATTTATATCTATACATTTCTAGCGAGCACAGTTACCCCAGAGGGTGTTCTAATACTTGGAGAAATCAGGGAAGCGAAAAAAGGGACTTGAGAGTAGTGGTTTGAAATGCTAAAGTTTCCAACTAGCTTTGGAAAATTAGATGATCAGTAGTGGAGCAAAGAGAAAGAAGTATGGTGCACCGCTGTTTAGTAGCAAGGAAAGAAAAGGAATGCCCTCGTGTGATCACATGACATGTGGACACGTTTGAGAAACAAATGGCTGGAACGTATCAGTCAATTACGGAGAAAATGTATAAGCTTGTCCTGCATATAGTAATGGCCTACCTTATGGAAGATACAGAGTATTGAAAAGAATCTGTATATGAATGGGAAGCCAATTAATAGTACTGAGCTGGCTTAGACAATTTAGCCGGGACCAAAAAAAAACAAGCATTGTAAATGCAATAGGTCTCGCATTTGTTTGAGTTAGAGCTTTTGGCATTGTAAATGGCAATGTCTTTTACCTATGTATTATGGAATAGATGTATGTGGAGTGTAGTAAAATTGTGTGGGCTGTATTGGAATTGTTAGCTGTGGAGCAGCTTGAGGCAAAAGTAAGGAGAGTGGGGAGGAGAAGAGCAGCGTGAGGCACAAGGATTGAGAGTGAGGAGAAGAGCAGAGTGAGGCACAACGAATGAGAGTGAGGAGAAGAGCAGCATGAGGCACAAGGAAGGAGAGTGAGGAGAAAAGAAGGCAAGACACAAGGAAGGAGAGTGAGAAGAGCAGCGTGAGGCACAAGGAAGGAGAATGATGAGAAGAGCAGCGTGAGGCACAAGGAAGGAGAGTGAGGAGAAAAGAAGGCGAGACACGGAAGGAGAGTGAGAAGAGCAGCGTGAGGCACAAGGAAGGAGAGTGAAGAGAAGAGCAGCGTGAGGCATAAGGAAGGAGTGAGGAGAAGTGCAGCGTGAGGCAAAAGGAAGGGGAGTGAGGAGAAGAGCTGGGGAGGCACAAAGACAGACTAAAGAGAACAGAAGTGTGAGGCACAAGGGCGGAGAGTGAGGAGAAAAGCAGGTGAGGCAAAAGGACAGAGTGAGGAGAAGAGCAGCATGAGGCACAAGGACAGACAGTGAGGAGAAGAGCAGCGTGAGGCCCAAGGAAGGAGAGTGAGGAGAAGAGCAGCGTGAGGCACAAGGAAGGAGAGTGAGGAGAAGACCAGCGTGAGGCACAAAGAAGGAGAATGAGGAGAAGAGCAGCGTGAGGCACAAGGAAGGAGAGTGAGAAGAGCAGGTGAGGCACAAAGACAGACTAATGAGAAGAGCAGTTTGAGGCACAAGGATGAAGAGTGAGTGTAGTAACCTGTATTGTATTTATCTGGTTACTTTCTCCCTAGCTGCTCAGCCAGTGTGAATGTGATCCATGGAATGTTGGTGTGATGGACATGAATGGAATGTTTGGGTGCTTGATACTTGGGTGTGGAGTTGGAGTTATGGGCTGAGCAGCAGGCAGACTGCTCATGGAGGGGCCGCTTCACATTAACTCTACAACCTGTAACTGAAGCCTAATAAATCTACATAAAGTACATCACGGCTACTGGACATAATTACTACATATTTTTGGAAACGAGGATGGGATCTGACCCATGTGTCAACTTAAGACTGGATTTCAAAACAAGATGTTAAAGCTGAGGAAACCTGCATAATCTTCTGAAAATCTTAACATTTTAAAAGCACATGGAAATCCTGAAGATATGACTGGATCATAAAATCTCTGAAGGCAAAGAAACTCTGCCTGTTACAAGTGTATTTAAAAGAAAAAAAGATCTTTTAAAGGAAAATAAGGAACCTGAGTAACAGACACAATGCTCTCCACCTTTTCAGCCCCACCAGTGACCTCAACATCGGTCGGCCCTAGGGAGAGAATGTGTCTGTTTACATTATTGGATTTATTTTGTCAAAGTTCAGTCTGTGACCGGCCAAGTCGTGTTCAATGTCTGATGCCTGATTATGCACACGAGGAAAAGTATCTTCCTAGCAAGTTATTACAGCGGTGTAATACAGCCCTCATCTACAGCTTCTGGACTACATTCTTTCAATGTGATTTTCAACATGCTGTTGTGCAAATCTGAGCGTGCGGAGCGAGGGGAGATGAGTGGCTGCACAGAAGCTTCATACGGATCCACTTTACAACGCTTTCAGGTGAGTGGTTCACTGCGGTGTTTGTCTTTTAGACACTGTCTCAGCGTGAGTACGGCTGAGGGGCCACGCGTGAGCTAAAGGTGTGTGTATGAGTCTTCTGTTTTTTGGTTCTCGTACAATTTAATCCCTATACACCATTGGCATGAAGGACCGTTTGGCACGATGGTTATTGGCATTTTTTTTATAATAAACCGCGTGCACCTTACTTTAAACTGGGAGACGCGTGGAGCAGCAGGAGATCTTTATGATGTTGACCTTCCGTTCAGCTTCAAAGCTGATATCAGACGTTTCACAGCAGGGACGCTCCTTTAACCACCCGGCGAGCGTCTTCACTGCGTGCCGCCATCTTGTGATTGGAGGCAGCACACTTTCTCTGGAGCTATGATGTGCCGAGTTTTCTCCAGGATGTCTCGTCTTCTCCTAGTGCCCCGTTTCGTTCAGAGACAGTCAACAGGACAACGTCCAGGACATCACACATCCGCCGGTTCATCGGTAGCTTTGGTTTGATTACTGTCATCAAGACTTGTCCTTGGGTTGTGCATTTCTATCGGATGCATTTTTTTTTTTAAAAGGAGTATTCATGGTTTGTTCACCAGTGACTGGTTTTGACTCTACCTGTCAATGCCCTGGAGTACAGAGGACCTGTAAACCAGTGGCCCCGATATCGTTTGCTCTTCGCAAAATTGGATCTTCTGTTGAGGACTCTGTTTCCAGTCACAAGGAAGCTGTCTATTATTATCACATGTGGTGCATCACAAATTAGTCTGAAGAGAAGTTGGTTGTTTCTTTGCTAACTGGTAGCCATTCAGTTTCCATCCGTACCAAAGATCATTAGGATGAATCTTTTAGGGTATGCCTTGTGAATGTAACATGCACATGTCGCTCATTTCTGTATTCTCCATTATTATCTTGCCTATGATGTTTTTTCTTGTGTGTTCGTATTGACCCTTACAGGAGGGTGGTCTTGTTGTTATGGGTGTTCCAACTCTTCCCGTGGTTTGTATTACCAAGCATTTGAGACTTTGTTATAGCTGGTTTTTTGTCTCGTTTTTTTGTATCCCTTTCTTGAGGGATGGGAATGGGTTTTAGTCCCATTTTCACGCAGTATGTCACTTTACCCTTACGCAAGGGGTGGCTTAAGGGGCGTTACTCCCTTTTTCACAGGTTTGGGGTTATGGCCCATTTTTTAACGCAGTTAGTCAAATCACACCCTTTCAGGAGGGATGGTTTTTTGTGGGGTCTTTTCCCTTAACAGTTTTACGTAAAACATCTATTACCCTAAGTTTAGGGATGTTTTGATATGTTATTTGACCCTTATTTTTGGGTAGAAAATGGGTTATAGTCCAATTTCTACAAGTTCACACCACTAACCTCTACATAGGGGTGTCCTATGGGTACGAGTCCCATTTATGCAAATTGTTTGTTCACGCTACCAACCTCTACATAGGGGTGTCCTATGGGTACGAGTCCCATTTATGCAAATTGTTTGTTCACGCTACCAACCTCTACATAGGGGTGTCCTATGGGTACGAGTCCCATTTATGCAAATTGTTTTTTGCACAGCCTTCATTGAGGGATATTTTGGGTGTGTAAGTCACCCTGTGCTGCACGTTTGTTGTGTGGTGCGTATGTCACCTTGTGCCACACACGCTGTTTTCTGCCCCTAGGTCATAGCGGCTATATGGGTAGGAGTCAACCCTGTTTTCATTTTCCCCTAAACATATATATATGATGTTGTTGGGTGTGGGTGTCCCCTGTTGTTTCAGGTTCATCCACTCACCTGTGTTTTAGGGGACATTCTTGTGGGTGCCCTTCACCCATTTCTACTATATTTATTTAACTTTCAGAGGAGGAGAATGTGTGTAATATTATATTATCTTGTACATTTTTCTACGCATCTCCTCTATGCTTCTTTTTCCTTATGAAGGATTTTCTTTCGCATACCTTTGTCTTCGTCTTGCACTCCCTTCTTTTCCATCTACTACTTTTTATCTTGTATTTTCTTCTTTTTATTTCTCTCTGTTGCACATTTCTCTTTCTTGGGCTTTTGTTGTTTGAACCTTTGTCTAATTTGCGGTTTCAAGTTTGTGTTGTGGAAGGAGGGAGGATATGTAGTAACCTGTATTGTATTTATTTTGCTACTTTCTCCCTAGCTGCTCAGCCAGTGTGAATGTGATGCATGGAATGTTGGTGTGATGGACATGAATGGAATGTTTGGGTGCTTGATACTTGAGTGTGACAGTTGGAGTTATGGGCTGAGCAGCAGGCAGACTGCTCATGGTGGGGCTGCTTCACATTAACTCTACAACCTGTAAACTGAAGCTTAATAAATCTACATAAAGTACATCACGGCTACTGGACATAATTACAACAGTGAAGAGATGAGCAGGTGAGGCAAAAGGACGGCGAGTGAAGAGAAGAGCAGCATGAGGCACAAGGAAGGAGAGTGAGGAGAAGAGCAGCTTGAGGCAAAAGGAAGGGGAGTGAGGAGAAGAGCAGGGGAGGCACAAAGAGAGTAATGAGAAGAGCAGGTGAGGCAAAAGGACGGAGAGCGAGGAGAAGAGCAGCGTGAGGCACAAGGAGAATGAGGAGAAGAGCAGCATGAGGCACAAGGAAGGAGACTGAGGAGACGAGCAGCATGAGGCACAAGGAAGGAGAATGAGGAGAAGAGCAGCATTGGGCACAAGGAAGGAGAGTGAAGAGAAGAGCAGCGTGAGGCACAAAGAAGGAGTGTGAAGAGAAGAGCAGCGTGAGGCACAAGGAAGGAGAGTGAGGAGAAGAGCAGCGTGAGGCAAAAGGAAGGGGAGTGAGGAAAAGAGCAGGTGAAGCAGAAGGAAAGAGAGTGAGAAGAGCAGGGTGAGGCACAAGGAAGGAGTGTGAGGGGAAGAGCAGCATGAGGCACAAAGACAGACTAATGAGAAGAGCAGGGTGAGGCACAAGGAAAGAGTGAGGAGAAGAGAAGTGTGAGGCACAAGGAAGGAGAGTGAGGAGAAGAGCAGGTGAGGCACAAACACAGACTAATGAGAAGAGCAGTGTGAGGCACAAGGATGAAGAGTGAGTGTAGTAACCTGTATTGCATTTATATTGTTACTTTCTCCCTAGCTGCTCAGCCAGTGTGAATGTGATCCATGGAATGTTGGTGTGATGGACATGAATGGAATGTTTGGGTGCTTGATACTTGGGTGTGACAGTTGGAGTTATGGGCTGAGCAGCAGGCAGACTGCTCCTGGTGGGGCTGCTTCACATTAACTCTACAACCTGTAACTGAAGCTTAATAAATCTACATAAAGTATATCACGGCTACTGGACATAATTACTACATATTTTTGGCGACGAGGATGGGATCTGACCCATGTGTTAACTTAAGACTGGATTTCAAAACAAGATGTTAAAGCTGAGAAAACCTGCATAATCTTCTGAAAATCTTAACATTTTAAAAGCACATGGAAATCCTGAAGATATGACTGGATCATAAATTCTCTGAAGGCAAAGAAACTCTGCCTGTTACAAGTGTATTTAAAAGAAAAAAAGATCTTTTAAAGGAAAATAAGGCACCTGAGTAACAGACACAATGCTCTCCACCTTTTCAGCCCCACCAGTGACCTCAACATCGGTCGGCCCTAGGGAGAGAATGTGTCTGTTTACATCATTGGATTTATTTTGTCAAAGTTCAGTCTGTGACCGGCCAAGTCGTGTTCAATGTCTGAAGCCTGATTATGCACACGAGGAAAAGTATCTTCCTAGCAAGTTATTACAGCGGTGTAATACAGCCCTTATCTACAGCTTCTGGACTACATTCTTTCAAGGTGATTTTCAACATGCTGTTGTGCAAATCTATACAAAAGGGGATGATGGACGGAACGTTTGAGCCAATCAAACACTCACCCCCAGTCAACTGATCTGGGTTTAATCCATCATTCTTTAGCTCACTCCACCACCCCAGTTCAGACATGGCCATATGCAAATCAGTCTGACCCTGTGCCTCATGGGGAACAGTCCAGCCCGAACTGCCAAGCCATGTCTTCCTGGACCGGAAACAAGCATCCTAGGACCGGTTTCTGGCATTCCAGCCGTCATCAGCCAGGCTTTCTTGAATCCAGTGGCAAAGTGAGCAAGGGACCCACATCTGGGCATACCCCCGCCAACTTAGGGCGAACAAAGCGATACAAAAGGGGATGATGGACGGAACGTTTGAGCCAATCAAACACTCACCCCCAGTCAACTGATCTGGGTTTAATCCATCATCATTCTGATTTACATATGGCCATGTCTGAACTGGGGTGGTGGAGTGAGCTAAAGAATGATGATGGATTAAACCCAGATCAGTTGATTGGGGGTGAGTGTTTGATTGGCTCAAGCGTTCCGTCCATCATCCCCTTTTGTATCGCGTTGTGCAAATCTGAGCGTGCGGAGCGAGGGGAGATGAGTGGCTGCACAGAAGCTTCATACGGATCCACTTTACAACGCTTTCAGGTGAGTGGTTCACTGCGGTGTTGGTCTTTTAGACACTGTCTCAGCGTGAGTACGGCTGAGGGGCCACGCGTGAGCTAAAGGTGTGTGTATGAGTCTTCTGTTTTTTGGTTCTCGTACAATTTAATCCCTATACACCATTGGCATGAAGGACCGTTTGGCACAATGGTTATTGGCATTTTTTTTTATAATAAACCGCGTGCACCTTACTTTAAACTGGGAGACGCGTGGAGCAGCAGGAGATCATGATGTTGACCTTCCGTTCAGCTTCAAAGCCGATATCAGACGTTTCACAGCAGGGACGCGCCTTTAACCACCCGGCGAGCGTCTTCACTGCGTGCCGCCATCTTGTGATTGGAGGCAGCACACTTTCTCTGGAGCTATGGTGTGCCGACTTTTCGCCAGCATGTCTCTTCTTCTCCTAGTGCCCCGTTTCGTTCAGAGACAGTCAACAGGACAACGTCCAGGACATCACACATCCGCCGGTTCATCGGTAGCTTTGGTTTGATTACTGTCATCAAGACTTGTCCTTGGGGTTGTGCATTTCTATCGGATGCATTTTTTTAAAAAAAGGAGTATTCATGGTTTGTTCACCAGTGACTGGTTTGGACTCTACCTGTCAATGCCCTGGAGTACAGAGGACCTGTAAACCAATGGCCCCGATATCGTTTGCTCTTCGCAAAATTGGATCTTCTGTTGAGGACTCTGTTTCCAGTCACAAGGAAGCTGTCTATTATCATCACATGTGGTGCATCAAAATTAGTCTGAAGATAAGTTGGTTGTTTCTTTGCTAACTGGTAGCCATTCAGTTTCCATCCGTACCAAAGATCATTAGGATGAATCTTTTAGGGTATGCCTTGTGAATGTAACATGCACATGTCGCTCATTTCTGTATTCTCCATTATTATCTTGCCTATGATGTTTCTTCTTGTGTGTTCCTATTGACCCTTACAGGAGGGTGGTCTTGTTGTTATGGTTGTTCCCACTCTTCCCGTGGTTTGTATTACCAAGCATTTGAGACTTTGTTATAGCTGGTTTTTGGTCTCGTTTTTTTGTATCCCTTTCTTGAGGGATGGGAATGGGTTTTAGTCCCATTTTCACGCAGTATGTCACTTTACCCTTACGCACGAGGTGGCTTAAGGGGCGTTACTCCCTTTTTCACAGGTTTGGGGTGTTGGCCGATTTTTTAACGCAGTTAGTCAAATCACACCCTTTCAGGAGGGATGGTTTTTTGTGGGGTCTTTTCCCTTAACACAGTTTTACGTAAAACATCTATTACCCTTAGTTTAGGGATGTTTTGATATGTTATTTGACCCTTATTTTTGGGTAGGAAATGGGTTATAGTCCCATTTCTACAAGTTCACACTACTAACCTCTACATAGGGGTGTCCTATGGGTACGAGTCCCATTTATGCAAATTGTTTGTTTACGCTACCAACCTCTACATAGGGGTGTCCTATGGGTACGAGTCCCATTTATGCAAATTGTTTGTTCACGCTACCAGCCTCTACATAGGGGTGTCCTATGGGTACGAGTCCCATTTATGAAAATTGTTTGTTCACGCTACCAACCTCTACATAAGTGTGTCCTATGGGTACGAGTCCCATTTATGCAAATTGTTTGTTCACGCTTCCAACCTCTACATAGGGGTGTCCTATGGGTACGAGTCCCATTTATGCAAATTGTTTGTTCACGCTTCCAACCTCTACATAGGGGTGTCCTATGGGTACGAGTCCCATTTATGCAAATTGTTTTTTGCACAGCCTTCATTGAGGGATATTTTGGGTGTGTAAGTCACCCTGTGCTGCACGTTTGTTGTGTGGTGTGTTTGTCACCTTGTGCCACACACGCTGTTTTCTGCCCCTAGGTCATAGCGGCTATAGGGGTAGGAGTCAACCCTGTTTTCATTTTCCCTAAATATATATATATATATATATATATATATATATATATATATATATATATATATATATATATATATATATATGATGTTGTTGGGTGTGGGTGCCCCCTGTTGTTTCAGGTTCATCCACTCACCTGTGTTTTAGGGGACATTCTTGTGGGTGCCCTTCACCCATTTCTACTATATTTATTTAATTTTCAGAGGAGGAGAATGTGTGAAATATTATATTATCTTGTAGATTTTTCTACGCATCTCCTCTATGCTTCTTTTTCCTTATGAAGGATTTTCTTTCGCATACCTTTGTCTTCGACTTGCACTTCCTTCTTTTCCATCTACTACTTTTTCTCTTGTATTTTCTTCTTGTTTTTTCTCTCTGCTGCACATTTCTCTTTCTTGGGTTTTTGTTGTTTGA
This sequence comes from Calotriton arnoldi, assembly GCA_963921515.1. Classification (NCBI taxonomy): domain Eukaryota; kingdom Metazoa; phylum Chordata; class Amphibia; order Caudata; family Salamandridae; genus Calotriton; species Calotriton arnoldi. The sequence goes on from CAWUFW010002095.1 coordinate 474,333, forward strand.
ACCTTTGTCTAATTTGCGGTTTCAAGTTTGTGTTGTGGATGGAGGGACGATATGTAGTAACCTGTATTGTATTTATTTTGTTACTTTCTCCCTAGCTGCTCAGCCAGTGTGAATGTGCATGGAATGTTGGTGTGATGGGCATGAATGGAATGTTTGGGTGCTTGATACTTGAGTGTGACAGTTGGAGTTATGGGCTGAGCAGCAGGCAGACTGCTCATGGAGGGGCCGCTTCACATTAACTCTAAAACCTGTAACTGAAGCTTAATAAATCTACATAAAGTACATCACGGCTACTGGACATAATTACAACAGTGAAGAGATGAGCAGGTGAGGCAAAAGGACGGAGAGTGAAGAGAAGAGCAGCATGAGGCACAAGGAAGGAGAGTGAGGAGAAGAGCAGCGTGAGGCACAAGGAAGGAGAGTGAAGAGCAGCGTGAGGCACAAGGAAGGAGAGTGAGGAAAAGAGCAGCGTGAGACACAAGGAAGGAGAGTGAGGAGAAGAGCAGCGTAGGGCACAAGGAAGGAGAGTGAGGAGAAGAGCAGCGTAGGGCACAAGGAAGGAGAGTGAGAAGAGCAGCGTGAGGCACAAGGAAGGAGTGTGAGGAAAAGAGCAACGTGAGGCACAAGGAAGGAGAGAGGAGAAGAGCAGCGTGAGGCACAAGAAAGGAGAGTGAGGAGAAGAGCAGGTGAGGCACAAAGACAGACTAATGAGACGAGCAGCATGAGGCACAAGGATGAAGAGTGAGGAGAAGAGCAGCGTGAGGCATAAGGAAGGAGAGTGAGGAGAAGAGCAGCGTGAGGCAAAAGGAAGGGGAGTGAGGAGAAGAGCAGGGGAGGCACAAAGAGACTAATGAGAAGAGCAGCGGGAGGCACAAGGATGAAGAATGAGGAGAAGAGCAGGTGTGGCAAAAGGATGGAGAGCTAGGAGAAGAGCAATGTGAGGCACAAGGAAGGAGAGTGAGGAAAAGAGCAGGTGAGGCAGAAGGAAGGAGAGTGAGAAGAGCAGCGTGAGGCACAAGGACAGAGAGTGAGGAGAAGAGCAGCATGAGGCACAAGGAAGGAGCGTGAGGAGAAGAGGTCGCATAAAGAGGTTGTACAGCTTAGGACTTGAAGCACAGGCCTGTTGGAATCCCCTTGTCACTTGGTGAAATGAAGAGAGAAAGCGAGGGAGTTGAACTGCTTGATGACGGCTTGGTAACACAAGATGTGAACCAGGCTAACACGGAGTAACGTATGCTATGTTTATACATAAGGTCATTATGTATATGATAGGAGACCCATCAAATACTGTGCTGATTTCAAGGAGGATTAGCAATGCTTTTCATCCTGTCTCCAGTGATAGAAAGGAAGTCATCACTAATAGCAAACAGAGTGGCTTCCGAGCCATAAAGGGCAGGAGTAAGATTGTGAGGACTCGAGAATATTATGATTTTCAATCGAAGTAGCACAAGAAGGAGCAATATGGGGCACAAATGAGAGAAATAACGGGTCAAAACAAGGCTTCTTTTGTAGGGCAGTGACTATGTTTCTTTCCAGTTATCAGGAACAATTCCTGAAGTCAAGGAGATATTGAAAATGTTTGAAAGTACATGACTTAAATTATTCAAGGCCTTGTTAAAAAATATATATGCAGGGCAGGAGTCTAGAGCTGGAACAGGCCATAAGAAGAATATTTGGATGTTTAAGAATGTCAGTGTTCAAGGGAGGTGAAGAATTATTAGGTAACGATGCAGGAACGTTTTTGATTTACTCACCAAAAAAAAAAAAAAATTCATGTGGTTTAGGCAAAACCCAGCTTTGCATCGGTGAATAGGACAGATATTTTTTATTCTGCAGCGTATCCTGCATTTCAATGCTAATTGCGCAGTACTGTCCTTGGACCATCCAGACCATGACCGGTAGTTCAAAATTCACTGAGTCGCCAGATAGAATATAATGTTTGACAAGTCATTACGCCTGTACAAATGGGGGCTGCTACTCAGGCAGAAAATACCAAGCAAAAGAGCTTCTTACCGCATCAAGATGTAGATGTTATACGAGAGCTTCACCGGTTATGTATACAGACAGACATTATACTGAGAAGGACACCAGTTAAGTCCTGCCGGTTGCTCTTCCATGTTAAGAATTAGTGAGACAACTTTATGGGAGCTTGTGCAATCACTCCTTCATAAAAGTTATAACTTTGTAGTACAATTCGAAGTCACTGCAAACCATTCACTCAGGAGCTTGTTTATCAGAAGCTCCAAAAAGCTCAGAGCTGTGTTTTATTGGAACAAACTGCTCAAGGTGAATTCCCAGATAGGCAACAAGTATTTGTGCTCACTAAAATTAACAATAATAGCACTTCTCTGGTCATGGTTTGGAGTCTGCTGGCGAAGTATGCAGGCCCTGCTGTATACTCGATTACAAGTACGAGGGGAAAGTGGATAAAAATGACCAGCTATTTAAACTATATAATATAGCCTTATAGCCCGCGTAGCAGGCTATACCGGCCATTAAAGGCCCGCTCCAGCGTTAAAGGCCCGAGCCGAAGGAGAGGGCCTTTAACCAGGGAGCGGGCCTTCAATGGCCGGTATAGCCTGCTACCGCGGGCTATAAGGCTATTAGAACATTCTGCCACTAGAGGGCAGAATGTTCTAAGAAATAAAACAAAGGCTTCAGGAGCCCGAGGGGACTGAAATCCCCTCCAGCTCAGAGAGGCCTTTGTTCAAACAACATTGGAATGTTGCTCTGCGGGCCTTTACCGGCCCGTAGAAGCACGGAGCACGGAGCACTCCATTGTCTTCAATGGAGTGCTCCACATTCCAATGTTCTAATACAAGTTATAACACTGCCATGGGGATACTGATGACCATCCTTGACTTTCAATTGGCCATTTTTGATAGTCATACTGCTGCAGAACGAGTTTGCCCGCGCTGCAGGATTGTCACTTTGCCTATCGCATTCCTGCAACAGAGAAACGAGTAATCCAGATCACTGATGCAGAGTTAACGCTTAGCAAGGAAAAAGGCAGGAGTGTCACCATTACTGTACCCAGAGCCGATCTCAGCCAGGTCTGTGTTTTTCAACATGCTTCATTATGTACCACACTAAAGTGAACTATGGGAAACGGACTAAAGTGGAGCAGTCAGATTAAGTTTGTATGTGCCTCTAAATGATTGTGCATGGATACATACTATGCAGCACTTTAATAGTGCTCAGTACCATAATCCAAGACTGGTTTACTTCTTAAATTCCTAGCTCCAGTAAATAGGTATCCATTGTCATACTTTTTCACCTGCTTACTACTTCCACCTTTCGTCAAAACAAGATGAATGTTCCATCCGCCATATTACAAGTGCATTACACTTAATGTACTGCATATAATGGCAGACTTGACCATCTGCCATGTGTTTCCACCCTGTCCACCAAGCCACTCTATCCATCAAGCCCTAAAGTGTTTTTGGAAGTGCTTTTTACAGAACTTAGAAGAGTCTGCACCAGGATATTTACCCCAGTTTTCAAACATATTTATGTTCACACTGAGTGATAAAATACATCCTTGAACACCCCAACTTATTACTACACAGTGGAAGTAGTTGGATTTAGTGCCCATCGGAGCGCTGCGAGGGCTTGGTCACCTGGGCTCGGCCGACACTGGGCGAGTGCGGCGCGACTCCCCACAGTGATCGAAGTGAGCAAGACCTACATACCGGCAAGACAGTTGAGGAACTGGCGCAGACTACTGGCCCCACCGAGGGGCACCGAGGAGTGGCAGTGGGAATGGAGGCACACTGAGGTGGGGCCGGTTGGTGGAACACTGCGCCGTTTATTCCCGGCGGCGTGGCTGAAAGGGGGTGCGTGCCTGGTGGCGGCGGGGTTGGGGGGCCTACGGCCCGGGGAAGGACCTGAGATCAACGCATTTGATGTGTGGGGTGGAGCGATCTTGAGGAACCAGTGGTCCCCCTTTTTGGGCTGCACAGAGAGCGGCCACCACGGACAGGTGGGCCATCGACCTGTTGGGACGGGACCCTCGGGATCGACTGCATACTGCTCAAGAAATACCCCGGAACTTGGTGAACTGTCCACAGCTGGCGACCGCTGGGCCTCTCCCCTGTTTCCGCTCAGGACGATGGGAAAGCCACGGGGGAAACACGCTGGAACGACCCCAGACCACGAGGAGGTCCTAACTGATCAGGCGCGAGGTAGCCCTGAGTCTCAGACGAGGCTGGACCCCATCTAGCTGCAGCTTTCCAAGATACTGGAAGCCATTGTGGATACGAAAACCACTCTCCACCAGGACATAAGCACGGTGTCGGTGGGCCTTGGCCTCCTACGCGCCGAACACCAGAAGCTCAATGAGAGGGTGAAGGTGGTGGAATCCGGATTTGAGGAGCTAGCGCCTCGCCATAGAGCCCTTTCCCTGCAGGTGGCGGAACTGACGGATAGGGTCCGGACCCTGGAACGGTGGGCGGAGGATGGTGAGGGTCGTAACCGCCGCAACAATCTGCGCATTCTTGGCCTACCAGAGGGGATTGAGAAGGAGGACATGGTGGCATACCTGGAGCCGTGGCTCCGTGAGGTGGTGGCCCCGGGAGTGCTGACACAGTTCTTCACGCTGGAGAGAGCGCACTGTGTGCCTGCCCGCCCTGTGGCGCCGGGCCGCCCCCCGAGACCAGTGGTGGCCAGGCTGTTGCACTATAAGGACGGGGACATCATCCTACAGAGAGCCCTTGCGGATGGCCCCTTTGTGGTCAACAACGCCAAAGTTTCCATGTTCCCAGACTACACGCTGGAGGTCCAACGGAAACGGGCCTCTTACTTTGAGGACAAAAAGGCACTCCGTGCAGAGGGTATCCAGTACTCGCTCATGTTTCTGGCTAAACTTCGCATTGTGGTGGATGGCAAGAGTGCAGAGCGAGGAAGGGAAAGCGGGGCGATTATTGGCGTGGCTTATTAGGCCCGAGTCCAGGGGATCCCCGATTACCCGGATCAGCGTGGCAGAGGATAAGGTTGAGTATGACCCGGATAAGATTAATAGGACCTTTCAGACGTACTATGAAACGCTCTACTCGGCTTGGTTGGTTGCCGCCCTCCACGCTACTGTGATACCACTTCCTAAGACTGAGCGCTTGCAGGCCGGAGTGCAGGATTATAGACTGTTGTCTATGCTTAACACCGACTTTAAGTTACTTAGTAAGGTACTAGCGCTCCGATTGCTCCCCCACACGACACATTTGATTCACCCGGACCAGAACGGGTTTGTCCCCTCCCGCAATACGTTGTTTAATTTGCGTCAGCTGTATTCGGTCTTGTACCATTCTGAGGCGAAAGACCTGCCCCGGGCTGCGCTCTTCTCAGTAGATCTGGAGAAGGCGTTTGATACGGTCAACTGGGTCTTTCTCTTGGAGGTAATGCGGAAGATGGGGCTGGGCATGGGCTGGCTGAAGTGGGTCCAGCTGTTGTACACATCTCCGACGGCACGGGTCAAGACGGGCAGCACCATATCCCCAGAGTACGCGATAACTCGCGGTACTCGTCAGGGATGCCCCTTGTGGAATTAAATTGGGAGGCACGGAGTGGAAACGTGTGGCGCGGAGTGGAATTGTGTGGTGCAGAATGGAGTTATGTGGAGTGGATTTATGCCAGTGGAATGGAATTATGCGACATGCAGTGCTTAATTTGAGCTGGGGCTTTCCGGTGCTAAGCACCGGTACTTAATTGGTTTCCGGTGCTCGGCACCTAATTGTCAACACCATACATAGAACAGCCTACCACATGGTGGCGCTGCTCATCTAATTTAGAGATGAGCAGAACAACTGTTGTTTAGGAATACAACATACATTAAAATTGCAAATACCTGCCTTCCCAGCCATTCCTTTAGCTTTGGGGATCTGGAATAATCATCTTTGTCGCATTTACATGCGAGAGAGATGATTAATAGTTGTTTTGGCAGCGATGACAAGGGCCATGGGTGGTGCAAGCTGCAGTGGCCTCCGGGTCAGAGCCCTGGCACTTAATATTTTACAAATTAAGCACTGGTGACATGAGGCGAGTGAATTTATGTGGCATGGAATTAGAGGTTGTGAAATTATGTGGTGTGGGGTGGAATTATTTGGCATCAAATTGTGTGGGGTGGTGTGGAAGTGTATGGCATGGCATTATGTGGCATGGAGTGGAACTGTGAGTTGTGGAATTGCGTGGTGTGGACTGCAACTGTGTGGCGTGGAGTGCAGTTGTGTGACGTGGAATGCCATTGTGTGGTGTGGAATTTTGTGACATGGTGGGGAATTATGTGACTTGGAATCATGTGGAGTGGAATTATGTGGAGTGGAATTATGTGGCATGGAGTGGAATTATGTGGTCGACTGTGTACTAGTTTAGCTTTTTGTATACTGTATGCGGAAAATGTAGAACTGCGATGTGACGCACTAGATGGAAATTAATTATTGTCCCTTAATATCAATTACACAATTATATTTAGACGCTTTGTGGGTTACTAAAAGAATGAAGATATTTTTATATAATACGCGTAGCTGAGTGATGGGAACTGTAACAGCATTATATGTCGTTGTTAGTCTAAGAAGCCTAGTTAAAATGTATCTGTCTGTTTATTACTCCTATTTGGTTGCAAAACGGGACACTAGGAAAAACAGAAATGTGCCCAGGATCACACATGGTGGTCTAGTATGAAAGCAATAGGAATCACTAAAAAGGTAAACAAATACAATGCATAATGTTTCCAGGCTTTAGTAAAGATACAAAAGCCTGCATAAAGGAAGTTGGCCAAGCTGCATTCACAAACAGCAGAAACAAAGGGAAACAAGCATTTGCAATGCAATCGGTCTCGCTTTTGGGACCTTATATGTATTTAGCTATGCAGCACATTAGCCTGGGTGCTGAAACATCTACTGTTGTTTAAGATGGAGGGAAAGTAAGCACCAAACTGCGCGACACGCCAGGTATGGGAACACATGGGAGAGAAATATTGCCTTTTAGAGGGAAATGGTATAGTTCAAACCTCTGGTTGGAAAATGCTTCAAAGGATTGCTTTTGGAGAGGAAGATGTCCCTTCCTGCAGTAAAACAATCCTGCCTCTATCCCAGGCACCCTTGTACTATGGTGCAAGGGTGTCTGTGTGGGCGCTCGGCTGCACACAGTGCGTTAGTGCAAGGAGAGAGCAGAAAGGCTGTGCACAGTCCTACTCTAAAATTTTACCAAACAGTTCAAAATTTTCATGATCATAACTGACCAATCCACAACATCCTGAAAGTATTTGGAGGGTATAGAAGTACATTGAAACAATCACATGAACGTGCATTCCAAGCATTCTACACAGAAAGAAGTATTATCAGGAACCTTACTTTAGATGTTGCACCAGTTTATCTATCATATATATTTCCTTTCAAAATTTGTTCTGTCCAGTATGCACTCATTGTGAAAACTCTGAATATTGGCATACTTGACATACCACCTATAGATAACTAATTCAGTTCACGTATGCTGGACTTTCAGCAAAAGTTGGGAAACATATTGCAATATGCTTGTGAATGCGCACAATGTTTTATTACATTAATGTACACCACATTTTCACTACATTTCCCAACCACCAATCTGACAATTTAGTGGCCCAAGTTCAAAACAACGTGGTCATAGTTGACACATTCATTTTGCTGTAAGCACATAGACCTTAACTGTACATGTTTTAAGTAACTTGGCAAATCGCTCACACAACGCAGGGCTTCAAAAAGCTCTCTCAATAGGCCCTTTCATTTCTATGCTGAAAGATGGGTACAACTGTAGTATCATCACAATTGGTCATCACAATTACTACTTCAAACTCTTTTTCCATGAAATAGCAAAGGCAATTGCCTGGAAGTCATGTGAGCAATGAGTAACAATTCATCTATTCTGCCAGTGCACAGTAAAATTCAATTCTACACCCCTCCTAGATGCCCGAGGTCACACCACCAGGCTCTTGCCAAGATAAAAGGATTAAAAAGCTAGGGCCGGGGACGCTCCTTTTCTTACCTCGCAGCATTACAGTGGAATGGGGGCTGCCAGTAGAGCTGCGACTGGCCACAGACTACAGCATCTTCAGGAAAAAACTAAAAACATTTCTATTCCCTGTCTGAGTAGTCCTTTATATTCTTAGTTCTACTCCTCAGTTCTAGGACCTGCCTCCTCAGCGCCGTGATATCCCTCTGGGATGAATGTTGCGCTCTACAAAAAAATAAATAAAAATAAAATAAATAAATAAAGTGCATATGACCTTAAGGATCAGTGTAGATCATTTGCCTGCTGATAAAGGGAAGAACTGTTTCACCACTGTTCCTCTTTCCACAGTTAAACTTTATTTAAGCAACTAGTCTCTACAAAGATTAAATTATAGAATAATTACTTTAAAAAAGTAATGTATTTGAATACATGGACAATGTATTACTGGCAATTATTAACAGTTTATCACATTCAGCCATACACTTAGATATGCTGCAGACAGCTGACATGTAACCTATCCGAAAAGAGCCCTTCACTTCAGCTTAAACCCGCTATGATGCATTTAGCTATGGATTGATTAGAGCAGTGGTTAACTCGTGATCTGTGGGGTTTACTCATGGGGCCTGCAAGTGTTTTACAAAATCAAATAATATAAAATAAAAATTAAAGTTTATACAAATAAAGAAGTAACATTTAAAAAAAAAAAATTCTCTGACTGAATTAAACAAAATATTTCTATATTTGAGCATTTGTGTATTCTTGTTTTGTGTATTATTTTGAGGTTCCAAACATAGAAATTGCTTATGTGGGAGGCCCACCGACGTCCAATAATGACTTAGTACGGCTGAGTGCACCTGCCTCCTACCCATGCTGAATTCCTGCGCGAAGGCCAGCGAGATAAGCAGGATCGGTAGCCCTACGGCCATGCAGCTGATGATCAAGTCCAGGGCCAGCTCCTGCCGCAGCCCCTGAATTTGTTCTTAGAGGCGGACTCCTTCAGCATGAAGTCCGAGAACACATACTGGCTGGCAATGGTTGCGATGGCCATGGCTGCGCCTGCCGGTCCCGGGGCGGAAGGGATACCTTTGAGCGGGCTGGTTCAGGTTTTCGCCGCCGGGGCACTCACAGAGCATGTGTCTGTCACACACACACGCTCCGTGGCTCTCCGCCCCGCGCTTTCACTTTCACCTCGTCCTGGCAAGAATTGCCGCTTCCCTGTGTCCCTCCCTTCTCCCGGTCAGGAGCTGCCCTGGACTGCGTTGCCAAGCCCGTTAACTAAGCACAAAGCGTGTCAATAACGCCGAAGCTCTGCCAAAACACGCACCAAACAAGCTCCGCCCACCCGTCGAGGTAGATGTCAGAGACAAGAAAACATTACCTCTACTTAACAGTATTCCAAACAGTAGCGAATTCGAAAGTTTGCATAATTTCCGTCCTCTTATACCTAGTACGTGGCACGTTCACATCAGACCTTCTTGGGTTTTTTTTACGCCTAAGGCTCCGTTCACCATCCCTCGGACGGGCGGGACACTCAGAACCAAGTAGTGCCACCAAACAAGCATTTGCAATGCAATACGACTCGCATTTACGCGAGACCTATTGCATTGGAAACGGGAGGGCGGGCGTGCGAGAAGGCACGAACGGGAGGTGGGGGGGCCCAGAAGTCATGGACTCGTGGAGGGGCGGGGGAGACAGGGAAGAAAATAGTGTTTAGGGTAAAGGGGCCAGTAGCCGTGGAAGGATACATGGCCCTCATGAGGCGGGACTAACAAGCCTAAAACCAATTGGAAGGCAGCATTTAGGACCTAAGCCAATGGGCGGAGAGTGGGGGGAGCTTCCACGCTATAGTGTATACTGCATGCCTTGCAAATCGATGGAAGCGCATTTGCGCTGCAACGCTAGGCGAGACCTAAAAAGTGGAGGCCCACAAAGTAAACAGTGGAAGGGCACACGTAATTGGGCCATGCTCCTTAGGAGGGTACAACATATGAAAAGGAGGGCAATCTAGCACATGCTGGCCACAATAAACGCAAGCATTTCAAAGTGACATTCAGCACAACAAATAAAAAAGCAATGAGTGGGCTGTAAGTCCACTAACTGTAAACAAAATGAGACACAGCTCATGAACTGTCTAGGCGAGACCTAAAAAACGGGTTTACTGGGTAAGGTCAAGACAAACTCCTATAAAGTAAGCACAAGTTAGACAATCTAATACATTGTGGGAACGTGTCTCAAGTTTCCGGAATGGATGTGAAAAGAGACTTTTACGTTGCGTTTACCCCTCCCTTTTACAGTTGCAAAACTGACCCTTTGGCCTACAATTTCAAAGATGCCGAGGATATGAGCCAGAGAAAGAAACAGAAACCAATCTGAGGATAGTTGCCAAACTACTTTAAAGACTACAAGTCACATCCTGTTTGATAACGAGAAATCCATGAACGGAAACAAAGTGGCTGAGTAAAGATGCCTTATACTGAGAAAAAAACCGAACCACCTAACAATAGACTCCATTAATCGGGCATCGGTATCACAAAACAACTCCACTCAAAGCTAATTAACCTGTAAATCGCTATTTTACTCGTTTTATAGTACAAATCACATTTTACCCATTTCATGTTTGAGTGGATCAGATTCTAAAATGAAAACTTGCGCACACAGACTGCACATCTCAATCATGAGGCTTGCAGGAAGCATTTGGGCACTTTCACTAGGACAGGGAGACATGGATACTGGCAAGGGTACACAGAGCATAGGGAACTGGTACGGGACTTTGAGATGAAGGCAAAGGGCTAGGGAAGCAAGAACGCAGGAGACACGATGACTCTGGGACAGAGGTAAACGGATACTAAGAATATATACAAAGACAAACACAAAAGAAACAGTGAGAAAGAGGTAAACACAAACAGAGGGAGGGACTCTGGGACAGGAAGACAAGCAATTACCATTACTGAGAAGAGCTCTTAAGTGCATGAACAGCAAGACACAAAAGACAAGCCTCGAGCAATAGAAACAATGATAAACGCACCAAAGTACAAACATAAAACCTAATCATCGCAGCCCCCGAAAAGTGTCGCCAACACGATATTGGGAAATGCTGCACGTCAAAATGCCCACTTAATAACAACAACCTTTTTATTGTGTTTTTGGACCTATTGTCATATTATTATGCATCAGAGTAATGCACGCTGTATTCTGAAATCATGCTATGTGAAATGTGTTCCCTACTACCGAGTACTGTATTAAGAGATTGTAATCAGACAGCTCAATATTCTCCGAAGGATAACTAACATATATTGACTTGACAGGCAGCAATTCAAGCACGTGACTCAATGGCTACATGAAGATTTCGGAGTGAACTCACTGTGTTAATTTAGACACAATGTAATTACCAACCAATGAAACTGTAGGAAATATTCTCTTTAGCAGCCAATTAAACGTGAGGCAGTTGCACGTATTACATTACATTGTATGCCCTGGCTTTCTATTACACCCAGACTACTGTGCGAGAGTGGCATTAGAAGTGCTGATTCTGCCCGCTTTGTGACAGGGTGGAAAAGATGAATTATTAGAGTGTGAATCTTCAGGCAGTCGGATCCCTTGTAGCCGAAATGGACAAGGATCCTGCACCCCACCCACCCATCAAGGGAGCTTTCTGAAGTAAACATGGCAGGGTGTCAGCTCTTTACCAATCCCAAGTCTGCTGTTCCTGCCGTTTCTCGCTGGTCCTTAGTTAGACAAAAATATTAACAGTGGCCGCTGAAAATACCAGTGTGAAACCGAGAATATTCCAACCGATAAGAGTAGTATATATGCAGCGTTGCTATTTAAATGAAAGAATTCCCTGTCGCGTCTGATCACATTGTATTACACTTTTCGAATGTGAAAGTAATCAAGCTACAGGATGACAAATGAATTACCTAATACATTTAGAAGTGGACATTCACAGAGAAGACAGCTAAGAATAGTTTGCCTCAAATCATAAATGTCTACGTCAAGGTTCAAAAACAAACCTAGTTAAAACCAATCCTCAACAGAATACAACGGTGAACCCCTCTGCTGCGATTTAAAAACATTTTCGAAAGGCAACTCACCAGCATTGTATAGAGTAGTCCTGGAAATCCCCTTGCACCACGTTAAGTTCCGCTTGCAAAACTGTCCACGTGTATGAAGAAAACTAGTACAGCGTCTACAAATGAAACCCCCTGAATCTACGAGCGGACAGTGGGAGTGATCTCTTTGTCACATCCTCAACACAAAAGAGTTCACCAATGGCCAAAAGTCCTGCATTGCTACATTTTAAAAAGGCTAAAACGTATGACACTTATTGCACCACATTGCAAGCGCAACACAAATTTAAATCTAAAAAAGGTATGCTGCCTGCACACCTCATATATTACACCTGCACGCATGATATAAGCGCTATATAAATGCAATTACAATACAATATAAGGACGCACCCTTTTGGAACTTGGATACAGGCGTTTCACTTTTGGCTGCCTCTACCATGTTTAAAGTAGAACAAGAAAGGCAGGATAAAATCTGCACAGAAAAAGAAAAATGTCACTACAGCGTAAAGAGACATATTTAACGATCAGATTATGTAGGTGAGCACAATGCCATTTTCACAACCTATACATGTTCAACGGTCTTTTAATGAGCAAGAGGGCCAATATACCTTTAACCATCTGAAACGTCATCAGTCTGTAATTTTGGGGATTTAAAAAAAAAAAAAAATTTAAGATCAGCCTACCAGATCGAGTGAGGCATATCGCTGGCTTAACAAAAACACAGAGGGGCCTGCAGTCCGCCCATTGCTTGCTATTGGTTAGCTTTACTGTGATTCTTCTTTGCTTGCTTGCTTTCTATTGGATGCCTTTCCCTTTTCAGCCAGTTCCTCTTCTGTTTGTCCCTCCCTTGGAGCATATAGCTTCTTTTACATCTCTTTGGCTGGCCATAATGCTTCCTCACCTTGCTTGAAAGGAACTACTTTTTTCTTTTGTGTATGCACTCCATGAGAGTGCATGTGTTTTCCATTTGTCTCGTGTGCTTTTCTCCCCCCACATTGCCCTCTCTCGCCCATGTACTGATCTCACCCCATCCGCACTCATCTTGCCCTCTCTCTTCCGTTTGCTTCTCCCCCTGTGCACTATGTTGCTCTCTTTTGAGCATGTGTTTCTCCTTTTGCCAGTGCCCTCTACATCATGCTGCTTCTCCCTCACCTGCCACATTGCTTCACCCATCACCCCTTCCTCAACCCTCTCCCACAACCTACTCATCCATTATTTTAGGTTTCCCCTAAGACAGCACATGCACTAGCTGTTGCAGGACATTTTGTTAGTTTACAGTGGGCTTAGCATCCTCGCTTCTTCTTTGATGGCTTGTGTGAGCTTTACTTCCCTGTCACGTCCCTCCAATGGAGTACTAACGCATTACTGTGTACTTCCACTGCTCGCTTTGTATTTGGTGCTACTGTTCACTTTTTAGGTCTCGCCTAGCGTTGCTGCGCACATGCGCAGCTCGCTCGGCGAGATTTATTGCAGATGAGGAGTTTTAGAAAAGGGCTTTAAGCCCCGCCCCTTATTTCCATTGGCTGGCGTCACTGTTTATGCTAAACGGTGGCCTGCCATTGGAAATTAGGGTTTTTGGTGGACGCCCTTTGGCCTCCGAGCCGGACTCGGTGGCCTGCTTTGCGTCTGTCGCAAAGCAGTTTCTTATCTTTATGGGGCCATGTGTTAGAAACACATGGCCCCATAAAGACAAGAGATCCCCATGCTCCGGCTCCTTCGCGGTCCTCTTTCACTTTCGGGACCGCGCTTGTTTAGGACAGCTGGGGGTAACACACACTCACCTAACTACTAACAAACATTCCCTCCAATAAAAAAACCTGACCGGTTGGCTTTGCTAATATTTGTCCTTTGCGGAGATGTCTACTACATGAAGAGTGTGAGGGGTGTAGAACTTTGACGAGAAGAGCTGGAGTCTGTGCAACGAAGATTACGGTAAATAAAGTGGGGGTTTATTTCGAATGAACGAAAAGCATTTACACCAACTGAGTTAATTTCCAATCCAACATACAATATACGCACGCAAATTTTCCTCGTGAAAAAATATTTAAAGTGGCGCAAATAAAAAAACAAAATATGGGGAGGGAGGGTCTGTTCGGGGACATTCTCCTTGCATCTATAAGGGCAAAAAGCAAAAATTAGCCTACCACCCCCCACAAAAAGCAGCACCGGCAGTCAAGTGCGCTCACAGCCCAGCCACCCTGTGGACATCCTAACACTTCTAACAGAGCGCATCCAAAAAGAGCGCACATATTTAGGGAAAACATGAAAGCCTGAGTGGGACTTTCAAAAACCATGCAAGTAATAAGTACTATTATCTTTTTTACGTTTTACGCATTAAGGAAATCTCAGTATGCATGATAATTTAATAGTTCATGGCGGTTTCAATTTTTCTGAGTCTCGATCCAAAATATTCCCAAACTATTAATTCGGCACACAAAAAAAAAACAGTGCATGAAGCAGGAGAGCGGATTGCAAACAGATCTGAGTGCTTCTGCGGCTGTGCTGGGAGCAGGCACACTGCTGTAACATGTTTACACTGTGGGCAGAGGCGCTGCCCGGGGCCAGCCTGTCATCTGCGCCCCTCACCACAACCTCTCCGGAGAAGGCGGGGATGGGGATCCTCTACTAGGCGCTGGGGAGACCAAGCTCGCTCCTCCGCCCCCTCCCCCACCCTCTGGCTCACCTCGGTGACAGCTCTCCGTTGGAGTGAAGTGGGGTGTCAGGCTGCCCTTTCCGGGTTCCCCAGGGGCACACTGGTTTCCTTCGCGGGGCGCAGAGGGGGGGCCTTAGAGATAGGGTGTCTGAGACGGAGGGCCTCGACTCAGCGGCTCAGAGGCTGGGATTGTATTTCGAAAGACCCGCCATTTTCACCTCGTCATCCCCCGCCGCAGCCCGCACCGGAACCAGCTGGGAGACACCCCCGGAGCAGGGAGCCAAGGCGACCTGGACTCACCCTCCGCTCGGCGCATCTTGGTACACACTTAGGCGCACGCTCTCAAGTGTAAGTAGAGCACCCCCACATACACCCCTGAGACATAAATATTCATCGCACTATAGAGCACTGAATGGTAAGGAGGCAGCGCGCTTTAGATACAAAATATGCCAACATTTTACTAGCTCAACATGCAGATTTCACAGGTACAAGTTGATTTTGCCAGACAACTTGTGAGGGTCATAGGAAGAGTAAAAAAAAAAAAAAAAAGGAAAAGTTTATAAGTAAGAAAAATGTTGCTAAAAATAGGAACTTTTGCGTCAAACCACTCAAACTACGATCTAGCTGTCAGTACACTCGAAATACAGTTGTGCTTAACGCACAAGATCTCTAGATCAAGACAAAACAGCATCAACCACTCCCACGTGCAAATGGAGTGAGGCCATGCTAGCAAGAGTTCACAAGGTAACACCAATACATTCACTCACAACCAAGTGGAGCAATTGTGGAAGAAACCACATAACTTAAGGTCCGGAGCCAAAGTCCACATTGCAAACCTCCATCTTCTGAATGTCACTCCAGTAAACATTTGGCTTCAGATTCCTAACATCCTTTCAAAAAAGATTTCACATTAAATGCATCTTTCTGGACTCAAAGGAATTGCTGTTTTTTTGCCGCTGCAAAGTAATCTCAGGGACATTTCAAGAAATGGACGAATATGCTGAGCACCTCAAAAAGCCAAGGGGAAAAACGGAAATATGAACATTAAGACAACTGATGTGACAATACAACAGAAATATAGCGGAGTAAACATAAATTGGTTTGGGTAACCCGCACAGTGAACGGCTACTACATGTGAAGTTCCATCGCCTCACTGGCTTTAATTAAGCTATTGGCCAGCAACTTTTAGGTCTTCAAATCCATACATTTTCATGATGCCACAAACGAAATAAAAAAATCTATATTTTATACCAATATTGCCGCCAGCCCACTTTGTGCAATGTATTTAGGTCTTCTATCAGTCTTAGTTTACAACATAGAGGCTGATTCCTAAAAGCATTTACACGTACTGGAAGTAGTTCTACAGGAGTACTCTTATCTACCCTTACATGCCTTTGTGAATCCGCCCGAAACATCAAACGTGGTAATAGAATGGAAATATTCATATTGTATTCCTATACAAGTATTGAAGTAGAAAAGACTGACTCCTTGCGTTGGACGTTTTGGAGCGGATTCACAAAGGCATGTGAGTACGCACAAGAGTTCTTTTGTAGTACTACTTCCCGTGCTCCTAAAAGCTTTTATCAATCAGCCCTTTAGTGTCTATCAACCCCTACTATTCTGTCATTCAAGATTCTATTCCATACCAGCTGCAGAAATGGCGCACATTGTATAATACATACCAATAAATGGTGCAAACTGGACATGTCATGCCATAAGCAGATAAAGCACCTACAAAGCAGATGGTTCTTCCCAAGCAAAGCCCAATATCTTTCAGAGTATGCATGCACTCCGAGGTAGGTTACTAGTGTGTTGTTATCCTGAGTTGTTTGGGGGCAATATAGACTTATTAGGAGTTGAAAAGCAAGCAATTATTATGCATACACTAAATACTGGGCATGAACAATCAAAAGCCTAGCAGGAATTCATTATATTTGATTTTTCTGCAATTCTTTTTTAACCTGGTGAGAGCAGAATAGTCAAAGTTACTGGTGATTTATACCACAAAGAATGTAGTTACAAGGTTCCACCTTACCGATGACAAACATAAGCGTTGATTGGTCCTGCAAGGCAGCAATTTGTTATTAAAACAGAAAAAGGTCAAATTATTATAGGCACACACTAAGACACATGTATTTTTCACTCGGATCAAAAAATTACTTTCGGTACAACTGAAGTTTAAACTGGTGCTGTGTTTCCCTTGCCTGCAGCGATGATAAGTGTGTCTAGTAACAAGGCAGTGTGTGAAACAACCTGTACCCGTTTTAGATGAAATATGGCTAACCTAGTTTGCTCTTCCTATCGCCCTTTCTAAGCCACATCTTTTTTTCCTGGCTTATGAACTCCCGTTAATGGATACTGTATTGCCTGCAAGCAATTGTGACCGGAACCAATGTGCTTACGCACACAAAATCCGAATAAGCATGCTGGGTTCCGAATAAGCACTTTGCAAAATCTTCAGCTTTTTTCTTTGTCAGTTAAGAACTATAGTGAACTCCCACAGGCAGATCCAACAGTGGGGCTCCCCTTTCATCCACACATCTCTCTGAACCAGTCAAGCAAAGAAAGCACTAGTAGATCCAGCAGAATCTCTATGTGGCTCCAGCGGAGTTCCTCACGTGCACTCAGTCCAAAACAGTTAAGGCAGGAAAAGACCAACAAGCTGTCCCCAGTATTCACGCTGTCATCAGAGGCAAAGTGAGGTGGGCTGCAGCAACGCAAGGCAGGCAGTCAGCCTAAGAAAACACAAGATGATGACGGACGGACCACTGAAACTTTTCAGAAACTCACCCCGTTCACAGAACTGGGTTTAATCCATCATCGTTCTTTAGCTCACTTCGCCACCCCAGTTCAGACCCAGACATATGCAAATCAGTCTTGACCCTGTGCTTCATGGGAACAGTCCAGCCTGAACTGCCAAGGCAGGTCTTCCCCGGACCAGAAACAAGCATCATGGGACCGGTTTCGGGGTAACACCCCTCATCAGCCAGGCTAGCTTGAATCCAGTGGCAAAGTGAGCAAGGGACCCACGTCTGGGCATACCATGCCAACTTAGGGCAAACAAAGCAAACACAAGTAGATGATGGACGGAGACACTCACCCCCAGTCACAGATCTGGGCTGAATCCATCATTGTTCTTTAGCTCACTTCGCCACCCCAGTTCAGACATAGCCATATGCAAATCAGTCTCGACCCTGTGCCTCATGGGAACAGTCCAGCCCAAACTGCCAAGGCAGGTCTTCCCCGGACCAGAAACAAGCATCATGGGACCGGTTTCGGGGTAACACCCCTCATCAGCCAGGCTAGCTTGAATCCAGTCGCAAAGTGAGCAAGGGACCCAGGTCTGGGCATACCCTACCAACTTACGGCAAACAAAGCAAACACAAGGAGATGAAGGACGGAGCACTGAAACTTTTCAGACACTCACCCCCAGTCACAGATAAAGTCAGCCTGAGAAGCCAACAATGCCAATCTACATCAGCCAATAACACACCTGGTGCAAATGTTATAGTTGTACAGCATGGAAGTAAGAAAGAAAGGTTTTTCTAGCTGAACCTTTATGAGCCACTTGGCAGGGGATGGAGCCTACCCAATTCAGGCTAGGCTGCTCATTTATGATGTATTGCGTTTGATGGTATTTGGTTGGCCTGCTCCTGTAATAACACAAATGAGCTAAAACAATCCTGGCACAGAACACTACTCAAAGTAGCGGTAAGCACAAGCATTCCCATCCAACACTATTCGGTTATCTCAAATAACCCTTCATTACTAGTATGCAGTACTTCCCATTATCTTACAAAAGTACGAGATTTATTTAACTATAAAAGCAATTGTGTCAGTGATGAATCATTCGCTTGGCCTCCTCATTTTAAGGATTTTCCCCCCTGGGACCCATTTCAATCAATCTCAATAAGACGCCAAGATGACCCAGCGCGGTGTTGGCACTGGACCAAGTGACTATATAATCCCACCTGGGTTATGGTCCCGATTACAGTAACCTATTGGGCCCCATGAGGTACTTTTCTTCCACTGCCGGTCTACCAGAACTGATCTGCTTCCCAGCCCCCTGTTTCTACTCCCCTCCCATATTCCCTCTTTCCTCTATTGGGGATTTGTTCCTCTATGTTTAATTATGCAACTGTAACTAACTTAATTATGCAAAAAGGTTATTCTTGTTATTCCTGAGCGCGGAAACCTGAACAACATGGCTGATGCCCGGTGGAGCTACTAGTCAGCTATAGAGGAGATCGGCCCTGGTTCACCCCCTGGGCCTTCACCTACCCAGCCAGGCATGGGGCACAGTTCTCCTCGTCTCCCCGCTGTCTCCTTTCTCCCCCTCCCTCCGACGAACTACCGTAACATTGTTTTTCTTTGTCCTGTGTGTTTACTTGCTCGTGTAACTGATGTAATTTGTAACTGGTAGCGTAACGATCCTCATGTAAAGCGCTCTGATACATGAATATCCGCAGCAGTGCATGACGACACAAACTTGTCAAATCTCAAAACACAGCACACACACAATGTTTAAAGATCTAACCAATCAGATAACTACTGTATTCATATTAATATGTAGTTTACATAGTTTAAGAAAATATGCAGTTTGTTCAATCAGTTTCTTTGATTTCTAAGCTGAACAACAACTTCATAGCTTTGCCCCTTGTTCATATTCTATTCAGTTTTTAAACTAAAATTGTGAATACGAATCGTCCTCTAGAATACGATAATGAAAGACAAAGAATACATGCCCAAAACTGTAGCATAATCCCAATTTAGGGTACCATAGGGTGCTACTGACTTTAATGCTTGGACAGCCCCTTGTAAGCCAATATTGGGTCAATGTCCAAACACCACTCAAGTAGCTACCTTCTTACTTGGGGATCAGGAATCTCTTCTAAATAGCTTGGTGTTCTCGGGATGCAACAGTATTAAAGAAAGAGTCTTTGACTCATTGCTATTCCAGTAGCTTCTATTAACATATGCAGATCAAGACATTGCTTATACTTACATAAGCAAGAAGGTACCTTCCCACTCCTTCCCTGGCCAGTGTATCGCAGCCAAGACTTACTACAAGCCTTATGCTTCTCACAACAAGCCACCGCAACTTTGCACCTCTCCCCATTTCATGTTTCTGTACTGAGGACAGGAAGATACATTTTGCCAACAAATATAATGAGCGCTGACCGAATTCTAACTTCAAGTCTTGGACCACTGTACACAAATGGAACAAGTTTCCCTCGAGTGGGTCAAAATCGTCCCTCAACTGAATAAACAAGCATTTGCAATGCAATAGGTCTCGCATTTACGCGAGTTTAAGCTATTGGCATTGTAAATGACAAAGTGTTTTTTTTATGTTTTAAAAACCAGAACATAAATAAAAGGCATTGTCATTTACAATGCCAATAGCTCAAACTCGCGTAAATGCGAGACCTATTGCATTGCAAATGCTTGTTAATTAGGCACTCTGAGAGTGCGTGTGTTTTCCAGCTGTCTGCATGTATACTTCGCGCCCCCCGTCTCCGCGTTGCTCTGTGTCGCTGTCCGCTCTCTGCCCCACACCTCCGTGTCACTTTGTCTCACTGTGCTTCTGTGCTCCCCAGTCTCCATGTTGCTCTGGTCTCGCCATGTGTTTCTCTTCCACCCTGCCTCTGTCTTACTTTGTCTAGAAGGAAGCTTCTATTCTCCCTCCCCTCAATCCCCCCTGGTTTCCGTGTTCCTCTGTCTCGCTGTGTACTTATCTGCCCCCTGTGTGGTTTTCAACCTGTGTGTTGCTTCCCACCCATCACCATGTTGCTCTGTCCCACAGTATGCTTCTGTGCTCAACCTTGTTGATTTGTTCTCTGTGTGCTTCTTTGCCCCTCCCGTGTTGCTTCAGTCCCCATGTTGCTTCCCCCACCCACGTCCCCAGTGTTTCCTCCCTCTGGGTCCCATTTTTTTTTTTGTTGCACTTTTGTTTCTTTTTAGTTACCAATCCAACTCAGATCATTAATTTTTTTGTATTTTTTTTTTAAAAGCACCATCATCATTTTGATCATTTTGTAGATGCATGCATGACTACAAAATGACACAGTGGTATTCGTCGTTTATTCTTTTGTCATGCTGCACAGCATTACATATGATGTGCAGCATGTTAAATACCCATTGGCAAAGCCTACAGGTCCCAAAGGCGAGACCTGTCTGCTTTGCCAATGCTTGTTTTTAAAAACGCTTTGGCATTACATTTTTAAAAAGCGCTTTCAAACTACTTTTTTTAAATTTACCAATCCATCTTGGTAAATAAAACAAATCCTTTGTCCTTTTGTAAGCGGGCACATGTGCGTTGAAATCATGGGCAAGCCTACAAAACGGCACAGCGACCGTATCATTGCATCTTTTTTTTTAGCCTTGCTTCACAGTAGCCGCAGGGCTGTACAGCATGGCTCAAAAACATTGGCAAAGCCAATATGTCTCATAAACATGACCTATTGGCATTGCATTGCTTGTTATCCTTCTGTTTCTGGACCAATCGGTCATTCTGTCTGTGGGTTTGTGGGTCGATCTCTTTACCTGGGGATCTATACTAAAATCTGTGTCTTTCCGCAGGTCTCTCCTTTACTTTTGGTGTGGCGTTCTCACTTACTCTGATAATCTCTTGCCCTCTCCTTCTATAGGTCTATATTTTAATCTCTGAGTCTCGTTATCCTCCCTACGTTGATGGGCCTCTTTATCCCAACGAGTCACTTTTACTTTTTATCCTTCTACACGTCTTTTACTGTTTCTCTTTCAGTGAGTCGCTCAAGTGCATTTTCTTTCTGTAAATCTTTTTTACGATGTTTGTCGGAAAGGCTCTCGTCCTTTCAATTTTTGTGAGCCTTCTTTTCATAGTTTCCCTTTCAGTAAACATTTTCCCCATTACATATCAATAGGCCTTTACACCTTTTCCCAGTGTTGGTTTCAGCGTCCACTTCCTTGAGTTCCTTGTGTCTCTTCTGCACACTGTTTCTGCAAGTCCTATATCCTGTCTTTTTCTGCGAGTCTCCTTTTAATCTTTTCTGCAATTATTCCTTTCACGCATTTCTCCATATTTCTCCTTGTTTAAGTCTCTGGTCTGCTTGCTGTTTTAGTGGGTCTCTTACCATTTCTCTAAATGAATATCTTTTTCTTTCCTTCTATCTGGAGACTTTATTCACCTTTTCTCCCACTGGGTTTTCTCAGCCTTTCCTCTAGTATCAACAGTTTTTTTTATTAAACTTTATCTAGCTGTTGTGTACTTTTTTTAGGATCTTCCTTCAGCCTCTCTCTGGATTGCTGGCTTGCATTTTGTCACATTGTGGCAACCACACCTAGCCTTGATCTATGCCTCTCCCTGTTCCTCTCAGTGTTTTCTCTCTATTTATATATCAACCTTTAGCCGTCTTTTCTGGCGAAAACTTCTATCCCTTCACATATGATCCTCCCAAGCTCTCATCAATCACCTTTGTCCGTCTGACTCCTTGACGCTCTATCATTCACATGTGCCCCTTAGACTCACCTCACCGCCATTACTCATTTCTTTTCCTCCAAAATTCTCTTAACCAACTGTTTTTTTGTGGGTGAAGAGGGCTCACAGCCCACAAGACGTGAAGACCACACTAGGAGTGGTTCAAGAAGGAGCTGGTGTGGTACTGTTCATCTCCCTTCTGTTCAAGTGCTATGAGGGAACCAAACTGATGAGGAAGTGGCTTCTGTTGCTGGCAGTTTCCCATGGCAGTAGCCAAGGCTGTTTTTTTCCCCGTTTCAAGCTGATGCTCTGGTACAGCAAAATCGTCATGACCAAACCAGGTCAGGGTCCTTGTCTAACACTTACAGTAAGTGCTTAATGAAGCTACTAAATAAACAGTTAAATGTGCCAAGGGCAGCCAGTGCTAACAGGTGCTGCAAAGCAGGAAAATGCCTGCCATCAGCTTGAGTTAAATTCTGTACTCTTCTTGAGCATGGAAAAGTGCCAATACCGAAAACGTCCGAAAACACAAAGGTGCCAGTGTTGAGAATTGGACATTACTAGCTGGTTTCAGGTACTGAATCAAGCGGTTTACACAAATTGGTTACTCAAATTGAAAGTCCTAATTTCGTGAGTCGCAGTTCCATGGAAAGAAATCCTGAGAAGCATCAATGCGGACTATTCAAAATACGATTATCAGCTGATTTGGGAAGAAAAGAGAACAAATTCAAAATGAGATCAAGCTAACTGCCCCAATCTTACAATATATACAATTAGTCCTTGATGAAAGCAGCATCATTACTCCCAACTAATAAAAAAATGATAATGATAGTGGTGTCCAAAACAATGATCCCTTTTGGGCAACATGGTGAATGTGGCAAGACTCCGTGTGAACTAAAACCACCCTCTTAAACCTCCAAAGGGAAAAACTCCCCTGATCATGATGCAAACCATCAGCTTAAAAACAAAATCACCTGGATAAACAAATTCCTTCTGAGGGATGCAGAATAAAAAAGGAAATTTTCAGTAAACAAAAAAGCGGTCGATTTCTGCTTTAACAGTAAGAAAACCTAGAGGTTTTGCCACGTACACTACAGCCTCAACAATAATAAACTTTATGTTACGCTCTCTGGATACTACCCAGGGGACTAGGCAAAAATGGGGAGGTCTGAAATTGATGATTTTCTACAGACCTTTTAAAATTAAAACATCAAAGTGGGTGGATTAAATGAACTCTTAATCGGGAAGGTCTACAATCTGCATTACATATCTCAAACAGGGAATCAACAATCTATTTAATAATCCTGGAGGATTATATTTACGGCAAGTCCTAAAATACTAAAAACAAAAAACTTTTCAAGATAAAGTTCACAGAAGGCTAACTATATGCGCAATGTTATTTTTCCTGACAAGTCAGTTTGCAGCCCAAAATGTTTTGATATTTAGCAAGATCTATTAAACACAAAATCCAGCCTTCGGACTGGAGCAGCATTTCAAGACTTTCACAATCCTCATCTTGTTGATTACTTAAACTCTTGATAGCCACATCCTTTGTGTTGTATCAAAACCATTGTTCCCTCTCAAATTATAACAAAATCCGAAAAGTGGATGGCTAAACAACTCCGCATCTAGAACTAAACTTAAAACATCAAGAATGGCATCACAAAAAGTAGTCACTTCTCCAATTCAATAACATGCATTCCTTCATCTCTGCACTGGTATGGCACGCCCAACAAAAAACTGGAAACACAAACCGTCAAAAGAGCCATACGTGCTGGTCTCCACAAGAATCTCTCTCACATTCTGTTGCAGTCATAGGTTAAAACCTCATTTCCAGTTCAAACTACGACATAATCTAATTTTACACTAAAATCTTGAATTCATTTGATTCTCCCTTTGTTTGCTTCCATCAGTCGCTTAGTGTATGAAGTCCAGCAACTGATGCCTCTTTAGAGTACAGGGTGGCTTATAGTACCAAGGAGTACATAGCACAAGGGAATAATTGGAATTCTTCACCCTCAATCTTTATGGAATGTTCAACTAATTCAGGTGGGACCCTAGACAGAAGGACATTACCGCTCTCTCCTGAGCCACGCAGCTCCTTTTAAAATTATAAGTCTTTGAAAGTTCCTGTATCTACTGCAGAATACCACTTATGGGGGACTTGATGGGTTTTGTTTTCAGAGTCTTAAGCCTGAAAAACATTCCTTGCTATGGGACAGCTATTCCCCTACGATTTCCTAGTGCACACTCCCGAGAGGTCTACGACGGTGACATAACTCTACCACATGTCCGTCATTAGTGGACATCACAATTTTTGGTGGTGAATGTCTGGACCTTCTCACTGCATGGGAAGCCCTCTATTTGGATGGAAAGACATGTGATCGGGTTCTCCAGCTACCTGAAGACCCTGCATGGAAGTGGGTGGTTACAAGTCCCACGTGACCACACATCAGAAGTAACAGCATGGCAAGCTGCATATGTAAGACTTCCATGCAAACAGGTCCTTACAAAAAATACTCCTTTGTGGGTAAATGTGACCCTTAAAGGAAAGTCACGTCTGACAGGCTTGGAGTGAGGCCTGGATCCAACACGGACTGAAATATTATAAGCAAAGTGCATATAGTTCTACTGACACCAAGGTGTTGTGGTCATTGTTATTCAGCACACTTTAACCACATGTGTGGCCTCTGATGTGTCATTCCAGGACTGATCCCCACTTGGAAATGGGGTATTTTCAGAATCATTACGTAAGATAGCTGCTTCTTTATTTTATAAGACAGTGGGTTAATAACACACACCTGGCCTATTTTAGACATGCTTAAAGCAAAGTGTAAATTAACTTATAGAATATAGCTGTAAATAAATGGGAAAAGGCGATGCAGTATACCAGTGTGGTAGCAATATGGGTCGGGTAAAAACTAGTTCAGATTAACCCATTAAATACAGAGGACGAGACCTTCACATGCTCCACATTACCTTCGTAGTGCAGAGGAGGTGAATGTCTGGTTCTCTGTGAGGTCGGAAGGGAAAGCCCTAGTGCCTTTGCCAGAGGCTTCTCTCACTGGGGGTAGGAGGGTTGATGAAGAAACATTTCTGTGTTGTCAATAGTCCCGTTCAGAAACTGATCAATGATGTCAGCATGTGGTGGGCATACTCTTCTCTTTTGGCTCGATTGCCCAACTTAAAACATGCAACTTCAGCTATTACTACTTCTCCAGAATACTTTAAATTCATTTAGCTGTGGTGAACAGAACAACTTCTCCTACAACCTCTACATTATATGGGTGGAGTATTTCAAAAGATCAACACCGTTAACATATGCACTTCTCTGCATGTGGATTTTTCTTTATGAACACAGGGCTTAGATTATGGACGTCATTTCACTATGTTACAAGAACGCTTACTTCTTGGTTTAAGGACTTGATCCCTACATATTGGTCATAATGTTATTTCATATAGAAACTTGTAATACAATTTTGCTTATCAAAAGCACTAGTAATATTATGTTACTATTATATTACTAATATAAAATTACCATTCAAACTATCAAACTAATTTTATGTATCTTGTCATAGTATCTAATATATGTGCCTATGTAAATTACAGCAGCACTGAAAAAGTTCACTGGACGAAACACGCCGTTTGCAGTTGGAGTTCGCAATTACTTTGACCCATGAATAGCGACCAGGAACACAATAGATGCTGTTCAGAAGTTTATTATGCCCATTGTCTTAACTACTAAGAACATTTGAAAATATATGTAATTGCATTAAAATACACACCAAGAGTGTGCAGGGAATACCTTAATTTGTAACACTGGAAAGGTACATTTTCAGAAAACAGGTTGAAATCCTCATTTGACACCATCTCATTTGTCTCATGCAAGTGTTTGAAATGCTTAATCAGTCCTTCATGTACACATTTATAATTTACATTTCACAATGGTCATTTATAATAAAATATAGTGAGGCCATCTTTTTAAATTATTTAGCCAGAAGGCTTTCACTGTGGTCATCTCACATCCAAAAATAATTGCCAACTTTTAAGAAAATCTTCTTGAATATTGAACTGATGATTCAAATTGTCCTTACTTTCCCTTTGGTGAGTGAGCCTCACGTCTCATACCGAAATGAGCAGTTTTCTTTCTACTTACTTCAGTACTTCTTTTAAGTTTTGCACATTACTGACATATCTAATTCTTATATGTTGAAAAGCTAAAAGTAGCTTTAAACGTTTCCCAAACTATCATTTTCTTATTTCCTCACTAGCGGAATTAAATAGTCAGCTGTTCCAGTCTCTAACATGGCTAAATCAACATTTGCAAGACTTCACAATATCTCTAGTGCTGGTTTCTACAACAGCTTCCAATAACTTCTGAGCTATTAAAAAACAAAAATATGTATTTCTTAAGATTGTTCCATGCACAGAGGAACACATTTATAATCAGTCCAAAGAGTGGCACAAATCACAATACATCAAACAAATTGTGCATCAGTAGAACCATTTTAGCTCTTTGGCTAGTTTGCCCAAGGCTGTTATGTGAAAGAGGAGTGGGGCAAGCTGTCATACTACACCAAGTTGTAGTCTCCCACAATTACCATTGCCTTCCCTTGAAACAGCATTTCTTTAAGTGAATGAATGAATATATGCACTGAGCAGCAACATCTGAGTATTTTCCACCAATGCTTCCCCAATACCACTTTCGCCTCGTTATCTTTCAAGATGCTCCTGAGCGGGCACTCAAAATCCTTAAAAAATAAGAGATACACATATGGCCTAAAATATCCTGTCTTTTTGTAATCAATGCATGCAATTAGCAAAATCACAGGCTTTGTAACTAAGGCAGGAAAACTGATTATAGGACAACTACAGTGCAGACTTATTATGAGCCACGTTTTAGATGCAAAATGCATTCTTAATTTCTGGTTTTATCAGTTTCTGGGAGTCTAGGGTAATTAAGACTTTTTAAGGTAAGTTTAGGGTAATGTTATTTTTTCCAGACAGATGTTTTGTAATTATATATATATTACAGTGGGGTTTACAGCTCTTTAGCAGTAAGACAGGACACTGGTCATGGAAATTTCCTTAAGTGGAGGGAGACTAGGGCCGTCTAATGTTCTGTACCTCAAAAAAAAGTACAGTGAAAGACTTGGGTAAAAAACCAGGGCAAGCTGCTAAACGCGGTATACGACAATTCTCTGATGATTAATACAAAAAATACTAACACAGTAATGCTAATTGCTTAAAGTTCACATATTAATAATCGGCAAAAAGATAATAAATGTACATCGGCCTGTATACCCAGCAGTAGCAATTTAGGTTCAAAAGAGACGCAGGAACAAACTTTCTTTAGGAATACACTGGGCATAACTGTTTAGTTGAGGAGACTTGCCTAGCGGGGACAAGCTACTGAAGGGGCCTTGATTTGCTAAGAAACTGCAGCCACTCATCAGGAGAACTGATTCAGGACTACTGTGAGAAGAACTACATAAGCAAAATCCTCACTGAGACCATGAACATTTTACCAAAGGAGAGAATTCCACAGAATGACCATAATTTCATGGTGGGAGGAGCAAAGCATTGAAAAGCAAAGGTTCTTT
Source organism: Calotriton arnoldi (assembly GCA_963921515.1). Lineage (NCBI taxonomy): Eukaryota > Metazoa > Chordata > Amphibia > Caudata > Salamandridae > Calotriton > Calotriton arnoldi. Next base: position 502,089 of record CAWUFW010002095.1, read on the forward strand.
TAATTTGCAAAGGAGAACATCACACTCAAAGACAATTAGGCACCCAGGCCACTGAATGAATGCGGAGGCCTGTATAGTGCAGCTCTGAATTGGCTAAAGGCAATTCTTCTAGAGAGAGCGTATAGGCTCCCAAGGGGTTTCAGGCACTGTAGCACTCTTCTTGTCCTACACCAACAACAAAGAAAACACTCTACAAAACTCATGTCCCAATAATTAGCCTACCTTGCACTTCACCAATGGACGACTCGGCTGCGGTTACTGCCTGAGGAACTACACCATGCTAAATCCGAGTCCAGGCAGTGATCAGTATCCTTTGAGTCGCACAAGCAAATCCTAAATGTTTGTTTCCATGGGGCTTGCTCCCCTGGACATAGCCTGTCTCCTTGGCACAAAATGTGCATGAGGAAGAGGTACTAGAGGGCACATGAGCTCCTAACAGTGCTCTCGGACACGATCCCACTAGGCGTATGCTCAATGCTTAGGTAAAAGCAGGGGGCACTTGCTGCACATAGCCCTTAGCGTCTGCCACTCGCTGGGAATATGTAAGGACCCCCAGGAACTCTGATGAAAATCATATAGAGGGAGGAGTGGAAAGTAAAAGTGACTCATTTCACCAAGTGATGAGTGCTGGACTTAGGGCTGCCTCATGAGCATGAGTCCTACATCATCCCACTCTACACATACTGCGGCAATAAATAGTAATCTGAGCAAGTAAAATGGGAGGAGGAAGGGTCTGGAGCACCCACGTACCAATAAAAGGCAGCAGAATACAGGTGCAGTAGTCCTGCCCCGCTTGCCAGCTTCCAACTACTCTGATTCTGTCACCAGCCCAATGCAACTCAAAACACGCCACGTGCCCTACCATTTTGAACATTAACAGAACCAGAAAGATGGGGATGGGGGGGAAGGGGGAGTGGAGAGCATATATGATACCACTGACTCCAGCAGTACAGCCAAAATCAAACCTAAACTCCGAGTTTCTTCCTCTTACTTGAGATGGCGAGTGTGTCATAACGTTGATGTCTTGGGCGTCTTGAATGACAAGATTCCCCATATAAACTAACACCTTTAGACATCAAAAAAATTATGACTAGATAATATGAGATCTCGTCATCTCATGATGCTTCTGACAGCTATCTTTCAAACCGTGCTTTTCTAGTGAATCATTCGGTGTACAAATGGATAATGTTGCTAGTCACGCAAGCTGAAATGCTTTTTACTGAAACATCAGCAGCAATTTCTCCGTTTTCAATCACTTTATGTTATGAACTTAGACATCCATTGCAGTTCAAAACTTTAAAGTGCATGAACTAAAATGTAAATTTTTATTAAGTGCAGTCGCACACGTATGAGTCAAATGTTTGCAGAGAGACAGACCAAAATGTGAGTGGAGCCTAAGCCCCTCTCTCAGTAGTACTTCCTAACTTTTTCTATTGATCACATCAGGTCTGGCAACAGATCTACGAAAGTGTTTTTTCTGGTCTACACTGGACCACAGATCAGATTTAGAAGGTTGGTTGAGTGTGGAGAAGATTAGTTTTGGTGATTAACATTCTCTTATAGTAAATAGTCATGGTCCAAATATAAATAATATTACTTTTTTCAAAATGTTTTCCGACTTTGGGTTGAGTTAGGTAATTATTCAATAGCTATGGGTGGAGACTAACATTTCCACCATTGAACACAATCTAGATCTTCTTTTCGATAACCTAAAAGGCAAAGTTTGTGTATTTTAATTCACGCTGTTACATTTTTGATCCTTGAAGTCTAATGCATCCAGCCAGTAACAAAATTACTTTTTTCTATTGTTCATGAATCTCAGTGCTGTACTAACTAGCTTTAGGAATCTACATTTTTGCACTGGTTTTACACTCAGGAATTGAACCTCTTAGTAGTTCAAGTCTTGTCATTTCATTTAGCCTATACATAACTGACAAAGTCATCAAATTCCAGCCGACAGATGAATACCAATGTTGTATAAAGTTCAGAGAACAAAGAAATAATTCAATAAAATATTTGTTTTGAATACGATTTGATAAATTCATTTGTTGGATTAAATTGCAAGCATTTAAAACAACCACATGTGGAATCTTTATTTCCCTGACCATATCAAAAATCATAATTAGAGTTCAACAACTGAAAAAAGAAAATCAAATCTACAGAAACACTTCACAATACTTTTAAAAGTAATTGTTATTCATTTTCATACAAAAAATGAGATAGGAGTAAAATTCTATCTTGAAATATAGACCTGTTAAATACCTATGATACAAAAAACAATTTTAAAGGTGCAAGTAGTTGAGGTTTTTGACTTACACATTATTTAAGTATTAAAAATTGAAGTAATAAACTAGAATGCATTCAAAGTCAAATTGGTGCTGTGGTTCATTTGGTATGGCAAAGGCAGGGCTGAAAAAAACCAGTCTTGTTCATTATCATTAAGTACTAACGTAGAATCTTCACTAATTGAATGTTTTTAATCATTTACTTGCCAAACTGAAATTCCCCAGTCTTTGGCGAAGATACAATTTTGTTAGATTCATATATTTCTAAAACAGATCAAAACAATTAGATTTGAAGACAGTCCAGCTGGATTGTTTAAAACCGTTCCTGATACATTAGTCTAAACGTGTTAATGTTTTATCACTTTGTTTAAATAAAAAAAATATATATGGATTCCTAACTCTGTAACAAAAAGTAACAATTTGGAGGCAAATCACTATTCAATGTAATTCATTTAGGATGCAAGACCTAATGTAGGTTGTTCCGACTGCTCATTTGGCAGGGATGGGCCAGTCAAGGATACATATTTATCAGCTGTGTTTTTCAGATAATACTACATTGTTATGCAGTTTGCTAATATCTTCAACCCACTCATTTCAGCTTTAGATGCTAGAAAAGCTTCTGAACGTGTGTCATGGAATTTATTATTTCCTATCATGCATAAATTTACTTTTGGTATTAGGTTTCTTAACATTGGTAAATGCTTATACGGGGCTCCTTCCAATTCCATGTTTATTAATGAGATGGTATGTTTGCTTTTAAATTATATCATAGTACAAGTCAGGATTGTCCAATTTCACCTGTTGGCTTTGGAACATTTGCTGAACAATTTAACAACAATAACACAGTGAGCTTATGCTGATGTTATTCTGTTATTTGTGTCCAATTATGTATTCTCCAATTCTTTTACACTGGATACAATCTCTAAATAATGTAAAATATCAGATTAACTAAATAAATAAACCAAAATCAGAATTCTTCACTTTTAGAATTTTTATTTTTAGGTCTCGCTCCAGACAGCTTTAGCTGTCCGAGATACCACATGTTACCATTACATGTAAGAATAGTACAAAGAGAAGGGGCTTTCAGTCAGGCTGTTTCAACCATTTGCCTTCTTGAGTTTTTCATGATTTGCTATTGCTGAGAACGGTGTGTCCAGCAAGGCCATAGCATTTTAAAGATGGTTACATTGTCTAACTTGTTTTCCTATTTGCGATGGTGCTCAAGTATGCCTTTTGTTAGACAAAAAAAGCATCATGACGCCTAGCTTGCAATTTAGAGCCAGTGAGTGTTCATATATGTATTAACTTTACTGGCATAGTGACAGTTTAATTGCTGATTTATGTTTTTTTCCCTTAGGACAAGCGCCCTGTTTGTATGTATGGCAGACTAAGGCTATTCACCAAGTTGCTTTTTTACTTTGCTATCTTGAAACCATGTTGTTGCATTTGCAGCTTTTCATTCACAAAGTAAAGGTGTGCACACATACAAGGTTTCTTACAGTTGCACTGACTACACTAGCTCATTGCCAAAACTATGCTGTTTATGCCTTTTAAGTTCATCATTTTCAACTCAAACGTTATTTTCTGGCTTCCTTTTATAACCCTCTTGTTTTGCAGTATAGATTACTCTACAGTCTGCCCAACAGAGGGGCCTTACTCCCTTTTTCCATATTGTTGTAGCCCAAGATGTTGCTTTATTGTGGTATTTTCTTTCTATGACAGTTAGGAGCGACACACTCAGTCACCCAACTATTACAAAATCCCTCCCTCAAAAAAGAAAACTCTTTAGCTTTGCTATTGCATATTTAAGAAACATTTATATCAATTGTCTTTGCCAGGCCAAGTTCCCATATGAAAGATAATGATGGACTATGATAGATTAACCTTTCTATTACTTTACTATTTACTTAAACAATTTCTATGGCACTCCTGCACCAAGTGTTAGACTGCTTCACATCATACAAGACACAGAATATAATGACGTACAGAGTCAGACACACATGAGTCGAAGAATAGAGGAGGTTATCTTGTATATGTCAGTAGAGCGTATTTCAGAAATAACCTGAAAAGGCTGGTACTTAGAAAATGACTGAAGGACAATAGAAAAGGTAATGTCATATGGTCAGCAGTATATAAAAGGTGGTTGAATCTGCTGTGAAAGAATTATTAAGTACTTGATAAGGTCTAAATACTACAATACTAAATATTAAAGACTTAGATATTTAATTTAGTAAAGATATTTCAAGGACTATCTCTTTAAAATGATCATACTACAACACTTAATGAAGATATCTATTCAAATGGTCCCTCATTTATTTAAATTGGCTGGGTAGAGCTGATGATTTTAAACTGATCTTCTCCATAAAAATCATGTTACTGTGTTACCTGTTCTCTCCCTATTCGTTTTGAAAATATGACTCTTTGATAGCACACTTTATTTGGCAAAATATGAAACCATGTATTACTTTAAACAAGCTTCTAAATCTAATAGTGTTTATCTGTTAACCTTGTAATGCTTCATTCACACACAAAAACATAAAAAAATCTAACTTCAATGAATTAATGAGACAGGGTGCTAACCCTTATTCCAATAGAATTTAAAATTCAGTCGCAGCTGACCGTGCCGTCCAAATTATGCACATTCATCTAAAAAATTCACCAGTAAATTTCAGGTGTTTACCTTTGTAATTTGCAGTAGCATTTTCAGTTTGTTACTTATTTAACACCTGATACTTTAAAAACAATGGTTTGAACAGTCTTACGATAGCTATTTTTTTTTGTCAAACAAAACATGGGGCAAATCAAAACTAGTCACATAACACTGCCATTTTAGTCAATCTGCAGGTACCTTCTCAAATAATTCTACATGACCTAAACAAATCACCATCATGTTGTCTTAACTGACAGCTTCAGGTCTAATACCTGCTTATTAACCTGTAGCAACTGTAAAAACACAGAATCCGGGCAGTTTTTAACAACTGTTTTAGCCCCACACAGTTAACAAGTTCATAAAGTTATAATTAATATTTAGTTAGCAGCTGTTCCAAAGTTTCTAATCTCTCTGCTCTACAACTCCTATGCTGCTATTGAGGCAAACTTACACCCAGGCACACACACATTTGGAGGAGAAAATGTTACATAGGGGCATTCTTAATTAAATGTTACTAGGAGCAGGCCAAGCTCAATACATACCCCAGAGAACAGTGTAAAGGGCAGAAGATGCAAGGTGTACAGTTTCCATTGCTCAAATACTGCCACTCTACGGAGCATTTCTTGTTTTGAACCCCATTCCCCACACACCCCCACCCTCAGTAGTTCAGCAATGTAAATGCTCTGTCAGACCAATTTTGCTAGGAATGAATGGCTCCCGTATAGGTAGTGAAATCTTCTCAGGCCTACTGAGCTCATTGTTACCTTTTCTACACTGGAATAAGATTTGCCCAGGAGCGTTACGATGAGAAGTTGATGCCCAAATAATCTAACTGTACAACCAACAAAAGCACCTATTCTCCATGAGACGTCAGATTGGTTTTCAATCCTTTGTTTTCTGGGAGTTTAAAACTACATTGCTTGTTACCACACACACCCACATAAGGCAAATCGCTATTGGAGGACCTTTTTTTAATATGACTAAATCAGCATACTACAGCCCATGTATCTTCCTGGTCCCCAACTTTGGCGGGTGAGTTCCAGCGAATTTCAGGCACTGAGAAATATATGCTACAAACAGATTGAAGAGTGCGAGTGGCAGAGGACAACCTGGTTTTATTCACCTTTCACTCTTACACTTTCCAAAAGTGTGTGAGGTTTAGTTAAAGTGTCAGTGTGGTAAGACATGCCTTGATCTCTCAATTTTTGTCACAGCAGGCCTCTGTTTTCAAGATGGAACATAATCAAATTCTGAAAAAGATACTGAACAGCCAGCCTTTCAATACTGTACAAAGTATAAAGCAGAGGACAATTTGAGATAGTGCTGGCCTGAACTCTGCTTGGTTAAATGGCAATATTTTTTAACTCGAGATTCAAATCTTGGTGCCTGATAAATTCAACGTGGCGATGATTCCACCACTCGTGTCCAGAAGGGTTCTAAACAGAAAGCTGGCTGAGACATAATAATAAGGCCTTAACTATGCACTCAAGCATTCCATCTATCACTTTTTGATTACCTATTTTGTCGCCGTAAGTGGGACGGGTATGCCCAGACGTTGGTCCCGTGCTCACTGTGTCACTGGAACCTAGCTGTACCCGGCTGATGAGCCCATAACTAGAGCACGACCAGTCCTGGGTTGCTTGTGTTCCAGTTCAGGGAGGACCTGGCTTGGCAGTTCGAGGTGGACTGTTTCTATTGGAACAGGGTCAAGACTGATTTGATATAGCTGGGTTCAAACTGAGGTGTCATAGTGTGCAAAATAATGATGGATTGGGATGCGGCCAGAGTGATTCCCAGTAAGTGAGATTAATTCAAGCATTCCATCCATCACTGTTTTGTATACTTACTTTATTACACGAGACATCTTATCACCTTCCCACAACTTGACTTCAAAAAGGCGTTTAACCTAAACATTGTTCTAAATAATGCAAGCAACGTGTCTACTCGTTAATCAAGGAACACTGTCCAGGACAGGGACTTACTTCCCCATAGAGGCTCTTTAAGATTTTAAAGAAAAATCTCATTTTGTAATTGGGATCATATATTCAAATGGGGGTTGGGGGAGGGTCTGATACTTATTGGGCTTCCACCCACTAGAGACTGGACTGCAAAGATTCCAGATCAGTAGTTTTACCTTTACAGGCAGATCCCCCATTTTTCCCAAAATACCTTTGTGGGAAAGTAGGATCTGCTTTCGTGGTTACCCCCACTTTTTGCTGGTGTCATTATGTTTTTCTACTAGTCTGACTGGGATCCTGCTAATCAGGACCCCAGTCTCTGTGTTTCCTCCCTAAATTGGGCCATGGTGAGTACTTAGTTACCCCCCAGATTGGCTACTGGTGGACCCTTGTAAGTCCCTAGTATATGGTACTGAGGTACCCAGGGCATAGGTACCCCAGGGGTCCCCCATGGGTTGAAGCATGTATTATGCCACCCATAGGAGACCACTAAAATTGTGACTACAGGCCTGCCATTGCAGCCTGTGTCAGCTGGTGCTAGCACCACTTTAGACAGATACATTTTCTTATATCTGAGTTCACTGCACTTAAAAACTATAAATCACCCCTAAGGCAGGCCTTTCAATCCTGAAGGCAGGGTGCTTGGTTATAAGTGTTAGGGTGCCCCTGCACGAGCAGGACACCCCTACAATCCTCAGAGGCCATTCTCCCGGGTAGTAAGTGCATCAGCCATTACGATACATAGAATGGCCATGCGTCATTCCGCGATGGCTAACTCTAAACTGGCTGTAACGAACCCTGGCATGTTTGGTATCAAGCATGTTGGAATCACACCCGAACACCGTAAACGGTGTTGGAGGTATGATTCCATGCACTGTAGGGCTCCTCCGGGAAGGCCTCCGTGCTCCCAGTACCAGTCTTCCAGACCTGGATAGCAAACTGTGGCTGCTGTCGACCAGAGACACGATTTTGCCTTCCTGTTGTTGAGCCAAGCTTGAGCTGGGGAAGGCAGGACAATAGGTTTTCTGTCACAGGGAGGTGTGACCACCTCCCAGACAGAACTTAGTGTATTGGGCCAGGGTGGGGGCGCTTGCCAGCTCCACTAGACTGCTTTGAAGGGCACATTTGGTGCGCTCCTTGCATACTCCAGTTGGAACCAGTTCAGGGAGCCGTTGGCTCCCGCTCTGGCGTGAAACTGGACAAAGGACATGAGAGTATCCTACCCTCTGTCTAGCCCCTCCTCTGGGAGGGACCCCTGAATCGTCCCAACCCTTACTTTAGGGTACTTAAGGGCTTAGCTGCAGGTGGTTCCTTAGATTCTTCGTGGGACAAGATTCAGATCGGAAACCGCTTCATCTTCAACCGTCTGGGCACTTTGGTCTTCGTTGAACTTCGCTTTTGGAACCAAGACTGTAACTGGGAATCCTGCTGCTCCTGGTCTCGTTGTCCTGCCATTCTTCAGTGTCATCTGTGAAGGAGTCACTCTCCTGCATCTGCAGGCACCGCAACAAAGCTGACCGGTCTGCTGTTCCTAAGCTCACCAGGACTCTGAAAGGTTCAGCAACACAGGTGGTGGTTCTGCAACGCCCTCGAGGCCTGCACTGTCTTCACAGTAAGTTTGAAGCCAGTATTCCTCGTCGGAACCGCTGGAGCAGTACCCCTGTGCACCGCATCGACTTGCCGTTGCCAAGGCTTGTTGACTCTTCTTCAGAGATCTTCGGGCTCCAAGAAACTCCAGCCTCCAGCATCTCTTGTTACCAAGATCTTCATCCTCACCACATCCTCTGCACCATGGGCCTGCATCATTGGTGAGCTGCTCAAGGTCCTCTTGCGACTCCTGTGCCTTCGGCCTGTGGGTCCTCTAGAGGGTCTTCTTTGGCTCCAGTGGGCTCCCCTGTTTGCTTGGGGCATGCTCTGAATTACCCGCTTGTGGTGAGTCCCTCGGAGCCTGCTGGTCCCGACACTGCACCTTTTCAGTCTGCCACGTTTGTGCCGCTGCCAAGGCTTGTTGGTGCTCCTGCCGGACACCGACCCCCTGGCTCTTGACATCCGACGTGGGACAGCTCGTGAACGACTTCTGGTCTTCCACAGCATTGCCTGGTCCGCACAGTCACAGCGCCATGGTCATCGTCAACTCTCCTGCATCTTCTGACATCGATAGGAATTCGTCTTCCTTGCCTCCTGGTCACTCCTGAGTGGCATAGACTCTGTCCCCTCTGCTTGCAGGTACCTCTCTTCCTGAATCCACCTTTGGGTTCCACCAGACTCTTTCACCTTTTTCATCAGCGGCATCTTCACTGAAGTCATCCCCTCCATTGTGGTCTACTGTGGTTTCCGGCGTCACTTCGCACCAATGCACCTGGCTTCCCTGGTGTAGGTATCCTGGTTCACGGGGTATCCACTGGTGGATTGACTCTCCAACCGTCCATCTTTCACAGGGTTTCTTCAGGGTCCTTCTTTTTAAAAACTGCAACCGCGACTTACCCATTGACTTGTGTTGATCACGCCGTCGTGTTCCCACTCTGCACACAGCTTCCGTAGGGTTTCTGGGTACTTACCTTGGGTGGTTCCTTCAGTCCCCAACACTTCTACATCTTCTGGGTCCAGACTAGACTTAGGTTGTGGTTCACATTCCACTTTCTTAGTATATGGTTTGGTCTCCCCCTGGAGACCACTATGTATTTGTGCTACTTACATGTTCTATTGCTGAAGTGGTGGGCCTCAGAAATGTTTCTAGTAATCTCTATTTTTTTTCTCTTACATGAGTTATCAAAAACGTCAAACTCAAATGCATCCTGGACATGTTTACGTCCTATTCCCTACTATCAACCAGCTTACCAGTGCTTACTTAAACACTGAAATGTCCGTGGTCTTTTATTATTTGTGTGTTACTCAGCGAACAATTTCTTGTACCAAAAATTCCATTCTGGCTATTACTTTACTGAGCCTGTCTGCTGCGCCATCTTCACCCTGTAACAAATCTTCCACCTGGTAGTTGAGAAGGAGCCTCCTGCAGTACTTCTCAGATTGGAGGAAACATCGTGGTCTAGACAGACATTCTATTGGCAGTGATCGCTTTTCCTCAAAGGACTAATGCAGTATCTACAGTACTTCCACAACAAACCATTAACGAACGTGTAGTCAATGAGCAAAGGGGTTCCATCAGGGGTGTGGAATTTAATGAAATATCTACTTGTCCATGGGGCAGGTTGCATCATAATTCTACTTGTCCTGTAACAAAATCCACTTGTCCCTTTAGTGTCATGTAGTGTGGCGACAAATTATGGCAGCAATCTCATTAAATAAGAGCTCTAATATGGCCTCTCTGATTATGCCAGGGCTCATACCATATTAGTGTTGAATACGTGCAATCCCCTTATGATGCCACGTTTCCGCAGATCTACATACTGGGACTGAAGGTAGTGGTAAGCAATAGTTCCAGGGTTAGAATGCCCTTTTGAGTTTGTGCAAACCTACTAACTTGCATGTTTTAAGGGTTTTCAACAACTCTTCTCTAATCTTTTCCCATACTGAGAAATGTTGGAAATTTACTTCGGACAATGGCAGATGTAAACCTTCTTCCAGAGTTGGGGGAAAAGTGGTTGGAGGGAAAGTGAACTTGCAAACACTCAGATTTTTGCATGAGCAAATCTACACATGCATATTTGCTCATGCTAAAATGCAGTTCACAAATATTTTTTAGGAGTACTATTTCTTGTCCTACTTCTGTAAATTCTTGGGAATTCACGAAAGCTGTATAGCTGCACTTAATGCAAGGACATATACCATGGGTGCACTTTTGAGACTTTAATAATTGGGCCACTAATTTGGTCTGGCGTTGACCATGACCTTTTGTATTTATTAAAATTCTGTTTCTCTCTCTCTCTCTGTATCGGCTGGCTTCACTGTTAGTGACAGCATTCTGCTCTCTTTCACAAGGAGCATATCGGCACACAAAGTAGTTTTGTTCAGTGCCAGTAACTACTGTGGCAGTGTGTGCCTTTTGAGATCAATTTTTTTTTTGCTTTTGCCAATGTTTGTTATAATGGTGAGGGACCGGCAGCTCCCACACCAATAAGGTTTTATAAAAACCCATGCCAAATCAAGTCACGCATTGACAAAACTAAAAAGCTAACCACCAATTTCAGACCTACTGGCTTTGCCAATGCTTGTTTATTTTTGTTTCCCATAATCTTATTGAAACTGGTTACACTGATTTTCCATTGTGAATATTTTTGGGAAATACTAGCATGCATCAACACGTTACTAAATGATGCTGCTAAGAAATGGTACCTGAAATTGTACAGTAGTTTAGCAAAATGTTTTTTTTACCTACTTTCATTTTTTTATGAACATTTTATTTTGAAAGCAAAGAATCGTCAATCTTGCTTTCAAGCTTCTGCAAATACTTGCATCAAATCAGAGAGCATTCTGGGAGCATTATATATAGCATCATATTGCTAAACTTTGAAAATGTGTGTACACACTTTTATACTGGAACCACTGTCAGTAGTGTAGTCAGAGCTTACAACATTTACTTAGAGCGCTCACCCTAATAATAAAAGCTTTCAATTAATGAACCATAAATACAAGTTTGAACAACATTAACATATGGACAAAAATATTACCTTAACTACAGACAGTGCCCTTCCCTGACCCATAATGTGGTACTGCAAACTGGCAGTCAAAGGGTTTGTGCTGCAGGGGGTTGGGCCTACTTGTCCCAAGGACAAAATACACATGAAAACTTGTTGCCCTTGACCCCAAACAATATGTCCTGGGCGTCGGGATATCGGAATTCCACATCCCTGTTCCATGGTCATTACTGGTGACTTTAGCGGGGCTAGGACCTTGAAAGCAGATGTTGGCCATGATCATGTTATGGGCTATAAGAAAATTCATAATATTCTCAACCTCAATGTCTCAAAGTGCCCTCGAGCTACATCCCAAGCTTTTTTGCTCATACATATATCAATTGCTGAGCTTTCCGTACCTGGTCACTCCCTGTATCTTTTCCATTATTTCTGCTGACCCTAAACCTTTAATCTAATAAAGCTTCCTGTAGAGGGATGTGGGGGTGGGGGGGTTTGGAATATACATTGATTGGCAAGGCTCTCTTTACTGCATACCATATGCACAGTAGAAGGCTCTAACAACAAAAGTAGAGTTTGTAACTAAACTTCCAATGCTCAGATAAGGTTTTTCTAATTGCAAAATAAAGGACCTCCCTTCATGTGTCCCCACCACCCTGTACCATTAGAACCTCAAAGCCAAGGAAAGCTATAACTAAAATAATCAAAATTTCCTGTAGTAAGAGTATATCATGGATACTTATATGGGATAAAAATACATATTTTTGTCAATTATGAGGACACCCAGCAATGTTACATGAAGGAATGCTATGCCGTTTAAATTAGCAGACTCTCTCAGTGGCATCCTAAATACTATTTATCCCTCTTCTAAAGAAGAATCAGACTTTTAACTCCTCCATGCCCTAACAGGTCAACACTTAGGTTTTGTCAGGAAAGCCTGGTTAGGAGCAGACTTCAGATTGTCATTGGATGAGCTAAATCGGATTTCCTTGGTCTTAGTAATTTATTCACAGTCTGCTTAGATCCAATTGTGGCCCTCTAAATACAATCCTTCCATATCAATAGCCAGTATTATCATAAGATCACTGTGTCACCACAGACAAGCACAAATCATCATGGATCTCAAGTAAACATTCTTTTATTACATTGTTGAAGAGCACATCGGTTCCAGGAAACTTGAGGCCCTTAACGCAATATTTTCAAGGTTGTTTACCCCATGAAGCAACAGTAAGAAAGCACTCTGATTTAGTACTACCACACTTCGCCACAATCTGTTTCTCCAGCATGTTGTTGGGGGATCAATTTTGGGGACCCAACGGACTCCATAGTCTGCTGTCTCCAAAGCTTAATTTGTACAACAATAAGAGGAGTCCAAGTTCTGCTCAGAAGCTCGAGGCCTGTGCTACAAAATGTGAGGGCTGACTAATACCATGGCTTTGTAGTCCTGATTTCACCCTATGTGCTTTTATCGACCACCACATATTTCCTGCCTCTTTATCACACTTGCAGGTTCTTTTTTATCCCCGTTTTCTCCTTATATCACCAGTTGTCGGTCATTCTCTTCGTTAATCTTTCTCCCTTTCATGTCTTTCTCTTGGTAAAAGTACAATTTTTAACAATAAGTGTCAATCCCCAAAAATAACTACCAGTTGGCCCCATCTGCAACCACCAGCTCAAATTAAGCACTAGTTTTCTACCTTGGTTTAATCCCATCCCTCTATTCACTATCAAATTTACAAAAGGTACTCAACTTCCCTCCTACCACTGGCACTTGGCAGTAACATTATCTCTTACACCTAAAGATGTGTACCCAAAGACTCTAAACTTCCACCATACTAGACATGTTCCTCAACCACTGCTAGGCTTTCTACCTCAACTAGAGCAGAAAGTCCACTACTTCTCTGTGAGTATCACAGAGCAAAGTATTATTAATACACTGTCCAGTACATTTTTCTTTTGTTTCTATAGTATTCTCCCTAGAGATTTTATAGTCTTTATCTCGTAACATGTCTATGAGAGAGTGGTGCTTCATGCGCTTCCGCTCCTCCCATTAGATCCCAATCCTTTATCTCAACTTCCTTGAACTGCCACAGATGACAGTACTATCAATGTTAGGTTGAAACTCTGCAACCCCTGTACCATCGCAGATATTTCTTTGCTCCCTCAAAGAAGTGTTTGCGTTGAAGATAACTTTATACACTCAGTTCATCTTGGCTTCCAGATTTGACAATTTTCTGAGCTAATAATTTTACATGGTTTATATTTCCTAGTGAAAAGGAAATGCTTGATAGTCTTAAGTGGCTAATACAGCATTACACTCACAAGCGGAGCCTACCTTCAGATTTCTTTTCTTGGGCATTACCCAGTGGAAAGGACAATGCTCCTCCCATTTCAGGCAGGCAGGATAATACAGTATAATACACAACTTAATTTCCAGTTAGATAGTAATGCCTTTTCAGTGAGAAAGCGTTTTCTTAAGTTCAAAATTGATGTCAGTAAGACTTTGTCTCTATGGATAATGACTAAGAAAGACGTTTATACATCTTTAGGTCCTGCTGTATTAAGTGTGGCTTTATCCAAATCTTTGACAAACACTGCCATAATTTTAAATACTATAACAGCTTTGGTAAAATGTGGTACATTTATTTTCAGTCATATTGAAGAATTATTTAATTTCAGTTAAAAATAGCCACTTTATTTCATTTTCCAATAAACCTTTATATTGGCATTTGGCAAATATTTCTTATCTGAAATACTTAGCAATTATATTGTGACATTTAGTGAAAGTAACAATTTGTTCCATCTAACATGAGGACTTTTCAAATTACCTTTGGTTGAAAGCAGCCATTTCAAAATATTTCACAGTTGTTTGAAAGCAGTCTGATGTCCCTTTATTTTGATTAAATTGAAACAGTTTAATTATCTTGGACATTAGTCTTCTAAAGTCTATAAAATATCCAATCACAATATAACAGCAACATAATTGAAAGGGTGCAAATCAACATAATTCCTGATGATAACTGGTATTTTATCTGCAAATCAAATCTTAAAGGAATTCTCCGCTTCTTTTTTGCAAAATATTTTTTTTACTTCATTACAATGTTGATACTCAAAATGTTTAAAGCTAGATTGCTGCTATCAACTAAATCTTAGAACTGTAATGATGGTAAATTGATGGGCACCCTCAAGGGGGCTCTTTATCGGAGAACTTTACCAAAGCTGTGATGTGAAGTGCAAGTTAAGGGCTCTTTGTGTAGATTCAGGAAAAGTAGGTGTTGATGTAGTGATTAGTGACTTAAACAAGCATTGAAAATGCAATAGGCCTCGCCTTTAATTAAGTTAAAGCCATTTGCTTTGCTAATGGTATTGTATAGCAAAGCAAATGGCTTTAAGTTAATAAAAGGCGAGACCTATTGCATTTTTAATGCTTGTTTTTCCTTGCTTGCACCAAGGCACTGTTTGCAGTTTGGCTCGGGAACCCCTCTCTCTAGTATCAGAGACCCTATATTTGGAAAAGACATGTTTTTGCTGTTTCCTATATTTTCTTCAGGATGAGAGTGAGTTTCGCCTCCTTGCTGTTTTTAGGAAACCTTTCCTTTCCTACGCACAACACGCGAGTTTCCCAAATGAAGGCATGGCAGTGTAGAATACAGGGCCTGGGTCCCCACTTCTCCCTGACCAGGCTGTTGGCAGATTCGGATCTATCAGGGACTGTGGTCTGAACTATGTAGGAGGGCCAGTGTTTAATTCCGGCCTTTGGTCACTCGTCCTAAACTTGGCTAGCATATGTCCAAGAACTGTATTTAATGGGACATCTAATGAGTAATGTCACAATAGCTTTAACAAGCCAAAAGTGGCAATAGGATCCGGTTTAAAAGGGACAACTTATGGTTAAAGTAAAAGCCGATAGGCGCAAAAGTGGAAGAAGGTAACATTATCCGGAAGCTTACATCTCTGAAAAATACAGTAAGCAATTTTATTCCTCATGGCAGGTTGGTGGTTACTTTTTTCCTCTTTTCACGGTAGTAGAATTTCACAATGGGATACTCAGTTCACTTCAGCTAGGACTTTTAAATCTTTAACAGCAGCTGGGGTGACGGTGGACGTTAAAAGTTTGCTGGAGGAAAGCGGTGCGTTCTACAGCTCAGGAATTTGAATCTCTGCTGGACCAACTCGCCCTCTCATCCTCCAAGGTCGATATACTGCGTGTACTATTAATACTTAGCAGTTATAGTGCAATATATTGGTTTATTATCGGCACCTTTTACCCCAATAGAGCACGATCGACTCCACATTTCTCCACGAGTGCCCTGCACAGAAAGTGCCCCGGGTCCCTGTGAGTACCACTGACGGGCGCTGAGAGGATCCGAGCCGGGAGCGCGTCCTGCCTCCTCCAGTGCTACTACACACGCCTACCACAAAGAGCGCCCCACACACGATTATCACTTGCACGAGTATCGCCTGCCTGCACGCAGTGGACGTCGAGGCGCTGCTCGGGGGAGCTGGCTTCTTTGAAGGGACTCCTCTCCTCCTCCAGTGGTCCTCCGGCAGGTCAGGGCTGGGATACACAGCCAGTGGTGCCTCCACACAGTGCGCACGGACCCTCCTCGGGCATCCCCTGGTAACACCGGGAAATAGAGAGGCTAGCTGCGGCCGGGGAGGAGGCGACGAACCCGGCCGGGGGTGCAGGCGTGAGGGGAAGGGATAAGCAGCAGCGACCGATGGCGGGTGGGGAGGAGGGGAGGCAGCAAGCCCAAATTTGCAGCACGCAGGGAGGGAAACTTCGCCCAGTAAGTGATCGGCGTGGGGAACGCAGAGGGCGGTGGTGTGGGTTTGAAGTTGCTGCGAGCTGAGAGGGAACCTCTGCACTAGCAAGAATCAGCATACACAGGAGGAGGGTGGGGGGGCAGAGCCAGGGGTTGCACAGATCCTGAAAAGTCTTCGCCAGTGGCAGTCTCCAGGACAACAAGCTCTCGGCTTTGGCAAAGGCAGCCGCTTGTTTATAATTGCATCGCGCTTTCACTTTTAGTGAAAGCGCGATGCAAAAATAAACACGCGCCTGCCTTTGCCAAAGCCGAATGATAACAAAAAAGTGCGTAGCGGCTAATTAGGAGACACTGTCTCCCGCCGCCAGTAAAAGATGCAATCCCGGTGGGCGGGGCCAAAAGGAGACAGGGTGGTAACCAGGAGGGACTAAAAACCCTCCTGGACAATCAGAACACCCGGTTTTGCATAATTGGTGACGCAAAATGACGCGCACCAATGCAAAACACGGGCAGAGCAGAACGCGAGCTTCTGGAATCGTATCGATTCCAAGAAGCCCTCGTATGACGAGAGCAGCGCATGCGCTGCTTTCGTCAGGCCGAGACCTAAAAAGGCTAGGCAAGTCTCAAATCAAATTTTAATTTATGTATGCCTGACTTATTAAAAACGTGATGTCACCAGTGGGGACAATGATCCCTGGTGACTTAAAAGGTCAACATGTTTCATGCTGTCATTAGTGAAGATGTGATCTAGGGCAATTCTTCAGGACCGTAAAATTTATAACTAATCTACACAGTGTCTGGGACCAAGGATGCACCAAGTAGTGTCCAAACACTAGGTACCCTATAAGTGTACCTGCAGAATGTAAAATCACTGACCCAATGAGGGTGAGGTCATCACCTCGTTGAGAGAAACACTGAGATAAACGCAAAAATATTTAGCGTGGTCATCCATTGGAGAACTTCACCAATGACCTACCCCTTCTCATGTGCCTCGGATGGTACTTAGTGTCTAATAAGTCAGGCATACTCATGGATTAAAATTTGATATTTGCCTAGCCTTTTTTAAGTCACTAATCACTAGATCGACATCTACGTTTCCTCAATCTACACAAAGGGCCCTTAACTTGCACATCACAGCTTTGGAATAAGATTTCCGATAAAGAGCCCCCTTGAGGGTGCCCGTCAGGCATTGCAGCGCCGGCCTGCCAAGGGGCAAGCCAGATGATGAAGCATGACACCCGCAAGGGTGTGTAAAGGGCCCCATTTCCAAAGGAACTACTACCCTCGTAGTGGCTCCTTTTCTCCCCTTTAGGAACAGCATACATTTTTCTTTTGAGAACAGTGGAGCATATATGCTGGACCTTTATGCGCTCTAGGTCCCCAATTTTTTGTGATGAATGGTAAATTGACTCATATTTTAATGTACAGCTTAATTTTATAGAACTTGTATAGGGAAACAATATGCAACATTTTACCTATAAAAGATGACTCAATATACTGCCATTTTATAGGTTGATTTATTTTTTGATGTACTGTAATGTATACCACCCCAATCATTTCTTACCACTAATCTTGGTGAAACGGATGTTGAAATCAAGAGGTGTTATGTATTTTTTGTGTACTTATAAAGTGTTGCACCGCAGGTGGGCCCCGCAGCCTCCTGCTCCGATGGCATGACTGCTTCCGCTTAAGGCTAAGAGCCCTGCTTTGAGAAGAGAGTAAGGCTGTGGACTCCGGAAATACCCCATCTCCACTGAAAGGGATACCCTATTGCTCAAGTTCCGGAGGGTAGCAGATGACAGTTCCTTCTAGATGACAGCTCCTCCTCTTATTTGTACCCCCCAGCTGTGTATGGAGTATATTACCTCTGACTTTCCATCATGCTCATAGCAACCCAACCTCTGCTCACCGCTTTCCCAGGTGTCACCATTATACTCTTGCAGCATACTCACCCACACTAAGTGCTCGCTGCCCAAGAAGGACCTCCTCCCTATTGCTACTCCATAAGCTGCTTCAAGCATGTTTGGCCTTTGCACTTGCACTCACCTTTAGGTGCATGGGGCTTGGAACGATAAGAGGCATAATTCCTGCCCTCAGCTCCTGGCCAATAAGCCTGCCTTGTTGACGCTTCCCGTGCATCCCGTCCCCCTTATATTCCTTTTCTTCTTTCCGGTTTACTATTGTTGGGATTATCTTCCTATGTTGCTACTCATTGCTTAAGGACACACTTGGCTACCAGTGTCATTATAGAACGTGCATATTATTGTGAAAAAAGGTAACCATCTCTCTGTTCAAATGCATTATGCCACTGGACCTTTGCTAAGATGCACAGATACTGTTGTCAATGTTGACTTGAAAAACAAAAGTCAATGAAAAAATATTTAAATAAAAACAAAAATGTGTACTTATAAAGCGTGCATCTCACCCAGGAGGAGGGTGCTGAAAAGAAGGGGGTGCTGCACTTTCTGGGGACTACGTGACGAGCCATGTTTTCAGTTTCTTCCTGAATTTTACGACTGAGCTGGCGGCTCTGATGTGAAGGGAGAGTTTCTTCCAGGCTTTAAGAGCTACTCACGAGAAGGTGCGGCCGCAAACTTTGTCTCTTCGAATGCGGGGGGACAATGGCGAGCAGGGGTTTACCTGAGCAGGTGTCTGGTGGAGTAGTGGACGCTGACGCAGCTATACATTGTATGTGTGAGCAATTCGAACAGTGCATACTGGTCTATGGGAAGCCAATGGAAGTCTCTGAGGTGGGTAGGGAGCTATAGGAGCACGGAGGGAGGTGCAGTGAGAGTCTGGCTGCTCCATTCTGAATGATCTGGAGCCACTTGGTGAGTTGGGTGGAGATTCCAACTTAGGAGTGCATTTCAGTATTCTACCTTGCTGGTGAGGAGTGCCTGGATGATTGTTCAGCGGGTGTCAAGAAGAAGCCATCCCAAGATATTCCTGAGGACTCTAAGGGTGTGAAAGTAGGAAGAGGTAACTTAGTTGACTTGGTTGGACATCAATAGTTGGTGTCGATCATGATTATCAGATTCATGGCTTGGCTGGACAGGATTGGTGAGGGGCCAAGTTTAGAAGGCCACCCAGGTCCTTCCCAAAGAGTACTCTCTCCATCTTGTCCAAGTTGAGTTTGAGACAGCTGATTTCATCCAGAGGACGACTTCTGACTTGCCCTCGAAATTTGCAGTGTCCTTAGAGAGGATGATTTGTGTATAATCGAAGTATATCATCTTGATTCCAAAGGTTCGCACGATGTTGGCAAATGGGGTCATATAGATATTGAAGAGCGTGGTGCTGGGAGACTCTGCAGATCAGCTTGGTGAGTTCGGAGGTGAAGGGGGAAAGCTGACTCTCTGTGCGTCCTGTGCGGAAGAAGCAGATCCATTGAAGGGCTGTTCACCCAAATTCATGACTAGTGGAGGCTTTAGATGAGTATTGGCTGGGAGACTGTGTCAAAGCAGCAGAGGAGTCGAGGATGAAGGCTTTGGTGTCGCCTTGGTTCATTATGGTCCAGAGGTCATTGTTTCAGGCGATGAGGGCAGTTTCTGTGCAGTGTTTTGGTTTGAAGCTTGAATGGGATGGGTCCAGGAGGTGGTTGTCGTCCGGGCGGTTTGCCATTCTCTTGGGGATGAGTTTCTCCAAGACTTCTGCTGGGAGAAGTAGCATAGACACGAGTCTAGTTAGTTGGTGAGAACAGGTCTGTTGTGGGATTCTCTAGTAGTGGCAGTATGGTGGTGTGTTTACAGGGGTTAGGGAAGGTAGAGTGGGGCAGGAGTCTTGGAGCATCATGTGAGTTTGTTACAGATGGACTGGAGTCCTCTTGCGAAATGCGGATAAGAGTCTGATGCAGCTGCTGAGTGTATGGATTGTATGGCAGTAGCAGTTTCTTTATGGGTAATGGTGGTCCAGCAGGTCAGGGTAGTTCCTAGAATTCTTTTGTCTTCTTGAGGGGGCTGCCAGAGTGGAAGGGTTCAGTTGGGGTGCAAAGTTGTAGTATAGTGCTTATCTTGTAGCAGAAGAAAAGCACAAGCTGGGAGTAGAGCACCTTAGAGGGGGCGATGGTGGTGGAGCATGCAGCAGGTGTAGTGAGTTACTTTACAATGGAGAAGATTTCCTTGAGCGGTTGGTACTCGAATGTATCCGTTTGGTTAGAGCTGAGCCCTTGATGGCTTTTAATTGTTGGTGGCAAAGTCAGAAGGTTGATTTGTAGGTTTGTTTGTCGATGTTGTTGTGGGTGCGTTTCCATCTGCACTCGAGCTGCTTGCAGTGGTCCTTGGTGCATCAAAGGTCGTTGTTGTACCAGCTAACTTGTTGTGGTGGTCTTGATTTTGACAGGTGCCAGGGTGTTTGTTCCTCACTTTTTGTGGGTTGTTGCTACGTAATTTCTCCATGGTAACTGTTAGAAATGGGGGTCTCTATTTGGCAACGGTTTGCACCTTTGTCCAAGTAGGGACCCTTTCTTCTAGTGAGATAAAGGAGTTACAATCCTAAAATAACCCCTGCTCAACCCCTTGGTAGCTTGGAACGAGTAGTCAGGCTTATCTCAGAGGCAGTGTGTAAAGCATTTGCACATAACCAACAGGAAAACACTACAAAAGGACACCACACCAGTTTAGAAATACAACCAATACTTTTATATATCAAAAACAAGACCAAAACGATAAGAATCCAGCATATAGTACTTGAAAATATATACTTTGCAAGATATCCTTTAAAATTGCCGAAATATCTCAAAAACACAGTTCTACCGAGTCGGTAGCTCAGTCCGGTGCTACAGCGATACTGAAAACAACAGAATCCAACAGTTCCGTCTGACCGCGTCAGCCAGGGGTGTAGGCAGACTCGTACAACAGTACCTTTTTCGTTGCAGCCGACATGTCCGTGCGAGCCGGTCGTGGCAACCGTCGTGATATGAAGTGAAGCGGTGCATCGTGCGGTGCCCTCAAGGCGCGGTGCAGGCAGCGGCTCGGTGACAGCTGTCCAGCAGCGTCGGTGAGACCAGGGCTACGATGCAGAGTGAGGCGGTGCTCGTTGCGGTGCTGGCAGGTCACGGTGCAAGCGACAGAGCCCGTTAGCGGGAACTGGCGTCAGTCAGCCCACACTACGGTGTGGGACGAGGCGATGCATTGTGAAACTTACGAGCGGTGCCCCCAGCCACGATGCGGTCACAGGTGTCGAAGTCAGCAGGCAGCGACGGCGTTGGAGAGACCAGGGCGGCGAAGTGAAGCAAGGCGGTGGGGAGTGCAGAGCCCACAGGTCACGGTGCAAGCAGCGGCTCTGTGGCGGCGGTTGTCGTTGTGACCAGGGTTGCTGTGCGAGACGCGGCGGAGCCTTCTGTGGTGCCGTCAGGACACGGAGCTGGTGACGGAATCGGTTGCTTTTCCCTTCTCTGTGGCAACTGAAACAACGGTTCCAGAAGCGGTACCCAGAGGTTGGTGAAGTCTGTGCAGTCCCCAAGACTTCAGAACGGAGGCAAGCTCTACTTCAAGCCCTTGGAGATACTCAGCACAAGTTTAGAAAGTTCAGCCCAGTCCTTTCACTGCCCAAGGCAGAAGCAGCAACTACAGGCCAACCCAACAAAGCAACAACACAGCAAAGGGGCAGTACTCCTCCTGGCAGCTCTTCTTCGTGGCAGGTTCCTTGATTCCAGTGAATTCTAAAGTTCTGGGGTCTGAGCCCCAAAATGTATACTCAAAATTCCTTTGTTCTCTCAGGCAGAGTGTGTCTGTGCTTAGTCCAAACCAGTTTGGTCCTCTCTGGCCCAGCTTCCCAGCAGGAGGGTGGAGACAGCATTGTCTAAAGCACACCAGGCCCATTCAGGTACAAGGAAATCTCCTCCCACTACTCTAAATGCAGCCCAGGTCTATTCAGCCCAACTCATCCAGGAAAGGCAGGATACACCTCGACCCCCCCCAGTGGCTGTCTGAGGAGAATGCACATCCCCAGCCCCCGTCATTCTAAAGCCAGACGGTCAATCCACAAACCCAGCAGAGGCACACAGAATGGCTAAGCAAGAAAATACCTACTTTCTAAAAGTGGTATTTTCAAACACAGAACATAAAAATCACCTTTACTAAAAGATGCATTTTTAGGTCTTGCCTACGCAGCGCGCATTCGCTGCGTAGGAGGGCCTTTAGCTGACACTCTTCACTTTGTCAAGCACTGTACTCGTGCTTGTGGCGGCATCCACCTTGCGGGAGCGAGCAGCGGCGCGCCACAAGCACGAGTGCAGTACTTGAAAAAGTGAAGACTGCTCTCCCAAGCGCGCACCACTCGCGAGTGCACCCCTCGGCCTCTCTCTCCCTCTCTGACGTCCCTACTGCTGCAACCTGCACGCCTTTTTTTTTTTTTTTTTTTTTACTTTCAGCACGAGGCGCGCGCGCTTGTTTCAATATGCTGCTTTTTCTGCAAGTCCGTCGTTGTTTACTTTAGTGCACCCCCTCCCGCCCCCATGCCATTGTCAACGCACTAGGCAATGGCCTATAACATTGCATGTTGCGATTTCCTTCATCTTTTGTCGATTTCCTTCATCTTTTGTCGTTCTTTAAAGCTATTCTTACTCATAAATTCACTTCATTGAGCTTGCCTCCTGTGCATTTTTCATTCTATTCTATACTTATCTGTTCCCCCAGAGTTTTTTTTATATCATATTTTCTTTTCTTCACTTGCTTAATACTTTGCATACCCTTTTCTATTTTTAAAAGCATGTTGCCAGCGTCATTGGGTTCATCCAGGGATTTAAATGTGAAAGTACTGTCGGGTACTGAGAACCTGCATTTCTTTATTTTCAGAACCAGAGTACCAGCACTTTGACAGGTGTGATACTTTTAATTGGAGAGTGCCGCCACTTTTCAGAAGCAATGAGGTATTCAAGGCCAGGGTACCTGTATTTTTTCCATTTCAAGCACTGGGTTCAACTAATGAGGAGCCCTCGTTCCAATACTTCCACAACTCATTATTATCGCGACAACTTGCCGACTCTAGCACTCCTCGTGCTCTTGACAGACCATGTCCTTTAAACCCACAATCAAAACGAGAGTTTCTCAGCACTCACTCTCCTGAGAATCCACTCTTGAACACCCCCCCCTCCCCTATGCGATGGCTGTTCCTGTGTGCTTTTCCACAACGAGACTCACGAAGGCGTGTCCTGCCTGCACTCCAAAATCCCGTGAACTACCACACTTTAATCCCTACGCCCTTTGTCTGGCCAAGGTCCATCCTGTCTGGAGTAACTCGACCGGATTTTCTGGGGTGGTTCCGAGGCCGTGGTTGAGAAATTGCAGCTCTAAATTCCTCTCCCATGAGCCTCTTTGAGTAAGTGCTGTCTCCCAGCTTAATATTGACAAGCTTTTCTGAATGGGAAAGTGTAACTCTTGTGTTTTAATTCCTATCATTAGGATAAGAATTTAATGTAAATTACTTGAACGGACAGTAGGGCTTTCAGTTGGCCGGGTTCTGTAGGTGCTCAGAACCGGCAGTTCTTAAAACCAGGTGCTGAGAAGTGTCCGTATGGGGCCCCCCCATTTTTGCTCTCATCCTCAGTATGAAAAACAGTACCGGATTACAAAATAGGCACCGGCCTAGGGGCCCTACTCCTTTTAGGGGCCCTCGACAATGGATCAAAATACAATTTAAAGTACATAAACCAGAGACATCAGATTCACATAACAGTTTGTCTCTTAAAAGCTCATCTTCTGGCAGCTGTCAGTTTAAAATCCGGTGCATTGGGTATTAGGAAATAATTTCAGAGGCTCCCTCTCAAATTTCGACTGCCTAGGGGCCTCCACAGGGTTTAATCCGGCACTGATGGAAAAATATATGAACTCAGCGACCCACCACCCTTCCCTGGCCTTTGATGGAACATGAGGAATCTGCTTTGTTATGTATGCAGCCATAATCAGGAGCTTTGATCCCCCGATAGTGATATGAAAGCACGGAATCTGCAGGGTGCAAGAAGGTGGCAGAGTTCAGTCTTTATAGCAACACATATGCAGCCAAGGCCTGCTTTAGTGCTGGTGGCGCCTGGTGTGACAATCGTTTTTGGCGGGCCCCGACCTCCTCGGATTCCCTCATTACTACCCAGCAAAAGTGCCCATCTTTCCATAGCCCCTCTCTCAGATACATTTAATTTGTTTTAAAGTGCTGGTAAAGACTGGCTTTACTAATCCACTCAGCTACCCACATAAAATACAAAATACAGATCTGTTCTTTGCAGCATGCATTACACAGGTCCAAGTCAGCTCCCAGTGCGGCTTGGCCAGTCGCACCACCCTAAAGTCGGCCCTGTATACAGCAATTAGCTGGTAAAGCTGCTGCGCCTAGTGGTTAGCAGACATTAGTCCATTTTCAAGCCCACAAGAAATACAACAAGCATTTGCAATGCAATAGGTCTCGCATTTATGCGAGTTTGAGCTATTGACATTGCAAATAACTATGCCTTTTATTTTTGTTTTCGTTTCTAAAACAAAGAAAAGGCATTGTCATTTATAATGCCAATAGCTTAAACTCGCGTAAATGCGAGACCTATTGCATTGCAAATGCTTGTTACAGTCCAGGCATACTAAATACCATTTCCATATCTTGTCCCAATGGGAAGTTATGCTTATAAGATGCTGTAAGTAAAACTCCCATTCTATCCTATGGGACAGAGAGCCTTTCCATAGTGAAAAACGAAATGCACTGTAATTCACTACCAGGACATGCCAAACACAACAGTACATGTCCTACCTTTAACATACACAGCACCCTGCCCACAGGGGTATCTTGGGCTTACCTTAGGGGTGACATATGTAAGAAAAGGGAAGGTTAGGGCCTGGCAAGTGGGTGCACTTGCCAGGTCGACATGGCAGTTACAAACTGCGCGCAGACTCTGCAGTGGCAGGTCTGAGATACCTTTTCAGGGCTACATCTGTGGGTGGCACAATCGGTGCTGCAGGCCCACTAGCAAAAGGAACAAATTATGGATGGAATGCTGAACAATGCAAACATTCACCCCCAGTCACAAAGATCTAGGTTTAATCCATTGTTCTTTTGCTCACCACGCCACCCCAGTTTGGACACAGCCATATGCAAATAAGTCTTGACCCTGCCCCTCATGGGAACAGTCCAGCCCGAACTGCCAAGCCAGGTTCTCCCTGGACCAGAAACAAGCATCCTTGGACCGGTTTCGGTTTAACACCCCTCTTCAGCCAGGCTAGCTTGAATCCAGTGGCAAAGTGAGCAAGGGGCCAACGTCTGGGCATACCATGCCAATTTATGGCAAACAAAACAAACACAAGGAGATGATAGACTGAGCGCTGAAACTTTTCAGACACTCACCCTCAGTCACAGATGTGGGTTGAATCCATCATTGTTCTTTAGCTCACTCCAGAGGCGCACCTAGAGCCAAATTTCAGGGGATGGGGCCCAAGAAAAAATTTCGGGGGGGGCTAATTCTTCCAGCAGTAGGCAGAGTGGAGATGCAGGGGCTCTAAGAAGGGGTGAAAAAACAACAAAGACTCATTAAGAAACAAATGGTCTTTTAAAGACCTGTGAAGTACTCAGGTGCGGCTGTGTGTCTGCCCGGGAAGCTGTCTCGGCCCGGGTTGCCACACACGACAGGTGAGGGGCGGGCTGAAGCCCTTTGAGCCCAATGGGCGTTGCGCGCCTGGCTCACTCGCCACCCCAGTTCAAACACAGCCATATGCAAATCAGTCTTGACCCTGAACTGCCAAACCAGGTCTTCCCTGGACCGGACACAAGCATCCTGGGAGCAGTTTCGGGGTAACGTGGCAGGGTATGCCCAGACGTGGGTCCCTTGCTCACTTTGCCACTGGATTCAAGCTAGCCTGGCTGATGAGGGTTGTTGCCCCGGCTGGACTATTCCCATGAGGAATGTGGTCAAGACTGATTTGCATCTGGCTGGGTGTGAACTGGGGTGGCGAAGTGAGCTAAAGAACGATGGCTTCAACCCAGATTTGTGACTGCAGGCGAGTGTCTGAAAAGTTTCAGCGCTCCGTCCATCATCTCCTTGTGTTTGGTTTAACGCTGCAGTATAGTCATCATCCTGTCCAATGTTTGGTAGCATTATGAACATTTTGTGAACTTTTTCTCATACCAACTGTGAGAGGATGAGCCTCTTTACCTCAGGGTCAGTCTTTTTGTTGCTTTTAAGTACATTTCGAACCTTGTCACTCATGTTTTCCAATGGCAGCCACTGAAGGCGGCAGCATATCAAATGGCTGAATGGCATTCGCAACATTGCCGAGCATAGCGAGTTAAAGCGTGCTTTGGGTGGCATGACGGTGAGAAACTCGATGTGCTCTTGCTCGGAGCTCGTGACGGGTCGACCTCACCGGCATGCCCTTGTGTAAAAGGCAGAGGCACAGATACGTGTCTGGGTGGCCTATTTTCTTCTGACGTGTGATCTAAAAGACGTCTGCTAAATATGAAGCCTGAACAGGTACGTCGCCCTGCCCAGACCCATTTAAGTATAGTACCTAACCTTAGAACAACTGCAATTAGAATAAATGCCTTGACAGCTAAAAGAGAAAAAAAAGTGACTAGCTGACATGGAACATTGTACCATGAAACGGCGACTGGTTCAATATGTCCAAGTAAACTTCAATACATGAAAGCCTCCCGTAGATTGCAGAAGGAATGTTAAAACACCCAACTTGAAGCACCCGGTGAATTGAGGCGGATACCAACTTGGGAAATCCCCGAGGCAGAGAAGGAAACCTGCCCTCGGCCTGTCGCTGGGGAGAAAAGGAAGTAACACAGCAAGAACTAACCCTGCGCGTACTCCGTTCTCAAACATTATGCTTGCACTCGATGTATACCCTCTACACTCACTACTTCGTGCATAACCCCTCCACAACAACCGCTCTCGCGAGACCATTACCTCCGAGTCCCAGTCCCAACCTTCACTCACCTCAGAGAAAACGAAGCTTCTTTCAAACCATCCTATTCACTGGAAATGATAGGGTCAATCCAGTAGTCCACGCCCACTCCCGCCCACGTCACTCTCATAGAAAATGAGAAGACGTCCGTTAATAATAGAGTAGCTTATTTATTAAGGGCGGTGACTGACCAATTGGCTACCGTGATGTTAAAATATCAGCCATATTGGAACATGCAATTTTAATTGTGCTGGTATAAAGTTTTGGCTGTGTTGAAAAAGTGTGCCGCATATATAATATTTTATACGTAGTTTCAAATCCTTTACAGCGTAGCTTTGTGCTAATCGTTCAACCTGTGTATTAATACAATACACCACTTTATTTCTCTTTCGTCTAAACAAATACCAGGCATCACATATAACTAACAATTGTAAAAATCTAATTTTTGTTCTGTACGTTTTTAGTGCACTGTTGCCAGTTAACCGTAAACAAGATTCACTTACACCACCTCCTCCTCGTCTACTTCCGTAAATTAGATGCAGGCGTCTTATGTTCAAAATTGGCTTGCGACATTGTTACGCATTATGCTTATAAATAAAGTGGCTACTTTGATTTGCTTGATACGTTGTCCTACATAAGGACATTTATAAAGGCAATTGGGTGGAAACATTTTACATACAATGGGTTGAGCCATGCAAAAAGTGGATCTTTTATTCAGCAGCATCTAATACAAATATACGGTGAAAATGAATTTTTCACTTGGGCTTCATAAATAGTGACGATAATCTTTCTTAGAAACAATGGAAATTACCATTCATCGAAACGTAAGTAATTTAGATTGGCTCTTCTGATAGCCTTAGAATTAAAAGATGGAGGTCATACTTCTCTGATCGTCGAAAACAGCACTGTCAGTCCTCTTTCTTTTTCCATCCAACACAACATACTCGTCCAAACAGGACGATGAAGTAAGAGCGTCTTGATGTACTGAGAGCTTGACTGTTCGGGAACCCCCAGAAAGTTAACTATTTATCTTTCTTTACTGCTTGTTAACTTTAAGGAAATGGTTAACATAGGATTGTCCAAAGTAGACGATGCCGTGGCTGCCAGGCACCCGGTAAGATCTATCTCTTTTTTTAACAATTACTATGGCTGTTTGTATTATGTATTTTTTTTTTTTTGCTGTTTTATATATTTCAAACTTGGCCCAGTGGCAGTAGAGCCTGCGGGTGTTTTTTATTTATTTATAAAATAGAGAAAAAATATAGTTATAATAAACGTCCATTATTTACGTGAAAGCTTTAATGAAATAAAAAGCGTTTAAAATGCATATATTGTAGTATGCCATCATATTAACACGTATTAGGCCTTAAATCGCTAAAGTAACCCTGCTTGAAAAGCTGACTTGACAAGAAATGTTTAAACCTGCATAAAATGTTTATTTCTTGACCTCTTCATGAACATGTTTTTTTCATAATAAACAATAGTTTCATAAATGTTTTCATAAATTTCTGCAGTGTTTCTACTTGCGCAAAGAACATTGTTAACTTATGATTCTTTTTTGTCATTTAATAGGTAATGAAGTATTCATACATAGAGATGCATCATTTAAAACGTGGCCTTGAGCTTTTTACATTTTTCTCAATCAATTGTGGTTGTGCTAAATGTTTTCTTTTCATTAATACGGATGTTTCGACTTGAATGGGAAAGTAACCCACATGAACTTATAATTGACACAACAGTAGTTTCAAACCTAACATTGCTGTCTGTGGGCCATTGCACTGATTACTTCGGATAATCTTCATTACTCCAAGCCAACTAAGTCATCACTGATGAGGATTGCAACCAATCACAGGAAACGCTAACTAACCCCACCGGCAGGGGCTATAAACTAATAGCCTTACCACTTCCTGGATCAGGGGTAAGGAGACGCGTGAGGCTCCTGCTGGGCTTTTGCCTCCAACTGTTTGTTGGAGGAATCTCTTCCCCTGCTGAGCTTGGGGAGAGTTCCTCTCCCGATGCGGGAGCTACCAGGTTGCGGACGCATATCTGGCCTCCGTGTTAACCCTGTTTTCAGGTAAGGGATCA
This sequence comes from Calotriton arnoldi, assembly GCA_963921515.1. NCBI lineage: Eukaryota > Metazoa > Chordata > Amphibia > Caudata > Salamandridae > Calotriton > Calotriton arnoldi. The sequence goes on from CAWUFW010002095.1 coordinate 531,308, forward strand.
GGTCGTTACGACCGCCCAGATCCTTTCTTACTTTGATGTGCTTGAATCCTGCTTGGTAGCCTTTCAGTAATGTGGGCAGCTTGACGCTTAAATTGTGCTGGCAGCCAGCTTATCGAGAAACCGTGCAGCAGGTCCTGCTTCTGTTGTTGCTGAGCGTGGTATACGGAGCGATTACGCTTGGCTTCCTTATTTGGCATTTTTCACGTATGCGCGCTTAGGATGTTTCTAAGGCATGCATGGAATTTTATCCGATGCAAATACTGGTAGTGTCATCTTCAAACTGGTTTGATGGGGGGGTGCTCAGGAGTGTCCTCTTTCTGAGTATTTAAGGAGGTTGGCTGCATTTACTGTTTACATAGCATAGTGTGGAGTACGAAGTGGTAATTACGATGGGGAAGCATGCCATTAAGAGGAGGCATTGTTCACCTTCTTTTTCTACAAGCCAGTCTTTGTCTTCCTCACTTCCTCCTGAGAAGGCACACTCGGGGTAAAGAGGCAAGGTTACGACAATTGATTTTTGAAACTTTGAGTTCTTTAAAGAAGAAGAAAGCCAGTTAACATCCTGCTGCTGACCAGGGGAGCCTTTACTCCAATATTTCAGATTCAGATGTTCAGATGTTTCGGCGCAAGATGCGCTGGAATATAAAGGACAATATATTGTTAAAGATGTGTTGTCTGAACTTTTGTCCCATGTAAGGGAAGAATATGGGGTTCCCTCAGGAGGAGGTTCCTTCATCTTCCTGATCCAGCGCTCGGAGATCGATAAATTTGCAATAAACAAGGCCCAATTACATTACCCAAGCAAGTCTCTTCACGCTGGGTTCAGTGTAATGCAAAGTTCATACCTAACTTACCAATCTCCATCTGAACCTGCATTTCTCATAGAAAAATAATGTGGCGATGACATCTTTTTATAGTTGAATAGTTATAGGCAATAATCAATAACCACACCCTAAATAAATGTTGAACACAGTGTGTATAATTATATTATTTTATCTAAATAATGTGAAATAATGCTCATCAAGTACCGAAACACAGTACAAACCATGGAATATCATTGAGTAACTTATTAGCAAAGATTATGACAAAAATTCACATCACAATGACCGTGCATTGAAGGAGTGGAAAGGCGAAGAGAGAAAAGGTTCAGAGACAAAATACATTTGCAAATAATTATGCAAATTCAGGTTTCTATCTATACTAACCCAGTAGGAACAGGAAATCTACTCTTTGGCCACAAGAGCAGAAAAGGCCCCTCAAGAAGATTTGAAAGGGCAAAGACTAGTCGGGAACCAGAAACAGGTAGGCCTCTACAGCAAACCAACGACAGCGACGATCTCCCAAGAATCTGCCTAAACGCCTTCCGTGACAAAACCCCTCCCTCCAGGCACCTCAATTATACCCTAAAACCCAAATGTCCAACCCACATTTGTTTCAAATGAAAGAAAATTTTACATTTGATTGGTCAGGGAAGGGGGTGTACTGTCACACCACACTCGACACGTCCATCTTACACAATGTTCTATTGTTTTTCAAACATCATGACTACATCATCCCAGGAAATACAAGTATACTAATATCAGGCTTCAGTTTCCTTCTCTCCGCTAATGTTTCCAGTTCTGTTACTTCTTGTGTCACTCGTGCGCTTCCAGAGGAAACGTTCATCACTTGCTGATTGTTTTTCGTCTCCACGTTTTAACTTTTGGCAGGCACACATAAATTCGAAGGTCGCTCGCCTTTGCCTTCCCGCCACATTCTCTTTTACTTTTTCAGTTAATAAATGTTTTCTCTCCTTAACCCATGCTTCTACGGAAAATAAAACAAGCATCATTACTCTTTTTGCAATGTTTTTCCTTTACACACCCTCCAAAAGCTGCATCTAACCATGCACAAACCATGTGAGTGTTTTCCCAAGCAAACGTTAATAACGTGCACAAAAGCAACATCAATCTCTTTATTTTCATTAGTCAAGCATTTGTGGCCTAGTTCAGTGCTTTAGTACACGCTTGCGCAGTGTTATTTTCCCTCATGTTAGTTTTAAAAACCACACATTTTTCACTGCACACTGTTAGGAAAATTAGAAAATGTTACTAAGGGTTTTCAATCCGAGCAGGTTTCATTTTACGAAAACCCTGCTCCATCATTACCAAGACAGAGTTTTGAATCATTTTAAGCGCCTTTCTTGTGCTTCTCTTCCCATTCATTAGTTTGTTCAGGAAGTCATTCTGAATGAATGGAAAGGTCTGGAAAGGATTTCCATTCCACGTTTTATGGCCAAATTATACCCGTTGGAAAAAATGGAGGAATTAATGCCTGACTCTGTTCACTTTGATTTGGAGGTTGCGAGTCTGGTGTGCCGTTCATCTATATCCGAGGATAATATCTTGAAGGATGCTGCTGACAAAAAGATCGATACCTCTTTGAAAAAGGTATATTCTGGGCCACATTTGGCTACAAGATCTGGTATCTATGGAGCATATGTTGCTCAATCCTTGCTCACGGATTTTAAGGAACTATTTCGTACTACGCAAGAGGGTGGTCAATGATCCGACCTTCTGGAGACTATGGAGAAACAAGCAGAGTTTTTGTCATTTATTTCTTTTGACCCTGTGCGAGCTTCTGCCTTGTCATGTGTGCTTCTGTTGTGGCTTGCCGTAATTTGCATTTGAAAGGAAGGAATACTGATTCGGCCCAACGTTCGGCTGCCCTCAAGATGCCATTCATGGGACCCCGTCTCTTTGGTAAAGAGCTAGAGGATAGATCGAATAAGATCCATAAAGAAAGAAAGCATTATTTTTCTTTCCAGAAACCTCATAAATAAGACTTCCTTATTACCATCCAAGCTTTTTCGTCAACACTCAAGATGCCAGCAGAACACGGAATGGGTCAGAAATTTCAGTGGAAACCCTTTCAGTCTAGATTCAAGAAGAGTCAGAAGTCTAATACTTTGAATCAGCGATCCTGACTATGCCGGGTTCCAGGAGGAAGATGGAGTGCTACCAGAGGTTGGTGGCAGATTGATGCAGTTTCAGATGACTTAGCAACGCACAACGAAGGACAGATGGATTCTGGGGGTCATTGGCAATGGATACCAGATTGAGTTTTCAGAGACCATATCCACTCCTCTTCCCAAAAGTCCAGTCAGGAGAATGGCATTGCAGGAGGGCATTCGCTCCCTATTGTTGAAGAAGGCAATTCTCCCGGTACCTCTCGACTAACAGGGGAAGGGAGTGTACTCCATCATCTTCCTGGTTCCAAAACTGGGGGATTTTGCATTGTAATAAATTAAAAAAATTTAAACAAGCATGTATGCGAGATTCTATTTAAGATGGAGACATTTCAGCGCATTGTTCCATTGATAAGGGATTAATCTGTGACGCCTATCTTCACATCCCAATGGCCTCTAGACCACAGCAGTATTCCCAGTTTAGTGTGGAGGGTCATCACCGGCAGTACTGTGTTCCCCCCTTTGGTCTCCACTCCTCACCACAAGTATTTACCAAAGTGGTGACGCCTTTGATGGCTTATCTCCATCTTCAAGGTTTGTCCCTGTTTCCATACCTGGACGATTGCTTGATTCAGGCCCCATCGATCCAGGTCATGGAGCAGCATCTTGGTCTGACCATATCTACGCTAAACAACCACTGATTTATTCTCAATTTTCCAAAGTGTCAGCTGTTGCCTTCCACCCAAATTAAATTGTTCGGAGCCCTGTTCGACTCAGTTCAGTGGAAGGTCTTTCTTCCACAGAATCTTTTGCCTTCTGTACCTTCTCCGTCTCTAACTGGACCAGACTTCTGCCAGCCTGACTCGGTGGATGGAGGTGCTGGGGCATATGGCGGCCACAGTGTTTACAGTGCCTTGGGTGAGACTCCACTTATGTCACTTGCTCTGACACCTACACAAGTTTGTCTCCTTTCCAATCCACGACATGACATACAGATCATTGTCCACAGCATTCATCCAGGAGATTCAGTGGTCCTTTCATACTCCCAATCTTCTAAAAGGAGTGGTTCTGCATTTGCCCCCACCGAAGGTAGTAACTATGGATACGAGCTCTCTGGGGTGGGGTGCCACTTTGGATGATCTTTCAGTTCAGGCTCGTTGGAGAACGTGGAAAATGAAGCGCTCTTCTGACAAGAGGGAACTGTCAGTTGTGGTGAGAGCCCTTAACTTCTTCCAGCCTCCGGTGTAGGGGTTCAATGTTTTGATTCAATCAGACAATACTGTGGCTTATATCAATCACCAGGGCAGCACCCATAGTCAGTCACTCAGCTCGGTGGCGTTACCCTTGGTCACTGGCGAGAGACATCTCCTCTCACTGTCTGCAGTTCACATCAGGGGAGTTGGAATGTAAGAGCGGATGTGCTCAGCTGCAAGTTACCCTTCTCTCTCTCTTCGTTTGTCCAGAAGAACCTTTCTTTTAATCTGCAGGATGTTCGGTCTTCCTGCCATTGACCTGTTTGCATCCAGGGAGCATGTTCTACTCCCGCTGTTCTGCTCGAGAGTGATTGAAGTGGGTACCTGGGGAGTGGATATATTGACTCTGTCATGGCCTCCACAGCTTCTGTATGCCTTCCCTCCGTTCCGATTAATGCAAGGCTTCCTCAGGAAGGTTCTACAGGAGAAGGCACAAGTGGTGGCAGTCATTCCATTCGGGCCACGGAGGTCGTGGTTTCCTCTGTTGAAGAGTTTAGCGGTCTGTCCTCCATGGATATTGCAGAAGATGCCGTCTCCTTTGGAGTCGCAGGGGCTTCCTTTTCCGATCCGTTAACGCTATCGGTCTGGAGGTTGAGTGGAGAACATTAGAGAAGCAAGGTTTGCCTTACCAGTTGGTTGCTGTGCATGGGCGTCGATTCAGTAAAATGCCAGGGGTGGCAGAAGTGTTATCATACACCCTTTTACCTAATGACGTTACAAGAAGTGATGTCACATGACCTCAACCCCAATGACATCACAATAATTGCACTCCTTTTTACCCTCACTCATTCTCACTCTTGCTCACTCTTACTCTGACTCAATTATAATTTCTCACTCACTTTCACACACACACACACTATCCCACATTATAACATAAATGGTCACACATACACTCTCTCTCACCAAACTCTGTCACCTACATGCATGCACATAATATACATTGAAAAGCATTTTATTTTACTTACCTAAGATACCGGTGAAGGTCCTGTTTCAGATCCCGCTGCTCCGCCTTTTATTACATTGTAGCAAATAATGAATTATTATTCGCTATTAATGTAATAAAAGTGAGCAGAAAATGAGATTGGAGTCCGACACTGGTAACACGAGTCACCCCTGTGTTCCTGGCACTACTTTTTGCCACCTCTGAGGTCAGGGGTTGCAAAGGCCATGTTAGGGTTTGCAGGGGGCTAGCCAGGGGTCACAGTTGCGACCCCTAAATGAAGTCCATGTTGCTGTGGTCCAGAAAGGGTTCCATCTTACTGTCCTATTCTAAGCAATGGGCAAATTTTGGCAAGTGGTGTGTTTCCCGTAACCTATCTTCTGTCACATGTTCTACTACTGTATTTCTTCAATTCTTTTCGTTTAGTTGGTTTATTTAAGCATACATCACTGAAATTGTGAAAGTTTCTTTCAAATTGTTCAAACAGTTTAAACAATTTTTTTTTTTTTTTTTTTTAACTGTTTATTAAGTTTATACACAACAAACAAGAGACATAGACATTCTTCTCAAGATGTTAGCAGCGTGTGACATTCAGAAATAAACATCGCTGAACCATGCTGGTAGTAAAGATACAGTACATCAGGCATTTGAAAGACCCAATCCCCTCCGTGTCATAATCCCCTCAACTGTCGTAACCATTTCGTCCAAGGGCAGAGCCGAACGGTCAGTGTAGTTGGGATCACTCAGGCGTACTGCTACAAGGGGAGCTAATGGGCAGGGGGGGCAGGGTGACGTGGAGAGGAGGCAGTGCCAGAGTCAGTATCCACCATGTTTGTCCGTCCCGTCATGTACAGGGCCCAAAAGTTCTTTGGTCTATTGCGAGGCGGTAACAGTTCACTGTAGCTTTCGGTCTGGGTGCAACAGAACATCATATCTTTAGACCACTGAGCTATTGTAGGCGTCGGGCCACGAAGCTAACAGATCGCCACACATCTTTTTGCTAAAAGTAGTGCCATGTCTACCAGTCGTCGCAGCGCTTTAGGGAGAGGCTTGGAGTACCCCAGCAACACTAAGAACGGGTCGGGGGCCAACGTCAGTTCTGTGATACGATTTATTTCAGAAAATACCAGACTCCAGAAGCGGGCGACCCCCGGGCATGTCCAGGCTAAGTGGAAAAAGTCAGCTATTTGCTCCCCGCATCGTTCACACTGAGACTCCTCCCGTAGCCCATAACGATGTAGACGTTCCGGCGTGTAGTAAACCCTGTTTAGAAATTTGAAGTGAACAAGTCTGTGCCGGCCGTTTAGCAAGACACGTTTAGTGCTCATGCAGCAGTAGAGCCATTTATCATCCGTAAGGTCTACCTGCAGGTCACGCTGCCAGGCCAGCCGTGGTTTGGTATATTTACTTCCCTGAGAAGACAGTGTGATGCGGTAAATCCTAGATACCATCTTAGCAGGTGTTTGCGCTCTAATGACAGCAGTTAGGGCCACAACCTCAGGGGGCTCCGCCATATCCTCACCTAGTAAGTCTATGAGAGCGTGTCTAAGTCTATGGAATTGGAAGCGGGCAAGGGGCGCCGGCTGGGCCTCCTCTCCATTCACAGCACCCCATGTGCGCGCCTCGCCATCTGCGAAAAGATCCCCTATGGAATGGACATTTAGCGTCTGTAAAGCGGCTATAACCCCCCTATCTTTGCAAGGTGCAAGCCAATGGCACCAGTCAAGGCGGGCCACTGAGGAATACAATATGTTGCCCGCCTGGATAGCTAATAAATGATGCCAGGCATGAGCGACCGTGTTAAGGGAATCCAATATACCCGTACGCTTATCAGGGGGTGTGAACAGCAAGGCAGGAAGAGCCCTAGGAGCAGCGACTATCGTCTCTATTCGTACTTGTGGAATGTCAAACGGCCCATGCATCCAATGATATGCCTGAGAACTTTGAGCAGCTCTATAAAATAAATCCAAACCGGGATCACCCAATCCCCCCATTGAGTACGGCAATGTCAATATTTGCCAGGCAACGCGAGCCTGCTTGCCCGCCCAGGCCAGGTGTACCATTAGGGACTGGAGACGCTGGAAAAATACACGGGGAAGTACCATGGGAATATTCGTAAAAAGGAAGAGAAAGCGCGGAAGCACAATCATTTTCATAAGGGACACTCTGCCCATCAACGATAAAGGGAGGCGTACCCATCGGTTAATATCCTCTTCCAACTTGGAAATAGTGACCCCCATAGTTCTCCCTGAGGACCACCTCGGGGTCAGCGTGCAGTTTGATCCCCAAGTACCGCACCGCCTCTGTAGACCACTGCAGAGGGCATTCAGGCTCATAGGCCGCCGTGGCTGGGGTCAGGGGGAACATGATGGATTTGTTCCAGTTGACCCTTAGGCCAGACAGGGAGCCAAAACGCACCACCTCTCGGAGAACCGGAGAAAGATTGGCCTCTGGGTCTCTGACATAAAGCAGTGTGTCGTCCGCGTAAGTTGAGACTATGAGGCGGTAGCTCGGAAAGCGAATGCCTCTACGGCTATGGTACTCCCGTAGGGCACATGCCAAGGGCTCAGCGATCACGGCGTAGAGAATTGGAGATAAGGGGCAGCCCTGTCTTGTGCCCCTGTAGATTCGTATAGGGTTAGTGACCAGTGAGCCTATTTTGATATGCGCGGTAGGAGAGGAATACAGTACGGCAAGGAGTTGAAGAAACACCTCCCCCACCCCCATACGTCTAAGGCCCTGCCTCATGAAGGGCCATTCGACCGAGTCGAAGGCCTTTTCCATGTCTAAAAAGACCGCAATAGCCGGCACCTCCGATCTCGTATGCTGAAGAGCAGCGAAGACAGTGCACAGGTTGTATGTCAAATTTCTGCTTGGCACGAATCCAGCCTGTTCCGGGGCCACCAAGGTAGTGACGAGAGGTGCCAGACGATTGGCAAGCAGTTTCGCGAAAATTTTGGTGTCCACATTCATCAAGGACAGAGGTTGATACGAGGCGCACTCATCTGGAGGCTTACCCGGCTTAGGTATAGCCACTAAGATCGCCTCCCGCATAGTGGGGGGCATCTCGCCTGTGGTACACATGTCCTCAAACAGCGTGAGCAGGTGTGGCAGCAAAAGATCGATGTACGCCTTGTAAAAGGCGACCGTGAGGCCATCCCCTCCCGGCGCACTCCCTGCCCTCATTTCTGAGAGAGCTAGGGTTATTTCATCCCTTTTGATCGGCCGCATCAGAAACTCACGATGGTCATTGGACAGCCACGGTAGCTTTATATGCATCAGGTAGTCTAATATTTGCTCGTCAGGACTGCAGCCTCGTGAGGCATGTAGGTCCGCATAATATTGTCGAAATTGGTCCGCCACTTGGGCCTCCGCCAGCGGAGAGTCTCCAGCGTGTGGTCTAATATCTGGGATCACCGTGTTATCTCTACGCTGCCTGAGGAGCTGCGCAAGAACCGCTCCCGGCCGTTCGCCCTCGCCATAAGTACGAGCAGTGGCATACTTCCCTAGATGCTTTATCTCACTATCAGCCTCTGCATGATATGCCTGTAGAGTCTGCGTCAATTCTAGGTTAAGCGCGTCAGTCGGACCATCGATCAGGGAAACCTCTAGCGCCTTTATCTTGCGTTCCAGATCCGCCATTCTCTTACGAATCGATTTAAGAACCCCCGTATGTTTAGATATTGCCACCCCTCTGATATATACCTTAAAGGCCTCCCATATCGTTTGAAAGGAATCCACTGACCCCACATTGGTTTCGAAAAAAGTCTCGATTGCCGTAGCGATATCTTCCTTAAAAACAGCATCCAGGAGAGAGTAGGGTGGAAAGCGCCACATAAAGGGGGGGAAGCGCTTCTTGGGGGAAGTGAGAACCAAAAGCAGGGGTGAATGATCAGAATATGTGTGCGGTAGAATCGTGCAAGACTGGATAATGAGGCAATAGAGGTCTGGAGGCGAACCAATAGTCAATTCTGGTATGGACATTGTAATACGCAGAGTAATGTGTGTACCCGCCCTGGTCCGCGTGCCTGTGGAGCCAAATATCACACATATCCAACCTGATCAATGCTGTCTCAACGACTCTCGCCGAAGCAGAGGCACGTCTGTCCGGGCCGTCCGACCTATCCAAAGCGGGGTCCCTAACAAAATTGAAATCCCCACCCCATAGAATCTGTCCATGAGCAGGAGAGTGAAATAGGTCAGTCAACTTGTTATAAAAGTCTGGGTGATCATAATTGGGTCCATAAACGTTTAGGAAAAACAACTCCATTCCCTTGCCGCAGCATTTGGTAAGAACAAACCGACCCTCCCTATCCGTCTCCAAAGGCGACAGGTGGAACGCCGTCTTCGGGTTGACCCACGTCAGGACCCCCCTAGCATGCGTGGTGAAGCCGGCCGCATGCACATTGCCTAGGAGCCCTTTAGTGCGCAAGATGGGACTATCTAGAGGAAGGTGTGTCTCCTGTAGGAGGGCGATATCAATATTATGCCTATATAGGTAGCTCAACATTTTCTGGACTTTCCTATAATCATTAAGGCCACGTACATTCCACGTGAGCACCGCAACCGAGTCCGTAGAGTTGTCAGAACATGTCTCAGCCCTATCCGTCATGAGGGAGTATCCAGCCTAGGTTCCAACGTGTCAGTCTCGTCGGGCCTACACAGCCATGGTGTCGCACTACTCGAGTTATCACAGCAAAAAAATGTGTCAGAAGTCAGTCTCAGAACATTCCCACCCCCCACCCACGCCAGGCCTATCCCAACAGAGCCTGTACGATTCGAATCCCCATAACATACATCTCGGTATGCAAAATCAAGCGCATCAATCATACACAACATCAATTCGCAACTCAGACCCTAGCCTCCCCCCGCCCACGCCTGCCCCACCCCAACTTGGCCGCGGGACCATCCCTCCCACCAATAAAACTGCCCCACCCAAACCCCAACAGAAAGAACACTCCCCAGTGTGATTCACGCAAGGGTGGATGTAGCTCGACAAACAAAAAGAAAAATGGTTGGCCCATCCAAGGCCGCACCCCGAACACCGTCAAGTGAATAGTATGCAACTGATTAACAGTATTTACCACCAGGACCCTGGGACAACCCCAAGAATTGAACAGCAAGTGTGCCCACAACACTATGATATGCCCTGTCGGAAGTTCAACCTGAGGCGTCCCATAAGTTCAGTGTAATCCCCGTCGGCATGGGGAGTAGGGGACCGAACTAATCGATAGCCATGAACATCCTCAGTTCCGCCCCCCCCCAGTAGAGAGAGGGCCCAGCCTGTTCCCGTTGGGCAGTGAAGACCACCAAGGATAGAGTCAATCTAACGTAGGCATCAGGAGGGAAGAGTAAAGAGTCGCAGCCCTACACCCAGGGCCTCCATATCTACACTCCCTCCCTCCCAGGAACTATCATGTCATACTTATCAGTCAATGACCCCAATGAGTGGTTAGTCCTGGTCCTCCGGCAGGCCGCCCGCCGCTTCGTCAAGCAGGCGTTTCTCTGGGCTGTGGCGCCTCTCCCTGGTCCAGTCCCTTAGCGCCGACTGCAATGCCTTCGGGTCTGTGAAAATGTGAGAGCGGCCCTGCCTGTTCACACGAAGTTTCGCTGGATATAACATAGCATAGTCAACCCCCAGTTCACGGAGTTGTCTCTTCATGGGGGCGAACAGGCGTCGTGCTTCTTGGACCCGGATCGTGAAGTCCGGGAATAGCGAGATCATGGACTCCTCGAATCGTAGTGGTTGTTTTTCACGGGCCAGTTTCAGTGCAGCATCTCGATCCCGGTAGTTGAGCAACTTCGCTATGATCGGCCTAGGGGCCGCCCCTGGCGGCGGCCTCGGGCCCAGAGAGCTGGGCGCTCTCTCCACCACGAACATATTGGAGAACGAGTCCTCGCCAAGCAGGGTTTTCAGGAGCCTCTCCGTAAAGTGTTCCATATTGCCCGTCGGGGTAGTTTCCGGGAGGCCCGTGATTCGGAGGTTGCAGCGGCGGGAACGCGCTTCCAAGTCCTCCGTTTTGTCCTGCAGCACCTTCAGGACCCTGCCCAGCTGTTTATGTTCAGTGTTTAGGGCAGTCTGCGCTTCCTCCGTTTCCGTTAGTCTGCGCTCCGACATATCCAGCCTCTCAGCATGCTTATTCAGCCTTTCAGCCATACGGTCCATCCTATAGGACAGCGCATCCATCTTGGTGCCAAGAGATGTGATACCCCCTTGAAGATTCTTCTCCATGGCTAGCAGCATGCCGCGGATATTCTGGCGTGATTCTATGGTAGGCTGGTCCTGCTCCCTAGCACCATCCTCGATGGAAGCGTCGCTGGACTTAGACCTCTTCTGGTCGAACGACAGCTTCGGTTGCGCTCTGTCCACTCATCCCATCCTGACCACCCGTGAGTGTCTTCTCACTCGCGTCTCTGTGCCCGTGCGTGAGGGCAGCTGCAGCACCAATGCCGCGTCACCACAGAGGAGAGAGTGGGTGCCTCCCGGTGATGGCACCGGGCTCTCTCTCAGCTAGGGCAGTCCTCACTGGGACGGCACCCCTCCTGACTCACGCGGAGAGTGCCTAGTCTCGACCGTCCTGGCTCCGATAGCGCAATCCGGCGCAATAGCGCCCGCCTCAATCTTCTTAGTGGGCCCCCCCACGTCCCGGGTCCTGAAGAACAGGGTCACCTCCCTTCCAGTTAGGCAGTGTTTTCGCCCCTCAGGAGGAGTAGCACCACAACGACCCAGCCAGCCCGGTCCTGCGCCAGCGGCCACAGAGGGCTCAAGAGGCAGTAGGCAGCGTGCACCGGTTCCTCGCCAGGATCATGGCAAGCCAACAACAAGGGCCTCCTCGGCCCACTGCAGCATGTTCCCAAGACTGTTCACAGGGGGAGGGAAGGGGGGTCTCCGCTCTCACACGTCCCACAGGCCCTCCACCACCGAAAGGAGCAGCGAGCAGCCCCTGCAGCTCATCTAACACAAAATGGTGGCCATCTTCCAATCGGGGCGCTAAGGGATCGCAAGGCCCTGTAGTTCGTTGGGGGCAGAGGGCAGCACCCGCGTCGCGTGACCAACAGCTCCCCCGACCAGCCCGGACTCCAGGCGGTGCAGCAATGTCCCAGGTAGGTTCAGGGCACAGCCACCAGTCCTCTTCGCGTGATAGGCCCCGCTCCCCAAGGGTATCCAATGTGCAGGCCCGCGGCCAGGGGGAAGCGCCAAACTCTCGGGGCACAGCAGCGCCAGGCGCCCCTCCACTCACCGTGTCCCGGCCATGCTATATGTCGCCCGAAACCACGTGTCTCTATCCGCGTCGCAGCAGCGCCTCCCCAGGAGCGGCAGTACTCACTTCGGTCCCGCTTTAGGCGCCCAGGCCCGGCCGTCCCGCAGACCGCAGCCCCCAGCGGGCCCTTCGCACCGGGAGCGCCAGCGGCGCAGCACTCCAGCCGGGGGAAGCGTCGACGCCCGGAGGGCGCGACCACGCCAGGTGGGACTCCGCACCAGACACCACCGCAGTGCAGCGTGGCCGCCGGTTCCACACGCCGCCTCCACAGCCGCGGCAGCTTTCCCGCAGGACAGCCGATCGCTCGCTTCAGCTCGGCCCAGGGCCCGCTCGGCCCAGCGCCCACGGGGGTCCGTACGACGCACAGGGGGCAGCTCAATTTGAGGCGTCTCGCCCCTCCGAAGCCCCACGCAACCAGCTATCAGGGGATCGCCTCCCCACTCCGCAGCAGTGACTCAGTTGCAGGATAATTGGCGGATTTGTAGACGGTTTATCGGAGCTCGCGGCTCAAGCGGCCATCTTGGTTGCGAGCTAGCTCCGCCCCCGTATTTCTTCAATTCTTCTTGGATGGTTCTAAGAAGGGGTATTCTCATTCCACCTTGAAAGGGTGATGCGTCACCATTAGAGCTTTTAGAGACTCCGTCAGCTTCTCTGCTGATGCTCATCTACTGGTTTCTCGTTTATTTCGGAGTCTATCTGTAGGAAGGTGGAGTATTATGTAGTGATGCTGGCTAGTCTTCACTGTGCAATACTTTCACAATACCCCAAAGATGGTCCTTGGATTCCCAATAATCAATCCTTAGCTCAGTCCTGGTAATGTGGCAAAGAGCAGTCAGGCTTTACTAGAGAAACATGTGTTAATCATTTTAGAGTACCAACATAGACAATAAGTAATTGACACAACTCAAAAGAAATCCAACACCAATTTTTAGAAAATAAAGCAGATTTTTATATAAATTTAGACACCAAAATGAAGTAAATCAGATGAGTACAACCGGAGATATGGATTTTAGAAGCAATAATAGATCATTGCAAATCAATACTGCAAAACTTTAGCATTGCAGTCAATGGTAAAAAGCACTATTGACAGTTGGTTACTTGCAGGTCGAGTTGCGTGGAACCCAAGGAGGGTAAAGGTGGCGCAGATCCCAGGACCAAGCCACGAAAGTCAGTTCAATTTTACTTGGCTCGAAAAGCCCGGTTGCAAAGTTGTCCTGGCTGTCCGTGTGGCCGAACCGGGACCCGCGGTGGAGCTAGTTTTTACTGCTTACATGGCGGTGAGGAAACTGATGCAAAAAGTCGACAACTAGGTCACTGCCAATGTCGGAAGGAGGTGGTGCTGTGTTCCCTCGAGATGCAGTATCAAGTAAAGGTGGTGGTTGCCGGGCTGGCCTTGGCAGCTGTACGGGCAGCAAGAAGTTATTTCGATGTCTGAAGGTCCGGGGGAAAACGGTAGCCGTCTGAAACTTGCTGGAGATCAGGACTACGTTTCACACAATGCACTGGAGTATCTTCTTTTGGGTGATTCCCTTGGAGGGCCCGAAGGCCAGCGATTCTTTGGTTCCAGTACATTGTGTGCAGAGGACTAGTGCCTTTTGCTCTCAAAGGGGTCCTTCTGTTTGGGGGAACGGGCCTTTGGTCTGGGACGAGTCACAGTCATACAGTTCCAGGAAGGTTGCCACAGGTGCAGAATATCACTCCTTTGCTTTGTGCAGGTCCTGTTGTCGCAGACACAGGTCTCTTTTTTTGTCCTCTGTTGCAAGTCAGATCAGAACTGAGGTTCTGGTGTCAGGGGTAGCCCTTAAATCCCAGTTTTAGGTGTGTTAGGGTGTGGTTGCAAGTGGCCAATGGGCTACTAGCCCCAGAGGCTAATCCTCCCCTGGGGTGAACACTTCCGGGGGTGTGTGTGTCACCTTTTCAACCCAGAACCTTCTATTCTGCCACTTTTAAAAATGGCAGAAACCTTCCTTAGCTGAACAGCCCAGGTAGCCCACCCTAGAAGTGTGTCTAGCCTTCTGGGAGTGTACACCTGAATACCTAATTTCTCTGCCTGCCCAGGTGCAAATGTGCCTGGGGGCAGGCTGTTTCCTCCTTTGGGAGGCAGCCTAGTTACAAATCACAGCAGTTAAGGCTTTGAAGCTCCACGCCTTGATGTGCCACTTCAGTAGCTATCCTCCTTTTCGTCCAGGCCGTTGTTTCTGACTCCTGTGAGAGTTCACACCACCTGACAAGTGTTCAGATTCCTGTATTGGCAGCAGCTGCAGGCTGCTAGCCAGAGCGCCAGAAAGGCTGGGGCAACTAGGTGGCAACCTCTAAGGTAGCCACCTGGGTGCATGCCACATCGACCTCAACACGATAATCATGTCAGGGGTGAGGAGGCAAATTCTTTGATACCAAACATGATTTATTTTGGCAGTACCATAATGGAGCTGGCGACCTTGAGTTTGCTTGGGTGCCAGTCCATGTTATCCTATGGCCTGCTGACCACTTTTAGAAGTCTTTAATGGAAAAGGCCACTAATGGGGCATATACGCTTGCGCTTAGATGCCCGCACCTTTAATATAATGCACCCAGCCTCCTGGGCTCAGGAGGCCTTCCTTAGGGGTGACTAGCATATATCAAAAATAGTGCATTGACTTTGCCAGGAATGGTGAGGGCAAAGTCGAGTTTGAGCAGTTTGCACTGCTCCTTCAGTCTGCAATGGCAGGCCTGTTGTCAGTAGTTTACTTGGGTAACTCAGGGTGGCACAAACAGTTCTTTAGGCCGTCGTGACCCCTTTAATACCCATGCCCTGGGTACCACTGGAACCATATACTAGGGACTTATAAGGGGGTTAAAGTCCTTCCCAGTTGGGTTTGCCAGTGCACATGTCGGTTTTAGGGAGAGAGCATTGGGCCTGGTTAGCAGGCTTGAGTGCACTGTAGAGTTGAAAACCAGCATCTAATAGTTCAAAGGGGGACAAAAAAGTGGGGGGGACACCTGCAAAAGGGCCTGTTTTCTTACACTGTCCTTGTCTGTTCCTGTGGAACCTCCTTTGGTTCCTTCCTGGGACCTTCCTTTGGTTCTCCAGGCTCTTCAAGCTCCACCTTTTTGAGCGATCGAATAGCATTGATTTGAAGTTTCTTTCTTTTAAAGTCTGCTGCCTTCAGAACATCTGATTCATTGTTTTTGGCTTTTGGGATACCTGGCCGTGTGAAGAAGGCATCTAAATTTACTCTGAGCAGGTGGATCAAAGAGACCATTAAGTTGGCTCATCAGTCTTCTGATATCCCTGTTCTGAATTTGGACAGGATCATGAACTGCAACTCATGTCAACAGTGTATCCTTTGGAGGACATGGAGAAAACGTTTCCTGAATCGGTACTAGTGGATTTCTTGGTGGCTAGTCTGGTGGAGGAAAACGTGATCAAGGATTGTATTGTAATTGCATTTATATAGCGCTTACTACCCCTGACGAGGCGTTGAATTGCTTTTTCGGCGAGTACCACGCTACTCCGGAACCCATAAAGGATTAGTGGTGAATTAGTATAGTGAAATATGAAAGTAATTTGTGTGGTGGATATGTTAGTCAGTTATTTGGAGTGAGAAGGAAAGCGGAGGGATAGAAGAGGGAAAATGGTTTGCATTTATATAGCGCTTGCTACCCCTGATGGGGTGTCGAAGCATTTATTTCGGCGTGTAGCATGCTACTCTGGAACCCATAAAGGTTTAGTGGTGCATTATAGTGAAATAGGAAAGTAATTTGAGTGGTGGATATGTTAGTCAGTTATTTGGATTGAAAGGATAGTGGAAGGGTAGAAAGGGAAAGGATTTAGACTATTTTTTGTTTTGTTTTCTCTGGAGGGCATAGCAGTAGGAGGAGGCTTAGGATGAGTAAAAGGGATTTGGAGCAGGAAGAGTGTCAGAGGGAATGGTTTAGAAAGGCTTGTTTTGGGGAATCGGAATAGTAAAAGAGGTATGAGATGATGCAAGGAGGGGTAGAGTAGGGAAGAGTCTAGAAAGGGTTATTTTGGGGATCCAACATACAAGAAGATGCACGCAGCTCTAAAGAAAGCATATGCTGGGGCTAATTTAGCAATAAGAGGGGGTGTGGCCGGGAAAATGGCTGTCAGGACGTAGCTTTCAGAGCTCCCGTTCTGGCCCTGCAGCATTCTCGCTAGTAGCTGCATTTTGGGCCGCCACATGGATTGCTGCTGCTGCGGGGGCCCCTTGTAGACTCTTTGGCAGGTGGTGCCATGACCGTGGGGCCCCTTGCCCCCGGGGGACATCGGCAGTCTGACAGAGGTCTACTGGAGCACGGGACCTGGAGCGCTGTCTACTGGGCCCGTAGCATACAGAGGATCCCTGGGGCTGTGGATTAGGGCGGTGGAGTCGGGGCCAGTGTCTCAGAGTGTGGTGGATTAGACTACACTGTGGGTGGCCTCCCAGCAGCTACCAGAGGTGTGGGGAAGTCTCAGAGTGGCCACGCCAGACTCATACAGGCAGCAGATTGTGGTGCCATGAGCAGGAGCTTCTGAGAGGGCTTCGTGCTGCAAGACGCGGCTAGCTGACACCACAGAGGAAGCGGCGGTACCTGGGAGAGAGGCTGCGGCCGGTGGGGGTACGCACAGCGCCATATCTGCGAGGCCTGTGGGCCTCGGCCCTGCACCCCGGCCCTGCACCCCCTGAGGTTCTGGAGGGCTCTGCTGGATGCAGCCGGCCCCCTGGGGGATACAAGAAACTGGCAGGAGCGGAGAGCTCCGATGCGCCAACCCCACAACGGGGGCCTGTAGTGCCTTCGGGGACTGCACTGCGAGGACCGGCCAAAATTGTTGACGGGGAGCTGGGCCCTACTGACCAGGAGTCTGATATGCTGGGAGCATACTGTGGGAGCCATTGCGGTCCCTGAGAGCCTTTTTGCTGAGAGGCGGAGGGGCCTGCTGCCGTTGCTTTCGGCCTGGTGAGCTCTGGTGGGTTGGGAACTGAGATTGGGCCAGAAGAGGCGTTATCGTACCCCGCTCCTCCCGCCCACCCCCCCCCCCAAACTAGGCCATTGACTAAATTAATCTTGTGGATATGGTGTGGGGGAACCACTGAGGAGACGCCCTCCCTCTTTTCTGGATCCTGGCTGTGGTGGATGAGGCTGTGGTCAGTTGAGGGGCAGGCCAGACACTAGAGACTGGTGCAGTGAGCAAATGTGACAGACAGCTGGTGGACTGCTGGGTGGGGATTTGTCTGCTGGTACTGCCCAGGGACTGCTGTGCCTAGAACTCGATCTCCCCAAGCACTGGAGCCTGAGGGCGAGCTAAGGGGGAGACCTGCCTGACCCTGCCACATGGGAAAAAGCTGGTGAGTGCGGTAACGCCTTTGGAGGCACATAGAAGCGGCCAGTGGAGGCAGAATCTGGACGGACTGTGAGGTGCGCACATGGTTGTGGCATGATGGGGAAAGACAGTACTCAGCGTAGGGCTCAGCAGACCAAGATGGACCAATACACAGCCCCAGGGACAGGTGCGGTGGGGGACTCCCCCTGCAGTGGATCGGATGGGGGGGGCCCGTAGGAGCTCAGATATTGGCTGCATTTGAGGCATCGAGTATAACTGTTCAAGCTAAGATTGAGGCTGTATCACAAGATGTCGGCCTGCTGCCGATGGACCTCCGTAAAGTGGCAGAAAGATCGCTGGCCTCAGAACAGGATGTAACTAAGCTTCAGGAGAAGTTCACCGCTTTGCAGGCTGAACTGTGTGATCTGATGACCACACTGGAGAACAGGGCCGAGGACGCAAGGTGCAATCCAGGCGATGCAATCTCCGGTTTGTTGGCTTTCCGGAGGGTGTGGAGGGACAGACCCCAGAACTTTTTCTTGAGCGATTGGTTGCATCGACATGAAGCAATTTGTGAATAAACCTACATACTCAGTGGTTCATCTGCATGATACAATCTTTTCCAATGGATGTATCAAGGTTGTAGAGGTTCTGAGCAACACCTGGTCGGATCATTCTACGGTGTATTTCTGCTTGTCATTGGAGCATGGCCCCAGATGCAGAAAGGCTAACGCTGCACTTCCTTATTGTAACTGGGCCAAGGTTAAGACTATCCTTAATAACACGGCTCCGGTGCTCTCTGGTAATTTTGAAGCAGATGCACTTGTAGTTAATGCCTCGTTAGGTAATATGTCCGACCAGGTGGCCCCCATTAGATCAGGTTTGGGTGGTCAGCGACGGCCATCAGCTCCTTGGTTTAATGAGCAGCTTAAATTAATGCGCAATATGGCAAAAAGCTTGAGAGAAAGCTTGGTGCAAGCTTTATCTGCCAGAGGATAAGGAGTGCTACAAACAGGAGCTATCTATTTATCACTGAGACATAAAAATGCCCAAGCTAAGCACTTCACTGATGAAATCACAAGGTCTAATAATCTACCTAAAGATGTCTTTAAAATTACAAAGAAGTTTACCAACCCCCACACTCTCTCTCAGCCCTTGGAAGCCTCACCAAAACTCTTGTCCTCAACTCTCAGACTTTTATGAAAACAATAATGTGGGCATTGTTGGGTCCTTGAAAGCTGCTGGTGCTAACAACAGCACTGACTCTAATGGGTCAGATGTCCAAGGAGTATCCACTGCCACTAATAGCAGTGTGCCAGTTTGGTCTCTCTATCAGCCCTTGACCGTTCCTCTTCCACTTTCTTGCTCCCTTACAGAGTATTCCCCCATTTAATTGGAGGATTCTGATCATGCCCTTAGAACCTGTAAGTCTAGGTCCCCTGATGACTCATGCCCTCCCCGAATCTTGGGTGCTAATGCAGAGGCCATAAACCCCGCCCTGAATGTGTTGATAAACAACTCATTGCGCCAGGAATTTGTCCCTAGTTGCTGGAAGAACGCCAGGTTGATCCCACTGCTCAAAAAACCTTTGGCAGATAAGTCTGTCCTGTCCAACTACAGGCCGATTTCCCTTTTACTGGCCTTTTTTAAGATCCTTGAAAAATTAATCAACATCCAACTCTCCAGCTATCTCAATGCTAACAGTTGCTGCACCCTTCACAATCAGGCTTTCGCCCTGGACACAGCACTGAGTCTGCTTTGGTTGAGATCTCAGACACTATTAAAATGGCTGTGGACAACGGAAAGAAAGTGGCTTTGCTGCTTTTAGACCTTTCAGCGGCATTTGATATAGTCTCCCATCCTATCCTGATGCAATTATGGCATAATTGGAGTGAGCACAAGCAAGATAGCCTGCACACTTCAGGTTATTGAGCCCGCCGGTCCCTCCGAGGAAGCCCAAATTGGGAATTAACAGTTATAGGTACATTTGACCTGTCACTAAGAAGAAGGGTGAGTTAATTACCTACCCTATCGGGGTACCTACAAATAGCATATTGGCACTATCTATAGGTCCTGAAGAAGGCTCCCCGACCCCTCTGGGCGATAGTAAGGGCTGAAACATGTCGACCTTTCACATGGACAACAAGGTGCAGTAGAATAGTAACATTTCTACGAGTGCACCGCCGTATCTTTTTTAAACTTGCTGCATCTCCAACCGAATAAAGTTTGTTGGGGAAGGAGTGGGTAGTAATTTTAACTCACTTCACTCCAGTTCACACTATCACTGAACGCTACTGATACTACACGTTGGTCTACCTCCAGGTGGAGGAAAGCATATTGTCAAAAAAGACCCAATGATTATGCTTTCACGTTTCAAGAGAAGCGGAGAATCAAGATATACCGCTCTACCACTCCTGTACGTGAATGAGGGTTTTTAAGTTGGTTATCACACCCGACCCTGGTTTTACAGGTACAAGTGATCCATTCTCCCTTTGATTATCTAAACATAAGAGACTCCAGTTGGTGCAGAATGCTGCAGCTAGGCTCCTGCTCAACATTCCTAGGAACGTCTCAGTTCAGCGACATCTTAAAGAGTTACATTGGCTTCCCATAAGGGCGAGAGTGAAGTTTAAGGGACTGATGCTTGCCGATAGAGCTTTCTATGGTGTTGCCCTAAATATGTATCCAAGCGACTCCCCCATTATCATCCTTCCAGAACTCTTCAGTCGGCTGATGCATTACTGGCTATTGTGCCTAAGATGAGGTGGAGAGGCACTTCCTTCTCAGCGCAAGCTGGAATGCCCTTCGCTTGCATCTTCATGCGACCAGGGATGCGGGCTTTTTTAAACGTAGCCTGAAAACCTGGCTTTTTAATGAGGCCTTTTAGATTTTGTCCCTCTAGTGGCAAGACCAGGGGTCTATTGTACCTGTAGCACTGGGACACACTATAGAGTAGCTGCGCGCTTTACAAGCACGATTTGATTTGTTCGATGCTGTCGATCCTTTTTGTGATTGAAAGGGCATATTGCGCCTTGCGGTGCCCCCTCTCTTCCCCCCCTCCCCGGCAACCCCTCCCAGGCGATAATCGCAAAAGTACTCAACTACAGGGAGAAAGATGCCATGCTGCAGGTGATCCGACAGGATGGGGATGCTGCATTTGAATGCGATCCGCATTTTCCCAGACTACACGCGACAGGTGCAGCAAATGCGAATAACCTTTGGGGAGGTGAAGCAAAAGTTGAAAACAATGGGGCTGGGTTACATGCTATTCTACCCGGCGAAGATGAAAATACTCCATGCTGACAACGCGCATTTCTTCACTATACCTGAGGCGGTGTTGGACTGGAGATACGGGGGATGGTTGGATCTTGGCACCAGTCCACTGTGGATCCGTAGACTGAACTCAGAGTGCATGCCGCTCGAGCCCGGCGGGGAGATGCAGGCGATGGGGTTAAGGGGCACCTTATCATCCACCTGTGTGGTGGTCTGTCAGGATGGTACGTTGGATCTAAAGAGACAGCTGTCGGAGAGAGAGGAGATGCTGGTGCTCGTGGAAGCGGTGACTGGCACCAATTGTGATGAGAACGTAGCTGATGTGTTGGAGGACACCCCAAAAACGGGAGGGGCCTGATGCTATGCTGACTCAAAAGGACACTGGTACCCCTCTGCACCGGTTGAACGCGGTGTTGACATTTATTATGGCTTTAATATGTGTAATCTTAACTTGGAAAGGTTCCTATTGCTAGAGAATGATTTATTAATGCCCTGGCTTGGATTCCTCCAGTTTAAGTAAGAGGTCCTTGAGTTGTGTGCTGCACTTTGATCCACTGGGTGAGTTGTAGGATGAGTCAAATAGTCACTTGCCTTTTCTTTTTATTATGAAGCCATTAGCCATAGAGTTGCACTGGTCATGAGAGGAAGGATTTTTAGGTCAGTTCACTGAGGGTCCTAATACTCATTAATCATTGCATGTAGTTCCTTTTTTGGGCACACTGCTACTGACATGGTGTGCTTAGTGTTTTCGTTTTGCTTTCTTCATGGTGGTCTTACAGTTTCTGGAGTGATGTTTGAGTGCAATCATCTTTCTCTTGCTGTTGAGTTTTTTTCCACTATCTTTTATGGTTCCTTCTATTTGACGTTTGTAATTTTACATCTGTGGACTAACCTGGCTTCTTTCATGGGGTGTTTGTTGAGATGGATTTGGAAGGGATAAGTTTATCAACGTTGGTTGCTAGACTAGGGTGGAAGTGTTAAACTGTTATTCGCGAACTGGTTGTTAAGGGGTTAGGTAGGGCAGAGCTCATGAAGCAGATGTCCGTTTCCCACCATAAAATTATGGTTCTGAGTTGGAGTAAAGCTTGACCAGCTTTCCATGCTGATTGTGGGGGTGGGAGTGGGGGGGGGGGCTGAAGGATATGATGATCAGTCTCCATGACAGGGTGAGAATCAGATGCTGACATCATGATAGCAGTGGCAAATAGTGCATGTGGTGTGTTGGTGTGAGTACTAGTTGAAGAAGCTTATTTCATCTTTTTTGAACCACAGCTCCATTAGTTCAAGGTTAGAGAGCAACCTTTCTCTTGGTATGAGTTGGGTTTATCAAACCAAGTATTGAACTCCTCAGGTTTGTAACAATTTGGATACTGTAAGGTAACAAGAAGGGTCATCAAAACTGTATTGTTTATACAGGTCTGTAGAAAAGAAGGAAGGCACATGAGAATGTTGGTAAAGGTTAGCATTGGGTAAATATTAATTCACATCGAAGTGTTTGAAAGTCCCCAGTCTGTGCAATCTGAAGGGCTTCTTTGTTGGCTATGGCTAGTCCTACACTGATCATTTGTAGTTGGATGGTTCGTTTGGAGTGTCTTATGCTAAATGGGAATGTCTTCATGCAGAATAGGTAGTGAATTTTGTTTCAGGCACAAATAGTAAGTATGTACCAGACTAGTATAAATCTTGGATGTTAGGGTATTTTTGTTCATTGATATAGCATTTAGGTGTTTCCAAGAGAGTAAGTGAGGGTGTTTTGACAGTTGATAAGTGGGTTGGTAGATATGTTAGAGATGTGATGGCAAGAGGGAGTTTAGGCAAGGGTTGAGGTCGGAAGCAAGCATATTTAGTAAAGATTTTACCAGGTTGAGAGGTGATGGGAAGGTAGGTGTCTCTAGTAGAAGTCTGAGTGTCACAATCCTGGCCAGGTTATTGGCAGCAGCACAGTTCAGTTTGTTGTATTAGTCCATTTGATTCCTTTGATGTGATATTTTCCCTAGATTCCTATAGTTTGATATTGTTTCAAGATTTCTTGGACTTGGTGTTTTCCCTGGATTGCTCTTGTCTGGCCCGGCTGTGCCCCCTCTCACCCCCTGGCCTGACCTTTGTCATTGTTTCTTCTACTTTTTACATTTCCCTGGATATCTCTGACTTGGTTTACCTGGATTCTTCTGTCCTTTTTGTTTTTTTAGGTCCCTTAGTTAACATGGATATTTACTGTATGTGGCTAACTGAACAGATGAGCCTACTGTCCTCCTGTCTTGTGACCTAGTGGATGCCCTAGCCTGATTCACACCAGACACATTTAACATCATTTTCCATACTTCATAATGTTGTTTATCAGTCTGACAATAAGAAAGAATGCTGTAGCAGAAATCTATGTCAGAACAGGAGGCGAGGGTTATGCTTATCTTCCTTTGCTTTATTACCAGTTTCTCAAAACAGCAGCCATTTTAACTTTTCAGAAAAAAAACTATTTTCCCAAGAACATCCGGGAAACCATCAACAGATCGAGTACTTCCTTAGTGTCTATACCTCCGGGTCCCACATAGTCATTCTGCACTGCCTGGACTCCCTCTTTTCTCCTCTGCTCAGCAGCCAGTTAAGTACTCTTTCTGTTTCTCTGGGGGGTTTCGTCTCAGTTTTTCTCAGAGAATGTATAATGCATTACTATTGCTAAATTTGAATGTTTGTGCTCTGCCTCCTGGCGGTATCGTCCTTCTTGATTTTTTTTTTTTTCCCTTTTCAGAGCCCTAATCTGGCCGCGGGACTGCTATCGCGCTCCTCACGCATTCAGGGCTTGTTTTACAGCACCCAATGTGTTCTGCAACCACTTGCGGGCACTACTCTGCGCATCTCGCTGGCTCCGTACAGCACGTCTCATTCACCTCTTCACAGCAGGAGAGCGTGTTGCCGGAGCCCTAGAGCCTTGTCCTCCTCTACCAAAGGGTTACGCCCGGTCAAACGGGTCTGTATTTTCCCCATACCTGATTGTCCTCGCCCCCGGCGGGGTGCTGTACGTACGAGCACTGCTTATGTTGATGCCCCTTTGGGGCGATATTGCACCGCATCTTGGGAAAGTCTCGTTAGTTAGGACACGCCCTTGACAGCGGAGCCCTGTTATAATAAAAAGGTGTGTGTGTCCTGGGATAAGGCCCACCCACATAGTCTGGATCTCCCCAGCACCCACCCATGCACACACGTGTGTGCTGCCTCAGACCTACAGACCTACACCTCGTGTGTTACACTCCTGCTCACATACTTTCTCACATTTAAAGTACTCCTCCCTCCCCACAGCCTATTGCTATTACTAGGAACCTCTTTAGTATTATCCTGGGCATAGGGACCTTAACTGGTCTGACATAGAGACACCAGAAAACACCTATGAGGAGGAGGATTCCCTTGTTTATTTGCAATGGGATTCAGATTTTTGAGGCAGCAGATACCTCAATTTATAGGGCTGTAAATGATCTGATGGGAACTATGGAGCAGCGCCTCTCCAATAGAATTGCCCTGGAGTGCGCCATACTTGACAAGGTAAAGGCCCAGGTACCTGAGAAGACAACCCCCCCCCCCGTAGAAGCCCCAGGGGACGCACCCCCTCCACCCTTAAAAAAGACATGTGAGGAAGGGGTGGACAGGGACGCATTTGTGCGTCCTAAACAGGCATTTCTAGCCAAATCCGTCCCACAGGAATCCGACCCCCTGGGGCCCCCCTCTTCACCTGAGCCACCTCGATCTGCCACTCTCGAACCCCAGGATGGCGATTTCCTCTGAGGAGGAGCCTGGTTCCTCGAGGCCTTGACGCCCGACCTCAGTCCCTTCACCACCTCAGGGAGGCGATTCGGATATGTTGGATCCAGACGACATTATTCACCCACGATCTGCGGTGTGGGCCCCAGGCGACATGGTCGCTAAGTTGGTCGCCTCCGCAAGCCCTTGGAAAAGGAGGCTTGAAACTGCCTCAGAGCAGAGTGCCCTCACCCTACTCTGGAGGGCAAGGTGGACCATACCCCCAACATCAACTCTAAAATGGCCACCTTTTTAGCAAAATACATGAAAGTCCTTAAAAAGGGCATAGACCGGTCATGGCGCTGGTGCCAAGACAAACCTTTAGATGCCATAGGGCCCATGACCAAAAAATTTCAGGACCCCGGATTTCCCCAGAGGTTCTCTCTAACTGGGCGCAGCGCACCATGATTTTTATGGTTATTGCAAACTGCGCCCTTTCGATGGAGCGATGGCATTCTTTACTTTTCAAGCTCAACCCCAAACTGAGAGACCTGGCTTCCTTGGAGGCTGGGGCAGTGGCGCAAGGGGGCCCCTTTGAGACCCCTTCCTCAAGCAACTTTTACTTCGTTGGATAAAGCACAATCTAATATCAAAAGAATTTTCACCCCATATGTTTTCCAGGCACCAGTCGAGGCAGGGGCTGCTTGACCGGCCACCCTTCATGCCAAAACCCTCCCCGGGGACAAGACTCCAGGCGCGGCCATTAATAAAATAATGCATGTTTCAACAACTTTTACCCGACACAAGGACAGCGCTTCAGAGGTCGAGGTGGATACAGAGGACAAGCAGGCAGCCCCAACTCAAACGGTGAGTGTCCTTCCCTCTGCTCAGAGCCAGGTGGGGGGGTGCTTGGCAAGGTTCCTCATGACCTGGGCTTCCATCACCTCGGATGTTTGGGTCGTGCAGACCGGTCAAGGCTTCCATATAAAATTCTGCGACCGCCTTTTTCAGGTTTCACACCCTCTCCCCATTCGTTTCTCTGTCCGCGACTCAGCTTTTATCGACGAGGAGGCCTTGGCGCTCCTACACAAAGGAGCCATCTGTTGCTCGGACCTGCATCCCAATGGTTTCTTTAGAAACATCTTTCTGGTTGACAATTCCTACGGTGGCTGCAGGCCGGTCATCAACCTCAGAGACTTCAACGAGTGGGTGGTGTACCGCCACTTTTAAATTAAGGGAATTCATCTCCTCAGAGATGTCTTGCTTCCATTTGACAGGATGGTGCACCTCGATCTGAAAGACGCCTACCTGTCCATCCCAGTTTTCCCTCCCCATCGCAGATTTCTGCAATTCTGGAGGCTCAAGCAGATTTTCAAGTTCACCACGCTCCCTTTCGGCCTATCGTTGGTGCTGTGGTGCTTTACCAAGGTGCTCAAGCCAGCGATAGTTCCTCAGGGCGCAGGGCATCCGCTTAATTGTCTACCTAGACGCCCTGTTTGTTGCTCTTGGCCCAGTGCCCCCCGAA
Organism: Calotriton arnoldi; assembly: GCA_963921515.1. Lineage (NCBI taxonomy): Eukaryota > Metazoa > Chordata > Amphibia > Caudata > Salamandridae > Calotriton > Calotriton arnoldi. The sequence goes on from CAWUFW010002095.1 coordinate 557,539, forward strand.
GCTGGTTTCCCAGCTTCAGATCTCAATAGATCTCTTGCTAAGCCTGGGGTTTCTAATCAACAAGAAATAGTCCCTTTTCTCCCCCTCTCAAAAGGCAAGTTTATTGGGTTTCGGCGTGAACTCCACATCTGCATCATTGAGCCTTTCTTCTTGGAAGATGGTCAAGATACGGCATGAACTGCGTCCGACACTGGGCAGGCCCCACACGTCACTCCGACAAATTACTCGCCTGGCTGTCCTCCTCCATCTAGGCAATTTTTCCGGGGCCGCTTCATTACCGGGCCTTGCAGCACCTAAAGGCACACCACCTGCGGAGGGGTTTCATGTACGCCCAATCAGTACCTCTAACAAAAGAAGCTAGAGAAGAGATCGCATGGTGGTTAACCCATATGGTGGTGGTGAACAAAAGAACAATATTAAGTTCTGTTCCCGATCTGGTCATCGAATCAGATGCCAGCAGGTCGGACTGGAGCACCCGTTGTGGGGAATTCTCCACAGGAGGAAGTTGGTCATTAGAAAAACAAAGTCTACACATAAACTGTCTAGAGCTCTTGACGGGTTCATTTGCGGTTCGCTGTTGGACAATATACAGGATCCAATCTTGCATTCTTCTAAAGATGTCTCGGCGGTGAGGTATATCAATTATCAAGTGGGCACCAGATCCCGAGTTGTGGCGGACATGGCGAAGGAGTTCTGGAACTTCTGCCTGGAGTATCACATTTCAGTCACAACGGAATATCCCCCAGGCCAAGCCAATCGGGTAGCGGAATGGCACTCGAGGCCGCTTCACGACTCCAGCCTGTGGAAGCTGGACTCTCAGGTCTTCAGGTTGCTCTCAAGCCTTTGGGGACCATTCTCAATAGACCTGTTTGCGCCTCGTCTCGACCACCAGCTTCCCCGATTCTTCAGTGGGAGACCGGACACACAGGTGGTGGACACAGATGCATTTCTCCAGGACTGGAGCCGGGAATGGGGCCTTCTCGATGATCACACGGTCCTTGGCTCAGGTCCACTGCATACACATATTATGTTGAATCCTGACCAGACCCGCATCGCCTGGTATCAGAGGGTTCCCTCCAGGTTATGGCATGGTGGATTACAGGCAACGCTGGTTGCTCCCAGTCCTTTCGCGACAGGCTGAGTTCCTCCTGTCCAATGCATGGGCGGACAGTACCATCAAACGATACCGTTCTGCCTGGACAAGATGGGGTTGTTGGTATCTGCGACGGAACCTGGATCCTGTGGTCGCTGATATAGTGCAGGTATTGATGTTCCTGTCTGACCTGGCAGAGGACAGTCTGGCCTACCACTCAAGTCAACGCAGTTAGATCTGCCATTTCAGCAGGGCTTGATCCCATAGATGGGGCCCCGGTCGTGGAGCACCCGTTAGTTTGCCGGCTGTTGCGTGACATCCGCCCTTCTCTGCTTCCTGAGCCACGAAATTCATTTCTGTGGGACGTAAATCTAGTCCTAAACCTTTTCCTGTCCTGGCAACCGAGCAGGTACCTATCCAAAAAGCCACTTTCTGCCAAATTGGCAATGCTAGTTTGCTTGGTTTCTTGTAGGCGGGTCTCGGATGTGCAAACCTTAGACATTTCTGCGAGAGTGTTTTCCCCAGACGGGGTAGTCTTTACCGTGAGTCGCCGTACCAAGTCGCATACTCGTATAATCACTTACCCGGCGTTCCTGGACTCTCCCAAGTCATGCTTTTTGTGTTGCCTGAGGCCATATGAGGAAATGATTCAATAGGTCCGCCCTCCTGGCGAACAGCAACTCCTCATTACATTAAAAAAGCCATATAAGGCGGTATCCTCCCCCACTATAGCTCAGTGGGTCCAGTGGGTCATGCAAGAATCTGGCATAGATACTAAGCAGTTTGGAGCACATTCCTCAAGGGGAGCTATGGCCTCTAAAGCCTTTTCTTTGGGAGCGCGTCTGGAGGACCTGATGCACGTGGCAGACTGGTCCTCGGACTCGACCTTCAAGAGATTCTACTTGTGTTGGAGGTGGCTCACTTGGTGGTGAATAAGCTTTGGACTAGCATAATCCTTGCCTCCAGTCCTGCCATAGAATGAAAATTTGCTGAACAACTTGAATGTAAGTTTCAATTCTATTAAGGACACGGAGGCGAGGATTATCCCACCGGCAATCATCGAGATGTGGACCCTCCCTGTATCATAGTAAGTAAGGCTGTTATCAGTATGCTTATTACAAATGAATTGTATTGATGTCATGGTATTAAAGTTCTCTACCTTAATAGAAGTGTATGTTACCTTGTGACCTGTTTATATAAAATACGGTTCGAAACGTTTCTGACATGGCGTGTCTTTGCAGGAAACGATGGATCGAAACGGGAATCGTGATATTGAACTGATGGCATGATTCACGTGAAGAAAGAGGGAGCCCAGGCAGTGAGGAAGGACTATGTGGGACCCTAAGTTATGGACACTAAAGAAGGACTCCTAATCTGTTGATGGTTTCCCTGATGTTCATGGGAAAATAGTTTTTTTCTGAAAAGTTAAAATGGCTGCTGTTTTGAGAAATCGGTATTGAAGCGAAGGAAGATGAGCATAATCCTCGCCTCCGTGTACTTAATAGAATTGAAACTTACCTTCACGTTGTTTGGCAAATTTTCATTTCTGTTAAGAACAAAGGGAAGAGGCTCAGTCATAATTGTGATGGTTCACTCCCATGTTTGATATTTCATACCTCATAAAAATGTCTTCCGTTCCATTTATTTCCTCGGATATGTGTCTCAAGCTTTATTATGAACAACTGCAGTTACCCATGGCACTTGTAAGAGAAAATGTAATGTCCACAAGTAACATGACTTTTTGGGCCTGTTTCAGGGGCTGTCAGAGTATGCAGCATGCCAGTCCCAGGCTTTTATGAAAGGAACAGGAACTTTTATATCAGGTAATACTCCATTCCAACTTGAGGGGGATCAACTACAGGGTCTAGGCACTAAACAGGAACTGCAAGAACACTAACGGCAGACTTAAGACTGAGTACTTGATTACACAAGAACATCCAAGAAGACATCCAAATACACAGATGGTTCAGATATTTTTAATTTACCATATAGTACTAATGTGATTAAACTGCAAAGCTTACTAAGAAGAGGTGTAAAATCTAGACTACACCAGGGTCATTCGTACTGCAGAGTAAATTTCTGCATCACCCATTAGGCAAAAGAAAATGTGGTACATGAGGCCGTAGTGCTATTTTAGGGAAGTAGAAGTGCTTTTCTTTAGTTGGAAAGTGAGCTGGACAGGGTGAGATTTAAAGTTGAAAGGGAATGGGTCCTAATTTTCTCCATTGTTCATATTAGAGCGCCTCTCTCTTCAATAGAAATGTGTTAGTAGGAACATTGCAAATCTTTAAATTTGGACTTTTATTGAAGAGGGAGAAATATCAGAAGTCTGCATGCTTTGAGAGCACATACATAAAATAAGTTTTTAATCAAATGCAATTATTTGTTGTTATTGGGCTACCAGTGAATGATGTTGTTTCTGGGGGTTGTTGACAGAAGAACACATCCTAGGCTTCATTTTACTGGTTACCATCACTATACATCTGCTGTGCACCGTGGCTACTGTTTCTAGTGTGTTTAGTGAATAGTTTTCTGGTTCCCTCCTACAGATGGTATCATGCAGATTTGGGATATTTTATCTCTACAGTAACTTCATCTGCATTTGGTGTTCCTGAAGGGAACCTCTTCCTTTTAATATTTATATTTAGCATCTGTTTACACATTGTGCTCTGTGCAGTGTTCCCTGATAATCTATCAAAAGCAGGTCTTCTTGGCAAGGATAAGATTGTTTTGCTGGTGTATAGATAAGACCTTATTCCTGAAACAATTCCAGACTCCAGAATGAATAAGACAGTACTGTAAGTTTGTCAGAAGCAGATTCAATTAATGGAAAGGAACAACAGCCCAAATTGTAGAGACAAGGTACCAAAAATTGCTAGAAAAGTGTTGGAGACACGCTGGAAAAAATAGTAACTCAAACCGGGGTCCTCCGAGTGAGTAATAAGCAAACTAGCGAAGTTGCAAAGCATCATAAATCCAATTCAGTCTCCTTATGTAGTAGGTAACCTGGAAGACATTTTAGAGTGAAAAGGGAAGTGGCTTGACATTCAACTCGGGGGGGGAATGGCGGAGGGGAGATAATTCCTGCATACAGTCCAACTCAGAAATCCGGGCCTGGATTCTTTAAAAAAGTTCTCAGTAATGTGCAACTATGCTGATAACAATGTATACCTAGAATGTAAGCTTATGGCTCTTCGATCATGCATACAACATGACATTGCATGCATGCGAAACAGGAAATGGGACCTAGAGAGGGAGCTTGCCATGGCTCTGAGCTAGAAAACGGCCAGGGAGAAAAGGACACTGAATGCAAAGACACTAACTAGGCACAAGCTCTTTCCCTCAGATGAGCCGGCGAACACTACAAATATCCCCAAGTGAGAGTACATACAAGACGGTCTTCTGACCGCCTGTAAATTCTTAACTTAATCCGAAGTAGATGACTCGCAATTCTCTCTATCCTAATCAACTTCCAAAACAATATATGGGTTAACACCATATCTGTATGCAATACAGTCATGAATGGCTGACAGCTTGTTTCAGATCTAACTAGGGAAATTGAAATGCTGACTCTATAGTTTAACCTGCTGCTTATCAATCCAAACTCTACCCCACGTTGATTACCCAGTATTCCTGCGTAATCCTCAGTATGCATTCTATCAATTTTATTTGTATCACAACTTAATTAATTACTCAAGTTATCTTGGGGAATTATCACAGATATCTTTTGAATTTCTTATTAGATGGACTAGCCTATAGAATACAGTCCCAAGATGCCTTCATATGTATGTGTGCTTTGTCAATAAACAGATATACAACCTCCAGAATGAAACAGTGTGCAAAGAAATATAGGCAAAAATATACATCTTGCATATCTGACATTGGGCCTCAAATAAGGGCATTGATTGAGGAGACTAGTCATGCATCAACAACTGATTCAGCATTAGTATTGCAGTGAACTATGCCACTTAAGACTATGAAAAGACCGCATCATCTCCTCACTGGATCATTGGCAACTTAAAGCTCTTTATTCCTTCTACTAGTGTAGTGTAGCTCCTATAGTACCCTCATGCAGGACCTGCGCATTTGGATAACATACATTGTGGGTCTGGTGGCAGACTGACTCTGTGCACCCCCGCCGAGTATGTTAGCCTCGTTTTGCATTAGCTAGCTCACAGTGCCACTAGAATCTCCTTTTATCAGAGAGATTAGTTTTTGGCAACCTCAGAACACAATAAACCCTGATTCCTCAGACTCGTGGAAACAATATACTACTTTTCACCCAGTCACTCGTGCTTGCTCATTTTGGTCTCAGAGAGATACACAGAAGAAACAGTAGAGCATGTTTACAATAAGAAGTTATTGTACTATTGTTCTTCTAGTGTAAAATATATGTGCTCCTACAACTGTTGCACAGTAGCAGAGATATAGGATCAGCAGTACAGTGAATAAAAAGGAATAGTACAGTTCTACCATTTTGCAATAGTCATGAACATATACATGAATATAAAATGCATTTATAAAATAAAGCACATACTCCTAAGATGCCTGTCTAGATGTACCTAAGTGTACCTAGCATGTGAGTAGGTGTGAAAGAGCCTAAGAGCCAAGAATCCCGCTAGGATTTAGTCGAACCCCATTACCTGAATAGTGAGAGTGTGGGACTTCGTCCTGGACTCGAGTTGGACACCCCGCAAGGGATAGTCAGACCACTGTCAGCTGGAGCGACTGCATGTCGGAGCCTCAGCGTCTCTGGTCAGTGTGTCGGCCTTGAAGTCTCGGTTCCCTCCTGCCTTCTGATAGCAAGAGGTGCTGTATTTATACAGTCCTTGTGCGTGTGTTAGCCATTGTTCAGTATGAGGATGACGGGGATTAAACCTTGTGCGTAGATAGGAGAGGTGAAGTATACCCCCTGGGTAGTGTTCTCATAAATTATTCATATGTGCTAAGGATGACGTCTTAGCAATATCGATTGGGGGAAAACCCTCCCTCTGCATGGAACTAGGTGAAAGGTTTAGTCCATAAAAGGCGTCAGTCCTTATAAGGCGTTACGTCCCTATAAGGCATTCTGTCCTTATTAGGAGTTATGTCCTTATAAGGCTCGTTCATATGAAATGAAGGGGAGATGATGTAGGGAAAGTGTACGATGTTCCCTGGACCTATATTAGGGTACCAATATGAAATATAACACCCACTCCTCCTAATACTCAACAATAATAATACACTATATGACTTAGACATTTGTAATGGTGTCAGTGCATAAGATTATCAATGAGTCATTTAAAATGTTTCTAAAAACGTTAAATTCATTTAAAAACTGTTTAAAAAACAAGGAGAGAAAGAAAGGTTCTCTTGAAATATGAATTTGTGTTATAAAGTTCCGCAAATCACAGTTCGAAATGAGTTTGATCACACAAGTTGAACTACTGCAAGTGTACTTAGAAGGCCATGCTTTGTTATGGAAAAGTGTCAATTTAAAAAAGTTTTTTGACGAAAAAGTTCTGAATTTGTTCCCAGCACACGGTGAGCCAGATTTAGATTCAACGTCCTGGCCGGGAGACATAACATTATCGCTGCCTGCTACAGCAGGGGACAAACACTGCAGTACCTCGCATAGCACGCCAAGGGTGCATAGATGAAACTCCTCGCTGCCAACAGCTGGTGTGGAAGCAGCCGGTGCTGAATTCGATACCTCGGTGCCAATGCTAGAGCTGAAATTCAATTCAGTCGTAAAAGGCAGCTGCGGTTCCTCAAGGAAGGCATGCGCCAAGATGGGAATACGCTGGGGACAGAGCCGTGCATGGGACCACATGGGTTCCAGCCTGGAGTCTAAGTCCGCTGGCGTCTCCGTTTCAGGTGTCATACAGATGTCCAACTCGCATTCTCCTCCGCAGAACAGGCATCGGAAGACAGGTACGATGCAGTCATCAAAGACTGGTCTGAAGGATAGGAACCAAGAAGCACTTAGTTCCCGTAGGCGAGGTGCACCCAGATGCTGTATCATGCGCTCACGGTAATATCTCTCGAGAGCTTTTGCAATCTCGCTGGCGGATGGTCTGTCCATTTTGCAGCAGGTAGACGATAATCAGGATTCCAGCTACAGCGAGCAGGATCAGAGGTAGACCCCCGAAAGTGCTTCCAAATACGGAGTGTATACAGTTAGGAATAATTCCGAGGATTGTCTGGAAGGTGCTAAGGAATCCTGACCCTATGGCCTTAAATAGGTGTACAATACCGCTCGTATCTGACATGTTAAAGATACGTCCCACCATTTCTCCGAAATGTAGGGGGCAGTTAGTTCGTATAAGCGCCTGTATCTCTGTCGATTTGAAGTTCGAAGGTTTCTCGTGCGGATGTTAAGGGTACGGTCTGCTGTAAAAGCATGGCTTTCATTCTGCTCAAAGCATCAAACTGTATAAAAGAAACATTCAGTGAAGGCCATAGCGGCGCCTCCCTGACTGTATTTGTCGGAGGAAACAATACTTGCATACAGCAAGTAACCCTGGTGTTCACGGTGACCAGATAGGCAATGCCCGGAAGCATGCCACAGCAACCTTGATCGTTCAGCATCAAGTAACTCCCATTCGAAAGTAACTCAAATGCTGGCGTAATCACGACAGCTGGAGTCCCTTTCATGTGGCAAGATAGATTCGCAATTGAACCATTACAAGCTCCGTGCAAAATAATATCTTGGCACATGAGAGAACCGCTTAAAGCGTTCTTGCAGTTAGTACCACTAAGAAACACTTCCTGATCCCCACTCCGGCATCAATCTATATGGTAAATCCCAGGATTTCTTAATGTATTCCTTACCCAATTTTTCATATCTGCCTGCCTTTGCTCAAGGCAATAGTGAAACTGAAAGGTCGTGACCGGGAGAGTGATTTGGCCATGAAGTAGCCATTCTGTTGATGGTAATTCAGCAACTGTGAATGGTAGCCTATCCAGTTTTTCAATTTGCAGCATTGTATATTTAGCTCCCCTTTGTGCCATTTCTATCTGTATATCAGTTAGATTGTATTCTGAAAACAGAGACGTACTGTTAATAAAACGCCAAGGCACAAAGCCTGCACGCAAAGATTGCAGCGTCCAGCTTAATAACATAATAGAACGTAACTGAGATTGGCCGTGTTGTAATATGGCTAAATCGTGTTCCAATATGTCAATAGCAGAAGATACAATGTTGCCCAATGAATATATCCTGGAGGACAAAGTTGTTAACCCATTGTCTACCACAGCTAAAGCCTTTTCTAGGTTAATACGGTCTATTTCCCGTATTCTCTCTGTGGCTTCCTGTTGGGAAATCTTCCAAATTTCATTATAGGCAGCATAAATGCCTGCATATATAAAACGTTTTTGACGTTGTTTCCTGGGTCCTAGTAGAAAGTCCCTAAGATCCATGTCATGTGAGAGTAAAGATAAGTGTTATTTCACTTCTGCAAGTGTTGAGGTTTCTAGCCACAACTTCCCAACACTATAGGATGTCACTACCCCTGGATGTTCTCTCTGTACATAACGTGGGTCTGGCCTATGGATGCTGAGTCCCTCGGTGATGTTCAGGAATCGCTTATGACATGTGTTCGTGTCTAAGGGCCAAACCACCCACTCCTTCCAATTTGGGTCTGATCTATTGCACTTTAGTATGTCATCTACAGTTGCCCCTTCATTTGTAGTCGCATTCTGCCACCCCTGTATTGGTGTTGGAAACCTTGGAGTGTTCAGGTCCTTGATCTTGGCTAGTCCAAGACAGGATGTCTGTTGCACAGTAGCATTTAAAAAGATCATCTGCTTTGGAAAGAGGCATGCTCTAAATAGTGCCTCTGTACCCTGGACTTGCCAGTCCCTCGAACCCCAAATTGATTTTGAGTCAATTTCGTCTTTCCATAGGTTGAAACCCTGTTTAGACAATTGGGCCAAAAAGGAAGCAGAGTAAATCTGTTTAGTGTTAGTCAACATAATTTTCAGTGCTGATGTTGGTGCAACCTTATAGTAATATGAGGCTGGATCTGTGGTGTTAAACCCTGAAAAGTATGCAAATTTCTGTGCAAACGCTTGTGAACTACTTTTTGGTGGTGTTGGGCAATGTTCCCACTGATGGTACTCAAAAACATTCCTAGCTGAAATGGATTTGTGCAGGAAATTATGACCATAATGTTGGTAACAGTACAATTTGTCATAGTCTGAAGAACCCTCTAACATTTCATTATTAGAAAATGCAGCAGTTTTCTCTAAATCAGACATCATGTTATTAACTGTTTCAGTGTCCCATTCATCAGAAAATGTACTGGAGGTAATGAAATCACTTAATGATATTTTAAATACATGATTAATTTTTAAAAGTTCGGTCGGGCCGAATATGTTAAAATCAACCTTGTCCCATACTATCGGATATAGGAACTGCTGTAATGTTCACTGATGACAAGTCTTTCTTCACGATGTGATGATGTATGTGGCTTCAGTAGGATGTTGACCTTTTGGGCTTTGGAACTTTGTTGAAGATAGTGTCCATTAATAAGCATACTAAAAGTTAGTACTAAACCGAGCCAGAAAAGAAAAAACAATATCCCAGAAATTACCCAGAGTTCAATCCAAGGTGATACCAGGTATGTCTTTTGAAGAAAGTGAAAAAAGTTCTTTAATTGTTGCTTGAATGGTGTTTTGGCTGGCGTCGTTTCCGGCTTGCTTGGATATAGAAAGAACGTATCAAAGTTAATGAAGTAGCCAGAAGCAGTTTGATCAATTGTAGGAATTGCATCAGGATTAGTTGAAATGTTATTTTCCTCTCGACGAGGCATGTTGACGTAGACGTCTGTATTAGGTCTATTTGCAACTTGCGAATTATTCTGATTTTCATTTTGAATTTGAATGTCTGGTTCAAGTGGAACAAGTTCCATCGCATTGTTGCTTAGTCCTTCATTCCTTACAGGTGGCTCTTCAAACGTGATGAGTCTTTCTGTTTGAACTTCTTGGATTGTAGCTAGAGGAGGGCGTCTGCTACAGCGGAGTCCACGAGGCCTACTGTTTAGTATCGGCCACATAGTGTGGTTTGATTAAGTCAATTGAGACAAATCTTTTCTCCTTTTTTCCGGCAAGAGGCGGGAGCAGCACAGTTCTTGTTCCGTGTACTGCAAGGACTGGTACAGGTTTTCTGTATAAAGGTCCAAATTCTTTTTTGTCCGCAATTTTCTGTGACCAGATCCCTGACTTTTGGGATCCAGACAGGTCTTGCCGTGACTACCTTGACTTCCTCAGTGGCGGTCTGCTTTAGAAGGACATTGCTTTGTTTTGTCCTGGATTCATTTAGATACTGTAAAACAGCCAAACGATCATGGATATCAAATGGTTTTTCATCCGCCACTGCGCCTTCACAATCAAGATCAGGTACCCACATTCGTGTCCCAAAGAGGACCTCATATGGAGTGACACCCCCTAAAGAGTTTCTTGGCTGGTTGTTTAAGCGCGCTGTACCCCATAAAGGTGTGTGACCCAACTACCGCCCTTGCCTAATACCCTAGCTGTTAAAGATTGCTTTAAGTCCCAGTTTTTTCTCTCCACAACCGAATTACCCTCAGGATGGTACGGAGATGAGAACCGCAATGCTACGCCCATTCCTTCCGTGGCCTCTTTGTAAGCCAGAGAGCTAAACGCAGGGCCGCGGTCAGAGTGTAACGTGCTAACTGCGTATGTGCCGATAAAGACTCGCAAATCTTTTATAACAGTTCGAGCGTCAGCCGAGCGCTGAGGCCATACCCATAGGAATCTGGAGCATGAATCCACTGCTACCATGATATACTTGTAAGCCCCATCAGTTTGTAAGGGGCTGCAGTGGTCCAGATAAACACATGCAAGAGGTTTGTCTGATTTCAGTAATGGTGTCTGTGCCGGGTGTGTAACGGTGGAGCCTTTCATCTGCTGGCAGATGTCACATTTCAAGACATAGACTTTAGTTTGCTTTGTTAGACCTGGCCACCAATAGCGCTGTTTCAACAAGGAAATAGTCGCAGTAACGCCTGTGTGCGCAGAGCCCAAACCCTCGTGTGCAGCTAGTATTAAACCTTGCCTATGATCCATATTTGGTATTACTCTATCCCCCACTCCAGGAATTTGAGCATATGGAATGTTTTGTGCATCTAACTTGTAGGAGTATTTGAGTGGAAATTTTTTAGGTACTGCTGTGCTGCCTTTGCGTGAAGCGTTGACAGCTACCATAATATCTCTGTCTATTCTTGTTTTTGAACGAGTTAACGCAGCTATGGAAGCTGTGCGAACAGCCCCCTTTGCGGCTTCATCAGCCAATGAATTCCCTGCAACTTGAACACCATCACGTTGATGACTCAGTGTATGAATCACGTGAGTCCTCGGTAGCTCAGCTTTCAGCTCTGCTACCTGTTCCCATAGCATTTTATGTTTAATTGTGCCACCTTTCGCATCCTTAAACCCGTTTTGTTCCCAATGATGTAAGTACTCATTGTACGACTGTACACAGTAAAAAGAATCACACACGATTAGTGTGGGGAATTTGTGATCCGTATTTATAAGTGCCAGTATCAGTGCTTTCAATTCTGCCAACTGGGCCGTGCAATCTCCTAGAGATTGCGTTTTTGTGCAACTAGGATGGAACTTGTCATCACGCATGCGACCTTTAACGATGGCACATGCCGAAAAATATTGCTGCTTACTTCCTATGGCCGGTTGTGCAGATCCGTCAGTATAAATAATATATTCATACTGATCTAGAGGCAAGATTTCATTTGGTAGAGGATATTCTTGTTCGTATTGCAGGAATGCTTGTGTTTTTAAACTTGGATCAAATCTGTATTCAACGTCTGTTGCAGTAAGAGAATTAGCCCATTGTATCCATCTTGGATGTAACGCTTTCGCATTTGGAATGCTGGCCTTTGTAACAGCTTCTAAAGCCGGTACCGGGGTTACGACAATAATGCGTTTCCCCTGAGCCATTGCTCTTTCTCTTGCTACAGCAGTCTGAACGGCTGTCAGGATTTTTTCTGTTGAAGTGAAACGCATTTCTGCATTTGTGTACAGGTGTGATTTGTATGCGATTGGTACTGTTTCTCCTTCATTGAAGGTTAAGTAAGTGAACCCGCATTGACCCGCAATTATACGGATCACCAAGTGGCGTACGTTTACGCATGTTTGTAAGTGTTTGGAAGCTATCATGTCTTCCTGGCGTGAACGAAGAATATTAGTATGTTCTTGTGTCCAATTTCTGGCTGAAAAGTCAGGTTTTATTAAGTCGTAGAAAGGTTTTACCCTTTGTGCGTAATCTAAAATGTATGTTCTGCCGGAATTTAGGAATCCTAGTATTGATTGTAAATTTTTTAATGATTTTGGAGGCTGGAGCAGCGCACACTTTTCTAAAAAGTTTGCTGCCAGACTTTTACCTTCACTTGGCAGCTCATATTCCAAGAATAGGACATTGAGGTGGGCTATTTTCGATTTTTTTAAAGTTGAATTTGTAGCCCTCTGTGGCAAATCCCATAATAATGGTGCTTACCCTGGTCAAGTGCCTCACTAAGTCGTCGTCTGTTAGATAAATATCATCCACATAGGACAAGGCTTCTTCATCAAAATTTTGAAGTAACTCTGTTACTCTTGCTGAAAATACCCCGGGGCTATTCTTATACCCTTGGGCTAGTCGACAAAATTGTCGCTGGGACCCTAGCGCACTGAAAGCGGTCAGATACCAACTTTCTGGCGCTATATTTTGGCAGAAAAATCCATTTGAGATATCAAGTGTGGTTTTGTATTTTTTGCGCACAATGTTATTCATTAATGCGGCACTATGTGCATTTTGGACAGCTAATGTCTTTGTGCATGAGTTTAAATGTCTGTAATCTAAAACTAGACGATATGAATTGTCGGGTTTAGAGACGGGGAACAAAGGATTGTTCATTGGAGAGGTACATTTTTCAATGACCCGCTGGTATTCAAGTTGATCTAAGATCTCCCTGACATGTTTTTTAGCTTCTTGCTTTATTGGATATTGCCTCTGAGCAATAGGTGAAACTTTTAACGGGATCACGTGGTAGGTTTTGATCCAGCGCAATATTAGCCAACAGCATTCATACACCATATACTCACTTGGGCCCATACATTCATACTACACTAATACTTACGCTGGGTGTCAGATGTACTCTTTTATCAAAATCCCTGCTACCAATTACCTTCTGATTGAAGAGTAATAACTTACCAATGAATCCTTTGCTAATTGGGAAATTTAAAATGAGTGACATTCAATATAGTACATAATCCTGAAATAACCACTGAGTCAGGAAAGTTTAAAATGTTTATCTAAAGATTTAGCAGAGTAAAATACAGAGCCACATGGTACTTAATCGAAATACCCAAGAAAAAGCATAGAAATGATTTTGCTAATAAATGACGGTGTTTAAGGAAAAGAAGAGAATAGAGACAGCAGCGCAACTAAAGGTTGCAGTATAGTTACCTAAATGCGAGAACCAAGCCCCTTAGCCAAGGAATTGGAAAAAATAGGACCCAGGAAGGATGAAGAGCAAAGACTTCTTCCAGGATCAGGACAGAACCGGTGACCTCTCTATAACGACGCCTGCGCCGTTCCCCTCTCTGGTACTCGACTTCTCCTCGATTCTCCCGTGCCTTCCTTCTAATGGCCTCCGTCGCCCCCTCCTCAGGACCTCTTCAGGACAGGGATTCAGTCAGCAACCGATCAGCATGACAGTCTGGAGCTAAGAGCTCTCTCGTAGAATGGTGCCTGATCGTCGTGAACGCACGCTCTAACTAATTAACTAATGCTATATTCTATTATACCCTTCTACGCCCATGTACCTCCCCTTAATGTTGCTAAAATATGGGGCCACTACTTCTGATTGGACAGGGACAGGGGGTGGATTCTCGCACCATGTCAAATTTGGCCTAAATTGTGAAGCCTATTGTTTTTAGCTTCCCGCCCCTTCAAATAAATACATTCACTTTATTTCCCACCTGTCTCATGACAAATGATATACAAATTTTATTCAAATGTATCGAATTGCGACGGAAAAGCAAAGTAGAACATCTTCGGCCAGCGGGTCATGGCCTTGGGTGATGTCCAAGTTGACTTCACTTTGGCAGGCATACAGGATACATGCGCAGAACCATCGTCTCTCGAGTTATAAGTCACCAACCCAGGCCCAAGTTTACGAATTACTAAAAGTGCAAGAAGAAAATATTAAAATCACAAATAAAATGTTTCAATGTATGCCCACTTTTCCTACTCTATTCCCATTTAATTATAATACTATCCTGCATTAGTAGCGTTAAGAAAACGACAATTTAATAATGACATGAGAGCAAGCTTAAGCATGTGAAAACATTTAGCGGCCATTTTAGTGCACACTGCGCAGAAGCAGAAGTTTCCCACCAAGCAAAGAAAGACGTCACACCATGTGATCAGGTTGCGACATGCGCAATGAAGTTCCCGCGCTTTAGCGGCCATTTTGGATTACAGAAAAGCGTTATTCATTAGTAAAACACATAGGCAAGCTTCTGTCCCTCTTGTGTTTGTGAATGCAAAGGTTAGTCAGACCCCCCAGGATATTGCGGCATGGATTAGCAAATTTAGCGGCACAAATATGGAAATTTAGCGGCACAAATATGGAAATTTAGCGGCATTTTTGCGGCACTTTATTTTACTCATAATCATTCATTTTCAGCCTGAAATCAATGGAAGCTGTTTTAGCAGAGTATTCCACTTTGAAATAGGCATGTTTAAAGTGTCTGACACCAATCATGAGCTGTCTTAGGCTGAAGGACCTCTGAGGTACAGAGAAAAACTTAATTACGATACGAAAAAACAAGGTACTACACATGTTTTAATAAAACAATTTTATGACATACAAAGCAAATTTGTTGCAACCAGGAGTTGAAAATAGCTCTGTCAGAGAGGAAGTCAGAACATGCACTGGCAAACCGCAGAACACAGCTTTTGAGATCTAAAGCTTTAAATAAGCCTAAATCATATCGAATACATCAACTAAATATGTGTAATTCATGGTACTACGAGCCCTAGCCGCTGCGCTGAGCTAGCCATCAATTTCAAGGTAGCAGAGGACATTAATCTGGATCTCATTCTATTACACTCTTGTCTTGTCTCTGGAAATATACTCAATTGATGGGGTAGGCTCCTGTTTTCACATGTGTACTATGAACCTTTCATATATGGTGGACTCTTAAGACCTCGCTCTTGCATGATGCAGTGCGGTCTCTGGGTTAACAATGGTGAGTTTCTTTCTTACCTGCATAAAGAAGCATTCTGGTTAGTTTTGGCCCGCCTATAGTTTTCTATTGGCCCCCAGACCCTTGAACGGGTCTTGTAGCTCTGTGAAGTGGAGAAAGCAGACAGGAGTCTTACTGACCTAACGTTGGACTGTTACATAGGAAGACTTTCAGGATCTGCCAGAGACCCTAGCAAGGTTATTTTGGGTGGCAGCCTCCCTAAGATGGTTCTAAGAAGTCGAGAAGCATGACAACATAGCATCTACAACTCGTTATTATCCACTAACCTCCATGTCCTCCTTGGAATTTCTTCTCCTCCTTCCCCTTTCAGTTTCCTCACATTTCCAACTCTCGCCCACTGTGTTGTCCTCCCACTCATTCCTTCTCTCCTTCCTTTTTCTCTTCTTCCTCCCATCCTTTCTTTCTCTGCCCTTGTAGTCTCTCCATCCTCATTCGCCCTCTCAACTCCCTTTCTTGTTTCTCTTCATCGGTTCCTCCCTTCCCTCTCTGCCCTCTTTGCATCTATCTTCTTCCTCCCATGTTTTCTCTTCTGCCTTTTTTCTTTCATTTCTATCTCTATTTCTTCTCACTTTCAAAGTCATTCTCCGGTCAGTCCCCTTGTTCATTCTCTCCGTTTTCTCTCCTTCTCTCTCTCCTTTCTTCCAATAATTCTGTTATTTCCATTTCAATCGTTGACTCATTCCTTCTCTCTCTTCGTTTTCTTGCTTTTCTGTTATTTTTCTCAATCCTTGTCGCTCCTCTTCCTTTACCTCGTTTTCATTGCCCCTTCCCTTTCTCTTCTCTTTATTTCCTTCCTCCCCTTTCTCTTTTCTCGTTTTCAGTTTTGTTCTTGCTTCCATCACTTCTCATCCCTATAATTCCCACTCCAGTGCTTATTGTTCTCTTTCAAATTCTCTTTCCTCCTTACTCGCTCTGTTCTCTTCTTCGTTGTTTTTTCTCTCTTTTTCACTCCAATTTTCAGCCTCGGTTCTTTTCAGTGCACGGCTCTTCCTTTCATGCCCTCCTGCTTTCAGTTTGTCCAACCTCCACCTCCGAACTATAGCCATTTTCTCTTCTCTCCCCCTGGATCTCACTTCAGCTCTCAAGCTCTCCCTCCCCCCTCTCTATTTCCGCTCGGGGAACCTTTTACTCATTCTCCTCGCATCTCTATTCTCCTGTCCCACCGCTCTCTACATCTTGTACTCTTTCTCCCTTCTTCTCCCATCTCTTCCGCTCCTCTTTTCCCCATCTCAACCTCGTTCTGCCCCCCTCAAGGCCTCTCCCTTCCCTCCCCTCTTTCGCCTTGGCCTCCTTTCGCACACCTAATTCTTCTATCCCATCTCTCCTTTGCCATCTCTATCTTCCTTCCCACCGACATTCCAGCAGGTCGGGCGCGATCTGCTAAAAAGAGACCTCCCCCCAGCTCCTGAAACATTAGAAAGACATCATATCTCTGATGCCGAAGCATGTACTTCTCAGCCACTAAGCCACACATACTGACATTGCAGACAGCTGTACTGCCAACACAGACCTAAAAGGGGGCCTCCTTCCAAGAGCTGACCAACCGTCCAAATTTCGCGGGCAGTTTTGTAAAAATCGCAGCATTTTTACAAAACTGCTGATTTCGCGATTTTTTTGCAAATCGCGAAATCCTGGAGGGTCTGGTTAGTATTGACAATACAAGTTTAATAAATTAATACTATGAGGAGGATTGCGTACAAGCAAGTCTCATTTTTGAAACCTTGCTCCATCAGTAGGTTGAGTCCTCATCCCACCCAACGTGATTTTTATACAATGCTGGAGCCTGGGCTACTGCCCACTCCTGTGCATATGTATGTTTAAGGTGAACGGGAACGTGGTCGGAAAATGCAGGAAAAATTATACTTTCTCCCTTGGGGCACTCCATTACAAATGCTGGCGGCCAATCTTGTTCTGCTAACAGGATGTCATAACCAGATGATAAGTTCTTCCAAAAAAGACCTTTTACTTTCCTGGGCTTGTCCCCCTCCATCCGGAGTGTTATTTCATATAACTTATGTGGGACGCTCACCCTGGTGTCTGGTGTTTCCACTGTGATGTAATCACTCAACTCCGCTGTCACCAGAAATTCCTTCAGGTTCTGGCGAGCTATTGTTACTTCTGCCGCGCTGTCTAGCATCGTCAGAGCCCATTCCCCGTTCAGAAGTTGTGTCCTCAGAATTCTGGGCATGTCTGATTTTTAGACCAGCAACTTTCTTTTTCTTAAATTGAGGTTTTGAGTTTTGCCTATCTTCTTTTTTTAGAAGTAAAGTCTTGAGCGCGCTGTTTGTCTCTCGACTGTGTGCGTTCCTCTCGGTGTTCTGACCGTCCTTCTCTTTCGGAGCTTTTCTTCGAGCCCTGAAAGGAACGAGAGGAACGTCTATCAGTATCCTGATTCCTGTCAGGTTTCCTAAGGTTGTACCTCTTTTCAGAGGGCTCCTGTGGAGGAGACCTACCTCGGGACTGAGATCTCTTCTCTTTAGAGTTTTGTTTTTTATTATCCCACTTCTTTTTAGAAGAAGTAAGTGTCTGCTTAGAAGTGTCCTTCTCAGGACTGCCCTGTAGTTGAGGTTTTAAAGCTTTTCCCCCCAAACTATCCCTGCCTAATTCTGCATACGCAGTTTCAATTATTTTGGGTAGTTCATTCACCTGTTCTAATGGAGAGAACTCCCGTAGGTGTTGGCAGATTGCCACTGATACTGCTTCCCCTTTAATGTTATCTAGTATTATGGCTGATACCTGGTCGTAGTTATTTAATAACTTCATCCCTAAGTTTAGGGCAGGCTCTGCTCCGTACTCATTTTGTATTTGTCTTAATACATCAGGTATTACTGCTAATGAAGGAATACCATAAGTTCTGGTATATATGGCAGCAAAGACTGTACCCCAAGAGGTACAATCCTCTAACTGTGGTGTAATCCCCATGGGCAAGCAGCTTGTTAACATTCTGTGTTTTTCAAATGGTGTGGTATTTGGAAATACTGCTTCTAACTGGGTTATTTTCTGAGCTACCCAGAAAGGAATTTGTTCACGTTTTGTGGGCACTTTGCCCATTACCGCGTGTAATGTTTGTGGAGTAATTTTAGTAGCTGTGCTCTGTGTAGGAGCTGCATTTGGTGTAAATACTGTTGGTTGGACCGCTAGTGTCCTCAAGACGAAGTGTCATGTTTCTGTAAAGTTTTATCAACTCTTTGTGTTGAACAAGCAGTTCATCACGTGGCATTGTGTCAATGTCGGGATGTGGTGCATAGGTCGCTAATATCGGCCATGTTGCTCCTGGTCTTCCTAAAGGACCAAGCCTTGCTGTTGTTCTAAGGTGGGGTAGGGCGCCATTAATCCAGAAAAAATGTTCCTGGTAGGTAAGCGGAATTTCAATCTCCGCAAACGGAGTGTAGACCGCTGGGACTTCTTCATGTGTGTAATAATGAAAAGTTTCTGTTACAGCATTTGCTGCTGGGAATGTAACCCAGGAATAGAACACCTCTGTTTGGAAATCTTCGTGTGCCTCTATTACGAATATTACTACACCTCCTCTGGGTGGCAACCCATGTTTGACTAGTTTAACTGTCCGAGTGTGTCTTACATTGGGTGCAATCTGTATTGCATTGGCATCTTCTTCACCTCCTGAGTGATTAAGTGCCTGGTCTAAATCTCCATCTTCGGTAGTCATTGTGTTTTAAGACACGGAATAATTATCAAGGAAATTAAGATAAGGTTTTATGCACAATTTTGGGAAAAATTCCTTCAAACTTGAATAACCAACAGCCAATAAATTGGATATTTCGCCTACTCAGCTGTGGCGGAATTTTTGCCCACTCACTCCAGACGTCTCTGGGTTTTGTAAGTAGGGTCTCTGAGAATAAGCACGACTGAGCTACTCAGATTCTACTGTTAAATAAGTACCAAACCAAACGTTGGTGGCGCCATGTAGTGTAGTTCCTATAGTACCCTCATGCAGGACCTGCGCTTTTGGATAACATACACTGTGGGTCTGGTGGCAGACTGACTCTGTGCACCCCTGCCGAGTATGTTAGCCTCGTTTTGCATTAGCTAGCTCACAGTGCCACTAGAATCTCCTTTTATCAGAGAGATTAGTTTTTGGCAACCTCAGAACACAATAAACCCCGATTCCTCAAACTCGTGAAAACAATATACTACTTTTCACCCAGTCACTCGTGCTTGCTCATTTTGGTCTCAGAGATACACAGAAGAAACAGTAGAGCATGTTTACAATAAGAAGTTATTGTACTATTTTTCTTCTAGTGTAAAATATATGTGCTGCTACAACTGTTGCACAGTAGCAGAGATATAGGATCAGCAGTACAGTGAATAAAAAGGAATAGTACAGTTCTACCATTTTGCAATAGTCATGAACATATACATGAATATAAAATGCATTTATAAAATAAAGCACATACTCCTAAGATGCCTGTCTAGATGTACCTAAGTGTACCTAGCATGTGAGTAGGTGTGAAAGAGCCTAAGAGCCAAGAATCCCGCTAGGATTTAGTCGAACCCCATTACCTGAATAGTGAGAGTGTGGGACTTCGTCCTGGACTCGAGTTGGACACCCCGCAAGGGATAGTCAGACCACTGTCAGCTGGAGCGACTGCATGTCGGAGCCTCAGCGTCTCTGGTCAGTGTGTCGGCCTTGAAGTCTCGGTTCCCTCCTGCCTTCTGATAGCAAGAGGTGCTGTATTTATACAGTCCTTGTGCGTGTGTTAGCCATTGTTCAGTATGAGGATGACGTTGGGGATTAAACCTTGTGCGTAGATAGGAGAGGTGAAGTATACCCCCTGGGTAGTGTTCTCTTAAATTATTCATATGTGCTAAGGATGACGTCTTAGCAATATCGATTGGGAAAAACCCTCCCTCTGCATGGAACTAGGTGAAAGGTTTAGTCCATAAAAGGCGTCAGTCCTTATAAGGCGTTATGTCCCTATAAGGCATTCTGTCTTTATTAGGAGTTATGTCCTTATAAGGCTCGTTCATATGAAATGAAGGGGAGATGATGTAGGGAAAGTGTACGATGTTCCCTGGACCTATATTAGGGTACAGATATGAAATATAACTCTAGGGTGGTTTGAATTAAATGATATTTTCTGTGAAAACACACCCTTCATATTACTTTTCTTAGTTATCCTTCAAAAGCATAGCTCTGGTGCTGGCACTCTGGTCAGTGGGAACCATAATTTCAGATCTCGGATTCACTCTTGAAGTGTCATTGTACACAGTTGTGTGTGATAACACTTCAAGCGTAAGGCTGAGTGCAAAATGTTTTGCATTTGGTTTTGTAACTGGTATCTAAGAATTATTTCAAGGTGAGTAAACTAATGGAGGTTTTGGTAGAGAAAGTCTTGGGAGCAGTGCAAATGTACAGGTAGGGGTTCAAGGCTACAAAGCAATAACACAATCAAGGGGCTCCCATATTCCAAGATCTGAAAGAATTTGTTGAGGAAGTGATATAACCAGAAGAATTTTTTTTACCAATCTATTTATTGTCTGAGAAATTCTTGTAGGCAGGAAGAGGTCTTCATTTTGAGAGCAACAATATGTTCTCTCTTGTGACGTGCTGTGATGTAACGTTATGGTGACTTTGTGTTACGTTGTGGTGACAGTATTTTCTTCACAGAAGAAACTGTCAATAGAAGCTCGGCAGGCAAAAAAGTGATTTTTAAACATGGCCTACAACTTACGTATTTCAGCAATATCACTAATAAATCTGGAATCCAAGTTGAAGCTATGATGTTCAGACTAGGCTTAAAATTGACAGCACGGTTAACCTCTTTGACAAACACATTTAATGAAGAAGGCTCAAACATATGTGGGACTGACCTAGATTTCCATCTTAAATGTGTTGGAAATTTTAGGTCCAGTAGTATTTCTATCATATGATATTACACACTGATTTTAAGTTTTGGTGACACAAATTATGAAAATGAGGACTCGTACATAATTATCACAATTTGTTTGCTGGTGGTAATAGCCAAGCCTTTTGTGCACCAAATGTGATTCTACTGCATCACTACCGTGGTAAAACTACTTTACTAATGGCTGAATTTCTCCTGTAGTCCAAATACATTGTAATGGCAAGTAGTCACTGAATTGTGGAGAATGCATTATTTCGCAGGAGCCACGATACTCAGCAGCCGCTGATATTTTAAAGGTATAGGACCATAGTAAGCATGAGCACCCAGACACAACCTATGTGCTCATTGGAAAAATCTCAGCAGTAGAGAGTGACTACTGTAATCTAAATGATTCAGTTGCAGAGCAGGATGTTCATTCTGGCAGAGCACCATAAACTACAGAGAGGCTTCTCGCATTCTGAGTTTCTGCAACATATCTCACCCAGCCTCTCATGTGGGGGACTAGAAAATGGTGGAAATTAAGGACCCTCAGCCAGTCTTTATGGAATTAATTTGCTTTCTTTTGTCTGGTTGCACCCTCTTGCTGAGCAAAGGCTGAGCATCTGTGCTTTGTACTGCCTAACATTGTTACTTTATAAGTAGGAAACATATTATCAGGAACCTACAAAGCCAATGCCATAATTAAAACTGTGTACACTAAAGTGAATCGTCTTTCATGTTGTTCCTATTACATTTCCTCTCTTGTAGGAACTGGAGCTGCTCTGGTGCTCCAGAAGATACTCAACAAGAAGTTGCCATACCCTCTACAGTGGAGTGTGCTGATCTCTGTTGGTGCGTGCTTTTTCCGCCAAGCTCGTGTCACGGTTTTGCCAATACCTATAGGTTGAAAATAGCGTTTGGCTTGCCTTGTTTGTATTGTGTACTAATAAGGAGTGGGTGCAGAACAAGCCAGGTAGGTGTGTATTTTAAAAAAGTGATTGGCAATGTCTACAAGACATACCACTTTTTTGTGCATAAATAGTATGATAATAGGAAAAACAACTCTATTATACGCAAGTTTGGCAGAGACTACTTATTTTAGTTTACTAAGTGCAACAGCCACGCCGGTATCTTGATGCTTACTGTGTAGCAAAACACAAAGACATAGTACCAAGCCTTGGTGGGGATCACCAAGGAAAGACTTGCTTGTGAAAGACCAGGTAGTTAGCTTGCCTCGTCAGTTGCACTGAACAGAAATCCAAACCAAAGCCTCCATTCTGCAACACCCATGCATGATCTGTTTAATCAGCAGAATTTGAAAGGTCTCTTCTTAGAGGAACAGAGCAGGGGGAGTATTGTTTGAACACATTGATTAGAAAGGCTTTGCTGTTACCAAGGAGTGCTTCCTGGTCAAGTAGGTGCTGGTGAAGCTAGCTGAAAAGTGTCAGGATGCAAAAACACATTCTCGCTCCAGTAGGGGAGTTTTTTTTATGGGAGTGAGTTATGTGGTGTAGGATTCATCTTGAATTATTTGTGTGGATTTGTGTCTTATATGGATAGAATTTGGGGCCTGCCTTGCATCGTTTTTGGGTCCGGCAGGTATTTTTAAGAGACCAGGTATACATCTTTTCGAACTAGATGGGCTGTGCTGCTGTTCAGATCAGATAGACTTAGTTTACTCAGCGTATGTTTTGGATGTTGCATTGGCTTGTTTGGCAGAGACCCTGTCTAACAGTGCGACAGAGGTCCGCCTCTGCTGTAGCGTGCTGTCAGACCACCTTTTATTAGACTTCTCTGTCCACAGCTTAAAGTTTATCTAGTGAGGTGTTAAAAAAAAATGCTGCACTGGCATGGCGCATCAGTGGACCAGCAGCAACAGCATAGACTGTTAAAGCACTTTAGTGTCTGGCTGTTACACTAGAGTGATGGTATGCCAGCTTAAGTAGAAGGGGATGTGTGACTGGGCAGCAGTAGTGAAATGGCAGATGTACTGCCATTTCCACTCATCCCTTCCTCTGTCTGCTGCTGGTTGTTGTAGGAAACTGCATTGTTGTTTCAGTAGTTCCCCCACCTTTTGCCTGGTATTTGATGCAACTTTGACTGGAGTGCAATGGGTTCCTGCTAACCAGGTACCCAGTGCCAGTGTTCTTTCCCAAAACTAGGTAACTGGTCAATTGATCCCCAATTGACCAGGCCTTTAGCACCTCTGTAGGTCCCTAGTAAGTTGTACCCCTGGTACCTAGGGCATCGGTGCTAAAGAGGGTCCCTAAGAGCTGCAGCATATATTGTGCTTCTCTAAGGGGCCCAGCACCAAACTTAGACAGACTGCCACTGCAGGCTGTGTGACAAGGTACTCTAAAAAGGGAAAACACGACACTGCACACTCTGTGCCATGTCCCCTAACACTGCATGTAATATTTGTAAGTCACCCCTACAGCAGGCCTTACAGCCCTAAGGCAGGGTGCATTATATTACATGTGAGGTCATATCTGCATGAGCAGATATGCCCTTGTGCTGGCCAGTTCAATTACTGACAGTACAAGTTAACAGGAAAGCCATCTTAAGGTATGTACAGGGCACTGGTCAAAACAAGTTTCCAAGCCACGTAATGACTTCACTGAAATCTATGGTGTTTGGTATCAAACACCTCGTATTAATAAACCCACACTGATTGCAGTGATGGATTTATTAATACATGCACCCAGAGCCCTCTGAACACTACTAGTTCTGTAGTGTGCTGGTTGACTGGTCCAGCCAGCCACCACAGATGAGTTCCTTAATACCCACCCCCTCCCCCCCTCCTCCCAAGAGATGAGCACCCAGCTCTCAGGGGACAGAAACATTGCCTGTTCTGGCAAGAGGTGTTTACACCTCCTCCAAGCAGGATGGCTAAGTAATCAGCAAACACAAGATGATGGACGGAGCGCTGAAAATTTTCAGACACTCACCTCCAGTCACAGATCTGGGTTGAATCTATCATTGTTCTTTAGCTCGCTTTGCCACCCCAGTTCAGACCCAGCCATATGCAAATCAGTCTTCACCCTGTTCCTCATGGTCTTCCCTGGACCAGAAACAAGCATCCTGAAACCAGTTTCGGGGTAACACCCCTCATCAGCCAGGCTAGCTTGAATCTAGTGGCAAAGTGAGCAAGGGACCACGCCTTGACATACCCTGCCAAACTAGGGTGAACAAAGCAAACACAAGGAGATGATGGACAGAGCGCTGAAACTTTTCATACATTTACACCCAGTCACAGATCTGGGTTATATCCATCATCATTCTTTAGCTCACTTCGCCACCCCAGTTCAGACCTGATCTGTGACGGGGGGTGAGTGTCTGAAAAGTTTCAGCGCTCCGTCCATCATCTCCTTGTGTTTGCTTTGTTCGCCCTAAGTTGGCAGGGTATGCCCAGACGTGTTTCCCTTGATCACTTTGCCACTGGATTCAAGCTAGCTTAGCTGATGAGGGGTGCTACCCCAAAACCTTTCGCAGGATGCTTGTTTCCGGTCCAGGGAAGACCTGGCTTGGCAGTTCGGGCTGGACTGTTCCCATGAGGAACAGGGTCAAGACTGATTTGCATATGGCTGGGTCTGAACTGGGGTGGCGAAGTGAGCTAAGGAATGATGATGGATTCAACCCAGATCAGTGACTGGGTTGTGAGTGTCTGTAAAGTTTCAGCACTCTGTCCATCATCTCCTTGTGTTTGCTTTAAGTAATCAGCATATCAAGGCAGGAGACTTCAGTGGCCTCTCCCTGCCCAGGGCCCATCTGGCACCAGGACAGGTGGGAAAATTAGCGAGTCAGGAGGTGTGTTCACCCTCCTGCTAGTACCACCCCTAAGGTGGGCTACCTGAAGTGAACACGACTAGGAAAATTCCACCATCTTGGTTTTTGGTAGAATTAGGTCCTCGTGTCAGAGTTATGCCCACTTCCCCCCAGGAAGTGGTTATATGGAGGGTGTAGTCACCCTAAAGGTAGATAGCCCACTGGCTACGACCTAACACTCCGTGTAACACCCCTACAGTACAGACAGTAATTAGGTGTCACTCCTGATGCCGGAACCTCAGATTCGACGGGCACAATGAAGGAGTGGGCAAAGAAGATTGCTGACACGAGAACAGAGGAGCAATGACTGACTTGGCACCAACCCTGCCTGCTGCACCTGACCCTTGTGGAGAAACCAACTCGTCCTGCCGCTGTGCAGGCTCCAAGAAACGCGGAGGGCTACCAGTGCTTCGCTAATCGCCAGAGAACTCCCTTAGAGTAGAAGAGCTACTACCCTGCAGCCCCAGGCACCAAAAAAAGCAAGGCCCGGTTCACCATCCTTCTGCTTACCAGGGCTACTGACACTGCAGCTGTCCAGAAAGAGGTCGCCGTGCTCCCACAGGTCAGAACCATCCTCCCTCCAAGTGTGGGGACGCCTGGACCGACTGGAGCCGCACAGTACCAATACCTGGGGTACAGGACCCCTTGCAGCAACCAAGGCTTGTTGTGTCCAGACTGGACACCAGCACCGAGGAAAACCGACCTGTACGTCGAGAGACTTCAGGGACAGTGAGACCCACATCGAGAGTGGCCCTGTTTGCCCCTTTTCTGCAGAACCAAGACAAAGAGTGAGCCTCCGACCGCCGACACCTCAAAGTACCTCTGCACCAACGCCCCACAGCCCGAGGTAGGGGATGGTGCCAGTGGGGTCCCGAGACCCTCGAAGGCTGAGCCCACCCTTGGGTTTGCCTAGACTGGACTTCCAGTTACCGCCTACAACTTCTTTGTGCAGACACTCAACTGCAAGTTTCTCCTACAGCACGAACCTGATGCCTAAAAGCACCACTGCACCTTCGCCCAACAAAGCCTGAGGAAAAGTGGGCCAACAGCATCCCTACGTGCGTAAGCATCTCAAGGACTGAGCCCCCCTGTGGGTTCACCCGGACTAGCCCCCCCAGTCCCAGCTTGCAGCCTTTTTTCAATGAGACCGTTCCCCATTGAAGTGAGCAAGGCACCCGATGCTGAAACACACCTCTGCTCCCAGCCGCCCCAGTGCAGCCACAGGTGACCTGTTGGTGTTGCCTTGGGCCTTGCCCCATGCTCACCTTAAGTCCTGGAGAAGGGTCCCGTAAGTCGATAAGTGCCCGAATGCAGTATGTTTTTCTCCCATAGGATAACATTACTGCTCCAGAAATTGCACTGTTTGAACTTATGAAACCTGTAAAAATTCATAACTCAAAAAGTACTTACCTGATTCTGATGATTTTGGTATCTAAATTCATATAAAAATCTGTGTTATTGGGGGCTTGACCTGGAAACATAAACAAGACGTGAGCTCCCTGCCAGCCAGGACACACAATCCCGTTTAATCCTTCTAAATCCTATAAGTGTTTCGTCTCCTGAAACGCCACATACAGCAGATACCCGCCGCTAACCTATGGCCAACTACAGCTCGTCTCCCCATGTGGGACCACTGCGTGGTGGAGTTTGTGACTTGGCCTGTCAGGGCCGAGGCCACGCAGTGTGGCAGCCCACCTCAGGACACAGCCAGTGGGGGCCGCGTAATGATGGGGGAGTGGGCCAGGGAGCTCTTTTCCTCCTGTATCGCTAGGCATAAAGAGAATCCTGCATCTGATCCGTGAATGACTGCAGATGGCCTCCTCTGTGAGGGGCTGTACCGAATGGTGGAGTCTGCGACTGGGGCCTGCAGAAGCCATGCAGCGCGGTAGCCCGCTGAGTGTAACATCCTACTGTGGCACAGGTCCATGAGCTGGAGAGTGTGAAACGGCCCTTGCAGGCTCATGTGGCTCCGGCATCCGCCATTACGAAGTTAGTCTGTGGGACGAAGGTGCCGCTGCTGCAGCCTAATCTAACTGGTGCGCTGTGTGGACGCTGCATTGCGGCTGAAGGCTCTCGGAGGGGCGCCCCGGGGGAATCAGCGTCTCATGCGACTCACTAGCTCCGGTGTTGGACACTTGCTGGCCCTACAGACTGGCCTGCCTTCCCCTGGCCCAGCATGCGGCAACTGCCGGTTGGCCGGAAGCAGCGAAACCTGAGCCGCAGAGAGAGCAGTGGTGACGTACTTACCCTGGCGGTGGCGCAGGATTTCAGACCTCAGCTCGTACCGGACCCTTCCAGTGACTACCTGGGGTTGACTTGGACGGGCTCAGCTGTGAGGCTAAAGGCTGCTCGCCGAGTGTTTGATATCCGATCCTTGGGCCGCATGTGACAGTTTTGGGGAACTGTTCAGAGGTCCTCCAGTGGGCCTGTCTTCCCACCTCCTGTGCATCCCCGTATCCCCATGCCAAGTGGGCGATTGCCACGGGTGGCACCGAAGGCACAACGATGGCGGCAGTTGCCATGCATCGCTCCTGATTCGACGTAATGTGCATAAGCTGCAGGGGGCCATAACTGGTGCACACCTGCCTGCTGGCTCCAGATATTGGGACGCCTGTTGACCAGGCTTGCATAGCGGGAGGCAGAGCTGCCTGGGAATACCCTCCCACGGAGGCTGCAGGGTCATGTTGCGGTGCCAGTGCACTATCTCCTTCGGGACAGTCCACGCCTGAATGATAGGCCCCCAGACTGTGTAAAACAGCATCACAAGGGGACAGGCCCCCTGACACCAGCTTGCTGCAATCCAGTGTACCGGCGAGCGGGGTGATTGGAGCCACAGCTAGTCTCTTTCTTTACACTCTCAAATAAGATATTCAGCACTCCCAAGATGAGACACTCGGTAAAGCAGGAAGAAACACTTGGAAAGGAGACTCAGCACTCACAAAATGAGGCAATTAACCTTCAAAAGGCAGATTCAAAATAAAGCATGGGATTTTATTAATACAACACTCTCTAACAGAAAGACTTTCCCAGATACAGGTAAATGATACAGGTAAAACAACATGCAAATGTATATAGATATACACGCGTGTACAAGCAAGTAATAATAATAGTACAACACATGCAAATAATAATGGAACACTCACAAGTCAAATGCAAGGGAGTAAAACACAAGCAAATAATAATGGAAGTCCAATGCAAGAAACGAGCACTGTCAAATGCCAGGAATAAGCTCTGTCAAATGCAAGAACCAAATATAAAGAGCATGTATTCACAACATGAAAACATCACCGAGCAATGAAACTTATAGCTTATACATCACCTATTGAGATAAACGCATCATTCTGGTCAGCTTGACTGGGAAGCCCTTTTCAGTCATCCAGAAGTCTCAATCGGGAAACACCAAAAATTGCCCTGTGACTGTGCGTCCACCCTACAGCTGCGCTTCTGTCTGAGCGCCAAGATTTTCTGTCTTTAATACCTTTTACTAACACAGAGAGAGACTTCTAGAAATTCCCCCTCCCTTCATCTATTGCAAAACAAAGGCTGTGTCGAGGTCAAGACGGAAGCCGGCCAAACCGCCGTGTTTTGACTCTGAGACAGAGAAATACATTCCTCTCTCCTGCTTTCAAACGCACATTCCACACGTTCTGTCCCAAGCAAGGCTGTTTTGCTCTGTGCTGTGAAGAAATAAAAACATTCCTCTCTGAAACTGCAAGAAGGCACAAAATGAAATCATGCAAGAGCACAAAATGATGTTCATTCAAAATGGAGTCAATTAACACACAAGGAGTTAATGGTCAACACAATCTTGCGATGTAATAAATGCATGTAGCACTACAGCTAGTCACAAGGTGCCAGTGCTCCTCTTCCGGGATATAACATGGGTTAAGACAAGCTCGCTCGTGCCCACACTTCAAATACCTTCACTCAATACACCACTCCACGCCAACCCTTCCAGATGATAATGTGGCAAATGGGGGCCGCTGACGCTGGGGAACTACCAGAAGGTGATGTTAAACCCTCCAGAGCAGAACTGGTGGCAGCTATACAGTGGTCTCGGTTTGCTCTAGAGTACAAAACTGCGACAGTATCTATTGATGTAAATCTTCAAGTGCACCTGAGGAAAGGTGCGGACAAAGTTACTACTGCGGAAAGTAACATCACAGTACTACTGCATCAGGTTGCAGTCCTCAAGCGTCGGATGGCCCAGATGACTACCACTGCTGCGGAGTTGGAGAGGCAGGCCGGCGATGCGGAGGGCCGCTCATGTCGAAGCAGTATCCGAGTCTTTTGGTTTCCCCGAGAGGATGGAAGGGACCTCAGCGGCACAGTTCCTGGAGAACTGGGTATGGACGGAGCTTAAACCACTGGGCCTGTCAGAACTATTTGTGGAGGAAAGGGCGCACAGGGCCCTAGTGCACCCCACCCGCAGCCTCGAACTCCCACAGGGCCATTATTGTCAAAATTCTCAATTACCGTGATAGAGGCTGCATCCTCCAAGCGGCACATGGACAGGCGGTCCCCCTCTTCGGCAACAGTAAAATCGCTATATACCCAGCTTACACCAAGCAAGTTCAGAAGCAGCAAAATCCTTTCTTGGTGTCAAACAGAAATTGTGAGCACTACAGCTGCAGTACATGCTCCTGTAGCCAGCGAGGCTGAAAGTCATCTTCCAGGAGAAAGCAACGTTTTGTTGAATGCCCGAAAGAGGTGTGGGAATGGTTAGATCTCAGAGACGAGCCGGCAGCATCCCACTCGGGTGGTAGCTGGAAGCGGACCTGAGGGACTGCCCCTCATTTGCCACTGAATGGACCTTAGACTTGGGCCTTGAGCCCTACATTGGACATTGTGCCTGACACAATGGTTGCCCTGGAGGTGGGGACTGGAAAGGGCTGAGCGGTGATGTATTGTAGTCCACAACTGTGCAGGGACTCATCTGAGGACTGTTCTGATGTGTGCCCGGTGGGTGTAGGAATGCTCCTGGCACTAGCGGGGAGTCAGATTTATTTGTGGTCTTGTAATGAGGGCAAGTGGGGTGGCTGGGTCGCCTGCATTGCTCAGGCTTTGCCGCGGATGATAATGGGTTGCGGTCAAGGTGCGCAGTCTCACTTGGGGAGAATGTGATTGGGGGACCTCCAGTTGGATGCATGTAGATGTGGATGGCTGGCTGGAACACTGGCTGGTGGAGAGTGTTAGGGGGTCCATGTTGGATAGGCTGGGATGCTGTGCTCATCCTGGCACATGCACTGGGTGGGCGTAGATAGTCGAATGGTTGCACTATTTTTGCCCGTGGGTGGAAGCAGGGTGTTTCGTTTGTATTGTTTCTTTGAGTTCTTAGTTCAACAGCAGATGGAGGGTGCGGGGGGAGGAGGAGAGGCACACACCTGCATTCCTGGATGATGATGGGGGTGCTTTCAAGGTCCTAACCTGGAACGTCAGGGGATTGGGCACGTATGATAAGAGATACAGGGTACTCACCTTCTTTAAACAACACAAAATTGACATACCATGCCTGCCAAGAAATGCCCTGGACGATGCAGGTGCTTACTATGGGTCTACTTATCCTCCCTTAAGATAAATCTACACTTTTGGACTTCAGTCGGAACACAGAACAGTTATACTTGCCTTCATCTTCTACTTCTGTGTTCTTGACCATAATGAGAGGGATATGTGCTTCATACTAAGCACTATCGTCACAGTTTGGTGATGGGTGGTCAGCACACTTATATGGTCATTGTTTTTGAAACTTATCTTTTGGAGACAGGTCGTCGTATTTTTTTGGCCCACTGTACATAGTGCCCTTATAACCTACAGCTTTTTCCTGTCTCTCATATTTTTCTCATTTTTTCCACTTTTCTCTTTACTCATCTTCGTTCTGCCACGAACATGTATTCGGGTGACTATCTCATTTGCACCTCTACGAACGGAAATTGGGACTATACCATTTCTTCCCCAGTTGCGTCACCATCCGTTCCTGCCATGGATAATTGCACTACTAACATGAATTCAACTTTCTTGATTGATTTCTCACTGTTTGTTCATGTATTGTACATTTTTGGAGCCTTGAAGTCACTTGTGTGATGAAACACGTGTTGGCTGTGCTTCATGACATCAGCTACGTGTATTGTTGAAGAGTTCAACGCATCGATAACTCAATTTGGATTGAACCTACCGGGACCCTTAATTATTGGACGATCAGATTGTTCACTGGACTATATTTTTGAGTGCTGAGATATCTTTTGTATGAATAAAATTGAGATAACATAAGTAGGATTTCAAGTGACACCTCAGCCAACATGAGCTTTACTCTTTTTGATGCAACTTAAAACCCTTGAAACGATCCACTTCAAGGAATAATCACAATCCTTTTCAGGGTTGACCCTCAAAGTCACAAATTTAACCTGAGCTGTCCCCCCTGGTAGCTATGGCACAGAGCAGGCTGGCTTAAATTAAGGCAATGTGTAAAGTATTTATGCAGTACCAAAACAGTAGTAAATTCAAAAAGCAAAACAATAAACATCCCAAACCGAATTAGAAAAATAGATTACATTTTAATAAACAATATGAAACACAAATGACAAGTAGGAATAGCGCCAGGACGCACAAAGTGTGAATGATAGTTAATGGTTGCAGTAGTTCAGGACCTAGGCACTATTTGACGCTGAATGTGATGGAACATGGGTCGAATCCAAAAATCACGTTTGTCCTGGTCAAAGGTTTTAACGTCTGACTTGAGTCATTTAAGTCCAATCCACCACATGAGTACACTTCTAAAGCCCCAAGGAACACAGGGGAGGCGCTTGTAGACTCACAGGTGACCGGCAAAGGCCAACAGCAGGGTCCAGTTGGCAATTGTCAGCAGGGCAGTGGCAGGAAAGGCCTCTTATAGCTTGTTGTATTCCTATAACTTGATTGGGAGGGCAGCCTTATGTGTATTTGTAAACTGTACTAGCAGCCCCGAGGGTATCCTGGTGCTGAGTAGGTGTGTGTGCCTCGCCCTACCTATGGTAGGTTGGTTAATTGAGAAGCCAGGCCTTCAGTTTCTTGCAGAATGTGGAGAGGGAGTTCATTTCACGCTTTTTGTGCGATGTTAAAGAATGCACAACCTGATCTGGTTCTGTGTATGCGTGTGATGGTGGTGAGTAGTTCTGTTGAGTGGAGGTGTCTGGATGGTGGGTGGAATGAGATGCGACTGTTCAGGTAAGTGGTGCCTAAATTGTGGAGTTCCCCGAATGTGAGTGTAAGGAGTTTGAAATGAGCAAATTTGTGTATTGAAAGCTAGTGTCTCTCCATTGTATCTCAAATGCTAATGTATTGATTTTAACTCTTTGCCCGTAAGGGTAGGGCATGGATAGCAGGAGAAGCCACATGAAAGCTTTTCTTGTTTTGGGCTTGACGTTAAATAAGAAGCATTAGCTAAGCCTGGTTCGAGCTTTTCAGTGGCTTTAGAACTTTCAGTAGCTTTCAAGTTTTCAATGGCTTGCCCGCTTGTATGGTATATGAGAGCACCTTCAAATTTTTCATTCTGTGTAGCATACCTGGTTGTTTAGTGTGACACACAATTCCACACCAAGCAATTCACCACCACACAATTCAATACCACCCAACATAATTACACTCAACGCAACATGATTAAACTCCACATAATTGCACTCTACTCAATACCACATAAATACACCCCACATAAAACCACTCTGTCACATAACAACAATCCACATACACTCCACACCATCTGACATAATTCCAATCAGCATAATTTCACTCAACTCTACACAGTTCAACGCCACACCAATTCAACTCCACACATTTCCATTCTACACAACATAATTCAACACAAACCACAAAATTCAATTCATCAACGCAATTACGCAACACACCACACACATCCAATACACACCGAAGAATTCCACATCATGCCGCAAAATTCAACAGCACACCACATCATTAAACTCCACTATCATCTATGTATAATGATAAAGACCAGGTGGTATCACCGGCCGTGTCCAGACAACCCCCGGTGTTAGAATTATCCAATCTCTACCCAATAGATGTCCACTTTGCATTGGATGAAGGTATCTGTGCTATAAATGCAAGTGTGGGTGGTAAAGCTCCAAGTCCGGACGGTGTCCCCGTGGACCTATATAAGTCTAATTTACCCCTGTGGGTCCCACTACTAACCCTAGTATTGACAGCATGTTGTCATCATGGTTTCATTCCTTCCTCTTCAGAATCGATCCTGGTCCCAATTTTTAAGAAGGGAGACCGCAACAATCCTACATGTTACTGACCAATTTCTCTATTAGATTCTTTTGTTAAAGTGGCTGGTCGTATTTTATTGAATAGATTGCAGATATGGGCCGAAGATGCTGGCGTGATCACTGAATTACAATATGGCTTCCGACAGGGCTTAGGTACGATCGAACAGGGACTAAATTTAAACATCATCCTGGGCAAAAACATGCGGGGCAAGCACGGGAAGCTATATTTGGCCTTCGTAGATCTTAGCTCCGCGTTCGACTGCGTCAGACATGATAAACTCTGGAGTATCCTAGAGGAAAAGGGGGTGGAAATTCCACTCATTAACTTCATGAGGCAGCTATATCGAGGCGCTCATGCCAGGGTCCGGTATGGAAATATGGGAGAGTGTACTGTGAAGTTTCCTATAAGGAAAGGGGTAAGACAAGGATGTGTTCTGGCCCCCTTCCTTTTTACTTTGTATATTAACAGTTTAGGTCAAGTTTTAGTTAGCCAGTGTCAGGATCTGCCATACATTGATAAGCGTCCAATCCCAGCCTTACTGTATGCAGATGATGCTGTTTTAAAGTCACGTACACAACTTGGGCTACAAAGAGTAGTGTCCAGTTTTACAACTTTTATGCACAATGTGGGTCTGTAAGTAAACACTTCAAAAACGTTCATTATGAAATGCGGAACAAATAGCGCAAAATGCCGAGACATTTTTATCCATAATAATCAGGTTGAGTTTATTAACAGATTTTCTTATTTGGGCATCCTTTTTGATCAAAGGGGGACTTGGTCATATGCTGTTTTAGCAAGAAAATTGTTATTTTCTAAAGCCATGGTCGCACTAGCTAAATTTGCCAGAAAACTGGGTAGAAGGCCTGTTGTGGAATTAATGCAAATCTATAAAGCTAAGTGTGTTGCAACTGCCATGTATGGTGCCGGCATTTCGGGCTATGCTGATTCTCAGCCCCTGCAATTAATTGAGAATGCCTTTTTTAGGTACCTACTAGCAGTTCCGAATAGTACTGCCACCTATATTTGCCATGCAGAGCTAGGGATGCCATACATATCAGATCTAATTAAGATACAAACGATTTTGTTATGGCACAAGATATGGTCAACAACATATACTAGTTTTAACCAGGACATTTTAAATGATTGTCTAAAGCTTCAACGTGTGTTTTGCATTCCTTGGTTAAACTATGTCAAAAACCTTATGTTAGACATTGGACATCCCGAATATTTTGACAATCCGGGTAGCATTATTACAATTCCAAGAAAAACCTTGAAAATGGACTGTCTAGTGCACTTGGAGGCAATCAGATTCTCAAATGAAATTGTGAAACCCACTGTCAAGGAAAACCAGATGTTATTAATATGTCACGGTATCCAGCCATATCTTGAAAATGTAACCGGAGGTTATGATAGGATAATGTTGACTCATTTTCGTCTGGGGAACTTCCACAGACTAATAAGCTTTCCAGTCATGAACGACTGGTCTAGAATTCTGGGCCTATGCCCATGTGATGATATGTCCTTACAATCTACAATGCACATTCTTTTATTTTGTAAATTCTACACTGTCCCAAGAAAAAGATGGATTGTACCCATTCTAAAGGCATTAGGCTTGAGGCAATGTCGCCCAGCATTTTTAATGTTACAACTTTTACAGTATGAATTGTTTACTAGCCCTTTAGCTATGTAGTTGAAATGCATGATTAGATACAGGAAAACAATGTGGAATATGAACCTGGCTTTTTAACGTAAGGTTTCCATAATAATTTTATATTTTGCTGATCTGTTCCTTTTATTACCATGTGATATAATGTGCTTTTATGATTTACATTTTTAAATCGAATAAAGCTTGTTTTGAATTGAATTGAAACTCCACTACATACCACTCCACAACGCAAAATACCATTCCACATAATTCCACTCCATAACACACAGCCCCACCCCACTCCACATAAGTCAATTACACTCAATACCACATAATTACTATCCACTTAATTCCACTGCACAACATGCCACATAATTCCACTACACAAATCCAATCCACACCACATAATTCCACTACACACAATTCCACAACTAGCAATTCCAATTCAACCCACATAATTCCACTCCACAAATATGCCACGACTTGACGAGGGAGGGAGGGGCTGCGCGGCCCCCCTCTCCAGGTCAATTTTAGCCCCGGAGATACCATCCCCCAGGGCTCGGCCACATCTACCTGGGTACTCAGGAGTCCACCCAGGGCACCCAGCAGACTATGGAACCACAGAGGGAGCCTCAAGACCTCCGTGGTAGTAGCCGGCTCCAGGCCTCCTGCAGGAGCCTGCATTGCTCTCACACCCAGGGAGCTGCTGGAAATGCAGCTCCCTGCTTGCCAGAGCAATCCTTTCATCTCTTTTCCTGTTTGCATGTCTGTGGGGAGGGAAAGGGATGAAAACTCCGCTTTCGGTAAGCGGGAGCACTTTGACAGCTCCCACTTGCTGGGAGCAGAGTTATGGTTGCTCTCGCTTGGCCGAAGCTGTCTGCAACCACCAAAAAAAAGCAAACCGCTATGTCCCGGAGGTGGGCACGCCAGGAGACAGCAGGAGCCAGCCCGGGAGGTGGTGGTCCCTGGGGCTGTATATGACCCGGGAGGGGTACCAGGTAGCCCCTCCTTCTTTAAAAAAAAAAAAAAACATAATTGCCCTGTGGAGGTAGTGGTCCCCAGGACCAGGGGTCCGCGCGGACTCCCAACATATTGTGTTTTTTGCCCCCGGAGGTGGTGGTTTCCGGGGCTTCTGATAGACCTAGGAGAGGGGTCCATGTGGCCACCTCCTTTTTTTGTTTTTTTGAAGCCAAGAGGAGATGATGGTCCCCGGGGCCCAGGAGGGTCCGCGCAGCCCTCCCAATTGTCTATGAATCCCCGGAGAGGTGGTGGTCCCCAGGGCATAAAATTGCCCTTGGTGGGGGGGGGGGGGCACATGTGCGCCCCCCCCTCCATTTAATTCATAAACGCGCCATGCCCCCAGGACCTGGCCCACCCTGGGGCTTTATTAAAAAGAAGCGCGGGTGACCACGCTTGTCTTTTGTTTAATTTGCAGCAGCAGATTCGTGACTACAAGGCAAACTCTTTTTTAAAAAGTACTTTTTTTGCCCTTGCGGGGTCCCTCTGGGATCCCTGGATCAGGGCTAAGGGATCAGAGTATTCCTACCCTGCCCAAGATGGCTGTCAACACTTCCTGGCTGAAGTGTTGACAGCCAATCAGATCTCAGATCGAGAGTGATCGCAAAGTCTCTGTGTCCCTAGATATATATATTTGGATTTTTTTTTAATAACTCAAACTACTGGACGGATTTACACCAAATAACAAGAAGCACTCTTTCTGGACCAAGAGCTAGCTTTCTGCCAAATTTCGTGTAATTCTGTCCAGCAGTTCGGGCTGTAGTCCTGTTCAAAATTCCTATGGGAATTAACAAGAAAAACACACTCCCCCCCCCCCCCCTGCTTTTTTCTTGGCCCCTGCTTGACGGATGACCCTGAAACTTTCCATGCACAACTAGAATCACTGGCACATTCTTTTAGGAAACTTACGTGAAGATTCGTCAACTGGGGCCAAAGATATAGGCTGGTCAATAAACACTTTTCCTATGGAAACGTGATCCTAACTATAACTGGCTATATATATATATATATATATCTATCTCTCTCTCACGTAGATTCCAAGGAAAAGCATTTTTTCTTTTTTGCTAATAACTTTGGCGCCATTTGACGAATCTTCACAGAATTTTAAAAACTAGTTTGCCAGTTACTGCAGCTGGATTCTGCAAAGTTGTGGGGTGAGTTGTCAAGTGGGAGCAGAGAAAAAGGGGGGGGGGGAGACCAAAAAGCGTTTTCCCCATGCAAATTCCCATAGGGATTTTTTACATGACTACATCCCGTACCGCTGAACGGAATTGCACCAAGTTGGAAAGAAAGCTGGATCTTGGTCTAGAAAAAGTGCTTTTTGTAATTTGGTGTAAACCTGTTCGATAGTTTTGGAGTTATTAAACTAAAAAGATTTATGTATTTTTTTGGCGGACAGGAGGATCAGCGGATCCAGTGTGGCACTCAGCACAGCCCTGAATTTGTGGTCTGCGGTGGATTAAGGCCTGACTTTAAAAAAAAAAAAAAAACAAACACATACACCCACTGATAGACCCACACAGCCACTCACTCACTCACTCATACACCCACAAAGCCACTTGCACACCCACCCACTCACATACCCACAAACCTACTACCACACCCACTCACAGATCCACACAGCCACTCACACCTCCTTACACACCCACACCACCACTTACCCACCAATTCACACACCTCTATAGCCACTCACACAGCCTCGCACATTCACACACCCGCTTACACACTCACGCCGATGCACTACTAATTACCTCAAATATTACATCACTCATGACATCTTCTATCAAAGTATGGATGACAAAATTGTGCATGGCAGGGGCGTGAGTTCTACTTACCCTAGGGCACGAGTTATAGTTACATGAGATAACTGGAATGGCTAAACTTCTATGGTTTTGTGTGTGTGTAAAATCGGAACCCAAGTATAATGTCCCTGTAACCTTTGATTTTTTCAGTGGTATATATATATATATATATATATATATATATATGTGTGTGTTATATATTCAACACAAATCTCGTCACCTTGTCCAAAAAAGAGCCCGCACTCCAGGATGTCGATTTTTACAATCCAAATTTAAACAGCTTGGCTGACACGTTTTGACCGGATGGTCTTTGGCAAAGCCGTACAACAAAGTGAATAGTGCCCTAGTTCCCTTTAAAAAAAGTGTCATTGTTACAAAGTGAAAATGATTAAAAGTCTTTCCGTCAGTGATTGTAAAGCACAACAATTCATACTGATGCAATACAGTATCGATTATTATAAATTGGGACATTTCATTTGACCTCATAACTCCAATGTCCATTTTACATGAAAGATTATTGCATTGTATGTCACAAAAAAAATTATATTACAAAACACTCGCACAGATTGCCCGAAGAGGTTTCAAGTATTCCATGAAAATATACCTTTCTTAGTAGAAAACAAAAACATCAGTATGATCAGACCCTGTAGCTCAAAATACATCGCCAATTGGCAGGTGTAATGCTTGAACGCAAATTAGCAGGTGTTAAGCATATAGACAGCTACATTGTCCTGTGGCTGGTAACAGTACAAAAATCTAATTCACACAGTTGGCATTAGACCAGCATCAAAAATATCTTTCTCAGTGGAAAGCGAAAACCCTAGCGTTTTCAGGCACAGCAGCTCTAAATACATCGCCATGTGGCAGGCATATTGCATGATCGCAAATTAATAGATGTTAGGCACATTTAACAGCTACATTGTCCTGTGGCTAGTAACAACACAAACACTGAAATTACATAATTGCCATTAGATCAACTTCAAATAGCAAGTGCTGAAACAACCGAGTGACGAGTGAAAAAAGTGTACACCTAAGTGAAAAACAGAAAAAAACATAAAAAGCAAAGGGAAATACAGAAAATACACTATATAAATAAAATCGGTATGGGCAGCATTCTAACAAGAAACAACTAGTTTATGTCTGAGGCTATTGTGTGTAAGCGGGGGGCACAATAGTGCTGAATATTGCATCAAATAATATGAAACCTGTGGACCCACAAGTAGAGTTAATCAATGACTAACAAAGGGGGACATCAACGTTTATTTTCTCTGACCCTATTGCCAGGTATGAAATCCAGAAATAACCATTAAAGAAAACGGAAAAGCAAGGAAAAGGAGGAGGGAGAACAAAAAGGATACTGCTGGTCTGATTGATCATCCAATGTGCACATGCTGTTCCTCGTCCTGTGACTCCTTTCTTCTCAGAATGTGCACATTGTTGCCACCTCTCATGGTCGTCACAACCTGTGTCAATTCCAAAGAATGAAATCGTAGGAGAATCTGTTGCATGTATCTTATGCCAATGGCTTGCTACAGGATAGTTGGGATTCCTGTTTTTTATTGCACGCCAG
Organism: Calotriton arnoldi; assembly: GCA_963921515.1. Lineage (NCBI taxonomy): Eukaryota > Metazoa > Chordata > Amphibia > Caudata > Salamandridae > Calotriton > Calotriton arnoldi. The sequence continues at coordinate 596,870 of CAWUFW010002095.1, forward strand.
TGTTCCAGTATACTCTTTTTCACCGGAAAGATAGTACTGCTGACCACATGGGCAGACCAGGACATAGATCACAAAGTCACTGTTGCAGTTTATAAACCTCTTGATCTCAAGTTCCCTGCCTGTTGGTGGTGTGAATTGTTTTTTGTTGGTGCTATGGGAACACGCCTTACACCAGGGGTCTCCAACTTTTTCTTAAATTGGAGCTACTTATGATCAATGGAAATCATCCTGAGCTGTTGTACTGCTGGCCACATCAGACAAGATTACAAAAGTGGCCATCATATGCAAAATTAGCATCAAGTAGGGTTACCAGTAGCAGTGTAAAAAGACTTCGTCAATTTGGAATGCATCTAAATGAGCAATACATACCATGTATTTAAGGCCCCTGGCACTAAGGTAATAATATTAGTAATAAGTCTCCCTAATGCCATATAATTTATCACTCAAACATCGGCTTTAACTATAGTTTGGAAATTCAACCATTTTTCTCTAAACATCAGCTTATGAATTCTGAAAATACACACATTTATTTCTCCAATATACACTTTTCAACTTTGCTATACATATATCAATTCAACCAAGCAAAAGCTTTTAATTTAGTAGGCTCGTCTGGACACCGGAGAACTACCAGTAGCTAGCGAACTACTCGTTGGAGAAGCCTACCTTACACTTATCACACTTAAAGAACCCCTGGTGTTCCCTAAGCCAGGATCCTAAATCTGCTTGTTGTTTCATGGGGTATCTGTGTTTTAGCATGTCTTTTAGGGACTTGCTCTTCCTGTATGTTATCAAGGGGCGCGAGAGCTCACCAAATCACCTATGACTTAGTCCTATCTGAACAATGCAAACATTCACCCCCAGTCACAAAGATCTGGGTTTAATCCATCGTTCTTTTGCTCAACACGCCACTCCAGTTTGGACCCAGCCATCTGCAAATCAGTCTTGACCCTGCTCCAATGGGAACAGTCCAGCCCGAACTGCCAAACCAGGCCCTCCCTGGACCGGAAACAATCATCCTGGGACCGGTTTCGGGGCATCACCCCTCATCAGCCAGGCTAGCTTGAATCCAGTGGCGCGTGCTCTCCATGCCACTGGAGTCAAGCTATCCTGGCTGATGAGGGGTGAAACCCCGAAACCGGTCCTAGAATGCTTGTTTCCAGTCCAGGGAGGGCCTGGCCTGGCAGTTCGGGCTGGACTGTTCCCATTGGGGGCAGGGTCAAGACTGATTTGCATATGGCTGGGTTCAAACTGGAATGGCATGGGGAGCAAAAAAACGATGGATTTAGGCCCAGATCTCTGTACTGGGATGAATGTATGACCTTGTTCTGCATTCTGTCCAATTGTTATTTTTGCATAACTGGTAGCAAAACAACTTCCCATCGCAGCTCCGATAAGTTGTTTAAACCATTGGTCTTCAAAAAAGAAAAAAGTTATGTTCTAGGCAGAACCGTAGTATGCTAAGCTTCATGGAGAGAACATATAAGAATATCGGTTTGTCCCTGAAGAAGTGTTTGCAGGCCTGTATGCCTAGATCATGATCAGTGCAAGAGTACAAGGACAGGTGGCCAGCGCGATGGCGAAGTAGACGCATCACCCAGAGGCTCCGACGGCCCGGCACTGATCATCCTGATCCCTGAGCCCCATCCGGCCATAAAAGAGAAGTGGCAAACCCCAGGGAGACATACCGTTCCTAGAATGCTTGTTTCCAGTCCAGGGAGGACCTGGCCTGGCAGGTCGGGCTGGACTGCTCCCATTGGGGGCAGGGTCAAAACTGATTTGCATATGGCTGGGTTCAAACTGGAATGGCATGGGGAGCAAAAAAACGATGGATTTAGGCCCAGATCTCTGTACTGAGGTGAATGTATGAAATTGTTCTGCATTCTGTCCATCAATTGTTATTTTTGCATTTGTCACCCCGAGTGGGACGGGTATGCCCAGACGTGGGTCCTGTGCTCTCCATGCCACTGGAGTCAAGCTATCCTGGCTGATGAGGGGTGAAACCCCGAAACCGGTCCTAGGATGCTTGTTTCCAGTCCAGGGAGGACCTGGCCTGGCAGTTCGGGCTGGACTGTTCCCATTGGGCGCAGGGTCAAGACTGATTTGCATATGGCTGGGTTCAAACTGGAATGGCACGGGGAGCAAAAAAACAATGGATTTAGGCCCAGATCTCTGTACTGGGGTGAATGTATGACATTGTTCTGCATTCTGTCCATCAATTGTTATTTTTGCATTTGTCACCCCGAGTGGGACGGGTATGCCCAGACGTGGGTCCTGTGCTCTCCATGCCACTGGAGTCAAGCTATCCTGGCTGATGAGGGGTGAAACCCCGAAACCGGTCCTAGGATGCTTGTTCCCAGTCCAGGGCGGACCTGGCCTGGCAGTTCGGGCTGGACTGTTCCCTTTGGGCACAGGGTCAAGACTGATTTGCATATGGCTGGGTTCGAACTGGAATGGCACGGGGAGCAAAAAAACAATGGATTTAGGCCCAGATCTCTGTACTGGGGTGAATGTATGACCTTGTTCTGCATTCTGTCCATCAATTGTTATTTTTGCATAACTGGTAGCAAAACAACTTCCCATCGCAGTTCCGATAAGTTGTTTAAACCATTGGTCTTCAAAAAGAAAAAAGTTATGTTCTAGGCAGAACCGTAGTATGCTAAGCTTCATGGAGAGAACATATAAGAATATCGGTTTGTCCCTGAAGAAGTGTTCGCAGGCCCGTATGCCTAGATCATGATCAGTGCAAGAGTACAAGGACAGGTGGCCAGCGCGATGGCGGAGTAGACGCATCACCCGGAGGCTCCGATGGCCCGGCACTGATCATCCTGATCCCTGAGCCCCATCCGGCCATAAAAGAGAAGTGGCAAACCCCAGGTAAACATACCGCTAATATTGAGCGGATCAGCGTCGCCAAACCGCAGAGGAAACTTGCCAAACCGGCTCCGACCTCATTCCCCCTGGAGCGAGGGATTTCAAGATGGCGGCATCCACAGGCTGCGGCAACCAGTGAAGGTGAAGCGGAGAGTGGAGTCGGCGACCCGAGCAGACGGACACGCTCACCTGTAGGGGTGACCAGATCGAGTGCCCCTCCGTCTGCCGCCTGGACACAGAGATCTGGGACCCCCTCTCTCTGTGACACATGAAGAATCGACTAGCAGAGGAGGGAAATCGCCTTCGTGGGCCTGGAGCTGGGGGTTCCTCCCCCCCCCCCGCCTGCCTGTGGGTGAGGTGCGCGAACGTGTGGAGCAGCCTCCGACCGACCCGACTTGCGCTGGCCTTGCCACATAGACGTGAGGCCCAAAGTGAACGACGGCAAGGTGGTGACGGAGAGGAGGCAGCAGCCCCTGCTCCCAGAGGTGACCCGTACTCCGCAGACCTGACATCCGAACGAGGGGCAGAAGCAGGAGGCTCCGGAGGAAGGAGAATCCCAGCAGGGCCTCTGCAGTAACAGAAGCAGCGAGCAGGTACTAGGAGGCGTGGTGTCGTGGACTGGATCGAGGAGACGGGAGGGGGGGGGGAGGTCTGTGGACACTCGTGAGGCCTGGCCTGGGACACGAGCCCGGTCGATATACTAAGCCATGGGAATTCATGAAGTGGCCCTGTTTGAGCAGAGCGCAGTGTCAGTTAATGTGGCAAGAAGAGTCAAAAGCCCCCGGGCAGGCTAGCAGTTATTGAAAGAAAGAAGATCCGTCAGGAGGAAACTAGCCGGGTATGAGGGGGCTAGACGAAGACCCTAGCAATATACGAAGCTCGGCGCGAGCCCCCACCAGAACGACGAAGCCTTGGTGGTCCGCCTAGTGTTGGAGGAAGATAACAGAGTGGGGACCGAGGGTGGTTCCCGGACTTTGGCGAGAGAATAAGAGGCCTACAGGAACGCAGGTGGTGCACGACACCTGAACGAAGTGAACAGGATTGGAGGAGTTACCGGAGAGGCCAGAAGTTTCCCCCCATGTGATAAAGGGGAGCCCCCGAGCCGAGTTGCGGTGCATGTCCAAAAAGCCTCCCCTTAGGGGGATGACCCCAGCGCAGGAAACAGGAGAAAGAAAATAAGATAGAGGGCCGAATGGAAACACAGAGTCTGGAAGGGAGATAATAAGGTCAATCACCACGCAGATCGCTGGTCCTACAAGTAAGTGTCAGTTGCCGAATGACTCGCAGTGGGAGACCGGCCTGAACGAGTGGGGACACCTGCATAGCAGAGGTTACGTACAACTTTAAAAAGGAGGCGACACTGCGGGACTCCTCCCCCCCCCCATCCCCAACCCTCATCACACTGAAATAAGAACCAGCAAGATCCCCTGATAATACAGCCACACCGAATGGCAAGAGATAAAGAGCCGAAGCCCCAAAGGCAGGGGAAAATGGCCAGGTACGCTAAAGTAGTGGCCCCTCCCTTCGGAACTACAGGTGACCCACCCCCCATGCCAGATAACGCAGCCCTCCTGCAGGCAATACAATCATCTAGAGAGGTGCTAGAGGGAAGAATAGCGAAAGTGCGCACTGATGTGACCCTACTAAGACAAGATCTACACAAAGTATCAGAGAAAGTGGCACTCGCAGAACAGCGAATCTCGAAGGTGGAAGACGTCTCGCGCAATCTGCGGAAAGAGGTCACACAGCTGGCAGCCTCTCTGAAAGAGACCACATGGAGAGTAGATGATGCGGAAAACCGCGTACGACGGAATAACCTACATTTTATAGGCTTTCCGGAGGGTTATGAGGGTTCAGACGTAGGCTCAAAGACACCTTCCCGAATACTCAATACTCTGCCTGCTTTGTGATTGAATGAGCCCACAGGATGCCGGTTGAATGGCCGCCTCCGGGGGCCCCTCCCATGGCGGTGATCGCCCTATTTTTAAATTATCAGGACAGAGATTTGATATTGCGAGAGATGAAGAGCGCAGGTGAGGTCCGGCTGGGCAATACCAAGATAATGGTCTTTCCGGATTACTCTAGAGATGTCCAGAAACAGAGAAGAACCTTTGACTCCGTCAAGGAAAAGCTAAGGACCCTTCATATACAATACATGTTACTCTTCCCCACCAAACTTATAGTAATATTCCAGAATAAGACTTTCTTCTTTCAAACACCAGAGGAGGCGTGGACCTGGATAGAGGTACGCCCCACTAGATCGCAAAGAATGTAACGAACAGAGGTCCAACGATCGGCTATGAGCACTACAGTAAGAGCCAAACTGCAGAACACAACATTGAAACGTCGTTTGGGAAGAAGATCCAAGCCGCAAAGAAGCACGCCACGGAGGCACAATGGGAATCTGGAGGAGAAGAACTGCAGCGCGGACACAGACGGAGGGTCAGAACGAGGCACTGCGGAGGTGACATCACCCAGGGGCCGTCCCAGTCGACAGGCCACTCCGGTTATGTGAGATCAGGAACACGCAGAGGACACTGACAGCGATCACCCACTCATGCAAAAGATTACCAGGCTAGAGGAGCCGAAAGCCTATAATGACACTGGTGAAACACATCGGCCTGCAACAACGGATGGGAGCGAAGAGGACTGAGATCCAGGGCACGCCGGAGCCCAGGGACACTAAATCGTTGAGCCCTAACAAGCGACCAGCCTTGGGCTGCGCCAGTATCCTTTACTTTGTTTTGTTGGTAAACAATTGACTTGGGGGGCAAGGGGGAGAAGAGGGGGTACAGACCTCTCAGACTTTGTCTGCACCAGTTTTGTTTAGTTGAGGGATGGGTGTGGGAGAGTGTGGGGGGGTTGTTGGGGATTTTGCGAGGGGAATTTTCTGTGTGTAACAATGTTGATTTCTTTATGGTCGATATGTGGGACATTAGAAGAGGGGGCAGGAGAAATGGGCGATCACTGCCGAAAAGAGGCTGCTACTAGCCATCGTAGACATGCATTGATATATGTCCAATGGGTGAGAAAGGATATATGGTCCTGACATGGAACGTCAATGGACTAGGTAACAAAATCAAGAGGGGGCTAGTCACGAGGTATTTTAAGAGACTCAAACTGGACATAATCCTCCTGCAGGGAACACATTTGATGGGAGCCCACTGCGCCTTTTTGGGAAGAGGGACATATATCACACTGGCACATGCTGGGTTTACTTCGGGATCTAGGGGGTGTAGCTATCCTAATTAAACAAGCATTGGCATAGCCAATAGGTCTCGCCCTTTGGAACCTTATAAGTATTTAGCTATGCAGTACAATATCCTTGGTGCAACAACATCAACTGTTGCATGGCTAAACACTTATAAGGTCCCAAAGGCGAGACCTATTGGCTATGCCAATGCTTGTTAGAACTGCTGGTGCTGAGCCCCGGCAAGACCCGGCCCACTTAAAGCCATGCATGTATTAAATGTATCAAGAACCCTATCAAATGTGCCTGCATTTAATAGGTGTGGATGCCTGACCAGAGAAGCTTGTGTTTAATGTCCAGAAAAGGCACATCAGAGAGGCCTCTCTGTACTATATGCGTACAGGAGTCTCACCACAGAGGTCACACGCAGAGCGCGTGAGGCGTTAAAACACCCACCACAGGAGCCGCTTGACAGATCGGGATAATCGATGAGGCCGAGGCCCTCGAGGGGGGGAGGCGCACAGACACTGCTTGTGCTCTGCCGCACCCTGGGGGAGCTGCAGAGGGGGACAGGATTACATTTGGGGTTATTGGGCCCGCAACGTGACCGCGTGACTTTAATCAATCACAACTGTGACGTAGGGGCAAGGGAAGCTCAATAAAGAGGCTCAGTTTTAACACGAGTGCAAGAAGAGTACAGCAGTGTGCCTTGGTGATTACTTACGAGTGAAAACTTAACATACAGCACAGACCCAACCTGCTCGGCTCCTTCACCAGGGTCGTCCTTCCAAATCTGACAAAGTTCTTGCGATGCAGAGCTGCTCTTGTGTGTTGTTTATATGTACAACTGGTAAAGAGTCAAGTGTGGGTTTCAGTGCGCTGTACAGAGTCTAGGTCCGAGTATCCAATCACAGAACAACAATGTTTAACATGAAACGGAAGCAGAAAGAGTTAGATTTATTTTCACGATAAGCGTCAGAAACAAACCTTGGTAAAGCCAACAGGCCTTGCTCTACCGTGCTCACTCTGTCAGACAGAGCAGTGCACGCACGCACTTTTTGGCGTTCTTACACAACGCGCCTCGATTCCCTCCCGCGTCCGAACATCACTTAACAAGTCCCTGAGTCCCTGTGCTATAAACATGACATTTCTTTCCGCTCTTTGTGTCCCCGAATCTCTTACCTTGTGCCCCTCACTCCGACGGTTCAGAGACGCTGACTGTACGTGCACCGCCCCCACCCCTACAAGCACCCTTGCAGCGACGCAAAAATTACAAATAATTTGTAATACAAGCATGTTTCCTGAGTATATTTGTATTTTAGAAGCTAATAATGCAAATTACTACACAATTACTACACAACATAAAATCAAAACGAATACGTCTACAGTGTAAAAAGGCACAGTTTATGAACAAAACCAAAACAAATAACATGCTAAACTGATCACCTTCCGATTATCCGTTTTAGGAGAATTCCCACGTACAAAACACGTTAAAATCGATTTAATGATGTGTTATGGTTAGACTGAAACACGTCTTCGTTAATAAACTTAACTATGTGTAGACCTGGTTTAGAAAAGAGCGGTTATTTTAACATACACATCCCAATGAAAGTGCGCACGTCGCACTTCACGAAATTATAATTTCAATATTCAGTAAAATAAATGCACCAACTTGCACAAGGCGCTATGTAGAGCCATGTTTTCTGGGCGCTAGTAAACAAAGGCATCGGACAGATAAACACGTGCTTAAGGTCCAATGCTGGGTTCTGGTAATTATCATTTAAATAATGTAAGAATACCAACCTCCATTAGGCGCTATTAAAAGCCATGTTTTGGGCTCAGGCACTGACACGGCCCCAGAGGTGAGGGACTCCGGCTGTGAAATTATAATTTTAAATATTCAGTAACGTACAAGCACACCAACCTCCCTCCATAAGGCGCTTTAAAAGTATGTTTCTGTATACACAAGCATCGGACAGTTACAAAGGGGCTGAGGTCTAACGCTCCGGATCGGGGATTTAGTTATAATATAAATATTCAGCAATATAAGTGCACCGCCCCCCACTAGGCGCTATTTAAACATATAATATTATAAGCACGGCAACTTCCAAAAGGCGGTGTACAATATGTTCGGCTCTTGTAAACACAATCCTCGCACATACACACGGGCGAAGGGGCCAGCGCTTGGGGGCTGGGTTGAACTATAATTGAAATACTCCATAAAAGAAGCGCGCCAACCTCCGTAAGGCGCTATAAAAAACGTTCGGCTCTTCTAACACAAGCCTCGGAAACAGACACGGGTTGATTGGTCCAGAGCTCCGGTTCTAGAGTAGAATGCAATTATGATTTACCTTCGTCTTACGTTTGCTAGAGTCTTATATTAACAAGAAACGCGCTCTCTGGTGAGGGAGGGGGAGGAGGGGTGAGGGAGGGGGAGGAAAGGCAGATGGCGCCTCGCCAGAGATGCGAGGAATGGAAACGCGCTCTCTGGTGAGGAGGGGTGAGTGAGGGGGAGGAAAGGCAGATGCCGCGCGTGCACGCTCACGTGAACGCAAGCTGGTCGCCAGCCGAAAGCCAGTGCTGTTTGCACTTCCAAAACCCGCTTACTAAAACTCTCGCCAGAGCAGCGCATGCGCTGGCTCAGGCGAGACCTAAAAATCACCTCCCTTTCGGACAAATAAAATCTGGACGGACCCTGGGGGCACGTTCATGGCGGTACAAGGGACTTGGGGACGGAAGACGCTTACACTAATCAGCGTTTATGAACTCCCACGATTACAAGCTCAGACTCTAGACAAAGTAACCAAGATTCTTCTGGAATCCAGTCCTTCCACACACATAATTGGGGGGGGGGGGGACTTTAACGACGTAGTCGACCCGCTGATGGACCATAGGGTGGGACAACGGGGTCAAGTAGACCTACCCAACCGGCTGAATTTCTGAATACCCTGGGGTTGACTGACCTATGGCGTCGCCTCCACCCGGTGGACCGTACCTACTCCTTTTTTTCGGGAGCCCATGGAGTTTTTTCCAGGTTGGATTATCTCCTTCACCAGAGGGGGAGATCGAGACAGTAAAAAGGGCTGACTACCTAGTGAGAGTTATATCTGACCATTCACCCTTATGGCTAACGGGGGGCGGAAATTCGGGTAGAGGCCAGCGGGAATGGAGGCTGAATGCGTGGGATTTGAGACACAGGAAGCTAAGATTAGAGCGGACTTGGAGTTGTACTTCCAGGAGAACATGGGTTCAGTTGTCTCGGCTGTCACTCTATGGGAAGCTTACAAGACGTTACTTGGAGACAGAGCCCAAAACACAATAGTCCTCAAGAAGAGGGACGAGTCCCGCGAGCTAGAGGCCTTGGAGCCAAAGCTGTTGGAGCTGGAGAGACTGGTAGATACTAACACCAATAGTTTCACACTCCGGCAGATTGCAGTAACGCGTAGAGAATATCGAGCCCTGGCAGAGCGAGAGACCAAAATTATACTTCAGGCCACACAACATAGACTCTATGAAACAGGAGACAAGGCAGGGAAGCTGCTCGCATGGTTGGGTAGGAAGGAGGTAGAGGCAAGGTGGGTTGATATGATATGCGTCAAGGAGGAGAGGCATACAACGGCACCTACCATTGCGGGTGCATTTGCTAAATACTACACTAAACTCTACAAAGCAAGACCCCTAGCAGACGAGGCCCAAATTAAGTAACTACCTAAATACGCTTACAACGCACACCCTTGAACAGACGGAGAGGTTAGAACTTGATAAAGATATCTCCTTGACAGAAGTAATGGATGCTATTGGCAAGATGAAAACGGGGAAAACCCCGGGTCCAAACGGACTACCGGCGGAATTTTTTAAAAGTAATGCCAGCCTGCTAGGACCTCATCTGTTAAACATGTACCTCGCCACCCAAACAGAGAAGTCGTTCCCTCAGATCTCTGCAATGCAACAGTAGTTGTGATCCACAAAAAGGGCAACCCTCCAATGGACTGCGGGTCTTATCGCCCCATTTCATTACTTAATGTAGAGGCAAAGATCTTGGCCTCTATTCTTGCGGTTCGACTGCTGCCGGTAATCACATCGCTTGTCCACTGTGACCAATCAGGTTTTATGCCTAAACGAGCCAAGTGCTTTAACCTTCGTCGCTTAGCCAACTGGCTGGACACAGTGAAGGATAGGTCCGCCCCACATGTATTTTTCATTAGATGCCGAAAAGGTATAGTTCATTGGCCGTATATGCGACAGACACTGTTGAAGTTTGGATTCGGCCCCATCTTCCTTGCCTGGGTAGAGTTACTATATACCAACCTGAGTGATAGGGTGCGGGTAAACGGGACACTATCAGATGCATTCCCTATACAGAGAGGCACCAGGCAGGGTTGTCTGTTATCCCCCTTCTGTTTGCCCTGGTACTGGAGCCGCTGGCGTGCCTGATTAGAGATCACCCGTCCATGAGCGGCTTCACCGCCGAAAATGGGTGCCTCCCGGAGGAGCAAATTTCGCTCTACGCAGATGACATACTGCTATACGTTATTTATCCCAGCAGGATACTCCCTCTGATCTTACAGGTGTTTGAAGAGTATGGCAGGTACGCAGGTCATAAAATAAATTGGGACAAATCCAGCTTATACAAGGTTGGAGGTACTTTAGATATTCAGACACTCCCAGGATGTCTAAGAGTTGTTCGAGAGGGGTTCCAATATCTAAGTCTATTTATAACCATTAAATACTCCATGAACCTTGCTCAAAGTATCAAGCGGGTTCTAGTGGACTTCAGGGATGATGTTAGAAGATGGAGACGATTGCCCTTAATGATCTTAGGCAGAGCAGCTATGTACAAGATGACGACACTTCCGAAGTTACTCTATATATTGCAAAATACGTACTGAAGACTGCTGGAGACAATCTTTAAGATGATAAATGAGGAGTTACGCACACTATTATGGAATGTGGGACACCCGAGAGTAGCATTGAGGACACTACATTGTAGTCAGTACAATGGTGGAATCGCCCTACCAGACATACAGTCATACTACAGAGCTGCGCACCTGGTGGTGATCAATGACTGGGAACATATAGCAGGAGGACGTCCAACTTATGCCCTTGAAAGGATCCAATTCCAGAAACATACACATCGTCACTACATATATGGGGGCACGGGACTCAGCCGCCTACTCCCTGCCACCCAGAGAACTATGGAGGCCTGGAAAGGGGCAGAGAGGCAAATGCAATGGGCAAAGAAGTTAACGAGGGAAACCCCACTTTGGGAGGGTACGAGACTGCCCGAGATAACTAGACTCCAAGGTTTTAGGCACTGGAACACAATCGGGATTTCCCGGCTTGGTGATAACTTGAAAGAAGGAACCTTCATCCCCTGTGACACCCCAAGCAGATTATCATCTGAACGAGACCCAAAGATATATATACCTCCAACAAGAACACGCCTGTAGGGCAGAAAAAATAGACACAACAGATATCCCAGAATTTGCGCCCCTAGAGGGTAGGTTACTACAGGGGGAGATGCCCAGTAAGGCAATCTCGTGGACATACAGAACGTTAATCAATAATATTCCCGACAACTTGACAGTCTTAAGGGGGAACAGCCATCACAACGCGGATTTTACTCCGCGCACCATTACATCGCATGCGTTACAACGCATGCGATGTAACTACGCGTAGCCATTACTACGCGTACCATTACATCGCATGCGCTTTTACAACGCATGCGATGTAATGGCTATCCACGTCGTTGTGAGGAAACTGAGGCTGTTTCCTCACAACGACGTGCACCGCCCCTGGAAGCAGGAACCGGGAGCAGAGACGGCGACGCTGGAACCACGAGGAAAGAGGTAAGGCTGATTGTGCTTGGGGTGGGGGTAGTGGTTTAGGGTAGTGTAGTAGTGTAGTGTTTTAGTGTAGTGTTGTAGTGTTTGTGTAGTGTAGTGTTTTAGGGTTTAGGGTAGTGTTGTAGTGTTTGTGTGGTGTTTTCGGGTTTAGGGTAGTGTTGTAGTGTTTGTGTAGTGTAGTGTTTTAGGGTTTAGGGTAGTGTTGTAGTGTTTGTGTAGTGTTTTAGGGTTTAGGGTAGTGTTGTAGTGTAGTGTTTTAGGGTAGTGTTGTAGTGTTTGTGTAGTGTAGTGTTTTAGGCTTTAGGGTAGTGTAGTGTTTTAGGGTAGGGTTGTAGTGTTTGTGTAGTGTTGTGTTTTAGGGTTTAGGGTAGTGTTGTAGCGTTTGAGTAGTGTAGTGCATTAGGGTTTAGGGTAGTGTAGTGTTTGTGTAGTGTAGTGTTTTAGGGTTTAGGGTAGTGTTGTAGTGTTTGTGTAGTGTAGTGTTTTAGGGTTTAGGGTAGTGTTGTAGTGTAGTGTTTTAGGGTAGTGTCGGGGGGGTCGGGCAGGGTAGTGTAGTGTTATTGTAGGGAGAGGACTGGGGGTCGGGGGAGGGTTGTGTAGGGGTAGGGTTGTCACTTACCTTGCAAAATTTAACCACAAGTATAGCTTTACCACGCATGCCTTTGCGTTGTAATGGCATGCGTGGTAAAGGCATACTCGTGGTAAAATTTTGCGATGTAATGGCATGTCGTTGTCATTGACCGCGTAGTAATACCCGCGTTGTAATGGCATGCGTGGTATTAGTATGCGATGTAATGACATACAACCAGTCTTAAGATCTAAATGGGACTGCACCACAGGACCACTGGAAGACCGACTGGGAAGCGGCCCTAATGCACCCACAAGAAGTGGCCATTAAGTCTAGGCTTCGCCTGATTCAATTCAAAATATTACACGGGGTGTACTATGACAGGGCTCGACTGCACGAAATGGGGAGAGCAGAGACACTAAATTGCTTGCGCTGCAGGACGGAAAGAGGTACATTCCTGCACACACTTTGGGAATTTCAACAGATTAGAACTTACTGGTCCCAAATACTGGAGGAGCCTAGCCAGATACTGGGAATGGAACTCCTCATGGATGCCAAGTTCATTCAACTAGGGGTCTCCTCAGATGTAGATCTCCCCCGCACTAAACTTCTGCTATGTAATTGGCCTCGTGGTGGGAAAGAGAGATGTAGCCCGACATTGGGGAGCGTCCACTCTCCCAACGATGGTAGACTGTAGCGCGAGCATGGACATGTATATGGTCGCTGAGAGGATGGTATACAAGGCGAGAGGATGCCCCAAAAGGTTTAAGAAAATTTGGTCCCCCTGGATGAGCTTCTATAGACTGTAGGTAGAGGCAGGGAGGAATAGAATCCCCAGTGACCCCTGGAGAGATGGAGAAGAGATGAAGGCCTCCCCGCCCCCTTTTTCTCCCCCTATCCCCAGAGACCAGGCTCAAGATGGTAGACAGCTACACGACATATACACAGGAGATGGGCAACTGGATTAGTAATTTTGTATGTGCAGTGTATTGTATTGAAATTGCATTTGTATAGCGCTTACTACCCCTGACGAGGCGTCGAAGCGCTTTTTCGGCGAGTAGCACGCTACTCCAGGACCCATAGAGGATTAGTGTTGAATTAGTATAGTGAAACATGCAAGTAAATTTTAAGTGGTGGATATGTTAGTCAGTTATTTGGATTCGGAAGGATAGCGGAAGGATAGAAGAGGAAAGAAGGTTTGTATTTATATAGCGCTTCTAACCCCTGATGGGGTGTTGAATCGCTTTTTTTGGGCGAGTAGCACGCTACTCCGGAAACCCATAAAGGATTAGTGGTGAATTAGTATGGTGAAATATGAAAGTAATTTGAGTGGTGGATATTAGTCAGTTATTTGGAGTGAGAAGGATAGTGGAGGGATAGAAGGGAAAGAAAGGTTTGCATTCATATAGCGCCTGTTACCCCTGATGGGGTGTTGAAGCGCTTTTCTGGCGAGTAGCAGGCACTCTGGAACCCATAAAGGATTAGTGTTGAAAATTAGTATAGTGAAATATGAAGTAATTTGAGTGGTGGATATGTTAGTCAGTTATTTGGATTTTGAAGGGTTAGGGAGGGGTAAAAATGAAAAAGGTTTGCATTTATATAGCGCTTGTAACCCTGATGAGGTGTTGAAACGCTTTTATTGGCGAGTAGCACGCTACTCTGGAACCCATAAAGGATTAGTGGTGAATTAGTATAGTGGAATATGGAATTAGAGAAGTGAACATGCTAGTCTGGTATTTTGATTGAAAAGGATAGTGGAGGGATAGAAGAGTGAAGGATTTCTTTTTTTAGGTCATAGCAGTAGGAGGAGGCTTTTGGATGAGTAAAAAGGGTTTTTGGAGGGGAAAGAGTCAGAGGGAAGAGTTTAGAAAGGTTTGTTTTGGGGGATCGGTACAGTAAAGGAGGTGTCAGAAGATGCAAGGAGGGGTAGAGTAGGAGAGAGTCAAGAAAGGGTTATTTTGGGGAACATAGTAGTGGTATGGCGTTTGGGATAAATGAGAGAGTGGGTGTAGAGGATATAATGCTAGATGTATAGGGTGAGATAGGGTAGTGAATTGGAAAGAGTAGTAGAAAGAAGTTTGAGATGAGTCAGAAAGTTGGGCTAGAAGATATATTGAGGGAAGTATAGGCTGAGAAATAGGGTAGTGCATTGGAAATGCTAAATTAGAAGAAAGTGATAAATATATAGATCCATAAGTACATTGAAAGTATAGATGCATAAAGAAGGTAAGTATATGCAGATTAAAGATATTGATAGAGGTAGCGGATGAGAAATAGGGTAGTGCGTTGGATATGCTTTTTCAGGAGAAAAGTAACAGACACACAGATCCAAGTACATGTAGACCAAAGAAGATTTTTTTTTTTTCCTTTGTTTTTTTTTTATAACAACATAATTATTGTACATGTTTATACAAAGCAATACACGAAGATAAGCACATATCTATAGTGAAAATCAATGCTTATGTACAAAGGGACAAATACATAGGGTGGGTATTAATGAATGGGAAAATGGGCAGCATTCCTGGCCCTGGTCCCGACCAGTTTCAAACAGTCTCAAACAGGCACTCACCCTTGTCCTCTCCACCCTTAACAGGCTCAAACAGGCACTCACCCTTGTCCTCTCCACCCTTAGCTGAGCTGCCCGGGCTGAGACGCCCTAAGCCTTGGCCGTTTATAGCCCTAGTAGTCAGGTGACCCCTTCAGCCAATGGGAACCCTAGCCCTAACAATATCCAATCACAGTACTAGCCCTAAAATCTAGAACCAATAGGAGACGAGGACCTTACAGCCAATCTTAGCCCTAGTCCAAGCACCCCATCAGTTTCAAAAACCCTTGATCTCTACGTCCAATAGAGGCCCTAGCCCTACCAGTAGTCTCAACCCTAGTCCAAGCAACCAATGGCACAGGAAGCCCTAGTCCCTACTTCCAATAGAAAGCCTAACCCTACTCTTAGTCCCACACCTAGTCCAGCAACTAATCACACCAGAAGCCCTAATCGCTACTTCCAATTAAAGGCCTAGCCCTAGTCCCACCCTAGTCCCAACAACCAATAACACAGGAAGCCCTAATCCCTACTTCCAATAGAAATACTAACCCTAGCCCTAGTCCCAACCCTACATTGATTGAATCACAGACCCAGAAACCAATCAGAACCCTCAAATACCCAACCAATGAGGACACTAACCCTAATCCAATAGAAACATCAGATACAACCACCAATCAGTGTACACATGTACCAAACAATATCAGACTATATAAGGTCCCAGCTACCTCAGACAAGGTTTGCTGGCCAGGGAGTTGGAAGCTGCTTCTCTATTCGGAAATCTCCTAGGAGACAGACCGGCTCAATCCACACTTTGGACTTCTGCAGGTAAGGCCCCAACAAACTTGTCCTCTAACAACACTATTTGTATAAAACTTTACTCCCTCTCCTGGCCAAAAAACGAAGTGCACAGTCCCTATTAAACACAGTTTAAACAGCTTACAGCACATTACTGCTGTCTCAGGAGGGAAGGGGGGGGGGCTGGTTTCACTGACTTGTTAACACAAGATGGTCGCTGGGGGTGCACTGCTTAACATACAGATCTTAGCACAGAGCAAAGGAGACATTTGGAGGGAAAAAACTGATAGTCACAGGGAATGAGAGGGAAAAACTACAGAGTTTGGACTGCAAATCCCACAATTCAACAGGTTAAATGGAAGCAGTCACAGGCAGGAAAAAACACAAGTTTAAACACAAAAACATGGGATAAATTATGCAATCACTGGCAGGTTAAAACTACAATTTTAAACTGTAACAACCACAGCCAAAGACGGTTAAAGAAATTTAAAAAGAAAAAATAAGATGATGCAATCACAGGTAGGGAAAATCGTTTTTTAAACTTTTTTAGGAAAGAGACAGCACTAGTCTGTCTCCTTACCACTTCCTGGACTCTGCTCACTGCAATCTGGGGCACAGGTAGGCTGCAACTCACAAGATGGAGGAGAATGATTTGGGGTGCACCCAGCAAAGCCTTAAGGGGCCTGGGCAGGTGTGAGGGGAGGGCTCAGAGTTGCCTGGGAGCTGAATAGCCAATCCCCAGTCCTAGGTCTGCTGGCCTGGGGGTGGGGCTGGGACTGGGGAGCTGCTCTATTCACAGATTTCCTAGGAGACAGACAGGCTCAATCCACACTTTGGTAAGGCCCCAACAAACTTGTCCTCTAACAACACTATTTGTATAAAACTTTACTCCCTCTCCTGGCCAAAAAACGAAGTGCACAATCCCTATTAAACACAGTTTAAACAGCTTACAGCACATTACTGCTGTCTCAGGAGGAAAGGGAGGCTGGTTTCACTGACTTGTTAACACAAGATGGTCGCTGGGGGTGCACTGCTTAACATACAGATCTTAGCACAGAGCAAAGGAGACATTTGGAGGGAAAAAACTGATAGTCACATGGAATGAGAGGGAAAAACTACAGAGTTTGGACTGCAAATCCCACAATTCAACAGGTTAAATGGAAGCAGTCACAGGCAGGAAAAAACAAGTTTAAACACAAAAACATGGGATAAATTATGCAATCACTGGCAGGTTAAAACTATAATTTTAAACTGTAACAACCACAGGCAAAGACAGTTAAAGAAATTTAAAAAGAAAAAATAAGATGATGCAATCACAGGTAGGGAAAATCGTTTTTAAAACTTTTTTAGGAAAGAGACAGCACTAGTCTGCCTCCTTACCACTTCCTGGACTCTGCTCACTGCAATCTGGGGCACAGGTAGGCTGCAACTCACAAGATGGAGGAGAATGTAGTAGTGTAGTGTTTTAGGGTTTAGGGTAGTGTTGTAGTGTTTTAGGGTTTAGGGTAGTGTTTGTGTAGTGGTTTAGGGTAGTGTTGTAGTGTTTGTGTAGTGTAGTGTTTTAGGGTAGTGGTGTAGTGTTTGTGTAGTGTTTTAGGGTAGTGTTGTAGTGTTTGTGTAGTGTTTTAGGGTTTAGGGTAGTGTTGTAGTGTAGTGTTTTAGGGTAGTGTTTTAGGGTTTAGGGTAGTGTTGTAGTGTTTGTGTAGTGTAGTGGTTTAGGGTAGTGTTGTAGTGTTTGTGTAGTGTAGTGTTTTAGGCTTTAGGGTAGTGTAGTGTTTTAGGGTAGGGTTGTAGTGTTTGTGTATTGTGTTTTAGGGTTTAGGGTAGTGTTGTAGCGTTTGAGTAGTGTAGTGCATTATGGTTTAGGGTAGTGTTGTAGTGTTTGTGTAGTGTAGTGTTTTAGGGTTTAGGGTAGTGTTGTAGTGTTTGTGTAGTGTAGTGTTTTAGGGTTTAGGGTAGTGTGGTAGTGTAGTGTTTTAGGGTAGTGTCGGGGGGGTCGTGCAGGGTAGTGTAGTGTTATTGTAGGGAGAGGACTGGGGGTCGGGGGAGGGTTGTGTAGGGGTAGGGTTGTCACTTACCTTGCAAAATTTAACCACGAGTATAGCTTTACCACGCATGCCTTTGCGTTGTAATGGCATGCGTGGTAAAGGCATACTCGTGGTAAAATTTTGCGATGTAATGGCATGTCGTTGTCATTGACATCGCGTAGTAATACCCGCGTTGTAATGGCATGCGTGGTATTAGTATGCGATGTAATGACATACAACCAGTCTTAAGATCTAAATGGGACTGCACCACAGGACCACTGGACGACAGACTGGGAAGCAGCCCTAATGCACCCACAAGAAGTGGCCATTAAGTCTAGGCTTCGCCTGATTCAATTCAAAATATTACACGGGGTGTATTATGACAGGGCTCGACTGCACGAAATGGGGAGAGCAGAGACACTAAATTGCTTGCGCTGCAGGACGGAAAGAGGTACATTCGTGCACACACTTTGGGAATTTCAACAGATTAGAACTTACTGGTCCCAAATACTGGAGGAGCCTAGCCAGATACTGGGAATGGAACTCCTCATGGATGCCAAGTTCATTCTACTAGGGGTCTCCTCAGATGTAGATCTCCCCCGCACTAAACTTCTGCTATGTAATTGGCCTCGTGGTGGCAAAGAGAGATGTAGCCCGACATTGGGGAGCGTCCACTCTCCCAACGATGGTAGACTGTAGCGCGAGCATGGACATGTATATGGTCGCTGAGAGGATGGTATACAAGGCGAGAGGATGCCCCAAAAGGTTTAAGAAAATTTGGTCCCCCTGGATGAGCTTCTATAGACTGTAGGTAGAGGCAGGGAGGAATAGAATCCCCAGTGACCCCTGGAGAGATGGAGAAGAGATGAAGGCCTCCCCGCCCCTTTTTTCTCCCCCTATCCCCAGAGACCAGGCTCAAGATGGTAGACAGCTACACGACATATACACAGGAGATGGGCAACTGGATTAGTAATTTTGTATGTGCAGTGTATTGTAATTGCATTTGTATAGCGCTTACTAACCCTGACGATGCGTCGAAGCGCTTTTTCGGCGAGTAGCACGCTACTCCGGGACCCATATGATGTGATGCAATCACAGGTAGGGAAAATCGTTTTTTAAACTTTTTTAGGAAAGAGACAACACTAGTCTGCCTCCTTACCACTTCCTGGACTCTGCTCACTGCAATCTGGGGCACAGGTAGGCTGCAACTCACAAGATGGAGGAGAATGATTTGGGGTACATTCAGATGTGCTGTTATGTGACCCTACACTGTAATCTGATGCATATGCAAGACCTATATCCCAATGTATTGGCTTATTATGTATTGTTCATGATAAAATCAAATAAAACAGTTTAAAAAAAGAGTACAAGGACACAACATCTATGGTCACAAGGATGTAACTTGGTTGCCACAGGATGTTTTGGATTTTCGTTATAAAGTGCATACTGTCCCTACAGTAAGCTGGTAAGCTGAGGATGCAGGGATGAAGAAAGAAATCAAAATAGATGGAGGTGTTCTCCAACATAATGTTATTAGCAGATATAATGGGCCTGCCTGGTGGGTCTGTGTCATGTTTGTGTATTTTTGGCAGTACCTAAACACATGGTGCAGTGGGTTTCTTCACCATTAAAAATTGAAGCTCCTTGGCATCCAGTAGGCCCTGTTCATGCCAGTTGGAGAGCCAGGTATGGTATTGTCTGATGGTTTGTTTGTATGTTGTCACTGATGACCTGACATAACTGCCTGACATCTCCAACTTCCTTTTAAACTCTTGCCTGTATTTATTTTATTCACATCCCATAACACAAAATTACCGGCCTTTTCAGCAGGCTTAATGACAAATGAAGTGTCTGCTCAAAGTATCAAGAGCCAGAAGCTGCCCTGCTGTTAAATTCCTGGCATAACCATTGCTGCTGTGGTTCCACAAATGTAAGAGCTCATGGGTCGCAGTCTCATGGACTGTATCGATATTATCATGTGGGTCACAGGATTACACTTAGATCCCGGTCTGAAATCATTCCTGTTGGTCCTATCTATTTCAAGGCCCAAAGTACATAATAGCTCTCTCTGTCTCCCAATCTTTACCTTCAAATTCCCTCAGTGCAATTAGACCTTTAATATCACTAGTACAAAGGTTATCAAAGGTTGGATCATACACAATATCAACAATGTTACCCCCAACTTTCCGCTTTTCCTTCTGTTGCGTAAAAACTTTTAACAATTTCAATTTCCTGATGAACCGAAAAATGTCATTGCGAGTCTTGTAATAGTCAAAATTGGCAATGGGACTAAAGGATCTCCCCAATTCCAAAAGAGAATGTTCGTCCCCATAGGTAGATAAATTAATAGCTGTTAAATTGTTCTCACCTATTATTTGTTCCTCTTGTTTTGCCATGTATTTCTCCGATGTGGCAAGCTTTCTTTTTCCACTGGTTTCTCCCCTCCTAATTTTCCTCCTCGTAGTTGCCACCTCTTCTTCCTCTTGGCGGTCTTCTCCGAGGTCCTTGGCTTTGTTGTGAAAAACAGTATCAGCCAACCTATGCGAGTGCTTTGTAATATAATATAGCCTTATAGCCCGCCGTAGCGGGCTATACCGGCTATTAAAGGCCCGGGACTTTAATAGCCGGTATAGCCCAGCTACGAAGGGCTATAAGGCTATTAGAACATTCTGCCACTAGAGGGCAGAATGTTCTAACAAATAAAACAAAGGCTTCAGGGTGCGCGAGGGGATTGAAATCCCCTCCGGCTCCCTGAAGCCTTTGTTCACAGCCACAGCTGTGAACAAAGAAACATTGGAATGTTGGAGCTCCGGGCTTATACCAGCCATTATAAGCCCGGAGCTACTCCATTGTTTTCGAGGGAGCTCCCAACATTCCAATGTTCTAATATTTTTTGTGAAACACAATGCAATAATCATTGTTGTAAAATGGACATTGGAGTTATGAGGACAAATGTCACAATTTTATAATGATGGATACAGTGTTGCCTCTGTATGAATTGTTGTGCTCTACGAGTGACTGACGGAAAGCCTTTTCACCATTTTCACTTTGTAACAATGACATTGTTTTTAAGGGAACTAGGGCACTATTCACTTTGTTGTACTGCTTTGACAAAGACCATCCGTTCGAAACACGTCAGCCAAGCTGTTTAAATCTGTATTGCAAAATCGACATCCTGGAGTGTGGGCTCTTTCTTGGACTGAGTGACAAGATTTTTGTTGACTATGAATCGGGTCCTGCGCCAGCTGGCAGGCATTGATCCTGCTAGATGGATGTAATCGGGTGAGCAGGAATAAATTTGCAAAATATGTATGTGTGTGTGTGTGTGTGTGTATATATATATATATTATCTACTGGCGGTCGCCAGTAGATAGTTATAGTTACAACCTATTATCCATAGGAAATCCGCGACATTCTATTTGAAATAACTCTCTTGCCGGTTGACGTATCTTCGCGAAATTTTCAAACTTTGTGGCCCGCTCCGGTCCGCTCCTACCCTGAAAGTCTCGGGGGGATTCGTCAAGCGGGGGCCGAGAAAAAAGGGGGGTCCCAAAACGCGTTTTCCCCATGCACTTTTCCATAGGAAACTTTAGACATGGCTACAGCCCGAACTGCTGAACGGAATTACACCAAATTTGGCAAAGAGGTAGTTCTTGGTTCAGAAAGAACCCTTTTTGTTAAATGGTGTAAATCCGTTCAGTAGTTGCTGAGAAAATGAAAAGTAAAAAGTTAGTGATATCTATGGCCGAGTAGGGTCCGCGTACCCTCAGCGCACCCTGCGCGCACCGTCCCGATCACGAGCTGCATGTTAATTGGCTGTCAGCTGGCTGTCAACATTCCGATTCAGGAAATGTTGGCAGCCATTTTGTCCCTCGGTAGAACCGAGGGACAGAAACAAGTGCGCAAAGCGCACAAAGGGGGCAGGGTAGAAACACCCTGACCCCCTAGGTTTGCTCAGGGGGTCCCACAAGGACCCCCTGGGCAAAAAAAAAATAAAACATTTTTTTTAAATTGGCAGGATGCGCTCAGGGTGCGCGAATCCTGCCGAAAATCGAAGCGCGGTCTCCCGCGCTTCGATGTTAACTGGCCCTCGGGTGGCCCAAGTCCCGGGGGCATGGTGGGGGGGATAATTTAATGTGTGGGGGCCTCAAAGGGCGCCCGGGGACCGCCACCCCCGGGGCTTTTTTTGAAAAATGG
This sequence comes from Calotriton arnoldi, assembly GCA_963921515.1. NCBI lineage: Eukaryota > Metazoa > Chordata > Amphibia > Caudata > Salamandridae > Calotriton > Calotriton arnoldi. Next base: position 618,909 of record CAWUFW010002095.1, read on the forward strand.
TGCGGGAGGGCTCTGAGCCCTCCCGCAGCCCCGGGGACCACCACCTCCCCGGGGCTTTTTTTTAATTAAAAATAAAACCAGTGTGGGGGGGGCTCCAGCCCCCCCACACGCCCCGGGGACCGCCACCTCCCCGGGGCACTAAACATTTTAATATGGGGGTCCGTTACGGACTCCCAGAGCCCCGGGGACCACCACCTCCCCGGGGCTGTGTACTGAATGGGAGGGGGCCGCGCGGCCCCTCCTGGAGCCCTTGATGGCCCTGGGGACCACCACCCCCCAGGGCCGGCTCCTGCAGTGTCCCGGGGTGCCTACCCCGGGACACTGTAGTTTGCTATGGCAGGACGGGAGCCTCGCGGCTCCCGTCCTGCCATAGCAAACTGCTTTGGATATTGGAAGAGAGAGCAGGAAACCTGCTCTCTCTTCCAATATCCAAAGCGATTGCTTTTCCACATGGGGAGCAGCATGTCAGCTGCTCCCCATGTGGAACAGCAATGCCGGCTCCCAAGGGACGTGGGGAGCCGGCGGGACTGTGGGGGATTGGGGACCCCCCACAGTCCCCAACGGAGAGGGCCAGCCCCGGGGGATGGGGTCCCCGGGGCAAGTAGTGGCTCGGGATGGGGGCCACGCGGCCCCCTCTCCAAAAAAGAGAAAAGAAAATGTAAAAAAAAAAACGGAAAGGCCGGCCCCGGGGATGGGGTCCCCGGGGCCTTAAAATGGCCAGAGGAGGGGGCCACGCTGCCCCCTCAAAATAATAAATATAGAGGCCATGCCCCGGGGGATGGGGTCCCCGGGGCCAATACAGGCCCAGGGAAGGGGGGCCACGCGGCCCCCTCCTGTTTTTTTTTTTTTTTGGTAATTTAAAAAAAGGGGTAAGGCCCTGGGGCATGGGGTCCCCAGGGCCCAAAAAGAGAAAAAAGGAAGGGCGGCCACACAGCCCCCCTTCAGGGGACAAAAAAAAAAAAAACGATCGGGCCCGCAGGCCCCGCCCCTTCCTTCACCACTCTGCAAACGCGCCCTGGCGCGTTTGCAGAGGGGGAACAAATTCCCTTGAATACTGGGGGTCCCTGAGGGCCAACTAGCCCACCAGGAACCTCCAGTATGCGCCAGGGGCTGACTTGCAGAGACGTGTAGAGAGGCCACACCCCTTTTACACCTCTCTGCAACGCAGCTCTGTGGCGCTTTTGGAGGTATATGGTGGGCTAGTTGGACTCCGGGGACCCTCAGGATTCAAGGGGACTTAATCCCCAACTTAAAACGCGCCACGGGGCGCGTTTGCACAGTGGTGAAGGGAGGGGCGGGGCTTCAGGTGACATGTGTGCAAACAGGCCCCGTGGCGCGTTTTAAGATGGGAATTAAATCCCTTCAATCCTGAGGGTCCCTGGGGCCAACTAGCCCAACAGGTACATCCAGAAAGCGCCACAGAGCTGCGTTGCAGAGAGGTGTAAAAAGGGTGTGGCCTCTCTACACGTCTCTGCAACGCAGCCCCTGGCGCATATTGGAGGTTCCTGGTGGGCTAGTTGGCCCCTAGGGACCCTCAGGATTCAAGGGGACTTAATCCCCAACTTAAAACGCGCCACGGGGCGCGTTTGCACAGATGTCACCTCAGGCCCCGCCCCTCCCTTCACCATTGTGCAAATATTCCTCTAAAATCAGCCGAAATACGAATTCCGATTTACTCACCTGTTATCAGGAGAGACCTCAGTGATGCATCTTTCAGCCCAGTACTGGTCCTGAAAAGTAATTTTAACCGTACTTACCGGTAACTTGAATTTCCTTCATAGGCTAACATTGACTGGTTTCACTTGGAAATTCCTCTAAGTGTGGAGTTTTGGAACTTTAAAATATTCCTCTAAAATCAGCCGAAATACGAATTCCGATTTACTCACCTGTTATCAGGAGAGACCTCAGTGCTGCATCTTTCAGCCCAGTACTGATCCTGAAAAGTAATTTTAACCGTACTTACCGGTAACTTGAATTTCCTTCATAGGCTAACATTGACTGGTTTCACTTGGAAATTCTTCTAAGTGTGGAGTTTTGGAACTTTAAAATATTCCTCTAAAATCAGCCGAAATACGAATTCCGATTTACTCACCTGTTATCAGGAGAGACCTCAGTGCTGCATCTTTCAGCCCAGTACTGATCCTGAAAAGTAATTTTAACCGTACTTACCGGTAACTTGAATTTCCTTCATAGGCTAACATTGACTGGTTTCACTTGGAAATTCTTCTAAGTGTTGATTTTTGAAACATACAAATATTCCTCTAAAATCAGCCGAAATCCGAATTCTGATTTACTCACCTGTTATCAGGAGAGACCTCAGTGCTGCATCTTTCAGCCCAGTACTGGTCCTGAAAAGTAATTTTAACCGTACTTACCAGTAACTTGAATTTCCTTCCATAGGCTAACATTGACTGGTTTCACTTGGAAATTCTTCTAAGTGTGGAGTTTTGGAACTTTAAAATATTCCTCTAAAATCAGCCGAAATACGAATTCCGATTTACTCACCTGTTATCAGGAGAGACCTCAGTGCTGCATCTTTCAGCCCAGTACTGATCCTGAAAAGTAATTTTAACCGTACTTACCGGTAACTTGAATTTCCTTCATAGGCTAACATTGACTGGTTTCACTTGGAAATTCTTCTAAGTGTTGATTTTTGAAACATACAAATATTCCTCTAAAATCAGCCGAAATCCGAATTCTGATTTACTCACCTGTTATCAGGAGAGACCTCAGTGCTGCATCTTTCAGCCCAGTACTGGTCCTGAAAAGTAATTTTAACCGTACTTACCAGTAACTTGAATTTCCTTCCATAGGCTAACATTGACTGGTTTCACTTGGAAATTCTTCTAAGTGTGGATTTTTGGAACTTTAAAATATTCCTCTAAAATCAGCCGAAATCCGAATTCTGATTTACTCACCTGTTATCAGGAGAGACCTCAGTGCTGCATCTTTCAGCCCAGTACTGATCCTCAAAATTAATTTTAACCGTACTTACCGGTAACTTGAATTTCCTTCATAGGCTAACATTGACTGGTTTCACTTGGAAATTCTTCTAAGTGTGGAGTTTTGGAACTTTATAATATTCCTCTAAAATCAACCAAAGTACGAATTCCAATTTACTCACCTGTTATCAGGAGAGAACCCAGTGCTGCATCTTTTAGCCCAGCACTGACCCTGAAAAGTAATTTTAACCGTACTTACCAGTAACTTATATTTTCTTCCATAGGAATCCTTTGTCTGGTTTTCAGCAGAAAAGTTTCAAAGTGTCGATTTTCACAAACTACAAATATTCCTTAAAAATCGCCTGTATGACTTAAACGCATTCTTTCAACTGTTTACAGGAGATGCACCAGTGCTGGATCCAGGATCCAACACTGAGTAACAAAAAGTAACGATAACAGTTTTTACCTCCTAAGTGAATTTCCTTCCATAGGATAACATTGGTCATTCTATGAGAAAAAGTTTCTAAGTGTCAACTTTTAAAGTACAATAATATTCCTTAAAAATCACGACTGTAACCAAAACGCTTTTACTCAACTGTTTACAGGAGATGTCCCAGGACTGAATCTAGGATCCAGTCCTGTGGTTAGAAAAGTAATCCATAAAGTAACTAATTGCATTTAACTAGAAATTCACATTGAGCTGAATGTTGCATTGTGTTTGAAAATGTGTTGCCCATTGCAACAACTGTAACTACTGTACTTAAAAGTCTATTGCCTATGTGCAAAGTATTTAAACTAAAGTAATTCATTCTGAGAAAGTATTTTTTGTAATGTATAATATAATTACAATGTAATTTAAAAAATTAAATATGTAAAAAAATGTTTTCTAAAAATTTCGAAATCAGTATGAAAAAAATTATATAACAATTAATACATTTAAAAATTGTCATTTACAAAACCTTTGAAATTCACTGAAAAACCGTAGGTTTCAGACATGTTATAGTTACAAATTAGCATTTAAAAAACCTTTGAAATTCACTGAAAAAACCATAGGTTTTAGGGACGTTATAGTTACAAATTAGCATTTAAAAAACCTTTGAAATTCACTGAAAAAACCATAGGTTTTAGGGACAGTTATAGTTAGTTGGACATTGCACTCGTACAAAACCCGTGAAATTCCCCGTTATAGTTAGTTCAGCTAACTATAACTCGCGCCCCGCAATGCACTGCTGATGACGTCACATATTACATCACTCATGACATGGTCAGTGACATCACTGATGACATCACTGATGACATCACTGATGACATCACTGATGACATCATCCACGTGATAATCTGATGCAGCTCTTCACACCCTAATATAACCTTTGATACACCCAATCTAAATTACAGACTGCCATTCGCAAAACCATAGACACTCCAACACCAATAACTACATACCCACTCACTGATTCTTAGGTCTACACACACACATCCACTCACTCACCCGTACAGTCACTCATACTTATGGTCACTCAATACAGGACTATCATATGCACTCTTACTCCTATATAGACACTCAAACACCGCCACTCATCCATAGAGGTACTCACACACCTAGTCAGTCATGCAAATAATTAAACACACTGCCATTTACTCACCTATACAGTTATACACACACCAGCTCACTTAATCATACAAATACTAGCACATTGTTACGCTCTTATACAATCACTGATACAAGCACACACTCATCCATACAGCCACTATCACAATCACTCACTCTCGCTTATAGCTATTTATATACTCCAACACACATATATACTGCCTTTCACATATGTAGTTACTCACACATGTACCACTGGGACATACATTCACTCACTAACACACTCTTACACACACTTACCCACCCATACAGTCTATCACAGATGCACTCTTGAAACCATCCACCCAGTGAATCACCCACTCACACATCAATGCACAGTCGCACACACCCCATCCACACAAACACTCAGGCACCCATACAGATACTCAGACAACAAATCAATAACTCTTATAGACACTCATGTAGCTATTCACAAACCCATGCAGCCACTTACACAGCAACAGACAGATACAGACATTCACCCAGTTTAGTCACTAACCCATGCATTCAGTAAGATACGTTTAATCACTCACTTATAGAATTAGTCACGCACCTACTAAATCATCCATACAGACACTTATACACCCACTCATTCTTCAATACGCCTTTCCCTATATATATAAAAAATATTTAAACTTTACAGAAACACACAGTCACTGGATGATGTCATCAGTGATGTCATTTGAGATGTCATCAGTGATGTCATCAGTGATGTCACTGACCATGTCATGAGTGATGTAATATGTGACGTCATCAGCAGTGCATTGCGGGCGCGAGTTATAGTTAGCTGAACTAACTATAACGGGGGAATTTCACGGGTTTTGTACGAGTGCAATGTCCAACTAACTATAACTGTCCCTAAAACCTATGGTTTTTTCAGTGAATTTCAAAGGTTTTTTAAATGCTAATTTGTAACTATAACGTCCCTAAAACCTATGGTTTTTTCAGTGAATATATATATATATATATATATATATATATATGTGTGTGTGTGTGTGTACGTGTGTGTGTGTGTGTATGAGAGAATGTATATATGCACACACGCACAAAAAAACACACACACACATATATATATATATATATATATATATATATCAGGCAGTTTATCTAAACACGTTTACCCACCTTGAACAGTTTGTATGCGGGTTTCAGTTGCAGGCTCCATTGCAAGCTATGCAGTTACCAGGAGAGAGACGCAGAAGTGCTCCAACCTGTGGATGTACCTTGAAACTGGCAAGACATTTCTACCCACTACAGGAGAAGGTAGGACCAACAGAGCCCAGGTCAAGTATGAATGTTTAGTGGGAGAGGGGCTACTTCTAAAGGGTTAGCCTTCTGTGGAACATGTGGGTGTTTGGTGTTGCAGCCCCTGACAACATCTAAAAGTGGCTCATCACAGCTGCTTTTGTGGAGAAGTATACAACTTTCATAATCTCAGATTGCAAGCTGGAATTAAAAAGGATGAAAATATAGTTTCAGTCAGAAATTATTATTCTGAGGTATGTGAGACAGATTAGGGAGGGACAGTGTTTACTACAATCTAATAACTTAAATTGCTAGGTGGGCTCTGTAAAGGTGGGTTTTTAACTCTGTGAAATACTAAGCAGTTTGGGTGATCGGTTCAGGGCTTGGCAGAAGAATGACTTTTTCAGTGCTTTTGACTGTTTTGGTTTTCACAATCTCCAGTAGGAGGCTGGATTTCCATCTGGTGCTTTTATAACCACCTAAGTTGTGAAGCTTGTTATTCACATAGCGGGTAACTTCAGGTTGCACCATTTTATGGGTAACAAGCCCATTTTAAAGTTCATTCAGGTGTCATAGCCAGTGTAGATCCTTTAGAGCTGAGATTATGTGGTTGAATTCTTTTGCCCCAGTGATGAGACACTGCATGTAGAATAACCTTGAATGGGGTGAGAGGCAGAGTGGACTTCAGATGACAAGAGAGAGAACACCAGCGTGAAAGGATCAGGGTTTGCTCTGCAGATCTGAAGTTGGCTAGGGGATATATAATTTACATTTTTTTGTAGGAACAGTTGATAGTACACTCTTTGTGAGGTTAGGTATAATCCAGAGATTTTTGTGACTATTGAAACCCAGCAATCACATTGAGGGGACTAGCTTGTATGTGATACCAAATGAGAAAGTTGAAGAAACCATTTTTGGACTGGAGGTCTGTTTCCGTGGAGAAAATTACCATATGCAATGCTCATGCCCACCCTTGATGCGACAGATGCAAATGTTGTAAATAATTTTACATACGAGATTACATATCACATTACCTCCACTACTTTAAAGAGAAGACTATGGATGTAATATTATTTATTGGTTTTAGTGTGTGCTATTTAATTGCAGTTTCCGATGGCACGTTATATTTGGTAAACAGACATAATATCGAGTTGCAAATATCGACTAACACTAATATCGAGTCCAAAATATCGACATACAAAAATATCTACAGTCAGAATATTGTTGCCAAGAATATAAAGTTAAAGGTAACTAATATCGTTTTCCCAAATATCGAAGTAATTAATATCGTTTGCTAAAATATCGTTGTTAAAAATATAGTTGTTTTATTTAATGTTATGTATTTTAGTGTGTATTTTTAATGTATGTGTTCTATTTTTGTGTGGAAGTATTGCATTTGTTTTTGAATATATGTGTTACATTTTTAGAAGTTACTAATTTTTTTTAAGTAAATTTTGCGTTTTAGTTCTGTAGCGGGTTGTGGGTTTATAGGGGAATAGGGTGGGAAGTTATTTAATTATAATTAATAATTTTTAATAATTGATATTTAGTATTTTATATTCTTAATTGTGTTAATTAATTCATTATTAATTGGTTGTTAATTAATAATAAATATTTGGTAAATATCTTAATTGTGTTGTTTTTTTTAGGAGCGGGTTGTGGGTTTATAGGGGAATAGGGTGGGAAGTAATTTAATTATAATTAATTAATTAATATTTTTTTGTTACTTAATTAAGTATTTAAGATTTTATATTGTTAATTGTGGTAATTAAGTTGTTATAAATTAGTTATTAATTGGTTGTTAATTATTAATAATTAATTGGTATATATGTTAATTTTCATTTTTTTAGGAGTGAGTTGTGGGTTTATAGGGGAGTAGGGTGGCAAGTATTTGAATAATTATTAATTAATTTATATTTCTTAATGTATGTATTTAATATTTTATATTGTTAATTTTGGTAAATAATTTATTCTTATTTATTTATTAATTGGTTATTAATTAATTATAAATTTTGTTGTTTGTTTTATTTTTTTAAGAGCGGGTTGTGGGTTGATAGGGGAGTAGGCAGGAAACTAATTTAATTTTAATATATTTATTACAATTTATTTTATAACATTTTATTTCTGTTTTTTTGTGTTATTTATGTGAAATAATTTATTATTGATTGTTTTTAAAATGTGTTAATTAGTTATGTTAATTGTGTTATGTTTTACAAATTGGTGGTGTTATTTATAGAGGAATATGGTGGCAGGTAAGTTATTTAGAATTAATTAATTGTTTGTTAATTAATGTTAATTATTTTGCTGGAGTGGGAATAGTAAATTATTCCCCTCCGCTATCCAACACTTGCCCTACTGTTGCAGTCACTGGAGTGGGAATAGTAATTGGAACCCCATCGCTATCCAACACTTTCCTTACTGTAGCACTCCCTGGAGTGGGAATAGTAATTTTATCCCCACCACTATCCAACATTTTCCCTACTGTTGAACTCACTGGAGTGGGAATAGTAATTGTAACCCCTCCGCTATCCAACACTTTCCCTACTGTTGCAATCCCTGGAGTGGGAGTAGTAAATTATTCCCCTCCGCTATCCAACACTTTCCCTACTGTTTTACCTGCTGGAGTGGGAATAGTAAATTATTCCCCTCCGCTATCCAACACTTTCCCTACTGTTGCACTCCCTGGAGTGGGAATAGTAATTTTTACCCCTACGCTATCCAACACTTTCCCTATTGTTGCACTCTCTGGAGTGGGAATAGTAAATTATTCCCCTCCGCTATCCAACACTTTCCCTACTCTTGCACTTGCTGGAGTGGGAATAGTAATTTTATCCCCTCCACTATCCAACACTTTCCCTACTGTTGCACTCGCTGGAGTGGGAATAGTAATTGTTACCCCTCCGCTATCCAACACTTTCCCTGCTGTTGCACTCATTGGAGTGGGAATAGTAAATTATTCCCCTCCACTATCCAACACTTTCCCTACTGTTGCACTACCTGGAGTGGGAATAGTAATTTTTACCCCTACGCTATCCAGCACTTTCCTTACTTTTGCACTCCCTGGAGTGGGAATAGTAATTTTTTTACCCCTACGCTATCCAACACTTTCCCTACTGTTACACTTCCTGGAGTGGGAATAGTAATTTTATCCCCTCCGCTATCCAACATTTTCACTACTGTTGAGGTTAATGAAGTGTCAAATGAAATTGTAAAAAATATAAATATTTTAATTTTGTATATATATATTTACATTTTATTTTTAATTGGTGTATGTATGTGTATATATATATATGTATTTGTAATTTGTTATGTTTTTAATATTTTATAATTTATTAAAATCATTATTTATTAATTATATTAAGTTAATATATATATATATATATATTTTTTATTTATTTATATATATATATATATATCTATATATGTAGGTATAATTTATTTTTACATAATAGTTATTACTTGTCATTTTAAACATTTTTTAATAATTCTAACTATCTTTTTTTTTTTTAAATATATGTATTATTTGCATTATTTTACACTATTTTTTAAACATTTAAAAAAACGATATTTTAAACAACAATATTTTAAACAACAATATTTTTTTATCGATATTTTAGTACTTACCATTAGGAGGATAGGACTTCGATATTTTGGACAACGATATTTTTGTCCCGATATTTTTGTAGCTCGACATTTTTGCTGTCGATATTCTGTCAGTGATCAGTTATATTTGGTATAACTATTGTGAGGTCATAAACATTGCATTTTGGGTGCCAATCATGTTTTCATCACTGTTGTGCAAGTAAACTGCAGCCCCAACTATAACTTTATATAACATACATTTCAGATGTTTTTCCCTTTTAATTTGTAACCATAACTGCACTTTAACTGTTGGTTTTCAGTGAATATCTGATGTTTTTTAAATCTAGGTGTAGGTGTTGTAAGCGGAGCTCACCATAACCTCACTTTAACATTTGTGTCTGTAGTGAATTTTGGAGCATTTGGATTATATACCAGATCTAAAAGTTTTCCAGCCTGCCCTGGCGACGGATCCCAGCTGCACACGGCCAAAGGCTGTGCTCAGAGCAGATTGCATACTTACAGCCGAGCCTTCTTTTTTCCCTTTAAATTTTTTTATGTTTACGGACCCTATTGTTAGATTTGCCAACTTGCAACTACCTTTGTTCTTGTTGACTGAGAACCTGGTGCAAGCTTCGTGGACCTGTCAGTCCTTCTGAAGGGTCCGCAGACCTAGTTCGTAGAACCCAAGCAAGCACCAACTAGAACCAGCATAGGCCCATAAAACTAGCAGGGAGTTTGTTGTCCTGGCTTATGAAGCTTACCTGGGTTTGAGGTCCCTAGCCAGGGTGTACCGATCACAGGGGCCACTATGGGGGTCGTGAAAGCAGACTCTGAGGGGCATATGTATGAAAAATCAGTTTTGCGAGTCCTTAATAGCGATTTTTAGCGAATCGCTATTAAGGACTCGCTTAAGGCAATGTATGTAGGATTCGCAATGTTAATTGCAATTCCTACGTATTCCTTTAATTACGAATCGCAAATTGCGATTCGCAATTAAGGAATACCTTTCCTATTCATTCCTATGGGCCTAGAGGCCCATAGGAATGAATGGGAAGACATTCAGCAATTTGCGAGTACCCATTAGGTACTCGCAAATTGCGAATGTACTTTCAGTGGGTGCAAGGGTGTCAAAAGGACACCCTGTTGCACCCCTGAAATGAGCATGTGTGCACATGTGGCGCACATACATGCCCTAAGGGCAGGTATGTGCGCCACATGGCACTTTGAAAATGCCAAAAAGTGAATTTTCAAAGAAATCGCAAATTACCACGAACTTGAAGGTGGTGGTAATTTGCGATTTCCAAAGGCAAAATCGCACAACTTGGGTGCTTTCAAGAATTGCATTTAAGGAATCGCAATTTGCGATTCCTTAAATGCATTCGCAGAATAGGGAATCGCAAATTTTGCGATTCCCTATTGTGCGAGGGCCTTTTGGGATGATACATCCCAAAAGGCTTTTTCCCGTTCGCAAACGGGCCAATTCTGAGAATCTTCCCGTTTGCGAACGGGAAATAGGCTTCATACATATGCCCCTGAGTCTGTTAATCAGCTTTTCTTTATTTATCCTCCAGGGCATTTCTGGGGCCTCCCAACATGGGCTTGGGGATCAGAGAGTACTCACCCAGTCCCCTTATTTAACCTTTCATTGTGTTTTTTCCAGACGCGGGAATAGAGTCTTTGCGTTCTGAAATGGAGGCTGCAACAGTTGTCTTCAAGTTGCGGCCAGCCAAACAGATTGTTACGGGTTTGCGGATTCGAAATGTACGATGAGAGAAAAAGCTCCCTCATCAAGTCAGATTTGAATATTTTTTTTATTCTGTATCTGTGGAGTTCTTCAAAATCGGATTCAAGGACCTCCGCAAGTTAGTTGTCCAAATATCTCTATAATTTAGCCCCTCATGCCAATCAAAAAAAAAAAACTCTGGAAAAATGTACACCTAGATTTACACATAGGACAACAAATAGGAGGAGTGAGAAGTATGTGTAAGGTTTTACCCTCCGCTTCCCTTTTCATATACAACAATACTTGAGGAGTGTTACCTTATTTTGTTGGATCCTATTACTATCCACAAGACAGAATGGTGTGTTGCCACTGTCTCACTCGGGTGTAGGATTGTTCACCCAGGTAAATCGGTGAAAATCACTGTGCCCTTGTGGGATATATTTTAGGGCATCACCCACAGGTACCACCTATGGCTTGCTTCATCATCGGACTCTTGTCCTGCTCACCTAATGTGGGGGGACGGGCTCAACACGTTTGTAAGTGGAGTTCCTTGGCTATGTGGTTGTAGGGATTGTGAGAAGAAATTAAAATTGCCTGCCGGATCCTACTAATTTTTTAATGGTTGGTCCATTGGCAAGGTTAAAAACAGTGCGATGTCATAGGGGAGTAGTGACCCTATCCATCTGAGGTCGACATGTTTCAGCCATTAGAATCGCCCGTGTGGGTCGGTCGTCTTTCTTCAGGACCTTATTTTTGCGCTAATCCCTATAAGTATAACTAGCCTTTATTGCCGTGTATATGTCTTTTTTAAAAAAAGTTTTAAAGAAAGGCATACACGCAAATCATACAGACCAGTATTTTGGACTTTTCCCTTTTTGCATTGGTCTGAGTTGGCCTATTTAGTCAATAAGGCTTCATAGGGTTAATATGAGGGGGCGCTCCTTATAGTCACACTTTCGTCGCAGTTCTAACGGCTGAAACATGTCAGTTGATAGTGTATACATCTTTTCTGTGAAATATAAGATTTGAAGCCATTGGCAAACATTCAATAAGAAGGCTTTGGTCACCTTCCTCTGAGGTGGACTGGAATGAGTGCTTTTCCCTAAGATCCAGACCTACTTCTGTCTTGCTGTCCATCACTGCTCACAGGCTGTGAACTAACTGTGTCTAGAGGGAGGAACAGAAAATCTTCTGTAAGAAGAACACTGTCTCTTGGAGTGACAATGTATGACCATTCTTCAACGCACAACATTTCTGCACCCTACCAAACACCAAACTGGTAAATGCACAGGATGTAACACGCCGGCCTGACAATTGTAATTTGCCCATTTTGATTCCCTAGTTTTATTGTATGGCTTATTTAGTCATTACAATATCCAGTAAAAAAAATAGATACCGAGAAAAAGCACACTGGAACAAGAGTGGGGAAGATGAGTGGTAGTGTGGGGAATGACAGAGACAGGTTCTAATTTTCTTCTTCTACTTCTGGTCATAGTAGCTATATGCTGTGTTGAAGCAGGATGTGATATCTTCTCTAATCTAACTATATTTATAACCATTGCATTTGTTATCATTGCAGAAAACACTTCGAGATTGGAACTGCAAAAACCTGCAGAAACCCAAAAGAAGATCAATAAATATGGTGACAAGATGGAATGATGAGGCTAGCAGTGTGTACTAAATACCAATGTGATGGAGGGGACCTAAGTATGCTCCATTGTTTTTGGAAAAACAGGATTTACAAATAGAATGCTTTGGAGTGACATCCATAAACAATGGATCAGTGTGCTTCATTGTAAACCAAGGGAAGGGATGCACTGCTGTATATAGCCTTCCCAGAGGACAGGGCTATACAAAGGCCTACTCAGGGGCGGACTGAGAATGCAAACCAGCCCTGGCAATTAAGTCAGACCTGCCCGGGGGAGGGGTTATGTGCTGGTGGGAAACACTGCTTCTGCTTTTGTAACAGGGGGCCTGATATTGCAGTCCCTACCGGTCCAAAACCGGCCCACCGGGAAAATGCCCGTTGTCCCCTACCGCCAGTCCAGCCCTGGGCCTACTGCATAGAGATTATAGGCCAGACGCCAGCCTCTAATGTGTTTTGTAAATAGATTGTGCTGCCCACTTAATGACCTCACTGGTTTCCATTGTACCACATAAAACTCCATTACACCCCTCACACATGATGTCATTCTCTGTGATGCAGTCACTTTACAGTCTTTTTAAATCATTGGTATAGCCTTGCTTATCTTCCCACAAGGCAACCCACTCTCTTTCTGAAAGCACAACCCTACAATCTCTTCCTGCCCAGCCTGGAGTTCCCAAGGCTTGTTATTATATTCATGCAACAAGAATAATTAGGAACTGTGTTTCAGCACCTGCCCTGAACCTGAAACTCCGTTTCATAGACTTTTTGAGTGAATGCAACATTGGTAATGTTTTGTTATTTATATTAACATTCTGCAACACACCTGCTGTATATTCCACAATAACATTAATGTGGGAAAATGGATGCTGCTGTTTCAGATTGGTGATTTGTCGCATGCATAGCGTTAGAAACCATAATTGTTCTAGTAAAGTCTACAGGTGCCAACATGGTTGAAATAAGCAAACTTAAGGCTTGCTGTGTTGACTGTTGTTGGTGACTCAAATTTCGTACCTCAAATTGTAAAAAAAAAAATGGGATGTCCCAGTGAGCATCTAAGGGGCCCAGTCACTGCAGGAACAGAGGATTAGGAATTAACATGAAACATGAAGAAGACATAAGACGTTTAGGAGAGCTTGGCAGTGAGTTAACATCCACTCAAAAGAAAGCTGCAACACAGGCAAGCAGGTCAGGAATTGCAACGTGCAAACTTTCAATCTTCACGCAACAAAATCTGCCAATATCCATGCATAAACAGTATGATATATTGCATTATTGCTTGTAGGGCGCCATTGGGTGCTCAAACATTTTATTTAATTTACCAAATCTATTTGTTGAATGCATGATTACCCATGAGGGTGTCCTAGTGCTAGGGGAAGAGATGGTGATCAACATGAAGCAGCAAGAAATACTGAGAGAACAACCAACATTTTAAGTAGGAATGGGAGATGAGTGGTGGCCTCATGGCTGTGCAGAGGAAGAGAGCTTCAGTATTTGTCAGTCAACCAGGAGAAAGCACGAAAATACATTGGCAAACTCTTCTGAATGTAGGCATCACAAACAGTCTAGCCTTCGCAAAATGCAGTATATACAGGTGGAAACATACAAAATATATTGACCTCTGACAGATGATGGGGCAGTTTCGATGGATGGCTCTGTGGCAGATACACAAGCTCCTAAATATTGAGTACTTGGCCACAGGTAGCCAGTGGAGCTTAGCAAGATGAACAAATATAGAGGCATAAGGCAGAGAAGTAGTTGAGCTGCAGAATTCCAAGCCGACTGAAGCAGGTTAGTCAGATTGGCTGGAACACTAAGATGCATGGAATTGCTGTAGTCCATGCAGAAACCAACTAACACCTTGATCCCTGAAATGAAAATTAGGAGATAGAAGTGGCAAGCCTTTTCTTAAAGTCATAAAAAGCAGATGGAAACGATTTTGTGTAAGTGTGGTCATAAAGAAATCCCAGATTTCAGACTGTCAAAGGAATTGAAGAGACTCCCAAATTGAAAGGCCATCAGATATATTACTGGAGCGAAGGGGGGCCCACCTACAGTAAGCAGTTTGGTCCTGTCTGTATTAAGTTTAGAGAGTTAATATTCATCCAGACAGCTGTTGTCGATACACAGTTCTGAAAGTTAGCTTGAGCGAACAAAAAATAGCTATTCATTCCCAGAATAATCTGGGTGTCATCAGCATATGCCATAAATGAAAGGGGATAATGCCTCAAAAGGGAAGCAAGCAAGGCAATGCACAGATTAAATAGTGTTGAGCTAGTTGAAGCGCCCTGAAGGACACCGCTAGACAAATTTCTGGAAATAGATGGAAAAAAGGGATAGAAATGGTTTGAGAGCACCCAGAAAAAAAGAATCAATCTGTCTTTTGAAAAGTGCTGGTCTCATACAAGCAGAAAACGAGTAAAGTGAGACACAGTATAGAAGGTCACTGAGCGGCCCAAAAGTATCGGAGCAGCTAAGCCTCACTGAACCAAAATTACTTGTTTGTCAATAATAGAGACCGTGTGACCTCTGTAGTGTGTTTACCCCTGATCTCTGCATGAAAGAGATCAACAAAGTTATCAGAATTGATGAAAGCAGAGAGGTGATTTGCCTCTCTTCCAAGTAAAGGTTACCCAATGATGCAGGCAAGCTGTAGCAATCCCAGTCTGTGCTGAGACACAGACGTGGGCAGTAGTTGCTTACCTGATGCATTTCTGATAAAAGTCTTTCTTCCTCTAGCAAACATACACAATAATTATCCTGATGTTTACAGTGATGAGTAACAATTGTCTTTTGTGCATAGCCTGTGGGGAATTTATTTTGCTAGGCAAATAGTATAATGAAAATTGATGCACCCCTTTCTTTAGGCCCATGGACTGTGTTGCCACTTAGGGTTGAAACGGCAACTGTAATTTATAGGACTGAATTGGCAAGAAACACTGCTAGTCTTGGAAACAGACTGCCTGAAACATATTTTGTGTACTAATGTATATGTTTGCCTTTTCACATTTTCGCTGTGCACTGTGTTATCAGAACGATGCAAACTAGAACTATTTGTAAATAGTTGTGTTGTATACTGCACATGTGGCATTGCAGTCAATAATTTGCACTGCCAGTGTTGTAATCAATTTATTATCAAATCTTTGTACCCGGGTTTCCAGATCTTGTATCTATATGTGTATATATTCCTATCTCTGCAAATATTGATTTGTCTACCTCCAGATATCACTTTATGGATGAGAGCACCTTTATCATATAAACGTGAGAAATATATGCTATAAATGAGTCATTGGGAACCACTGTGTAACCTTTTTTTTTTCTTTATTGGTTTTTCAGTTAACACAACACAAGCACAGTTATACAATGTCAATGCAGGGGTACAATTCAGACTGTTATTACCAAGAGCTTCCAGTCTGTCGCTTTAAAATCATATTGAAAAGGATTTATCCATACATAATTCTACATGTGACTCCGTAAGGTTACATAAGAATGCGTGGACTGCAGCAATTACACTCTCGTGATCATACTAGGGTTACCACCCCGTTCCCATTCCCTGCACGTTTCGTCAGCCCCTCCTTATCTCTTACTCCCTCTGGCTCTCCAGTTTCTTTACCCACCAAGTATTGCTGAAATATACTCCAATACGCCTTTGGCCTGGTTTGCGGCGGTATTAGTTCGTTATAGGCCTCAGACAGAGTGTTGCAGTAAATCATGTCTAGTCCATTCCTCGGTGGTTGGTATCGGGCCCCTACCACAACGCATCGCCACCCTCCTTTTAGCTAGCAGCAGCCCTATCGCTACCAACTGTTGGACCTCTTTATTGATTACCTTGGTGTACCCCAGGAGTGCGAGGAAAGGATCCGGGACAAGTGTAAGACCGGTTATTTCATTTACCATGTGGAATATTTTCCCCCAGAATTCCAATATTTCTGGGCAACTCCAGGCTACATGTAGAAAACTGGCGACTGGCTCTGTGCAGCGGTGACAGGAGGCGGATTCTTGTAGGCCGTATCTGAACAGGCGTTCTGGGGTATAATAGGTTTTATTAATATATTTAAACTGTATAAGATGATGCCTACCATTCTGTGATATTTGCCTAGTCATTTCGCAGCAATATTGCCATTCCTTGTCCCCAACTGTACGCCCCAAGTCCCTATGCCAGTCCTGTCTCGCCTTCGAGTGCAGCGACCTTCTACTTTCTTGTGTTATATTATAGAGACTAGCTTTGCGGGGGAGGAGGCTCGAATAATGTAAGTGAGGGCTAGCATCTCGGGTGGTTCCTGAAGACTTTCTCCTAATAGCGCCTTCAGAGCGTGCTGTACTCTGTAGTGCTGGTAGCGTACTAGAGGAGAAGTGTTATGACCCTCAACTAGTATATTCTCCCAGGTGCGGAATTCTCCCTCCTTGAACAGGTCTCCAACTTCTGTGATGTTTACCCAGCGCAACGCCTAGGGTAATCGATGGCGAGTACAATAACGCACCCGCCTGTCTATCCAGCAGGTTATGCCCATGGAATTAAAGGAGTCCAGTAGGCTATGTCTTCTGACTGGCTTCTTAAACAGGACCTGTGGGAGGGTGTATGAATCAGCTGCTATTTTCTCTACATGTATGTGTGGTAGGGACTCTGGGCCGTGTATCCAAGCGTAAGTATGTGAGCACTGTGCTGCTCTATAATATAAATCTAGATCTGGGGCGTTAAGGCCCCCCATGGAATATGGCAAGATGAGATTTTCCCATTTGACTCGAGGTTGTTTACCCGCCCAGGCCAGCTTAATCAGGAGGGACTTCATCTTGGAGAATACGTGCGCTGGGAGAACCATGGGGATGTTCTGGAACAAGAATAATAGTCTAGGGAGGACAACCATCTTCATTAGTGAGATCCGCCGCAACAGCGAGAGTGGTAATCTTATCCATCTGGCCACTTCCTCCTCAAGCTTCCCCAGGGCTCTCCCATAATTGTCAGTGAGGACTACCTCCGAGTCCATGTGCACCTGTATCCCTAGATAACGGACCGATTCTGTGGTCCACTTCAGTGGGAACTCCATATGAATTGGCTGTGTGGATAAGGTCAACGGGAAGATTAGGGACTTGGTCCAGTTAATATTTAAGCCGGAAAGCTGCCCAAAGCGGACCACCTCATTCAGCACTGGGGGGAGGTGAGTTGCAGGCTCTCGCACATATAAAAGCATGTCATCTGCATATGCTGAGGCTATCAAGTGGTAACCCGGGAAACGCACCCCTCTATGGCTATGGTACTCTCTAAGAGCACAAAGCAGTGGTTCAGCGACTAGTGCGTACTGTAGCGGGGATAGGGGGCATCCCTGTCGTGTACCTCTAGATATACATATAGGCGACGTCCCCCTATTCCCCAGCCTGACTCTGGCGGTCGGGGCCTCATACAGCACTTTTACTAGTTGTAGAAAGACTTCCCCAACACCAACCCGTCTCAGCACCGCTTCCATAAAGGGCCATTCTTCGGAGTCAAACGCTTTCTCAGCGTCTAATAAGACTGCCGCTGCTTTGACTTTTGGATTTATATGCTGGATCGCGGCAAAGATTGTGCTGAGATTAGATGTTAAATTGCGACCTTGGACAAATCCTGCCTGCTCCACTCCGACCAGTCCGGGAATCAGGGGTGATAGGCGATTAGCTAGTATTTTGGCGAAGAGTTTCGTATCTACATTGAGCAGGGACAGGGGTCTGTATGACGAACACTCATTAGGTGGTTTTCCTGGTTTAAGGAGAGTAACTATTGTGTCCTCTCTCATCGAGGGGGGCATCACTTTGCTCTCAGCCATCTCCTCAAACAGAGTGATGAAGTGTGGTATAAGGAGGTGTTGAAAGGCTTTGTAAAAAAAACGACAGTCCGTCCATCTGACCCCGGAGCAGTAACACACTTCATTAATGTTAATGCAATCCTAGCCTCCCTTGGGTCGAGGGGTGCCATGAGATACTCTCTATGGGAGTCCGTGAGCCACGACATCTGTATGTGCGCTAAGTATTCGTCTGTGGCCTCACCGTCTTGCATTATGCGGGATCTATAGAGCTCCTCATAGTATCTGCGAAATCTGTCAGCAATCCCTGCCGAGTCATATATCATTCTGCCGTCCTCCCCCAAAATCTCTACTACGGCGCTCGTGTTCCTCGGTGGGCGCTGCAGATTGGCTAGGAGGGCCCAGGGCGCTCCCTCTCTCCATACACTCGCACTGTTGCATACTTGCCCAAATGCTTAACTTTGCTTTCTGCTGTATCCTGATATTCTTCTAGAAGTTTTCTTTTATGTTATCTAAGCATTTAGTGTCGCCAGTACTTCAGTGCTCCCGTTGCAAGTTTGCAATGTCTGCTTCTAATCTTGTGAGCCTATTCTGAATAGAGCGCAGCACCCCAGCATGTTTAGATATCGCCACCCCCCTAATAAACACCTTGAAGGCTTCCCAGACCGTTGAGATAGAGGAGACTGAACATATATTTTCCTTAAAAAAAAAAACCTCAATGGCCGTAGCCATTTCCGAACGAAACACCTGGTCAAGTAAAGAATAGGGGGGGGACCTCATGTGAATGGTGCGTGGCGTACTACCGGAATATTCAATTCCAGCTGAACCGGCGAGTGGTCTGAATAGGTCCTGGGCAGGGGCTCGCATTTCACAACCTGGGGTAGAAGACTTCTGGACACCACCCAGTAGTCGATCCTTGTATGTATATCATGTGGGGACGAGTAATGCGTATAGCCCTGGGATATGTTCGGGCGTTGCTTCCAGACATCTGCCAGACCTAGTTGCTCCATTAGCTCTTTGATAGCGTGTGCAGCTGCTGTTGGTCTCCTATGTGGGCCGCGTGACCTGTCACTACTAGGGTCTAGTATACAATTAAAGTCCCCCCCCCCCCACATCTGCGGAAGGTCATCTGTCCTGAGGAGGCGCACCGCCATGGCATGAAAGAATTGTGGGTCGTCATAATTGGGACCGTATATGTTCACCAGCCTGGCTCCGAATCCCTCCGCACGGCACCTGACTACCACGAACCTGCCATTAGGGTCAATCCCCTCATCGTGTAAGGTTAAGCCTGATTTGGGATTAACCCATATAAGTACACCTCTTGCGTCGGATGTGACACCTGCTGCTGGGAATTGGCCCTGCAATCTCTTCGCGGATAGCATCTTATTTTGGGGTGCTAAGTGTGTCTCCTGTATCATGGCAACATCTACATGGTGCCTCTTCAGGGAGGCGACTACCCTACGGAGCTTCCTATAGTCGTTCAAGCCTGGGACATTCCACGTCCAAAGCTTAAGTGTCCTAGTCACTTTGTTCGAGTTATCGGTTCGAAGTCTTTGCCATATAACCCAAAAATGTTACTCTCGGTAACGGTGTGTTTTGCTAGAGCGAGTTCTTTAGAACATACCCTCTGTCCTTGTATAATCTTCATCCCCAACCCCCCCCCACGCTATGCCGACCCCAACTGTGCATAGTTGACCCCAAATCCCCCCGCCCCCACCCCCCCAAACATGCATCATTATCAATACCATAAAACAATGGATAAGTTAGAAACCCAAATACTTCAAGTGGGTTACACAGTGGGGCAGATGTTGCCTGCGTTCCGACTAGAGCTGGGTTTCTGGAGCCCATACCCCTCTTTGCTTCTCTTAATCTTGGTCACTTGTGATCCTACAATGGCCCCCCATGCTGTGGGATCATCCACTCCGTATCAAATTAGTACCATGTTATGAAATTGGCGCCAGCCCCAAGTTATTTGACGTGGAGGGAGCAGCACCGATTAGGCAACTGGCCTCAGTCAAAGTTTTTGAAGGATATAGTTCACTGCTCCTCAGGGTCCGGAATATTGTCGTCCTGCAGCTCTTTAGTCTTCGGGGATTCCCCTCTTAGTTGTTCACCTTGTCTTTTTTTCAGAAATTGTAGTGCCTGTTTAGGGTCATTGAAAATATGCGCCTTCCCATCAGCGTGTACTCTCAGCTTCGCTGGATACATCATGTTATAGTCCAAATTTAAATCTCGCAGCTTACGTTTTACTGAGAGGAACTGCCGTCGAGCTTCTTGCGCCTGCTGCGTGAAATCTGGATAGATGGATATCTCCATACCCTCATACCTCAGAGATTGTAGCTCCCTAGCTTTTCGGAGTGCTGCGTCTCTGTCTCTGTAGTTGAGTACACGCGCAATGATGGGACGTGGAGGGGCCCCCGGCACCGGCCTGGGGGCCAGGGAGCGATGCACGTGCTCTATAATGAACATGTTTGAGAAGGTTTCTTTACCCAAGAGCGTCATCAGCAATTGTTCGACGAAGAGCTCTATGTTCTGTATATTTGTGGATTCCGCGATGCCTACAATGCGCACATTATTTCTCCTCGAGCGCGCTTCCAAATCTTTAGCCTTGGATTGGACAGAGTGTAGTAGCTTGTCTAGTTTCGTGGTAGTGCTCAGAGTGGAATTCAGGGTGTCCTCCGCATCCAACACTCTTCTCTCGACAGTGTCCAACCTTTCCAAGTGCTTGTCTATCCTCTCGGACATTCTATCCATCCTAAAGGTGAGGGCATCAATCTTTCCATTGATTTTCGCTAAGGTATGCTGCATCCCTGTCAAGATTTGCTTTAGGTCAGAGTCCGCTGCAGTGTCCCCTATCTCCGACCCCGACGCGTTTGTCTCCAAGTCCTGCTGCCTAGGGGTATTGCGTTGCTCAAAATGGAGTTTAGATTGAGATTTGTCCGTCCGCCCCATGTCTTCCCCTTCAGCAGAATAGAGGGCCTTTGCGGCTTCTCACCAGATGCCAGCTCTCGTGTCCTTAACGTCGATATTGTGCTGGTCTGCCCTTGTGCCTGGGAGGACCCCCGCCCCCAGGCCGTAGGGGGTTTTGAGTATTATTTGCCACTAATGTTTAATTGTGGCACTGCTATGCTATGGGATTTTTACCAGCGCCGTCTTCCTGCCATTATCTCAAGTTCACCAGCCGTGCCTTCGCCCTGGAGCAGCAATGGTAAACGCGCGTCCCGTGGGACAGTATGGCCTTCCACGCACTCACCCAGACCTTGTGACGATCGGGATGCCCAGGTAATGTGAGGCTAGTTTTTCACTCTCATCTGCAGATTTGGCCTCACTTTATTCCTGCCGTGATTTGGAAACTGTCGGCGCGCTTAAGAATGGACCCGCTAGGAGGGCGCTGGTCACGTAGCCCTCAGGGGCGCGCAAGCCAATCCGTACGGCACCCGAGGGCACCAGCTGCCCGGCGGGGGCTCACCCCAGGCCGTAACCGCCCGGTGTCTTCCGCTACTCCGGGCCCTCACAATGCTGCAAGGGTGCATGCTCGGTCTCAATCCGGCTCGTCACCCGAGGCAGCCCCCAGCCGGCAGGTCCCACGCCAGAGATCACACTGGCGCTCGGGCCACTTGCTGTTTGTGCGATATCAGCGGGCCGGGAAAGGTCTTCCGGACCTCCGCTCCCCCGTCGCCTCAGGCAGCCTGCCTCTCGCCAGCTCAGCGACCAAATCGAGCTGGCGTGCGTGCTCCGTCCCCACACCACGATGCAGGCCCAGGCCGCAGGCTGGATCACAACGCTCTCCGCAGGCTTCGGCAGTGTCTTTTTTTCTTTGGAGTTGCGGCTGTCAGCTGTTCCGGTGATGGTCATATGGCCATTGAAGGAATGGGGAAGTTCAACTCTGTAAAAAAGAAGCAGGATCGTGGAGGATTAGTTTCGCGGCTCGCAGAGCTACCTTAGCGCGTGGCCATATTTAGGCCAGGCAAGCTCCGCCCCCACCACTGTGTATCATTTACTTTGTGGACCCAAGTTCTCCGATAAATATCGGTTAGCGCTATTTTATTTTATCACAACTCTTTCAGACATTTTAGCGGAAAGAGGGAAAAGAGAAAAAAGTCAAAAGTGTCAAATGTTCTGGCGAGAGTATCTTAAGGAGGAAGAGCACAAGAGCTTTCTTTCAAGCGGCAGAGACTAAGACATCTAAAAGAATGATTGCACAAGTCTCTTGAGGCAGTGACAATTACGCCCACTGCAAGGAATGAATGAATGAATGAGGGAACATTTATAAAGCGCATGGCTACCCGGAGGCATCCCAGCGCTATGACACCGTATGAAACTGTAATTATGAAAAGATCATGGAAAGAGGAAAGTTTTCAGCAATTTTCTGAACTTTAGGTAATCAGGTTCAGAGCGTATGTGGAGGGGAAGACCGTTCCAAAGTATGGATGCATTGTACGTAAACAGTCGGCCTCCACTACGTGATCGTTTAATCTTAGGGACTAGGATTAAACCTTTGTTCTTGGATCTAAGGGCCCTGTTAGGCGCATAAGGTTGGATCCAGGGACGGATCAAAGACGAGCCCTTGCCAGAGAGTGACTTGTGGGTGATGCATAACGCCTTAAATTGGATTCTTTCCTGAACAGGGAGCCAATGCAAGGTAGCGAGAGCGGGTTTTGCGGAGGAGCGTCTGGGGATATTCATCAACATGCGAACTGCACAGTTTTGTACTGTTTGGAGAGTTTTGATGGTGCCCTGAGGGGCTCCCAGGTACATGACATTAGAATAGTCCAATCGTGATAAAATGAGAGCTTGGACTAGCACCCGTCTAGCAATAAAAGGTAACAGGGGAAGTATCCTTCTAATCATTCTTAAAAGGCTGTAACAGCTCGCTGCCACTATGCGTGATTGTGCCTTAAAATCGAGGTTGCAATCAAGCCAGACCCCGAGACTTTTGATTTGTTTTCTAGGGGCGGGGGGGACCTAAAACACTAGGCCAGAGGTGGTCTATGTTTAGGGGAGCAGACTTCCCCAACAGCAGGAGTTCAGTCTTTGATCCGTTGAGTTTCAGGAATGAGTTATTCATCCAGTAAAAGACTTTCTCCAGGCAGGTAACTAAATCGGGGTCATATTGATTGTTTTGTTTCATGGAGATGACTAACTAAGTGTCGTCCGTATATGTGACGATATGTACCCCAAATGGGCGTACTGTTTCAGCTAGCGATCTCATGTAAACATTAAACATAGTGGGGCTAGGGCGTGGTCTCGCGGCAAACCAACATGGCCGCAACTTAGGGCTGCTCCGGAGCCCTTCCATCCTACCTCATTAATCCGCTACAATTATCCGACGGAAAGGTGCAGAATTTGGAACAGGGGCGCAAGCGAAGCCCGACAAAGCTTTCCCGGGCACAATTGGAGGTGGTAGGCAGTAGCTGTCCCGATCGGCGACTCTGGGCCTGTGGCTGAAGAAACCGGGGCCTCGAGTGCTGGAAGTGGCCGACGGGAGACGCGAGGACGTGGGCATGGCCCCCTCCCCCATCCTCGGGGGGTTAGGGAAATTCTGGCAAGCGACTTCGGTGCCCCCCCCCCCGTGACCGTGACGCTGTTGCCTGTGGCACTGGAGTGCAGCCCCCGAGCGGGTTGGATCGTGCGGAGGCGTGAAAGGGGATCCAGCGGCCCAGCACTGGGGAGATTGCGGATGACTGGGGCAGCGTGTGTCTTGTGGTGCCCTACAGCGTCGATAGTATATTGGCAGCCCGATCAGCCCCCACAGACACCGGAGCGGGAAGAGCGGCGCCTGTGAGTGACTGCCCCCAGCGTCTCCTTGCCTGGGACTGGGATCCGGGGCTGGCTGGAGGCCGTGATCTTTGGGTGCAGGGCGCGCTTCCATGACGCGGCTGCGCCTACTGTAGTAGAGGCGGCGAGGGGCCCACAGGACTGGTGTGCTGCATCCATACAGGGCCCGCTGTGAGAGCGGCCGACAGTGATCTTGACCCTACCCTACCTATTCGGGCCTCGCTAATCGAAACGACCCCCGGGACCGGAGGGGTTTCTGCTGCTGTGTGCTTTTGCTGTGGTTGGTGGGGACAGGGAGGAGTGAGCGTGGAGCGGTCTCCCTACTGTACCTGCATTGTGGGGGACGACTGCTTGGGGCCGCATGGAGTGATCCGCCCTGCTCCCCCGCCTTTCCTTGGCGCGCCGGTGGCCCTTGAGTCGGCATCGTCGTGGATGCTCCCTGCTGCCTAAGGGGTGCTTTGGGGCTGGCGGTGTCCGGGGAACGGGAGACGGATGGTCCGGGTGACACACAGGTGGCCCTTCACGACCGGCGACGCCCTGAGTGCCCACCTCCGTTGCTTGACTCCGAATCCCGGGTCCCAGCAAGCAGCCAGAAACGGCGGAGCTAAAGCAGTGTCATCCACATCAGTGCGCAACTGGCCCGGGGCCCTGCGGACATCCTCGGAGGGCCTGGCCAAGGACTACTCCATCTGGCGTTTCCTCTAGTATCCAACCTAAGGAACGGCGTTGACCTCACCATGTCCAGCACCAAGGGTTCCCGGGCGTCTCAACAAAGCAGGCTTGACCGCTTTACCTGCCCGAAAGCGGACATCACTGAAAAGAAGGGGGCCAGCAATAAATCGCAGAGTGGAGCCGAGCACGACCCCACCGAGCCCACAATGACGGACATAATGGCAGCCATCATGGGTGTCCGCACGTCCATTGACACCCTCTCCTCGGAGGTGACGCTGATCAGAGCGGATCTCACGAAATATAGAGAGAAGGTCAAGCAATTGGAGACTACCACCGCCAGTCTCGTAGAGGACACCTCACAACTCCAAACGGACATCGGGGAGCTTCAATCATTTCGCAAATACACGGAAGACAAGCTGGATGATTATGAGGGGCGCCTGCGACGCAACAACATCCGCGTCCTTGGCGTGCCAGAGAAATCGGAAGGTCCGGCTGCAGACCTGTTCATGGAGGAACTGATCTCGACAAAGCTACAACCAAAGGGCCTTTCTAAACTGTTCGTAATTGAGCGAGCCCACAGAGTGCCTGGGGGTCGCCCAAAGCCTGGGGCCCCCCCTCGTCCAATACTGGCCCGACTGCTCAATTATAGAGACAGAGACACAATCCTCCAGGCGGCAAGGGTCGCTCCTCCAATCCACCTAGACAACTCGGAAATCACCTTCCCCGATTTCACCCGAGCGGTGCAGATGAGGCGACGCTCCTTCCTCGATGTCAAGCGCAGGATGAGAGAAAAAGGTTTCAAGTACGCCATGCTCTTCCCAGCCCGCTTGCGAGTTGAACTTGACGGGAAAACCCGTTTCTTTGACCTCCCAGAGGTGGCATCCGACTGGCTGGACAGTCTTGGACCCTCGCCGGAACAGGACTCCACCGCTCATTGAACTCCGCGGCGATCTCTCATGAAGTGGCCTCTGTTTCTTCAAAACTGATTTGCTTCAGCCGCTGCTGTACCTTGAGCCGCCAGTACTCGGCTCAGGCTGGTATGAACCTTGTACCGATGCCTTGGGATCTCTCACATTTGGTGAACTGAACATTGGTCATGTCCTGCATCGATAATCTGTGCTGGTAGGCGGGGGGGCCGACGGAACTCTGAGGCCTTTCCCAGTGTGTTATTTTTCTATTAGTAGAATAGTTGGGCGACAGGCACTCTGCATTTAAATAACATGGGCAGTTTTAAGCCCGGAGTGCAGGGGAGCAGGGTGGGGGGGATGTTGGGAGGGACTGATGTTTATTTTGTATGTTGTTTTTTTGTATTATCTCGACGGTACGATGTCTACATACGACCCCACCAGTGGGGAACTGCCTCGCTCTAAATGGGAGTACAGTACAACAGGGCTGTTAAAATCTTAAGTTGGAATGTTAACGGACTGGGGGACAAGATCAAAAGAGGTGTTGTGTTGCAGTATATTAGGAGACAATCGCCGGATATCGCTTTACTCCAGGAAACACACCTCGTTGGCAACACATGCAGGGCAATGCACAGATGGGGGTATTCGATGGTGGTGCATGCGGGCTTTACCTCTAGCTCCAGGGGAGTAGGCATTATGCAAAAAAAATCATTCCCTTTCTCACTTACCACTACGTACATAGATGACCGAGGCAGATATGTTGGAATCACAGGCACCTGGGAGGGCAAGCCTACCACTTTTATGTCAATATACGCGCCCCCGGGATGCAGGGCACAACATTCACTGACCTGAGTGCTATACTCTTGACGTTGCCTGACGGACACCTGGTGCTCGGAGGCGATTTCAACTCAATTGTCTCGGGCGCTTTAGACAGACACCCACCCCCGTGCAACCCCTCCAGCCGCTCATGCGTTCTCCAGCTTCTTGGAGGCGATGGGACTGATGGATGGCTGGAGGACATACAACCCCGATAAGATGCAGCACACTTTCCACTCAGGGACGCACAACAGCTTATCCCGACTGGATTATATACTTGTCCCGGCCTCGCAAATTCCCAATATTCATGAGATCCGTCACCTGGCACGAGGTATCTCCGACCACTCCCCTCTCTGGGTCCATATAGTTTTAGATTACACGCAGACAGGAAGGGTTGCCCCAATAAACCCTTGGTACCTCAAGAACCCCAAAATACGGAAAGGCCTAATTAAAACTCTTGATGACTATTTTCTGGAGAACGAACACACAGTTGAGTCACCCCAAACACTATGGGAAGCTTTCAAAACGGTGGTCAGAGGACAGGCCCTCTCCTTGGTGGCGGGCTCCAAAAAAGACAGGGTGAAAGAAATTTCTGACATAGAGCAGGAACTATACCGCCTAGAACAGGATGTCACCTCGGATGCCAAGCCTGAAACCCTCCACTTCCTACGCTTGCGGCAGGAAGAATACCGGGCGTTGGTCACCGACCGTGCCAAACTACTGGGACAGGAACGGCTGGGACGGATATATGACTGGGGCGACAAGGCCGGCAAACTGCTCGCATGGTTAGACAAGAGAGAGCAGGCCAGCAGGCTCGTGCCTGAGATTAGGGGCACTGATTGTTCCTCGGTGACAGATCCCCAAGACATAGCTAACCATTTTGCAGCTCACTTCCAAACCGTATATAGCTCGGTGGCACCATACCCTGAAGCAGACTTTATTGATCTAGTCAAAGACATATTGCTCCCGACACTATCGGACTCGGACTTTACATTCATGGACAGTGAACTAACGGCTGATGAAATAGCTACGGCAATAAGAGCGCTGCACTCGGGGAAAGCTTTGGGCCCAAATGGCATCCCAATAGAGCTCTACAAGCTTCGACCAGATAAACTGGCCCCCTATTTGAAGTCAATGTTTGAGGATAGCCTCACCCAGGGGATGTTGCCATATGACCAGAGAATTGCCACTATAGTCACAATCCATAAAGAAGGGAAGCCCAAAATGCAGTGTACCTCCTACCGGCCTATATCGCTGCTGAATGCAGAACCCAAAATTCTAGCTAAAGTACTTGCCACCAGGCTGACCAAGGTGATAGGCGACCTAGTCCACCCAGACCAGTCAGGATTCATGCCCAAAAGAAACACGGCTCTCAACCTGCATAGACTACACGGGGTCCTGGGCAGGGTACCGATGATACGAGAGGACGCCGTGGTGGTCTCCCTGGATGCCACCATGGCTTTCGATTCACTGGAATGGCCCTATCTCTTTGCAGTGCTTGGTAAACTGGGATTTGGGCCAAATTTCTGCCGCTGGATACGGCTGTTGTACAGCGCGCCGCTGGCCCAGGTAGTGGTAAATAACAGAAAGTCTGAACCCTTTGTACTCAGCCGGGGGACTCGTCAGGGGTGCCCCCTCTCTCCTTTACTGTTCGCTTTGGCCCTTGAACCACTCGCAGCATGGATCCGTAAGGATGTGAGGATCCGCGAACTGCGCTGGTCAGCGGAGTGGGAGGATCGGATATCACTGTACGCTGACGATATTCTCCTCTATCTTACATCCCCTAAGAGATCCCTAATAGTAGCCTTTGATATACTAGAGGTTTTTGGCAGGTACTCTGGGTTTCAGGTCAATTGGCAAAAATCTCTCCTATATGTCCTATGGGGAACTCCTCCACCTTTGCCCCGAAATTGCACGATCCCAGTGGTTTCAGACGGCTTCAAGTACTTGGGCATTTTTATATCTTTAGACCCATCAGTTCGATACACCCGCAATCTGCTCCCCCCACTGCAACGGCTCAAAAGCGACATAACACACTGGAAGTCCCTCCCGCTCTCGCTATTGGGGAAGGCTGCATTATTTAAAATGATGTCACTGCCCCGATTCCTGTATGCGCTACAGAACTCAGCCGACCTTGTCCCGAACTCGTACTTTAAAGATCTTGAAGGGCTCCTGAGAGACCTCCTATGGGGAGGGAGACCGCGTATCGCCATGAAAAAGCTGACACTTAGCTGGTATGATGGGGAATCGGGTTGCCTGATATTAAAAATATTACTGGGCTGCGCATCTAACAGCTATCAACCACTGCACGTATGGTCACCCTGACAACCCGGGGTTCCTGATGGATCGTTGGCTTTTACCTAAAGGGACCTTTTCGAGAGCTCTATATTCAAAACCGGAGAAATACCCGCTCACCGGACCCACTGCCCACACAGTTGCAATCTTGCACTCTGCTGCTAAATCAGTCGGTTGGCAAAATAAGTTGACGATGGCCACACCCTTGTGAGACTCACAAAAACTAGGATATATGGGGAACTCAAAAGGATTTGCTAAATGGGACTTAATAGGGATTTCCCATGTCAAAGACCTTTGGTACGCTGGGGGTGTGAAATCCTTTGATACCCTACAAACTCAATATGCCGTGGCAGACTCCGAATGTTATCGCTACCTACAAATCAGGCACTCGCTGCAAACAGCTATCCCCGACGATTCGACTCCGCCGGACGCCTCCCCACTAGAGGACAGACTATTGGATGGTCACCTGCCTGACAGGGCCATCTCCCTAACATATCGAAAACTCATCAATAATACTGACAACCCCTATTACAATTGCGTGACAAATGGACTGAGGACGGAATAGAGTTGGATGATGAAACCTGGCAGGAAGCGGTCTCTTCTCCTAAGACGGTCGCTATCCCAGCGAGACTCAGACTGGTGCAATTAAAGATCCTCCATAGAATTTACATAACTGGTCCCCATGGGTGGGCTGACAGACGGCTCTTGTAGGAGAGGATGCGCACAATTGGGCACATTCATACACATACTATGGCACTGTGCGCCAATCCAGGAATACTGGCGTAATATCCATGCGGTCATGAGTGCAGTGGTGGGGGTAGTAATCGAACCGGAGGCACCTAGATGCCTTCTTAATATCTGGGAACCTACCGACCTCAACACTTATACTAAGACATGGGTCACGCTTGGCTGCATGATCGCCAAGAGAAATATCGCACAGCTCTGGGGAGCCCCACACCCGCCCACGGTAGTAGCCTGGGAGCAAGATCTAGACTGGTGTATGCTGAGAGAGAAAACAGTCTATGTGGCTAGGGGGTGTCCCCGAAAATGGTCCATGGTTTGGGCCTCCTGGAATGCATACCGAGGAGATATATGTACACCTCCCCTTGAAGCCGAAGGTGATGACCCCCCATCCCCGTGAATTCCAATGAATTATATTGCTGTATTGTATGTAACCTGATTTTACTGTAACCCTAATTGATTCTGTGAATTTGTACCTTATGTCGAGACTGTTTAATAAAAAGATGTTTAAAAAAAAAAAACATAGTGGGGCTGAGAGAGGATCCCTGAGGGACCCCACATTTGTTTTGAAGAATATTCATCTTCGAAAACTGTAAAAACCCTGTTTTGAAGGAAAGACTGTAACCATTTTAGGGCTAATCCAGTCACTCCGGCCTCTCTGAGGAACATAACTCATTCTAGACTTGTTCAACTGATTTGACAGACAGATTTAATAGAGATCCCTGATTAGACAAGCCTTGATTTTTTGGTAATGGTCTGTGAGTTATCTTCCTCTTTGTCTCTCGCTGACTTCAAGCAGATGGACTGGTCTCATTGAATAAAAGGACTATGCTTTTCAGGATTTGAAAAGGGAGGTAAGATAAGGCATCTGTTGTTTTCACAATAACCAGCCAGTTCGCCTGTTTTTAACTCTTTTTATGCAAACAAAATCTGTGGCCTAAAATTCCTTATAATTCCTGCCTAATTGGTGGCATGAACTGGATGTCTGTAATTTGGGTGCAACAGTAAAGGACCTGGCCAGTATCCATAAGTTTATTATGAAAGTTCTCTGAGATACTTTTGGAAATAACACAAAATGTAATTTTCGTATCGGATGAGAAAATTGTTATTGAGAGGTTAGGAACACAGCAACAATTCTCAGAAATTTCAGATTACCGTGCTTGCTGGCAATATCAGTGCTCTTCTATGTTTCTGAACATTTTGATTAGGATTTTATTGTTGTTTTCTTTTAATCTCAGTAACTTACCCTAGCAAGTGCTCACTTTTAATATTCTTGGTAGCTAGGTTAGAGCAGATTACTAACTCCCAAGTTAGCTACCTAATAAGATCGTATTGTATTTTGTCCTAAATGTCTGATGCCCCTTCTGTTCCTTTCTGTTTCTTCTGTATGGCAGGCTTACTGGTAGGAGCTGCTAGGCACTGATATTGGGATGCTACAGTGCTCGTTTCTTATAGAGACAGATTTACCACAATAAATCCATAACTTAATGCGTACTCCCATCTCTGGCATTTGCTATCCGAATACGCGCAAGAGGCAGGTCCGTCTGAGCTTGTCCGTCCCCACTTGGGAACAAGGGTCACACACTAACAAATATCCAACCTGAGCTAAGGCTCTTCCTTACATGAGATCTCTTTCAGCACTTCTCCAAGGTTTTGGACAATGCCAACAGTACGGGCAAAATCTCTGATTCCCGCTAATGAATTTGAAGTTGATTCCTAAGCATGCTAAAGAAATTTTCAATCTGAATATGCTACTTCTGGTTGAAAGCTGGCTGCAAGTTTATACTCTTCAATATTCCTGTGCCAGTAATCCTGAATAGGAGTCCGGACCGCCTCACATGGAAAGTAGGTGGTATTACCTTTATTCATGGAGAAGCTAGTGACATATCCATGTACAATTTCCCCAACCTACTTAACTCTGAAGTAATGGTTGTCAAATTCTCTATACTTATTCGGTGTATTATTACTCTAGTCATTTGGTACTACCTTCTTGGATATGATAGTACATTCACCATTCCATCACTGGTGTTTAAATTTAGCAAATTAATGCTGCCCCGGTGACCTTAATATCTGAGTCTATGACACAAATGCCGTCTACTAAAAGCTACATTTATTCTCTCTTGGTCTTGTGCAACATGGGAGGGGGCTTGTGCATGTAGGGCGTACAAATTGATTTGGTTTTTACAGTGGCTGACTTAAATTAGACTGACTTCCCACAAAGGTTGTCCTCTTAAACAGGTCGGGAATGTCACAACTCTGGTATACTTACGCAGGAGCAGATTGGTATTCGGAGCTACTGTTCTCTTGGTGTGGTAGGCAAGGATGAATTTGAAGGTAAACCAGACCAAGACAAGGGAGAGGGGCTAGGAAGGGGACTCCAAGGAATTGAACCTGCAATTGTTGGAGAGAGGTTAGACCTAGATATTCGAATTTGCAATCAGTATACACTTAACAGCTCTAATAATGTAAATAAACTCTCCTACTTCGAACGACTGAGGTCCTAAGCCTACCGGATGAGAGGGAGAGGTAGGCTGAACCCTCCAGGAGGGATGCTGTGAAGAGGAGAGGTGATTTGTTAGATTTGGAGCCGAGATCCTGTAAATCAACAGCAATGTTAATACACACTCTTATCATAACACTTGCAATCTTCAAATGTGTTACTTTATGGCAATGTGTTAGAAATGGGGGTCTCTAGTTGGCAGAGGTAGGTACCTTTGTCCAAGTAGAGACCCTTCTTCCTAGTCAGGATAAGGGAGTTACACTCCTAAGATAACCCCTGCTCACCCCCTTGGTAGCTTGGCACGAGCAGTCAGGCTTATCTCAGAGGCAGTGTGTAAAGCATTTGCACATGACCAACAGTAACACAGTGAAAACACTACAAAAGGACCCCACACCAGTATTAGAAAAATATCCAATATTTTATATACTTAAAACAAGACCAAAACGATAAAATCCACAATACAGTACTTAAAAAATGTATATTTTTCAAGAATACTTGAAAAATACAGTTCCTTGAAGTCGGTAGCTCCGTCCGGGGCTACCACGGCGTCATGAACAATAAATCCAAACAGTTCTGGCTGTCTGCGGCGTCGCGGGCCAGCTACAGTGTTGAGAGGACCTGCAAAACAGTACCTTTAGAAATGTGGGGCGTCGGCGACCTCTCGTTGAGCTCCGATGA
Organism: Calotriton arnoldi; assembly: GCA_963921515.1. NCBI lineage: Eukaryota > Metazoa > Chordata > Amphibia > Caudata > Salamandridae > Calotriton > Calotriton arnoldi. Next base: position 651,832 of record CAWUFW010002095.1, read on the forward strand.
GCCGGCGTCGGCAGGCGTCGGTTCCACAAGTCAATGCAGAAGTCGTCGGGCCCTTGGAGTCACACGCGCTGCAGATCGAACTCCTTGCGGTTGAAGTCAGGAGCGCAGGCGTCGGGTGCTGCAGTGCGAAGTGCAGCTGTGCGGTGCCCTCAAGTCGCGGTGCAGGCAGCGGCTCGGTGACGGTCGTCCAGTGGTGTCGGTGAGACCAGGGCTGCGGTGCAAAGTGATGCGGTGCTCGTCGCGGTGCTGGCAGGTCACGGTGCAAGCAGCAGCGTCGTCGTTGCTGAAGCGCTGTCGTCGTCTGACGAACTGGAGTCGATGGCACCGGCGTTGGTAGGCCAAGGATGCGGTGCGGGTTGAGGACGGTGCGATGTGTAACTTACGAGCGGTGCCCTCGAACCACTGTGCAAGCAGCGGCGTCGATGACGGCGTGGAGTGGCGGCGTCAGGGATACCAAGGCGTTGTCGTGAAGCGCGGTGCCCACAGGTCGCGGTGCAAGCAGCGGCTCGGTGGCAGTGTCAGGTGGCATCGTCTGTGAGACCAGGGTTGCTGTGCAGCGTGCGGCGGTGCCCTCTGCGGTGCCTTCAGGACACGAGTCGGCTGCGGCGGCGTAGACTACGTTGGGTTGCTTTTTCTTCTGTTGCAGCACAAAACACACAGTCCCCAGTGCTGAGGGCAGAAGAACTTCAAGTCTTTGCTGTTCCTGAGACTTCTTGAACAGGGGGCAGCCTCTACCTCAAGCCCTTGGAGAAACTCAATAAAGAAGTTGTAGAAAGTTCAGTCCAGTCCTTTCACTGCCCAAGACAGAAGCAGCCACTGCAGGCCAACACAGCAAAGCACTTCAGCAAAGTGGTAGTTCCTCCTCACAGCTTCTCCAGCTCTTCTTCTTGGCAGTCTTCTTGGTCCAAAAGAGTTCTGGGGTCTGGGCCCCAGTATTTATACTACAAAATCCTTTGTTCTCTCAGGCAGAGAGTGTCTGTGCTTAGTCCAAACCAGTTCTGTCCTCTCTGGCCCAGCTTCCTGGCAGGAGGTGGAGACAGCATTGTGTAAGGCAGACCAGGCCCATTCAGGTGAAACGAAATCTCCTCCCCCTACTCTAAATGCAGCCAAGGTCTATTCAGCCCAGCCCTGACTCATCAGACTCTCTGGAGCCACTGCACATCCCCAGCCCCTGTCACCTCCAAAGCCAGACAGCCAATACACATCCTAGCAGAGGCACACTGGATGGCTAAGCAAGAAAATACCTACTTTCTAAAAGTGGTATTTTCAAACACAGAATGTAAAAATCACCCTCACTAAAAGATGCATTTTAACATTCTGAGTTCAGGCATACTAAACTTTTTCCTACCTTGTTCCCAGGGGTAGTTATGTTTATAAGATGTTATAAGCAAACTCTCCATTCTATCCTATGGGAACAGGCAGCCTTGCAATAGTGAAAAACGAACTTGGCAGTATTTCACTATCAGGACATGCCACACACACCAGGGCATGTCCTACCTTTCACATACACTGCACCCTGCCCACAGGGGTACCTTGGGGCTACTTTAGGGGTGACTAACATGTAGGAAAAGGGAAGGTTAGGGCCTGGCACGTGGGTGCACTTGCCAGGTCGACATGGCAGTTACAAACTGTGCGCAGACTCTGCAGCAGCAGGTCTGAGATACATTTACACGGCTACTTCTGTGGGTGGCACAAGCAGTGCTGCAAGCCGAATAGTAGCATTTGATTTACAGGCCCTGGCACTCTTAATGCACTTTACTAGGGACTTACCAGTAAATCAACTATGCCAATCATGGAAACACCAATCCATACAACAGGAGCACTTGCACTTTAACACTGAACAGCAGTGAGAAAGTGCGCAGAGACACTAAACCAGCAAACACAGAGTCAAAACCGGGAGGTCAGAAAGCAAAAAGACAGGGGAAACACGCCAAAAGATGTCAAGTCTAACTCAATGACATCAGTGTTCACCTGTGACCGCTTTTAAACAACTTCCAAAACAAGTTCAAGGCATTAAGTCTATGATCATCAAAATTCTCTTGGGTTTTTAAGAGCCATTTTTTAACTTGCTATCAAAGTCAAATATGTGGTTTAAAATTCTCTCGAAAATAAAGAAGCATGAACAACTCAAATCCTTTGTCTCAAAGCAATTTCTTTCTTTGTCTCAAGAAACTGTCCCCAAAACTTAAGAACAATGCATGTAGCCAAAGGTTTCCTGGGATGAGGGTGTGGAGGATCTGCCAAACCTTTAGAAAATGCCACCAAAGTCTATGAAAATCCTCTTACCACTCTTCCTGAGCTCTTTTCCATGTAAATAAAGTTTCTGGTCTTCTGTCTTACCGGTCTTCTAAAGGTGAGCAAGAAAGAGTTCTGCTGCTGACTGGTATTCTTAATAACTGGCAACTTCCAGCAAATACATCCTGCTTTTACAACCCAGCCACGCTGACCTTGTTGAAGTCTCTTTCTCTAGTGCATGGCAGGGAGCCACACCCAAGATAGCTGCCTTGCTGAAGTCTCTTCCTCTGAAGCGCAGCAGGGAACAACTTGACCCCTGAACATTGGGCCACAAAATGTTTAAGGCCGCAGCACCTTCTTACTTTCTTGGGCAACACTGCTCTTTAAGTGCAGGCACACCCAACTTGTTAGTCAGTACAGCTCCCACTTTAGCGTGTGTTTGGGGGCACAAATCAATTGCTGAATCCTTGAGGTGGCGCTCTTGTAGATACACTGAGCGACGCCACAAAGAAAATGAGGCGGTGCTGCGAGGTCCAGACCGGGAACTACAGACCACATGGGTCAAACTTTACTGTGGGTTTCCTGTATCTCTATTGAGGCACTGCCCAATACCTACTCCTAATTGTGTTTTAGTACACTTTAATTTCTCAAGATGGAAATTCGATAAAGCTTAGTTAAGGATTTGCTAATGAAAATCGCCAAAATTGCACAGAGCTACACCACCACGGTTCGTAGAGGAACTTCCCTTTCTTAAAACTGTGGCCAAGCGAATAGTGTTCATGCAGAGTAAACTATGACATCCTGAGTAATATAGAGCATGTTTAGAAACCTGTCCGGACTCTGTTCCATTAGCGACGTGGGATCAGGTGTAGGATGAGCCAAAGTTGGAGACTATGAAATGGGGAAGTGGAAACTGTGAAATACTTACTAGACTGCTAACCTCGTGCCTGTTTGCAGCTTTAACTTCTTTATTTTAAGACACTTGCATAGCAGAAGAAATATAGTCAGTACTTAAAGGCCTAACAAACATGGAGACGACGCCTGGCAATGTATCATTAGTTGTGGCTCTTAATGTCCTAGTTCACACCGTTTATAATGTCCCCCACGATTTTGTTTCCCCCCCTTTTCTTATATCTCTAGGTTTCCTTCCTCTATCCTATTGCTCTCTGGATGACACCTCCTGGTATCTTCTCTTTAACTTGCTTCATCGGCCCCTGTCTGGTCTGATATGCAGTGGCGTCTAGGGACTCCCTATTGCTATTCTGGGCTGTAGAGAGTTTGTCACAGCAACATCCACTACCGAAACCAGTAATCCTGAGTCTTGGTTGCTCCACTGCTACATTTCACCAAACAGTACGCTCATACTCTCGTTTTGTTTCCTAGTTCATTGCAGCCAGTGCAGATGCAGCGAATCCCAAACCTCCTATCAGCGAGTCCTTTGGTACATCTGAGCAGAGTCTAGCCCGAGAATCAGTCCGTCAAATATTCTTTATTTGGCTAGTCTCAAGCCATAAAAGCACAAAATAAAACAGTACAACTATAAAACTCCATAAAAAGAGATTAATAAGAAACAATCTTAAAAACGATTTATAGACCCATTACATAAAAAACACAAGAATTTACATAGCAACATTCATTACGTAGCCCCATACCGATTTCTAATCCTCATTGCACAGTGAACAATTTAACAGTGCTATACAGAGATCTAAGTCACACAGTTTTTGCAACAACATAAAAAAACTCCTCTCTATAAAATCTAATCTTGGACGAACATAGAATTGGTCTCAAAAAACGCTTCTGTGGTTGAGAATATAAATGGCAGAAAAGAGTAAAGTGCATAGTGCTTTGCTTCGATATATCGTCACAAGGGCAATTTGGCAAGGTTTTTCTCCAGTCAACATCCCTGGCAAAGGCCACTAATAAGTGTAGAGAGTTAAAATGAAGCCTGGTAAGGAAAACACTACTTTTGGCATTAAAAGTGGAAATCAAATAAAATTCACAGCCGGTGATATTTTGATGAGATTATAATTGGCACTACTACCAAATTTGTCAAAATGTGCCTGATGGAGGCTATGCTATCTTCCCCTGAATGCCTCTTTCACCTGGGATATAGCATTTAGCTTTATATTTCTCAGGTTGAAATAGAGATCTGGGAATCCCAGATCCATAAACGCCCCTTTAACATAATTGATCCAAGGGATCGCCAAAGCATGATCCAAGGAAAGGCAGTCTTCCAGTACATCTTTTGAGAGTGAAGCCCCCTTACCCAAATTCTGATCCAGAGTAACAAAGGATCCAACTTAATCTTGTCCTCCAGGGTACAGACTCAACTCTGAGTGGCACAAAAAAGAAAGGGTAGCTTGGGGGACTGCAAGAAGTCTTCTTAAAAACTATTTTAAAAACTATTTCTCAACCGTCTGGAGTGGGCCAGCACCTTTATACCTCCACACCCGAGCTCCATACGAAGCTACAGCAGTGCACTTACTTCTGAAAATGCTAATCATCTCGTGCACTGGCTTATGCCCTAGCCGGTGTGCAAAGGTGAATCCCACCTCCATAGCTCTTTGAGACTGAATAACCTGGTTGGAAAATAGGCTCTGCCAGGTTAAAGTTTTATCAGGAGGAATACCAAGAGAATTAAAAGTCTTGACAATATGAATTTCCGTACCGACCAAATGGAACGGTCAGGTTTTGAAACTTTTTGGGCCAATGCTCATAGCAAAAGGTTGGTTTTTAAATCAATCCCCCCATACAACTATAAAAAGAATCTAAAAGACATTGTAAACCATTGGCGGTTCTTGACAAAAGAACAGTATCATCAGTGAACAATAAAACGGGCAGGGCACTTGACTTCACTTTGGGGGGATCTTTCCCTGCTTTGCTCAAGCCCACCTCAAGGTCATTGATGTAAATAAGGAACAGAAAGGGGTCCAACATGCACCCCTGTCTGACCCCCATAGAGTACAGGGGAAAGTTCACCCTCAGTACCAAATCTTACACTAATCAGACAGCCTCAATGCATCCTCTGCAACAAGTCAATTATGGCCTGGTCAATTCCCATCTTTGCCATAATTCCCCAGAGCTTATGTCTATTAACCGTGTCAAAGGCTGAGGAGAGGTCCAAAAATCCTAGGTGAATGGAACCTCCTTGCCTTTACATACTTGCCAATGACCAGCTGAAGGATCAAGCATTGCTCAACTGTCCCCAGCCTGGGACGAAACCCATACTAGACTCTGGATAAGGATTCGATTTCCTCCAACCAATCCTGAAGTTTGCCTGCTATAATTCTACTGAGAATCTTGAGGGAGCTATCTAGAAAAGAAATTGGACCGTAGCAGCAAGGATCATGTATGTCCCCTTTCTTGAAGATGGGAACCACTACTGCTTCCTTCCACATATGTGAAAAGATCTCCCCGGATGGTAGCTTTAAAAATATTCGTTAAAATCGGGGCCCACAGTACGATATTATCTTTTAAGAGGTCTATGGGGACACCATTGGGGCCCATAGCTTTCCCTGCCGTACTCTGTTTAAGGGTAGCATTTACATCCTTGACTACAATAGAATCTGAGAGGTTGTAATACAACTCTGGGTTACTGTAAACTATCCCTTCACCCTCTTGATTGAGAGCTCTGTTATCCGGGTTAAAAATACTATTTTAGTGAGCAACCCATGCCTCCACTGGAATATCAGTATCCATACAGAGTTTCTCATACCCTGTAAAAAAAGGTTGGTTAACAACCTTCCAAAACAGTGCTGAACCCTTCAAAGCGGAAGCTCTTGACAGCTCTTCCCTTAGCACAGATCTCCTGGCCTCCAAAATAGAGTTATAACTTCTTCTGGCATTCGCTATATCATTTCTTGAACGCGGTTTAGTAGAATGGGCCAGTTTTACTTTCTTATGGGCCATTGTGCAAGCGTGGTCAAACCAGCCTATGGGTTTTTTTTCTGAGACTTTAGGCTGCCTCAGCCCCATGTCCACCGCAGAACATACGCTTCTAAAGGCATTTGAGATGTTTTCTGGTGTCTCCTCCTCCCGGGTTAGTACTGAGAATGCCTCTTTGTTCTTACACACAAGTTTGCCTGGAAAGGCGTCCCTGTCCACCCTCTCCCATTTTATCTGGACACCCTCATTACGCGAGTAAGAGGGGACCAGGTCCTACTGCTGTCTCTTATTCCTTGTCAATATAAGGTCCAAAACTAAGGTAAGGTAAGTGGATTATGGTCACTAATACATGAGATCGATACGTGATAATCTAATATTCAATTGGCTAAATCCTGGGACACTAAAATGTAGTCGATTTCACTTCCCTTTTGGGCACCATTAAAAGCAGTGTCGGGGGGGGGGCACCTGAGGCATTACATTCTTTAGTGAAAACCAAGAATCAAGAAATTAGCAGTCTATTCAGGGCCTCCTCGAGAGGTGTGTGCTGAAAATGTATATACTCCTCCCCCTTCAATGTCTCCAAGCCACAAGAGGAGGGATCAGTTTTCCCACAAAACATGTTGAAATTCCCACCACCAACTATCAGTGACTCTTTATTATGGTTATCCAGGAAGGTCACCAAGTCACTCGCCATATCATCAATACAGGCAGTTACACAAGAGTCAAAGATATTGTTGTACAAACTGACCAAAACCACATCAAAACAGTATGGGGTCTGCAATAAAAGCAGCTGATAGTTGGGCCTAGAATGAATTGCTGTAAACAAAATACCCGTTAAGTTAACAGAGCACAGAATAGCTGCCCCACCCCCCTTAGTTCTGCCCACGCGGGATGGAATAGCAGGGCTGCATACTATTTGAAAAACATTTATGCCAAATTCCTCAGATGCCCACGCCTCCTGCAATAAAACAAAGTAAACATTATTTATAGTAGAGAGCCAGTCTGGATTCAGGAGTTTAGTATGGACACCTGCAATGTTCCACAACATAACTCTCAACCCTTTCCACCCGGCCCGCCCTCTCTCCTAGAACAAAACCCAAAGCCAGCAGAGGACATCTGAACACCCCTCTTTGGGGACCCAACCTGCTCAGCCTGAACCAACAGATCTTTAAACTCAACCCGCCGCCCCCGCTGTGAGTATTTTCGCGGTTCAGTACCTCCATGCACTCACGGGTAGAAAGTCAGTCCAGGTCTTCCACGGAAGTGAGTGCTTCAAATGAATTCCTCCCCTGTGCATTTTAAAAAGAGTTCATATCCCTCTGGTGTTGTTCAATGACTTTCCCATACCTTGCAGAGAGAACCTCTGGGCTATAAAAGTAACCTAAAGGTAACACCTAGATAGGGCTGGGTGATTGATGCTGATTATTAAAAAAACCTCAATATAGAGCTGGCAGTGTGGGGAGACTTGAAATTAACTATCACACAATCCCCACTTGCTTCCTTTACTCCCGGGGCAACCAGGTAGACCTTCTGACCATTATAACCTACCTTGAGAAATCATGAGACCACCCCGTAACTGACCCTAGCCAATGGGTTACTTTCTTTTTCAGTGCTGAATGGTCTTCTCTTAAGGGGGGTGGGGGGATTAGAGTTGGCACATTCTTCAAGACTACCACATAAGGAGTACACTCTGGTGGAAGCTGGGGAAAATAATGGCCCGTGTGGGCGGGAAGACTTCATTGCCCCTATATTCTCTGCAACTCTACCAACCATATTTTCCTGCTGATTTAGTACCCTTACTTCTTGAGCAGTATAACACCTATTCTTATTTGATATTTCTGAGCTCAGGGGTCTAGAGGCTCAGTCTGGCGAGGGAAGGAACTGATCAACACAGTCCCTGCACATGAAATCCCAGATGAGACAGCCTTCGGCAACTGGGCAGACAGAGCTGATCTCAGCTTAGATATTTTACTCTCAATCTTCCCCAAACGTTCTAAAATGGGATCAAGCTTGTTATTCAAAAACTCCAATACTTTATTACAAATGACTATCTGTTATGTCTGTTGATTTTCCCTTTCTTCCATATCTTCCCCCAAAGAGATGGGGGAAGTTGATCGATACGGCCTGTCAACTTCCCAAGTTGTCAAATTGACCCCGCAATCAGTTGTCTGTCTTTTGCCTACTTTGCTCCTGGTTTTAACTATCCGACGATGTTCATGTGATGAACCCTCCTTTGTTACATTCAACGGGACTTGCACCGGGGCCCTTGATGGAGAAGCTATTGGCCCTGCTTCCCCAGTTTGTTGGTCCAGACCGGGACCTAGGCCTATGGTAATGGTGTCCTTAGTAGCCTCCGAGCTGCTGGGTAGAAAAGAGGGTGAAGAAGTGAGCGATCAGCTAGCTCAATTTCCATATTGACAGTACTACCTGCTCTGTATAGAAAGCCGTCCAATGTCCTGGGAATTCTCAGGAGGGGGATTTGCGGATTTAGTATGGACCTCAACCGCCTTTCGCTTCCCCATTGGGAGAGGCTAAGCAAAGTAGCACCACAGAGTCATGATAAAATAAGTGGACAAGAAAAGGAAAACGGCCACAACCCTACCTTATATGTGTTGAAAGAGTTTCCTCTTCCGTCCAATGATGGGCCCGCTCTTGGCCTGGGCAGTGCTCGGGCACGTCCTGCTCTTCACCGCGGGGAGAGGAGAGGCTTGATGTAGGCGCCTGACCGGCGCAATGAGCGTGCTCCCATGCCTCAGCGTTGGGCTTGTAGTCCTGCAGTTCAGCCCCTCAAAACACAATGTGCGATTAGTGCGTCCTGCACCATGGGGAGAGGAGTGGCGAGGCTTGGTGTAGGCATCTGACCCGCACGAGGAGCATGCTCCTCCTGGGGCTTGTAGTCCTGCAGTTCGGCCCCCTCAACAAATAATGCACAATTAGCGGGTCGTGCACAGCGGGGTGAGGAGAGGTTTGATGTAGGAGCCCGACCGGTACGATGAGTGTGCTCCTCCACCTCCTCCTGAGCCTTGTAGTCCTGCAGTTCAGCCCCTCAATAAACAATGCGTAATTAGCACGTCCCGCGCTCCGGGGAGAGAGGAGGCTTGTTATAGACACCTGACCTGCGCGATAAGCGTGCTCCCTCGCTTCCCCCTGGGGCTTGTAGTCTTGCAGTTCAGCCCCCTGACCCTTCAATAAACAATGTGCGATTAGCCCGTCCTGGGGGGAGGAGAGGTTTGTTGTAGGCACCTGACCGGTGTGATGAGCGTGCTCCCCCACCTCCGCCCGGGGCTTGTGGTCCTGCAGTTTATCCCCTCAACAAACAATGTGCGATTAGCGTACCCCGTGCTGCGGGGAGAGAAGAGGCTTTATGCAGACGCCGGACCGGGGTGATGAGCGTACTCCATCGCCTCCTCCTGGGGCTAGTAGTCCTGCAGTTTAGTCCCTCGGCCCCTCAACAAACAATGCACGATTAGCCGAAAATCAATTTTAGTCTAACATTTTTCTCCCTTCCCAGTCTGTCCCCGATTGATTTTGCGAGTGAGTAGTCCACATTGCTCATTCACACAGTAGTTGTGGAATGGCGAGGACTTTCAGTGGGTCTGCACACCAGGAACCTGACAGTTTGTTAGGCCCATGGACTGGTCTGAAAGTCCAACTGAAGCAATGACGCCAGCCATTAAATAATTGTAAGTATTGCAAGCCATTTTGTTAAATCATATAAACCCAATTTCCCTGCCTCCAGTGACTTCCACTTCTCCCTCCCAAACTATGGAATTAGTGACTTCTGGAAGTGGCATTGTCACTGAGTACCAGGGGCACACCTATACTTTGCAGTGTTCTTAAACTCGCCCCACTGGATATGTTTGGAGGAGATCTACACCAATTTCACCTGTTTCTAACACAATGTAATTTGTACTTCATGGCTTGCCCAGAACACTGTTTTGGTGATCTCGCCAAGACTGTTTTTGTAAGCTTATACCTAAGAAAGGACCACCTTACCTGGGAAACACATTTAATATTAAAAAAGTCCTTGGCTTTCACATTGGTATCAGTTCCTCAATCAATCGAATGTTAATTTTGGAAAACTGCACATTGCTGAAGCAGACAATGCTGGCTTATTAACCCGCAAACAAGGTAATCAGGAGTTGCTAAGCTATAGTACTCAGTTTCAGCAATTGGTTTTAGAAGCTGCATGTGCCGATGAGGTGGGCATGGCTGCCATTTACCTGGGGCTTGGCGTGGAATTGAACGGCACATAGCCTTGGTAGTGAATATGCACCTACATCTACAACTTTGATAGACTTGACAATAGAGGTCAAAGCTCACTAAAACTCCCTTAAAGCAGAGAGACGAAGTTATTCTCTTTGTACTTGTTCTCTACCGTATATGAAAGCATGGAAGTACGGACTAATCAAGAAGAATCGATGCAGGTGGAAGAAATAAGAAAATCTTTGACAGCGGAAGGACTATAAAGGGGAAGAAAGGCAGGGCTCTGTCTTTATTGTGGAAAGACAGGCCATTTTGTTCGGTCTTCCCGTGATTTTCAGGAAAATGATTAGCTCATCTCTGATTTAAGGACTAAGGATTAGCAGAGTTATTTCTGAACTGCCTGTTACTGATAAGGCATGTTATGTTTTACAAGTCCTGTTAATAAAGGCTTGATCATTTTAATTCCATTAGTAGGTTATCAGGCTTCAGTATGCTTCATGGATCACAATTTCCATGCATAATTACAGATTACTATTAACAAGTAGGAGACCCCAGAGGATATTTATGGCATTGATGGAAAACCACTGCCCTGTCTATACTGAAACAAAGACTCAATATGAATCAATTTTTATCCATCCATTATTCTATCATTTATGCACCACCATTTCCCTTCATCCTTGGAATGACCTTGCTCTGACATTATAACCCCTACATAGACTGCGAAAGTCCATCTATTTCGTTTTCCTCAATATACTGTTCGGAACATTGCTTTCAAGCACCACCCAAAGATGGTATTCAATTGTTGCCATGTTTTGTTTTGCACAAATCTGCTCTAAAACTTGAAATGGAAATAAAATGAAAAAGACAATTTGATTCCACACCCTTAGAGTTTAAGGATGTCTTCTCTAAAAAGGTGCCAACTGCCTTCGTTTGCATCAGGAATACAATTGTGTCAACAAGTTAATGGCAGGCCAACCCCTCCCTCATGGAAGAACATGCCCTTTAACAGTCAAGGGGATGAGATCCTATGAAAATACCTACACAGAAATCTAGAGAAGGGCTTCAGTAGGGACTCTACATCACCTGCTGGGGCCACATCTTTTTATTTCCAAAACGAATGCTGAGTGCAGGCCATGCTTTGATTACAGAGAATTAAATGACAGTACAGCCAGGAACTGCTTTCCACTTCCATCTTATTTATTTGCTGTATCAGGTCAAGACTTTTAATATTTTCTCCAAACTCTATCTGCAAGGAGATTAAAAACTATGTGAGACTATGGGAATGGGATGAATCGAAGACAGCCTTTAACGCATAATGACAAAGTTAGTGTTTGCGATTTCCAAATAGCGATTTTGTAGAAATCACTATTTGGAAATCGCAAAATGAGATGTACGAAGGAGGGTATTAATAGCGATGTCTACAAATTTGCGTTCGCAAATAGGAAATTTCCTATTAGGAAGTCGCACAGATGCGATTTTCAAGTAAGAAATTGCAATTAGGAAAAGTCGCTTTCTGGATGCAGAATGATGATGTAAGAACCAGGAAGTTTAGAAATACAGGGTGTGGCCACAACTCAGAAGCCTAGGAAGGTACTGGAATGAAGGAGTGCTCCTGTCTGACCTCTAGCAGTGGAAATCTAATTTCTGAAGAACACCATGTCCAAGGAAGACGGGGACAAGGACCCTGGCAGCAGGGAGTGCAAAGTAACATTTTCTAAGAAGGAGCTGGGGCTGTTCACAAAAGAATATATGGCACACATGGACCTGCTTGTTCGGAAAGCATTATTTTCTGTTCCTGAGGCCAGAAAACAAAAGTATGGAACAGCATCCTAGAGAAAGTCAACTCACTTGTCACCCAGAGAACAATACCAGAGATTAGGAAATGCTGGTATGACCGAAGATCCTGCACCAAAGAGAAGGTGGCCAGCAGGATGTCTGAGTGTCGTGGCACAGGAGGTGGACCGTCCAAACAGCCTCCTCTCACTCCAGTGGAATCAATGATTGAGGAGGCACTTGAACCTGGAAGTGTTTTGGATTGTCAAACATTGACATGTCCAATCCTGCAGGCCCCAGCCAAGGTAAGTCATTTTCCTGGTATTTTCTTACCATAACATATTGTTTATAAGTCCTCAAGTACAACATCTTAGCTATCAAAACTCCATGGAATGTTTGCTGTACTTTGGCAATGCATTATGGGAGTTGTAGTACATCTTTAGTTACATGGTGTGCTGATAATTAAACTACACACATCTATACATAATCTCCATGTCACAAACACATAAATCAAGTTTTCAGCAATGTTACACAAACTTATTAACCATTTATTTACAATAACTATATACATATATTTCCATAGCTAGCCGGGTCTGGTGGCTTAGTGGACTAATGCATCCACTGCAGGGGCCTGTGTTCGACCTCATGGTCACAGGTTCAAATCCCAGCGGGTCCACTCAGCCTTTCATCCATTTGAGGTCGATAAAATGAGTACCATTGAGTTGGGTAACAATAAACATCTGTTATTCAGCGCCTTGAGACCAATGGGTGATAAGTGCGCTTTACAAAATACAAGTGTTATGTTATGTTATAGCTCACACCCAGGAAGTGTCTGAAACCATTGAGGCTGACAAAGCAATTAACACACACATGGAAATGGAGGATGAAATGAAATATGGTATTTGTAAAGCGCTGACTGTCACTCCGAAGGGAGCATCCTGGCGCTGATACTGAGGTGAGATAACACTCAAAAGATCTTAAATGAGAGAAAGGCAAAGTTCGTCTGTTGCTCCAAAGATCCAGGTTTTTAGAGCCTTTCTATATTGGGTTTCGGTTTTTAACATTCTCAGTTGCAAAGGAAGTAGGTTCCAAGCTCTGGAACCTAATACTGCTATTGTTTTTCCTCCTTTAGATTTGCATCGGAAGTTGGGAGGTTTGAGCAAGTTAGCAGATGAAGACCTTAGAGTTCTGTTTGTAATATAGGGGGTGAATCTTGATGAAAGATATTTTGGTCCTATCTTAAGTGACGCTTTGAAGGTGATTAGAAGAATTTTAAACAGAATTCTCTTATGTAATGGAAGCCAGTGAAGGGTTTTGAGGGCTGCAGATGCGGAAGACCTTCGAGGAAGTCTTATAACAAGCCGTCCTGCTGCGTGTTGGACCACTTGGAGTCTTTTTACTGTTTTTTTTGCTGGCTCCTGCCAAGAGGCTGTTGCAGTAGTCAAGTCGCGAAAGAATTATCGCGACTGCTACTGATTTCCTTGCTGCGAGAGGAAGTAAGTCAAAAAAAATTCTCAGGGATCTTATAATGTTGAAGCAGGTCCCTGCTACCTTCACTGCGTGTGGTTGGAAAGTGAGGGCAGAATCAAACTGCACTCCCAGGTTTCTTGCTACTTTCACCGTCTCCGGCGGGGGTGAAGTACCCTCTGGCCACCAGTCACTTGGTATGAATGAGACTTCTTTCCCTATAGGTAGAATCTCAGAATTGCTAGTGTTGCACCTAAGGTGGTTATCCTTCATCCACTGAAGGACCTTGGTCAAACATATTTTAAAGTTGAGTTCTGCGTCCTTGGAGATCTGATCCAGAGATAGTATCATTTGGGTATCATCTGCGTATGAGGTAACTTCGATCCCGCATGATGCGATCAATGAGATGAGTGGAGTCATATAAACGTTAAACAGTAGTGGACTCAGTGTGGACCCCTGAGGCACCCCAGCTGTGATGGTCCGTTCGACAGATAGGAAAGTTCCTAGCGACACAACTTGCCTGCGCTTAGAAAGGAAGGATTTTATCCAATCTAGAGCGGTATTCGAGATACCGCTAGATTTGAGTCTTGATAGGAGGATACTGTGCGATATAGTGTCAAACGCGGCCGATAGGTCGAGTAGGATCAACACGGCCTTCCTACCTCTGTCTGCTATAATTTTTAAAGTGTCGGTAATTTCCAAAAGTGCAGACTCAGTGGAGTGTTTGGGACGAAAACCGGATTGTTGTGGGTGGAGGATGTTGGCCATCTCGATAAAGTTAGATAATTCTTTATGAACAAATCTTTTTGTGATTTTGCCTAAGACGGGAAGCAATGATATAGGACGAAGATTGGAAAGTACTGCTGAATCAATATTTAGCTTCTTTTTAGGGGTTTCACTATTGCTAGTTTCCAGTCCTCAGGCACGATCCCTGCGCTTAAGGATGAGTTAACTATCTGGTTTATGACTGGGTTAATTGTCTCTACAATTTGGTGGAGAATTATGGGGGACAAGCATCCAGGGGAGAGCCTGATTTGCAGGCTAGAATTGCTTCTCGAGTTTGCTCCAGTGTCACTGGTTTAAATGAACACATGGAGTATTTAGTGGCTTCTGGACCATGCTCTGGGACAACATATTTAGTCGGGCCTGGGTCCATAGTGAAGTCCTTTTAATATTCATAATTTTATCTTCAAAATAGAGTGATATTTGATCGCATAATCTCTGGGATGGGGGTATTTCTTTTGAAGTGCTTTAGGATTAGTATAGGACTGTACGACAGGGAAAATAATTTTTTGATCTAAATTAGCCTCTAATATTTTATTTGAGTAGTATTCTTTTTTGCTAGTCTGATCTGCATATGGTAAAGTTTTATGCTTGCTTTATACACTTGTTTTTCTGCTATGTCATAACTTCTTCTCCATTTCCGCTCTTGTTGTTTGCATAGGAGATGTGCTTGTTTGAGAGTAGGTGTAAACCAGGGGGTTTGTTGTAATGTTTTATTTCCATCATTTTTTTCTTTTCTGATTTTGACTTGTGTGATAAGTTCATCACTGACATTAGTCATCCAATTATGGAAAAGACGAGAGTCTGCTATAGTGTTCCCTATCAGAGTAGGCACCAGGGCCTGTGCGGTAGTAACCAACTTAGGACTGTGTGCTAGTTGTGTCCAATTACGCTTGGGCTGCATGCTAATTGGTTGTTTGTCACGATAATTAGTCAAAGGGATCTTTAACGTAAAGGGCACAAAATTATGGTCTGACCAAATTTGGGGGATAGGTTGGTCGGTAGCAAGGAGGGTGAGGTTAGAGCAGACCCGGTCCAATGTATGGCCAGCTCGGTGTGTAGGGGCGTCTACCATCTGGATAAGCCCTAACATTTCTGTTATTTGGAGGAAATTTTCTACGCCTACGCCCATTACTCCTACTCCAACTACTTAGAGATCAACCGTGGCACTTCTACCAGATTTTGAGATAGAAGATGAGCTATCACAAAGCAGGATCACATTCATTTGTGCGCAGGACACACAGACATGGTAGAGTCCAACAACCAACAGTCCACAATGATAATGTTTCAGATGACAAGGCATACAGTTCTCCATTATTTGGTGGCATGGAGAAATCCATCATCGCAGTGCATTGCCTGCAAGCTAAACAGATAAAAACTGTTAAAAGGCAGCTGCAAAGCATGTCAAGGTCAATGCTGCAGTTGCAGAAAGGACAAGACCATTGGATTGCTGTCATGGAGAAGGAGCAACGTCTGCAGTGACGAAGGCACAAGCAGCACATGGCACGCTATGATGCTTTCACTAGCTCTATCAATCGATTGGCCGTAGCCACAACCACTCTTGCAAGGAGAACTGCCAATATCCAAAGTGACATGGGGAATTGCTGCCAAGATGTTGCACGCAGGCTGGTCCAAGTGACCACAGCTCTGGAAAACATACAGACACATAACCTGTCTGTCCCCAACATTTTGCCTGCACCTGAAAGTGAAGACGGCTCTAGCCTTAGTGCACATCTGTGCCAGATGGATGCTGTACCAGGCAAACCCAACGACACACATCTGGAACAGGTATATCCTCACTTCCACAGCCAAGTCCTGCTGAGGTGACCAACACCAGTGGCCGTAAAAAGTGGCTTTTATAGACACTCAGATGTATGAAACTACTTTGTTATGTTTGTGTTTTCAAACTTTGGGGCCTATTACGATGGCGGTCGGGAAACCTCCCCGACCGCCATGGTAGCGGGAAAAGACCGCCCGCATGTACCGCGACATCACCGCCGGTCGAATTACGATGACCCGCGGTCGAAATCCGACCGCGGCGGTCTGATCACGGGCATCAACATTGCGGCAGTTGCTGCTGCCCGCAGCGGTGGACATCCAACCGCCATCGTAATAGACCCCTTTGTTGCTTTGTTAAAATAAACAACCTATAAGGATACAGTTGATGATGAAGAATTACATTGTTACAACCTGAATAAAAGGTTAATTTTCTGTCATGCACAAAACATTACCACCATGTGTGTTGTCTAATTCGCGATATGGTCATCATACTTACCTTTAAAATAGTTGTTGGTGATCTCTGTGGGTCGAGCGTGACCTTCTGCTGCATGTGTCCCATCCTGTTGAATCTGTAGTGGTGGTAGTTTGTCATCTGAGTCTGATTCTGACTCTATGTTGATGTTGTGCAGACCCTTCCTCATGGCTATGTGGGTGGACAGTCAAAATATCGATTTTTAAATATCGAAGCACAGTTATATCGAGTTTTAAATATCGTAGGGACAAAATATCGAAGTCAAGAATATCTACAACCAGAATATCGAAGTTAAGGTAAGAAATATCGATGTTGCAAATATCGATGTTAGTAATATCGATAGTTAAATTATCGATGTTAATAATATCGATATTTATATGAGTGTTATGTATTTTAGTATGTATTTAATATGTATGTGTTCTATATTTTTTATTAAGTATTGTACTGTTTTTTAAATATATGTATACATTTTTTAGAAATTAGTAATTTTTTTTAAAGTAAATTTTGCGTTTTAGTACTGTAGCGGGCTGTGGGTTTATAGGGGAATAGGGTGGGAAGTAATTTAATGTTATTTAAGTAAATATTAATTTAATTTTATTGGTATCTATTATTAATTTTTTAATATGTTATTTATTTTACAAAAATTATTTAATAAGTATGTTAATTTAACCCCTACGCTATCCAACACTTTCCCTACTGTTGCACTCACTGGAGTGGGAATAGTAATTTTACCCCTACGCTATCCAACACTTTCCCTACTGTTGCACTCACTGGAGTGGGAATAGTAATTTTTACCTCTACGCTATCCAACACTTTCCCTACTGTTGCACTCACTGGAGTGGGAATAGTAATTTTTACCCCTACGCTATCCAACACTTTCCCTACTGTTGCACTCACTGGAGTGGGAATAGTAATTTTTACCCCTACGCTATCCAACACCTTCCCTACTGTTGCACTCACTGGGGTGGGAATAGTAATTTTTACCCCTACGCTATCCAACATTTTCCCTACTGTTGCACTGTTTGGAGTTGGAATAGTAATTTTATTACCTCCGCTATCTAATATCTTTTGGATTATTTTTGTTAATGTAGTATATAATTAATTTTTAAAAGATTAAAAATAAAAAATAAATTTAATTTGTTATATATATTTATTTAATTTTTATTTATATTATTGTTTTATGTGTATAGATGTATTTATAATATTATATGATATTTTTTTAAAATTATAAGTTATTAAAATAATTATTAAAAATTATTAGTAAGTATATATATTATATATTATATGTATGTTTAATTTATTTTTACATTACATATATATTACTTATCATTTTTAAACATTTTTAAATATTTTTAACTGTTTATTTTAATTATATGTATTATTTACTTATTTTTTAACTTAAATAAAAACGATATTTTTAACACCTATATTTTTGACATCGATATTTTTTTCTCGATATTTTTGTACTTACCATAATGTAGATAGGATGTCGATATTCTTGACTTCGATATTTTTGCGTCGATATTTCTGTAGGCCGATATTCTGACCTTCGATATTTTGTCAGTGATTCGGCTATGTGGTGGGGAATGGCACATGTGGCAATGATTTAACAACAGGTGTCTGGTCTGTAGAGTAGTGCTCCATCAGTTTTATGGAGACATCTGAATCGAGATTTGAGTATTCCAAAGGTAAGTTCAATTATTAATCATGTTGTCTTATGTGCCCTGTTGTACTGCCTTTCACTTCTGGTTCTTGGATGCAAGTAAGATTGCCAGTATCCATGGGCGTAAGGCATTTTGGATGACTTTTTATAGTTTGTGCCTGGTTCCCACCTGATACACATTGATGGTAATTGCATTTCTTAAGTGGCCATTTTGTGACTATTCGCAATTAGGAAATCGTGTGCACATAGTGTTAGTGATTCACTATTTGGAAATCCCAATTTGCGATTTGTTATTTAAGAATTCCCAAAAAGCGATTTCTAAATGATGAAAATCGCAAATTGCACAACAGAGAATGCCTTCCGTACATACCAAAATGGCATTTTGCGTTTCCTAATGGCCTGAAATTTCGAATTGCACCGTTAGGAAATGCAAAATGCCTCCGCACATTTGGGCCAATATGACTACTTCAAGGTCTCGTCCAAACAGCCCATGAGCAAACACATTTCCCAACCAACAGCATACGTAGTGCAACTAGAATGACCAGTCTGTGCCACATTACTGAATTATGCACGATACTCTGAAATAGATCTGGGAAGCAATAAGACCAGTCCTTCTGGAACTCCCTGCTCTTGAGTAACCCAAACTTAAAGACAAATCCAACGAATTTGAGAGCTGCGACATTGTAGCTATTTACATCACCAGTGTGTGAAAAATGTCCCTAAGACAGAACTGACAGGGACAGTCTTCTAAACTGATGGGACATTTGCTCCCACTTGCCTCCCTTGGACATAGACTCTAAGACCTTCCAACAGTGATTCTGGTCTAAGTAAAGGACCTATATGGGAAACATGGACTTGAGAAACAACATCCTCAGAATTCCACTAAACTGATATAACAGATCAGACGTTTAAGATTATCCAATGCAATAAAACCACAAGGATTAACCAGGGAAGAAGCAAGTAGAGGGCCATTTTGTCCATTTGCTAATTGGGTGTGAGAATGAGCCAGAATTGTGCCAAAGTAAATTTGATGTGAAATAAAATTTAAGTCCGCAAAGGAACAAAGATGGCAACTTTTATTGGAGCTATTTTTGCTGCTACAAGTGCTTAATGTGTTCTTAACCATTGTTTTCCATATCACGTTGAAATGGGTCTCATGATGGCAATTTTTGTTTTTCAAGGCCATATTTCTGAAGGCCTCTATATGGGGATTTTGAACCTCTGTAACATCAATTCCTGGTTGATTGTCTCTAATGTAATCTGTTGGTTTTATTTTAGCCTCACCTGCCTTTGTGCATTTCCATTATCCTAGAACTTGGACTGTGCACATAACTCACCATCACTTTAACTCCAGTACATGGAAAATCATGGTGGTCTTGCAAACTGTTTGAAACTCACCTGTTTTATGTTTATAGACCACCTCCCAGACAGGATTTAGTTGGTTGGGATGGGGTGGGTGCGCTTGCCAGCGGCACTCGGTCTGCATGAGGGGCACATTTGGTGTCCCTGTGCATAGTCCAGTTCAAACCAGTCCTGGGAGCCGTTGGCTCCCGATCTGGCGCAAAACTGGACAAAGGACATGGGAGAAACCTCCCCCCTGTCCAGACCCTCCCCTGGAAGGATCCCCTGAATTTTCCCAACCCTTTCCCTAGGGGCTTACCTGGGTGTAGGTCCCTAGATTAGTCGTGGGTTAAGATTCAGATCAGACACCACTGCACTTCTACTGTCTGGGCACTCTGGACTTCGCTGGACTTAGTTGGGGCCTGACTTCGTCTCTCTTCCAGTCTGCTGCATTGTCTGTGCCTGTGCATCATACAGGAACCTTCCAAGGCCTGTGAAGCATCAAAGACACCTGAAGAAATCTCACTTGGAGTGAAGGAGTCACTCCCCCTGCATTTGCAGGCACCGCAACTAAGTCGACCGGTCTGCAGATCCTGAGCTCCTCCGGACTCAGTGGGCTCTGCAACACAGGTGGTGGTTTTCCAAGCTCCCGAGGCCTGCCCTGCTGTCTCACCAAGTTTGAGGCCAGTATCCCTCGTGGGGGTTGCAATAACCGAACCTCTGTGCACAGCGTCCAACTTGCAGTTGCAAAGGCTTGTTGGCTTCTTTCCAAGAAGATCTTCGGGCAGTAATAGGCCAAGATCTGACAGTAAAAAATACATTTATTAGCCAAGTGCATTCTTGGTATCTCACGGTAAAGTACAGGACAGAGAGAGACACAGGCTTACAGTAACAGAGCACAGCAGAGCACCCCACTACATAGATCTCATGTCCTAAGTGGAAAAATATTCTATCAGCAAATCTTTACCATTTGTCTGAGAATAGAGCAACAGAAAGGTGTGTTAAATGCCCACCACTAACCCTTTACCTGCTACAATTAAATCTTAATGGGATGGAAACGTATCCCAAATCATACACATCCTTGACATGGGGTGAACTGGATTGCTGGAAAGGGGAGTTGAGTACTAGAAAATAGAAAATTGACAGAAATAATGAAAAGTTACTTGAAATAGTAAATTTAGTGAAAGGGTACAAAGGAGGGAGTTATGAGCAGGAAAGACAGTAGGAATGATTGACAGTAGGAGCGAATGAGTGAAGGAAGGAAATGAAAATATTTTTCTATAAGCAGTGGAAAACCACCATCCCTGGGATTATGTATGGAGCAAAAAAGAATGAAGACTGATAACCACCGATTTAGCCATTTTTTAAATTGTTGGAAAACACTGAAAAACCCACCAGAATTCACAACAAAAAGAATCTGAAAACACAAAAGCCTAATTATAACCATAAGTCAGCCAATTATGTTCAATTGTTGTCATGCTCATAATACGTAGCACTTGGTCATCTTAATCAGATCCGTCAGACAAGGTGCAGGAAGGAGTATTCATTGATGTATACTTGCCAATAGTCTCTGTAACGTGGTTACCTCAGTCATCTATACCAGCCTGTGCACCTACACCTTTATACATCTCTCTCCAACTCTCGAAATCACCTCCCAATCTGTGGTCAGTGTGTAGTCCAGTCATATGGATTTCTTCTGCCATCATCCATTCGGATAAGTCATTATGCCGCAGCTCCAGTACTGTTCCCCTTTCTTGCTTTTTATGGATTGCTGTACATCTTTTGGAAAGGAAGAACCCCTGCACTGCCAGACAATATTGCATACTATTATCCTTAGGACAAGGGTGTAAGCCCAAAACACCATTTCAATTTTGTGTTCAGTCGCACCGGCCAACACTTGTAGTGTTTCACCACCCTTCCCCGAATATTCTTACCACCCTACGCGACCAGACCACATAGATTCAATTAGCCCCACCTGATCTGCAGTTCGCAAAATTTGCAGACACATCTGGGTATATTTTTTGCAGTACGGCCAGTGCTTAATTTGAGCCAGTGGTTGCCGTTGAGGCCCCCGGCACTTATTTTTCGCTATCAGATATTTACTGAGTGCAAGACGGAAAAACACGTAGATCTGAAAGACGGAGGAAGAAAAAGATGGCAAAACCATTACAAACTGAAAGTAGGAACCAGCAAGAGTGAGAAAAAGGGCCAGTGAGTGTCTTATAGTGGATTAAAGACTACCAGCCTTGGCATTTGGTGCGCCTACATTTAATTACACTGGCCAACCACTTCTGAGTAGAGCTTTGGCACCAACACTCTTACTTTCACAAATTCAGCACTGAGTGCAGCAGAGGCGAGATCTTTTCTGTGGAGGCATTTATGGCCACATGCATCAAGCAAAGTACCTGTCGCAAACTGGCCGATTCGCAGAATCAGCCCCTTTGCGACCGGTATTTTGCCATTTGGGATGCATCAACCCAAAAGCAATTTGCAAAATAGGTAATCGCTAATTTTGCGATTACCTATTTTGCAAATGCAGTTAGGGAAATGCGATGCATTATGCATTCGCAAATTGCGTTTTTGCAATTTGGAATCGCAAATTACCATCAACTTCAAGTTGATGGTAATTTGCAATTCCTTTGAAAAATGCAAAAAAATGCATTTTTCAAAGTGCATTGTGGTGCATACACATGCCCTTAGGGCATGTGTGTGCACCACATGTGCATACTTACCTTTTTTGGGGGTGCATAAGGGTGGCCTTTTGGCCCCCTTGAAATTGCATGCGCAATTTGCGAGTACCTATTTGGTGCTTGCAAATTGCGAATGCAATCCCATTTATTCCTATGGGCCTCTAGGCTCATAGGAAAGAATGGGAAGCCATTCCTTAATAGCGAATCGCAATTTGCGATTCGCTATTAAGGAATATGTAGGAATCGAAATTTTTTGTGTGAAACCTACATGCATAGGTAATTGCGACTCCTTAATAGTGGAGAGGTGTGGTGCAGCGGCCAGGGCAGCTGACTTCGGAGCACGGGGCTCACAGTTCAATCCCCGGCTCCGGCGGCAGCTCAGCCCAGCACCATGTGACTCTGGGCAACAGCTCACTTAATTTCCACGACGGCCCCCAGCGCCTTGAGACCCGTAAGGGTGAGTAGTTCGCGCTTTACAAATTCGGATTTAATAGTGATTCCTTAATAATCGCTATTAAGGACTCGCAATTCCTACCTTTGATGCATGTGCCCCTTAAAGTCTATAAGATGGAGCAGGGATAAGTGGAAGCCCTTTACACATACATCATCCTTTCCTTGCCATTGCCTTACATACTATTAACTGGGTCAATCCGGGACATCTCGCGTTGTGACAGCAGTGAATGCCTAAGGTCCAGGACCGCAAGCCTCTCACACCACACAAGGTGTCTCCTACCAGCAAGGTGAACATATTATATTACTGGGTGCATGATATCTGATTCTGGTGATATCCTCAGTAGGCCTCTTTCAAGACTCTTTTTTTCTTGAACTAGTGGGCACACTTGGACTGGCCTAAAGGATAACAAGGGTTTCCCTGCATGCCTGTTAAGTTTGAAACACTGTTAGGACTGAGGCAAAGTTAGCCACATGCAGACCTGGCAACTCACACCATGCCACTTTATGACACTCGATATCGGCTCCCTTCACACAGTCTCCCGGTGACGAGCCAATATCACATGGTGGAACAAAAAGTGATCTAGAAACCCCAAATGGGTTTCTAGCTCAGGTTAGAAGGCCCTTCATGGCCGATGTCCATCAGGGAGTTTGAAATCACCCCAGGACAGTGGAGACCAGTTGTGCTGGAAGAGTTCAAGAGTCTCATGTTAGGTCACTGAAATCAGGGGGTTTGTGAAAATTCAAATCGCTACATAAAGGAAAAGAGTAGCAAATGGCCCACTTCCATTCTGCACGTGTTCAGTTGTGCATTTTGAAGCACACTGTCCGCAATATATGAGTAAAGGATGGACTGGTAGAGCACTGCATATACAGAGAGCACATTTTCCATTGAAATTGGAATTAAATTTGCATTTGGCATGCAGCTTTACTATTAAACTTATATGGCCCACAAACAATCATTTGCGTAAATTTGATTTCTATACATATTTATCACACAAGTAAAGTCTCTTTGTTTTGATCCTATTACAATCTTTGTATCTATCGCAATTCAGTTAGAAAACGCAATATGTCCTATTTTCTGTTTACTTGCTGTAGATATATTTTGAAATATTTGTAAAGTTCATTTACAAGTATGTCAATTGCGTTGTGTATTAGAAAACACATGACAAATTGCAGCCTTGTCCTTTCACACTCTGTAGGGTTGTCCCTTGATTGCAAAATTTACCCTCCTTGCAGTAAGAAAAGGGAAAAGTAAACACCATTTTCCATGTTAAAAAACACGAATAAGGGGCAATTTGTCAGAAGACATTGCCTGGCATTTGACCTCTGTCTCTAAATGCAGGGCAAATGATACACGAGAAAGACAAAATTAAAAGGCCTCTCTATTGACCATTCTCCATTTTAACTTAAGGTTCTTCTGGGGGTGCTGCAGCACCTCCCGCACCCCTAGTTCCATCGTCCCTGTCAGAGGCAGCCATGGAAGCTTTTTTGGTGGAGGGGCTGGGACCGGTAGAAGTGCTCAGCAGTGAGCCCTGCCCCCTCCACGTACACGGTGAAATGTTGTTAGAAGTTGGCAGATTTGACTAATACGTGACTGACAGCAGTTTTTTTTTTTTTAGAGGAAACAGTTTATCAGCATTGTGGAGGATTGCGCCTCTACATAGTTTTGAGGCGGCTTAAATCCCTCTAAAGTATAACAAAGCCTGGAAGGGAATGTGTTGTCCAAATTTACATCACATTTTCAGGTTGGTACATTGACCTAATCCCCTCCCAAAAATTACTAATAGCAGGTATGCTTTGTGTGTTATCTATCTGTACACTGTAATGGATGTAAGATAGAATGTGTAATGTAGAATGTGGGCTGCCGGGGCCAGCGTTCAGTTGCTGCTGGTCCTGATGGATGAGGTGCTAAAGGTTCATAAAGCATATCTACATCCTGTTTTTCCTGTGTATGATGACTGTTAGCCACCTATGATATCCATATACCACTGTCTACCTCTATTGTATTGAATGTCGAATTTCGAATGTATGTATATTACCCCAATCATCTAATGTTTGATAACAGTGTATTGTAAAGCGCTCTGATACTCTCGTGGGTCATGTTCGCGCTATATAAAACTTTACAAATAAATAAACAGCCTGATTTCTCCATGCTTTTGTTAGTGGATGCACATTAAAACGTCAGGAGGGATGTGTAAAGTCACGCTCTGGAGATGCATGACATCACAATGTCCAGAGGGATTTGTAAAGTCAAGCTCCGGAGATGCATGACATCCCAATGTCCAGAGGGATTTGTAAAGTCACGCTTTGAGGATGAATGACATCACAATGTCCAGGGGGGTTTGTAAAGTCAAGCTCTGAGGATGAATGATATCACAATGTCCAGAGGGATGAGTAATGCCACGCTCTGAGGATGCGTGACATCGCAATGACCAGAGGGATCTGTAATGTCACGCTCTGAGGATGCGTGACATCGCAATGACCACCAGAGGGATCTGTAACGTCACGCTCTGAGGATGCATGACATCACAATGTCGAGAGGGATGTGTAAAACCACGCTCTGTGGATGCATGACATCACAATGACCAGAGGGATCTGAAAGCCACGCTCTGAGGATGCATGACATCACAATACCCAGAGGGATCTGTAAAGCCACGCTCCGAGGATGCATGACATCACAATACCCAGAGGGAACTGAAAGCCACGCTCCGAGGATGCATGACATCACAATGACCAGAGGGGTCTCTAAAGCCACGCTCTGAGGATGCATGACATCACAATGCCCAGAGGGATCTGTAAAGCCACGCTCCGAGGATGCATGACATCACAATACCCAGAGGGAACTGTAAAGCCACGCTCCGAGGATGCATGACATCACAATGACCAGAGGGATCTCTAAAGCCACGCTCTGAGGATGCATGACATCACAATATCCAGAGAGATTTGTAAAGTGACATTCTGAACAAGGCTGCATCTCTGTAACGTCAAGAAACTGTCAGACGCGGACGCGTTAGAGGAGGAGGCAGCGCAGAAGGGCGGCTCTTCCGCAGGCTGACACTATGAAGTATCAGAAGAAGTGGGACATCCACGAGCAGGTCCGGGAGCTGCGGGTCGTCCTCGCGCTTCAAGGTTTGCTCGGCCTTTTATGCTTTAAGAGTCACTTGTGTGGCTGGGGTCTGATGGCAGTGTGTCTGTCACACTCGCGGACATGTTTGTCCACTATAATTGGTCCCTGTCATATGCGAAGGTACGTTTCGGGCAATGTAATAGCCAATTCCATTATAGAACTGGAACTTTCTCCCCAGCAGTTCAGTAGATACCAAAGGTCTATATGGCAGCATTGGGAACGGGACATTTCACCAGTACAACACGGTGCTTAGTAGCATACGCCATTTTCCCTATAAAAAAAGATTCTTTTCTTTTTTTTGTCCATTTTTGACTCATCTGTGGGCACTTTATGGCCTCTCTTTAGCAGCTGTGTTTGTACGCGCTGCCTGGAACCAACCACTCTGCTGCACAAGGATAATTTATCCGTATAGTGTTAGGTCTATGATCAGTATGAGGAGTCCCGACAGCTGGCTCCTCGCCTCTCCTAATGTCTCCCTGGTGATGGAAGTGGACTCTCTCCCTTCTGTTTATTCCCCGTCGGTGAATGCCATTCTCCCTGTTCACTGGTGTGCTGAGTTTTGTGGAATGTATGGTGAACAAGATGGCTCTACGGGCGATATAAGGCATCTGACCTCTGCCCCCTCCCCCGCACTCTGGTCTTCTGCCAGTCTTTCCACTTTCTCTTTTTTTCCTGTGCGTGACCTAAGTGAACTTCAGTCACCATGATATCGTGGACAGTGAAAGAAGCTCCGAGCATCTCTGCCATCATTTAAGATTGCAAGGAGCTCTGATATGTATGCAGCAACACCCCATCTGTGCTCTCCTGGGTATGTTGTCTTCAGCGGGTATCAATGTTAAATGCAGCCTCTTACAGAAAGCATGATTTGTTCAAGAATTGAAGGAGGCAAGTTCTTATCTCCTTTTTCCAATCCGAGTACTGGACTCCCGTGGAACACGTCTTCTGGATGGCTGAGAGAAGGCGTCGGGGGTTTATGTTGATAGTAAGGTGTTGTAAGATTCCCCCTGGCCTTATTACGTGGTGTCTAGCTGAGTGCATCCTGTCACCACATGCACCTTCTTACTATTTCCAGTAGATGGCGGTGCTGTACAAGGCATAGATGTGTGGGGAATAACTAAATAGTTTCTGCTAGCAGCAGGAGGGTGGTCTCGTGGCTTGTCTGGGCAGAATTTGGGATGCGCCATGTGAGCGTGTGATTGGCAGGTTGGATGAAAGGGTTTGACTGCATTTTCTCTTGTGAGAATACGTCTGGTCAGCGAGCCAAAAATGGCTGAGAGAATCGCGAGGCCTGTGTTTTTCAGCACTCTTAAGGTGTTCTTCCTCATTAGATCCCTTTCAGGAACAGGTCCACTCAGGGTAGGGGCAGGACCGAGGGCAGTCTGAGAACTGGACAGGTGGTCAACAAGCCGAGCCTGAGTCAACAGTCGAGGTCCCATGGGGTCTCATAATCCACCCACCCCTTCTTTGGAGTGGAGTGACAGAACGGATCAGGAAGTGGGGATCATGTCTGCGTCGACGTGTTTGCCACTACAGCTGTGAGTGAATGATGTCACCTGGACAGTGGTGGCTACCTATGTATGAGGTTGATGCGCTTCCCATGAGGCAGCAGGGCAGGTCAGAGTTCAGGCTGGTACTTGATAGGGAATCCCGACAGGCTACGGTCTTGTCATTAGTCGGCCTATTTAAGAGGGAGGGAGGCAGGACTGTCCTGGTCACATCTGGCACACAGGTCCCTGCATTGCTCCTCACGGACATGTCCTTCAAGCCGCTAAGGATGCTGCTGTATGTGAGAGGAAATGTATGTATGTATGTTTCTTGATTCAATCCTCACTACTCTAGTGCTTTGTTACTACTAGGAGCCGCAATGTTACTATATTGGGGATTTATTTGCCTAAACATTTACATAAAAGAGGATGTGGCTGGCCTTACGGCCTAAGCTGCCGACTTTGGAACTGGGGAACCAGGTGCGAGTCTCGGCTTGGGCTCAACATGCTGTGAGTCTGGGCAAATCACTTAATCTCCCCGTGCCTAAAAAATGAATGTGTCCTTGTGTAACATAACTGGTGCTCATGTAAAGCGTTCCAATACCTTCGGGTCGAGTAGTGCTATATAAAACTTTAAAAAAAAATTGTAGTGTTGCTACTGAAAATTGTGATGTCAACCCTGACATCACAAGCTTCCATCTTCTTGATCCCCCTGCAGAATATGATGAGAGGTCCCTGAGACTCCCATATCTCACAGATATTCATTAGCATTAGACTAAATGGGGCCATACTTGAATTGTTGGAGCCCCCTGGAGGGTTGGCCCCCCGCGCTGTAGAGGGCCTGTGTTACGCCCCTGGTCACCTAGCAGCGGCACAATTGAAAGGAGGCAACTAGCTGTTAGCTATGTGGCATCAGGGCTACAATAAAGATGCGTATTCTAAATGCAGTTTGTATCGTCCTCCTTACAAGAAGCATGTGCCTGACGAGGGACAGCACCCGAGACCTCAGCCCGTTCAGAGGCTCCATAGAATAGATACACAGCTCATCACTCATAATGCATTCTTTGTCTTTTATCACTAAGAGAAGACCCCCCTGGTTTCAGACAGTAATGGACCTGAGGTCTAAATTGTTTCTTGCTTCCCTTAGTGAAAAGTACTAGTGTGCGTCTCCACACCAAGGATGAATGGTGAATGAATAATAGAGCGATTTTGCCTCCTTCCAAGCATTTAGCGTTAAGCACAAGGAATCACTAAGGACATATCTATGCCCACTTGGGCTTCAAGTACACTGATAGTTTATCTAACGAAGAATGTCCAACCAGGCCTCTAGTACACCTGTAGTTTATCGAACCAAGACTGCCCAATAAGACTTGGACTACACCTAGGGGCATATTTACAAACCCCTTGCACTGCCGGTGAGTCACTTTTTTTGACGCACCAGCGGCGCAGTGTGGTGCTCCATATTTACAATGACATGTAAAGCCACACTGTGTGGCTTTTCGCGGCCTTGTATATACGGCCCTTTTTCCTTTTCACGCAGCACTTTGCGTGAAAGGGGCGTGCCATGGGTGTTGCTGTGGGTGTTCCCACACAACACCCATGGATTCTGCCGCATTCCCTGATTTACAACATTTAGTAAACCTGGTAATACATCAGAATCCTACGCCTCCCCGGGGAAGCGTAAGGAGGCGCAACGAGGAGAAATACTTTTATTTCTCCTTGTTTTTTCCTCTTTCTATGCGTGTTGCATTCTGCAGCACACATAGAAAGAGGAAAACACCTCTCGTGATTGTTTTTGTGCAGGAAGGTGCTCGCTCCTGGCACAAGACTTTGAGTACACCCAGAGTTTACGTACCCAAGACTGTCTACTTAGGATTCGAGTGCACTAATATTTTACCTAACCAAGAGTGCCCTCTCAGGCCATGAGTACATTAATTGTTTATCTACACAAGACTGTCCAATACGACTTTGAGTACACCTATAGTTTATCCACCCAAGACTGCCTACTTAGGATCCTAGTGCACTAATAGTTTACCTAACCAGGGTTGCTCTCTCAGCTTTCAAGTACATTAATTGTTTGTCTCGCCAAACTGTCCACTAAGACTTGGAGTACACCTATAGCTTATCTACCCAAGACTGCCTATTTAGGATCCAAGTAAACTAATAACTTACCTAACCAAGAGTGCCCTCAGGCTTCAAGTACACTGTTTATCTACCCAAGACTGCTGAATAAGACTTGGAGTACACCTATAGTATATCCACCCAAGACTGCCTACTTTGGATTCAAGTGCACTAATAGTTTACCTAACCAAGAGTACCCTCTCAGGCTTCGAGTACACTGATTGTTTCTCTACCCAAGACTGCCCAATAAGACTTTGAGTACACCTAGAGTTTATCTATCCAATACTGCCTATTTAGGATCCAAGTATACTAATAACTTACCTAACCACAGAGTGCCCTCAGGCTTCAAGTACACTGTTTATCTAACCAAGACTGCTGAATAAGACTTGGAGTACACCTATAGCTTATCTACCCAAGACTGCCTATTTTGGATCCAAGTATACTAATAACTTACCTAACCAAGAGTGCCCTCTCAGGCTTCAAGTACACTGTTTATCTACCCAAGACTGCTGAATAAGACTTTGAGTACACCTATAGCTTATCTACCCAAGACTGCCTATTTAGGATCCAAGTATACTAATAACTTACCTAACCAAGAGTGCCCTCAGGCTTCAAGTACACTGTTTATCTACCCAAGACTGCCCAATAAGACTTTGAGTACACCTAGAGTTTATCTATCCAAGACTGCCTACTTAGGATGCTAGTGCACTAATAGTTTACCTAACCAGGGTTGCTCTCTCAGCTTTCAAGTACATTCATTGTTTGTCTCGCCAAACTGTCCAATAAGACTTGAGTACACCTATAGCTTATCTACCCAAGACTGCCTATTTAGGATCCAAATATACTAATAACTTACCTAACCAAGAGTGCCCTCAGGCTTCAAGTACACTGTTTATCTAACCAAGACTGCCCAATAAGACTTTGAGTACACCTAGAGTTTATCTATCCAAGACTGCCTACTTAGGATCCTAGTGCACTAATAGTTTACCTAACCAGGGTTGCTCTCTCAGCTTTCAAGTACATTAATTGTTTGTCTCGCCTAACTGTCCAATAAGACTTAAGTACACCTATAGCTTATCTACCCAAGACTGCCTATTTAGGATCCAAGTATACTAATAACTTACCTAACCAAGAGTGCCCCCAGGCTTCAAGTACACTGTTTATCTACCCAAGACTGCTGAATAAGACTTGGAGTACACCTATAGTATATCCACCCAAGACTGCCTACTTTGGATTCGAGTGCACTAATAGTTTACCTAACCAAGAGTACCCTCTCAGGCTTCGAGTACACTGATTGTTTCTCTACCCAAGACTGCCCAATAAGACTTTGAGTACACCTAGAGTTTATCTATCCAAGACTGCCTATTTAGGATCCAAGTATACTAATAACTTACCTAACCACGAGTACCCTCAGGCTTCAAGTACAATGTTTATCTAACCAAGACTGCTGAATAAGACTTGGAGTACACCTATAGCTTATCTACCCAAGACTGCCTATTTAGGATCCAAGTATACTAATAACTTACCTAACCAAGAATGCCCTCTCAGGCTTCAAGTACACTGTTTATCTACCCAAGACTGCCAAATAAGACTTGGAGTACACCTATAGCTTATCTACCCAAGACTGCCTATTTAGGATCCAAGTATACTAATAACTTACCTAACCAAGAGTGCCCTGTCAGGCTTCAAGTACACTGGTTATCTACCCAAGACTGCTGAATAAGACTTGGAGTACACCTATAACTTATCTACCCAAGACTGCCTATTTAGCATCCAAGTATACTAATAACTTACCTAACCAAGAGTGCCCTCAGGCTTCAAGTACACTGTTTATCTAACCAAGACTGCCCAATAAGACTTTGAGTACACCTATAGTTTATCCACCCAAGACTGCCTACTTAGGATCCTAGTGCACTAATAGTTTACCTAACCAGGGTTGCTCTCTCAGCTTTCAAGTACATTAATTGTTTGTCTCGCCAAACTGTCCAATAAGACTTGGAGTACACCTATAGCTTATCTACCCAAGACTGCCTATTTAGGATCCAAGTATACTAATAACTTACCTAACCAAGAGTGCCCTCAGGCTTCAAGTACACTGTTTATCTACCCAAGACTGCTGAATAAGACTTGGAGTACACCTATAGTATATCCACCCAAGACTGCCTACTTTGGATTCAAGTGCACTAATAGTTTACCTAACCAAGAGTACCCTCTCAGGCTTCGAGTACACTGATTGTTTCTCTACCCAAGACTGCCCAATAAGACTTTGAGTACACCTAGAGTTTATCTATCCAAGACAAAGACTGCCTATTTAGGATCCAAGTATACTAATAACTTACCTAACCAAGAGTGCCCTATCAGGCTTCAAGTACACTGCTTATCTACCCAAGACTGCTGAATAAGACTTGGAGTACACCTAGAGTTTATCTATCCAAGACTGCCTATTTAGGATCCAAGTATACTAATAACTCACCTAACCAAGAGTGCCCTCTCAGGCTTCAAGTACACTGGTTATCTACCCAAGACATCTGAATAAGACTTGGAGTACACCTAGAGTTTAACTATCCAATACTGCCTATTTAGGATCCAAGTATACTAATAACTTACCTAACCACGAGTGCCCTCAGGCTTCAAGTACACTGTTTATCTAACCAAGACTGCTGAATAAGACTTGGAGTACACCTATAGCTTATCTACCCAAGACTGCCTATTTAGGATCCAAGTATACTAATAACTTACCTAACCAAGAGTGCCCTCTCAGGCTTCAAGTACACTGGTTATCTACCCAAGACTGCTGAATAAGACTTGGAGTACACCTAGAGTTTATCTATCCAATACTGCCTATTTAGGATCCAAGTATACTAATAACTTACCTAACCAAGAGTGCCCTCAGGCTTCAAGTACACTGTTTATCTAACCAAGACTGCCCAATAAGACTTTGTGTACACCTAGAGTTTATCTATCCAAGACTGCCTACTTAGGATCCTAGTGCACTAATAGTTTACCTAACCAGAGTTGCTCTCTCAGCTTTCAAGTACATTAATTGTTTGTCTCGCCAAACTGTCCAATAAGACTTGAGTACACCTATAGCTTATCTACCCAAGACTGCCTACTTAGGATCCAAATATACTAATAACTTACCTAACCAAGAGTGCCCTCAGGCTTCAAGTACACTGTTTATCTACCCAAGACTGCCCAATAAGACTTTGAGTACACCTAGAGTTTATCTATCCAAGACTGCCTACTTAGGATCCTAGTGCACTAATAGTTTACTTAACCAGGGTTGCTCTCTCAGCTTTCAAGTACATTAATTGTTTGTCTCGCCAAACTGTCCAATAAGACTTGAGTACACCTATAGCTTATCTACCCAAGACTGCCTATTTAGGATCCAAATATACTAATAACTTACCTAACCAAGAGTGCCCTCAGGCTTCAAGTACACTGTTTATCTAACCAAGACTGCCCAATAAGACTTTGAGTACACCTAGAGTTTATCTATCCAAGACTGCCTACTTAGGATCCTAGTGCACTAATAGTTTACCTAACCAGGGCTCTCTCAGCTTTCAAGTACATTAATTGTTTGTCTCGCCAAACTGTCCAATAAGACTTAAGTACACCTATAGCTTATCTACCCAAGACTGCCTATTTAGGATCCAAGTATACTAATAACTTCACTAACCAAGAGTGCCCTCAGGCTTCAAGTACACTGTTTATCTACCCAAGACTGCTGAATAAGACTTGGAGTACACCTATAGTATATCCACCCAAGACTGCCTACTTTGGAATCGAGTGCACTGATAGTTTACCTAACCAAGAGTACCCTCTCAGGCTTCAAGTACACTGATTGTTTCTCTACCCAAGACTGCCCAATAAGACTTTGAGTACACCTAGAGTTTATCTATCCAAGACTGCCTATTTTGGATCCAAGTATACTAATAACTTACCTAACCACGAGTGCCCTCAGGCTTCAAGTACACTGTTTATCTAACCAAGACTGCTGAATAAGACTTGGAGTACACCTATAGCTTATCTACCCAAGACTGCCTATTTAGGATCCAAGTATACTAATAACTTACCTAACCAAGAGTGCCCTCTCAGGCTTCAAGTACACTGTTTATCTACCCAAGACTGCCAAATAAGACTTGGAGTACACCTATAGCTTATCTACCCAAGACTGCCTATTTAGGATCCAAGTATACTAATAACTTACCTAACCAAGAGTGCCGTCTCAGGCTTCAAGTACACTGGTTATCTATCCAAGACTGCTGAATAAGACTTGGAGTACACCTATAGCTTATCTACCCAAGACTGCCTATTTAGCATCCAAGTATACTAATAACTTACCTAACCAAGAGTGCCCTCAGGCTTCAAGTACACTGTTTATCTAACCAAGACTGCCCAATAAGACTTTGAGTACACCTATAGTTTATCCACCCAAGACTGCCTACTTAGGATCCTAGTGCACTAATAGTTTACCTAACCAGGGTTGCTCTCTCAGCTTTCAAGTACATTAATTGTTTGTCTCGCCAAACTGTCCAATAAGACTTGGAGTACACCTATAGCTTATCTACCCAAGACTGCCTATTTAGGATCCAAGTATACTAATAACTTACCTAACCAAGAGTGCCCTCAGGCTTCAAGTACACTGTTTATCTACCGAAGACTGCTGAATAAGACTTGGAGTACACCTATAGTATATCCACCCAAGACTGCCTACTTTGGATTCGAGTGCACTAATAGTTTACCTAACCAAGAGTACCCTCTCAGGCTTCGAGTACCCTGATTGTTTCTCTACCCAAGACTGCCCAATAAGACTTTGAGTACACCTAGAGTTTATCTATCCAAGACTGCCTATTTAGGATCCAAGTATACTAATAACTTACCTAACCAAGAGTGCCCTATCAGGCTTCAAGTACACTGCTTATCTACCCAAGACTGCTGAATAAGACTTGGAGTACACCTAGAGTTTATCTATCCAAGACTGCCTATTTAGGATCCAAGTATACTAATAACTCACCTAACCAAGAGTGCCCTCTCAGGCTTCAAGTACACTGGTTATCTACCCAAGACTGCTGAATAAGACTTGGAGTACACCTAGAGTTTATCTATCCAATACTGCCTATTTAGGATCCAAGTATACTAATAACTTACCTAACCAAGAGTGCCCTCAGGCTTCAAGTATACTGTTTATCTATCCAAGACTGCCTACTTAGGATGCTAGTGCACTAATAGTTTACCTAACCAGGGTTGCTCTCTCAGCTTTCAAGTACATTAATTGTTTGTCTCGCCAAACTGTCCAATAAGACTTGAGTACACCTATAGCTTATCTACCCAAGACTGCCTATTTAGGATCCAAATATACTAATAACTTACCTAACCAAGAGTGCCCTCAGGCTTCAAGTACACTGTTTATCTAACCAAGACTGCCCAATAAGACTTTGTGTACACCTAGAGTTTATCTATCCAAGACTGCCTACTTAGGATCCTAGTGCACTAATAGTTTACCTAACCAGAGTTGCTCTCTCAGCTTTCAAGTACATTAATTGTTTGTCTCGCCAAACTGTCCAATAAGACTTGAGTACACCTATAGCTTATCTACCCAAGACTGCCTATTTAGGATCCAAGTATACTAATAACTTACCTAACCAAGAGTGCTCTCTCAGGCTTCAAGTACACTGTTTATCTACCCAAGACTGCTGAATAAGACTTGGAGTACACCTATAGTATATCCACCCAAGACTGCCTACTTTGGATTCGAGTGCACTAATAGTTTACCTAACCAAGAGTACCCTCTCAGGCTTCAAGTACACTGATTGTTTCTCTACCCAAGACTGCCCAATAAGACTTTGAGTACACCTAGAGTTTATCTATCCAAGACTGCCTATTTAGGATCCAAGTATACTAATAACTTACCTAACCAAGAGTGCCCTCAGGCTTCAAGTACACTGTTTATCTACCCAAGACTGCTGAATAAGACTTGGAGTACACCTATAGTATATCCACCCAAGACTGCCTACTTTGGATTCGAGTGCACTAATAGTTCACCTAAGCAAGAGTACCCTCTCAGGCTTCGAGTACACTGATTGTTTCTCTACCCAAGACTGCCCAATAAGACTTTGAGTACACCTAGAGTTTATCTATCCAAGACTGCCTATTTAGGATCCAAGTATACTAATAACTTACCTAACCAAGAGTGCCCTCAGGCTTCAAGTACACTGTTTATCTACCCAAGACTGCTGAATAAGACTTGGAGTACACCTATAGCTTATCTACCCAAGACTGCCTACTTTGGATTCGAGAGCACTAATAGTTTACCTAACCAAGAGTACCCTCTCAGGCTTCGAGTACACTGATTGTTTCTCTACCCAAGACTGCCCATTAAGACTTTGAGTACACCTAGAGTTTATCTATCCAAGACTGCCTATTTAGGATCCAAGTATACTAATAACTTACCTAACCAAGAGTGCCCTCTCAGGCTTCAAGTACACTGTTTATCTACCCAAGACTGCCAAATAAGACTTGGAGTACACCTAGAGTTTATCTATCCAAGACTGCCTATTTAGGATCCAAGTATACTAATAACTTACCTAACCAAGAGTGCCCTCTCAGGCTTCAAGTACACTGTTTATCTACCCAAGACTGCTGAATAAGACTTGGAGTACACCTATAGTATATCCACCCAAGACTACCTATTTAGGATCCCAGTACACTAATAACTTACCTAACCAAGGGTGCCCTCTCAGGCTTCAAGTACACTGTTTATCTACCCAAGACTGCCAAATAAGACTTGGAGTACACCTATAGTGTATCCCCCCAAGACTGCCTACTTAGGATTCGAGTGCACTAATGGTTTCCCCAACAAAGATTGCCCTCTCAGGCCTCGAGTACACCTATAGTTTATCTACCAAAGACTGTCCATTCTTGCTTCGAGTACCCCAATAATTTATTTATCTAAGACTGCTCAATCAGACTTTGAGTACACCAATAGTTTATCGAAGCAAGACTCTACACTCAGGTGTAGAGTTCATGATATTTTCTTAAACTTAGCGCAAAAGATTACCTGCATATACACCACAAGATAGCGACAACCACTTTTCAATTTAGACCTTAGAACTGTATATCTTGCATCATTCAGACACTGCTACAAACCCTATTTTAGGCCCACATTACGTGTTAGCTGTTAAATTTTAACATGTGCGGTAACGTCTCTTACCGCACATATCAGAATTATGACTATTGGGATAAAATTAGCACCCCGGATAATTTGGGGTGGTCAGACCTACTGATATTTATGCCAGTACCTGAGGATTATGGCGCGGTAAGCACCTCAATCCATATGTTATTCATATTATTAGGGAAAATCTCGTAATTGGGTGGTATTTATCAGACCTGATATGGTTTAACTGGGTCTACACATAATGATGCCCTTAATAGAAATTAAGTTAGCCAATCCACTCCATGACAAAAACGGTAAAGCACACATTCAACACGTGGGGCATATTGGCAATGAATAACAGATGTTTATTGCTACCAAGTCAATGGTACTCATTTTACCGACTTCGAAAGGATGAAAGGCTGAGTGGTCTCATCGGCATTTAAACCTGTGACCATGAGAACAAACAGATTCCTGGACTGGATGCATTAGCCCACTGAACCACCAGACACAGACAATGCAAACCATTCCCTAAAGTCCACTCTCTCGTCCAAGCAAAATTTCCAGCTAAAATTTCAACACTTGACTATACTATGGGAAGTTCACAAAACGTAGTTTTCCTATAAAACATTACAGCCCTTTACAAGGTCTGACTGCGGTTACCGGCTTGGAAAGGCTGATGTGAAACCTTCGGACAGTTCAGGTACATTCACCCTGTCACCCACAATTCATTACGAATACACATTCACCCAACACAGCAATAGATACATTCATACCACTGATAGCGCACAACCACAAGTCAAATCAAGTTCCAGCCTGTGATGGAAACCTCAGAGTCATTTGGAAAGTCGTGGCCGTACTACTAAAGTGGATCGATAACAAACCATTAGTGGATTTGGTCTATGCAAATGCCAATAACATAAACACAATCCAGACAAGGGCAGTCATAATTTAAGCAATACCTAACTCCATCCCTCCTCTATAACTACAGATTGTAAAGCAGAACCTGGGACTGGTTTGAACGTTGTCTGAGTCCTCCTTTGCGATGACACTCTCTCAATACCAGAATAGCCTCACATGGACCTTCACTTACCAGCAGCATCCTGCTGGACCATAATGACACCAGCACCGTATCACCATATACTGCCAGCCGCTGCATTTGAGATGCAGACAGTATATGGTTGCCGGTTGGCACTAACCAAATCAGGAAGTGGCAATTGTGCCAGTAACCCCTAAGGAGTAGACCCAAGATCTCGGAAAGTGTGCCTTACTTCCAGTTTTTTACCTTCCTACATCTTGCAGATTGAAGCTTAATGCCAAAAGCACTAGAGAGCCATCATTGGTGGAAATACAAGTGTGGGGCCTTCCAATCTGCAGGAGATTGCATCATGCTGGCCCCACCTTTTGAGAAGATTCCGTATGTTGTTAGTGAATGAATCTCTTTCATGATTTCTAGGAAAGCCGCTTTGTACCAAATAGTCATATTTTTGTCACCTGGAACGGGTTTTCAGGGCTATGGTGACCTATATTGGTTGGGGAGAAGGTTATATTTCCCACTTGTCATCCGGAGTAGGCACTAACTTGCCCCGAGCCAGACATAACTTACCTTCATATTACTCTGTACTGAGAAGGTCACATGATGAGCTAATATGCACCAACCCCAGCACTGCTAATAGAGAAACCAACAGAGGCAGCATCAGAGCATTTATACACACCGCCATGTTGGATCCTGGCCAGGGAAGAAGGAAGGGTCCATCCTTTTATACGGGGGTGGGGCCAGCACACTTTCCCACCAGTAAGCCTCATGAGGTACGGCATATGGAGGGGCCAAACTAGTCATCACCATCTGGGACTATAAGACAGTGGATTGGTTACAGACAGTTGAAAATAAGTTTTTACGTACTCTTTTGTCGGTCCCCCAGTCTACCTCTACTTTTGTAATACATCAAGAGCTAGGTGTTAGTTATCTTTCTGATTGGTTAAGGTTGGCCCCAGTGGTTTGTTGGCTTAAGACTTGGATCAACCCAGAATTAACTTTGAACCACAAGATCATTAGGGATTGTGTCTCTATGGAGCGAGCTAGTTGTATCGTTTGGCTACACTATGTTAAGCAAACATTATATAAACTAGGGCGCCCAGATCTATTTGACTCCCCGGATAAAATAAGAAAAGAGGATCTGGTGTGGGCTTAAAAACATCTCCTTAATTTAATGTCAGTAGAGAGAGAGGCGAATTAGCTAACAAAACCCTCAGTAAAAGCCTATTTCTTGCTAAAAACTTCTCCCAAGATTGAACCCTACATGACTATTGTCACTAAGCCCTTCCATCGCCTGCTTTTAACTAGGTTTCGTTTTAACTTTATTTTTTTTATTTTTTAGGCGATACACAAGGTTGGAGCAGGGCATGTGACTTAGGCCCCTGCACATGTGACAATTTTTCATCTCAGGACACTATGCACTTTATTATGTTTTGTGATCATTATAGCGATATCCGTAGGAGGTTTTTACTCCCAATTTTGAGAGGGAAAGGTTTTACTCAGGTTAGACCTGCCTTACTCTATCTTCAGATGCTAAATGACCCATGGGAGATATTCAATATTGCGATTACCTAGTGGCTGCCGTTAGACTTAGGAGAAAACGGTATCCTCTGACAAGCGTTTTAGGAGTACCCGCTATGATTAAATGATTACTGTTTTTATGCTGGCATATTTAACTCTGAACTATTTTTTAATTTTTAACTGAGCTATTTATTAAGTATATATGTATTAATCGTATCTCGGGTTTTTATGAGTATCAATGAACTTTGACTTTGTAATGTTTTTTAGGTCCCCCATATTTAATGATGATTTGTATCTCAGATGTTTTTATGGTGTTGTGTAATATGTTGTATGTGCTGTACTTTTATGGTTTTAAGTAACCGAATCAAATGGTTTGACTGACTGACTAGTCATCAGCCAATCAGCGTCCTAGTTGAAAAGTTGGGGCGGGGACTAGGTTCAGTAGGATGGACTTGGAACCGGGTCCATTCACCGAAGACTTCTCCTTACTTAAGGGGAAGGGACTGCTGTGGAGCACAGGAAGTGGAGAAAGAAAGAACAGGAAGGGAAGGGGGTGAACAGGGAACCGGGTCTCCCCCTTCTTGCTGGTAGGAGATCACCTGACTTTGATTCGCCCTCAGAAACACCAGAGGGACAAAAGTGGAAAGCTTTTTGAACACAGTACCTTACAATGGCTTAAAATTCTGCATCCCATACTGCATCCTGGCCCTGCTAGTATTTTCTTCAGATGGATAGTCTCACACATAAAAATGAATCTACCTATGCAGACTAAACTGGAGCTAAAGGGAGCAACAGGGAAATGGTTAAATCACCTGCCAGATATATTCATAAATATCATTTTCATGGAGCCATGAATGAGTTAACCTGAACTTCTTCACTTTTTCAAAAAACTAAATCTTGACAGAAAGAACAGACTAGGGTTCCAACGAGCTGGTAATTACAGGAAACTCCTAATTTGTCACCCTTGGGTGACTCAACAGAGAGGGTCCACTTTCTCTCGCAATTACTAAGAAACCTATAACAAATATATTTTGATTCAAAATCTACAGGTATTTAAATATGTCAAGAAGTGTTTACTTCCTGAGTGACTCACAACAAAAATGTTTTTCTTTTACAGAACAGGGCCACAGAGCATTCAAACATGGACCGGAAAAGACCATTATCCAAAACAGAGAATCTATCCATCACCTGAAGACGCTTTTGAGAGAGGACTTCTATTTATTGCATGATGCTCAAAAGGTAGGCCAGACTTGTGCCTGTTAGAAAGGTTGCAACTTCAGTCGCTCTCTGTGTAGTGGTAAACCATTCCTAGTAGGGCAGTGAGTAAACGGGTGCTGTTTGGCATCCGTCCCTCCCATGCCCTTCCAGTCATTGTTCCGAGTCCTACCATGCTACTCCCTGAACTCTGCCCTACAAAGCACCGCCAGCCCATTTTACCACTGTCTTCTGCCTGGAGTAACCCAGCCCCCAGGGCCGGACTGGCCGTAGCGGGCACCGGGCATTTCCCCAGTAGGCCGGAGGGGTGGGGGCCGGTTTTGTGCCGCTGGGGGCCGGTTTTGTCACAGGGGGCTGGTTTTGCAGCAGTGCTGCAATATCGGCCCCCTGTAACAAAAGCAGGAGTGGTGCGTCTTACTAGCACCCTCTCCGCCCCCATCCCAGGGCCAGACGAGCAGCAATCTGCCAGAGCAGGTTTCTGTTTCCAGTCCAGCTCTGCCAGCCCCCATGATCCCCTGTTCCTCATAATACCACCCGCGCTGTCCCACCGCCCACATTGGAGCTGTCCCCTTCCTGGAAATCCCTCCCGGCCCTCTTCACCACTAGATCCATTCTCTGCTCAGATCCCCCACTGCCCCCTCCCTTTGCTGTGTGTTCCCACCTCACATCCTCGTGCTTGCGCCATTAGTAATTGACAGAACTTTGTGGCACAGCATTTCATTCCGCTAATGAGAGATCTGCAGCAGGAAACCCTGCCATGGCCCAGGAAACTTTGACTGCCGCTACTTTTGAGTACCTGATCCTGTCATTGTTGAGCGTGTCTCTTCCAGGGGTGTGGAATTCTATAAAATGTCTACTTATCCAAGTAGTGGGATGCTTCAGAAATCTACTTGTCCTGTAAAAAAATCCACTTGTCTCTTTTCATGCAATGAAATGAGGTGACAAATTATAGCAGTACTCTCATTATATCAAAGCTCTAATAATATCCTCTTCGATTAGACCTGGGCTCATATTATATCAGAATTTGGATTGTAGCAAGGCTCGGATTTTGTCACCTTTCAACCGACCCATATATAGGATCTGGAAATAGGCAGGAAGCGATGGTTCCGAGATTGAAATGCCCTGTGAGGCAGCATACACCCACAAGCATACAAGTTTAAAGGTATTCACCAACTCCTCTGTAATCTATTCTTTCATTGGAACAGTTTGCAAATTTACTACTGTGAAAGGCAGGAGTAAAACTCCTATGATAAAAGGAAAAAGGGGGTGTATGGAAAGTGAATTTGCAATTGCTCAGCAGATTTCTGTATGAGCAAATATACAGTTGTATACCAAAGACTGCTAGGAGTACAGTCTCCAGGCCTAATTCTTTGAAGTCTCATGAGTTCCTGAAAGTCGAAAATCTGCATCAATACTAGGAAATGTACATGCAGGTGCACGTTTGTGGCTTTCTTTTAGAATTGGGCTTCACATTTATTTTCATGTTGCCCATTATGAGGCCCATAATGGCTTTAAACAGATTTTCAATTATTCTTTTTTAAATATTGGCCTCTTTCAAATATGTTTTACTAGATGATACGTCAAGGAAATTGAATTTAAAGTTATACAACAAGTTGCTGAACAACAGGTTAACAAACATTTTGTTTTTCAAGTTGCACAGAGTTTCTGCACATTTTAGTTTTAGTTTGTGTATATTTTATTTTGAAACCATTCAACAATCTCACTTTCATGCTTCAGGTTATATTTGCATATAATAAGGAATCAATCTGGGAGCATTCTAACTACCCTCAAATTGTAAAATTTTGCGAACATGTGTATATTTGTTTATACTGGAACCACTGTCAGTAATGCAAGCAGAGGTCTCTGCATTTCCTCATTGTGCTTGTCCTTACTTACAATGGTAAGTAGAGGTAAGAGAGCACCCCCAGAGAAAGCTTAGATAAATGGCGATGGTAAGGCATGATCTTCACAAGTATTGGCTTTGAGGGACTTGAGAATGTCAGCAAGGTCTAGGAGAGGTAGGGCTTTGAAGGTGGACCACTGCAGTATTCTACAGGAAGGGATGGATGTGAGAGATGAAGCAGGCTTGGTATAATTTATGTGCTGTGAGGTCTTCTATCATTTTTCACTGAAGAAGAGGTTTATGGCATTGCACTTTTCTGTGGAGTGAGGAAAAGGCAGGTCTGGCAGGGTGAGGATGCAGTACTTGATTGTCTTGAACACAATTCTCTTCTGTCTATCAAGGTATACCAGTGGTTTGCCTACATCTCCTACATCACCCACTTGCCTCGCCTACTTCCCACATTGTATCTATATTGCGTGTTTTGAGTGAGTGCTCTGGAACGGGATCCCATATGTTTCTAGGTCATGATGTATGTGGTATAATTGTCACATAGATACCCTTCACGTTGTTGCAATGTACTAAGCTTGTCTGCCAGTCTATTACTGTAGGAACTGGTCCCCAGTAGAGAGCCGCCCTCTGCTTGGACACCAGTAGTATTGTAGCTGAGAGGTGCCTTGAAAATGCTAACAATTCTTTAATAAAACCTAGTAGAGTCACAAGGGGAGACGGGGTAAAAGGTGTGTTCATTATGTCGTAGATTATATTAAAGATTTGCCACCTGTCACCTAGCAGCAATGGGCATGCTCATGCCAGTTGTAAGAAGTCTGCTTTCAATTACTGCCACTGAGGGCAGTGTGTACCCAGATCCAATCCAAAGGATTTAAGCCTCACTGGGGTATAGTGCAACCTATGAAGGCATTTATTGTGTAGTAGCCTATGTCTGCTGTTTAATGAAATGTTCCTCATCTGGGGGAAACATCCTTTACCCCACAGTCACAACTACGATCTGCATTTACAACACAGTCACTACCCGACTGCGATGTTACCACGCGTTACTTTACCATGCAAGTCGTTACAACGACTTGTTTTAGGGGGCGCATTTTTGGACTGGTGTTGGATTTTTAAGTCCAACACCTTCCCTACTGTTGCATACACTGGAGTTGGAATAGTACTTTATACTATTCCAAAGTCCAGCACCCCCCAAAGCAAGTCGTTGTAACGACTTGCGTGGAAAAGTAACGCGTGGTAACATCACAGTCTGGGTAGTGACTGCATTGTAAAGGCATGCAAGGTAAGTGCGTGTGAGGCTCCATCATACAACCCTCATCTGGGAGCAATAGCATTGCTATTGTTCGTCCGACAGTGTAATCTACAAGTCCACATCCCAGTGTTGCCGGTATTTTCACCATCGCCACCTTGAGGCTAGCAACTGTGTTATTAAGACAATAAATACTATGTTGTGATGAAAGAGAAATGATTTGCTGTGAGAGTGCACTCTGTATCTGTGGTTCACTTAAAAAATGAGCGGTAACAGCTGTAAAGCGTGTCCTGGATTCTACAAGAATAAAATAATGAAAGACATCTAATGGAGGAATATCACCTAGTTCCTTAAATTGGGTAAAGTTAGAATAGCGCCTCCTGGGTACAGGTCTCTCGACATGGACAACCCCAGGCATGCGAGCTGTGCTTGTGATTTGTGTTGCTTTTCAACCAGCAGGCAGGGATTGTTTGCCAGTGGCAGTTCTAGAGAGTAAGGGATATCAGATCCGGAGGTGACACCCAGCCAATACCAGCCTCACACTATGCATGCTGCCATGTTCACCTGAGACAAAGGCTTGGGCAGGGATCAAGCTAATACTGAGGTCATTGGACAAGGGGAAGTCACCTCAACTTCTATTGCAACATGGGGCAATGGGTGCTCTCTGTGGTACCAGTGAAAGGCAAATTGCGCCTGCGTAACCAAAAAGTATTGTTTCATGTCTGGGATCGACAACCCCCCTGTAGTGTATGGCAACGTCATTATAACCTAATTCAGTTAAGGTTGTTTGCCTGCCCACAAGTTTTACCAATAATGCAGGACTGTTTTTTTGTTTGTTTTTTTTTAAACTCTCTAGTCAAAGGAATTGGTAAAGTGATAAAATTATAAAGTGGGTAAGGACAGCCATTTTAATAAAAGCCACTCTATCTGTCTTTGGCAATCCATCTTGCAACCTAAGCTTTGAGACTATTACCATAAATGTTAGGCCTGTTGCTTCCGGATCAGCTGGGATTCATTTCTGGCTGCATTCTGGTATATTTTGATGTCCTCAGTCTACAGCTAACAAGCTCCCTAGACCCTGGAAATGTTCCTTCCTCACAGAGAGAACCATAAATGTTTTTATATTGGTTCTCAGAGCTATCGTAAGAAAATGTCCCTGTGATCAGTGATGCGATGTGGGAGAAAAACCGAGGAGAAATATTACACCATTTTACAAGCAATCTCGCAATACTAATATTAAAAGCATCCATTATAAAAAATATCTGACTATGGAAACTAAAAGCACACTATCAAAACCCATACTACTCGCAACACACATTGTCATATGATAACAATTACAAATACAGAACAATGAGCAACAGTCAGGAAAGAGAAACAAAATTTGAGATCCATAGGTCCTGACAAGCAGATGCATATTAAAGCCAGCACCAGTGCAA
This sequence comes from Calotriton arnoldi, assembly GCA_963921515.1. Lineage (NCBI taxonomy): Eukaryota > Metazoa > Chordata > Amphibia > Caudata > Salamandridae > Calotriton > Calotriton arnoldi. The sequence goes on from CAWUFW010002095.1 coordinate 696,773, forward strand.
TCCACGTGAAACACATGACAGTAGTCTACTTTGCAATGCAAACTCCTCTAAAGCAGACCTTAAATCTGGTATGTAGCGCTTATATAGTACTGCTTCAGAAGGGAAGAGTTGTGTCTGTGTCTACTACTCACAGAGTAGAGAGTCAATCAGTAGTAAGGCAACAGGGAAGTGTTTTGATGGTTTGCGGGGCTGTCTTTCGGCTTCAGTTCCCAAGGTACAGGCATTGCGTGTAAAGAACCAATAGGCTATTCAGATTTTGCATCATGTACGGAGGAATAGTGCCTTTCCTATTTGTGTTTCTCTAGTGCCATAAAAACCACCAGTTCATTTTGTTGTATAATGCCTTGCAAAGCTTGTGAAGCTGCCAACAGTGCTTTCACAGTGGTAGTAGATTTATCAAATGTAGGGTTGAGGATAGCATTGGAGTTGATGCCCACAATATTAATAGTGGTTTGGCAGAGAACATTTCCTCAAAGAAGTTTAGGCAATCAATATTTGGACCATAAGTATTAATAAATGTCATAGGATTATCACCTAGTCAGCCTTATATGATAAAGTATCTCCCTTCTGTGTCTACTGTTTGAATGTGGTGCAACTGTTAAAACCTTCTAATGAGTATAGCGACTCACCTTGAGTATGTGTTCTATGATGAGACAAATCTTAGCAACCCCCAGCCTCTGGTGAAAGTTTCCACTGACCCCAGTGTTGAGTTTGTTTCATGTAGAAAAACAAGGTGTTTCTGATGGATACATCTGCCTGTGGATTCCTCACCTTTTGAATTACCCTTGTGGCAGCATTCCACGGAAACCTTTTACTAGCTCTCCCACATCGATGAGGACGTCACAATGGCTCTGCTCCGCTCGTGATTCCGTATGACATCATTGGAGCCATAAGAAGACCTCGTCGGTGTGCTGACGTCAGTTCCCTTTTTTCCGCGCCGTCGATGCGTAATGGTTTTTTCTGGGACTCTCCATTTTCTTCATTATTACTTTGTTTCTACTTTCTCCCTTGGTGTAGCAGTGCGATGGCTACACTGAAGAAGTCAGGATTCATGCCTTGCAGGGAGTGTGGGGGCCATATGTCCATTACGGACCCCCACGACGATTGTCTCTGGTGCCTGTTGTCGGATCCCGACGTCGAAGGATGTTCGTTCTGTCGGAAGATTAATCCGAAGGCGCAGAAGGAACGTGAGGCGAAGATTTTCATGGCACGGGCAAAAAAGGAGAAGAGGGGTCGCCAGGGGTCCAAGTCGAAGTCATCGACCTCGCACACTTCGAAGTCGAGCAAATATAAGAAGAAGCACCAACATGGGTCTCAGCATCGATCTTCGAAGGGCAAGGCTTCGAGGTCGGCTTCTCCTGTTCAGCGGCGTCATGCTAAAGATGTCATCTCGCCGTCGCCTTCTCCTTCTCCGCAGGCGACTCCGGCCCACTCTCTGATGCCGAGGGATTCACCGGCACCCAGGGATTCACCGTTGCCCAGGGAGTCTTCTCCTGCGGCTTTGCCTGTACTGGCTCTTGTTCCCCTGGTGCCGCAGCCACAGCCCACCACACGGCCTCGGTCGGATCCAGACCAGGTGGTTCCGGATCCTTATCCACCCTTGCCAGGGCCAGGAGCGGATCCGTCACATTTCCTGAATGCGATGTTTGGCATGTTTGCCAAGGCAACTTACCCTACTGATGCGCTGTCTGGCCCCGTGGGTCCGCTTGCTTATAATTTGGGCATCCCCCTGCAATATGCCCAGGCACCTTTCGTGCCCTTCATGCCGACAGCTCCGACATGGTAGTTTCCGGTGCTGAGATTTTCAACGCCGATACCTAGGTCTTCGGCGCCATCTGGAGCTTGGGCTGATACCTTCCCTGCTTTGAGCAGCGCCGCTGCCCGCTTCGGAGTGTCCTCCTTCGACGCCAGCGCCGATCTCTCCAGCGATGCGCCTGGCGCCAGCAACGCTGATCCCAAAGTTGCGCTCCAGGAGGGAGGCACAGAGGCTGCTGTAGGAGAAGTACCAGCAGGATCAGGCTGAAGAGGGGGAAATCCTCGACTCTGTGGATGACTTTGAGGGCCTTCAGGAGGCCAGTGGCTTGGACACTTCCCCGGAGTTTGAGCTTTCTTCCCCGAAAGCCTTGCCTTCACAGGATGTTGCTCCATACCATTCCATCATCAGGAAGGCTGCTGACCTACTGGATCTACACTTGCCCACGGCTGAGGTCAAGTCAAATATCCTCACTGTGGTGTTACATTCCCTTTCTTCTGTTGTGGAGCCTTTGCTGCCTTTCAACGAGGCTTTGACTGAGCCAATTTTGGAGGTGTGGCAGAAGCCCTTATCTGCTCCTGCTGTATCAAGGACAGTGGCAAGACGATGTAAGCCTGCACCGGGTGATCCGGCTTTCCTTACTGCCCACCCTTCGCCGGAGAGCTTGGTGGTTCAGGCTTCTTGTTCTACTAAGTAGTCAGCTGGGTCTTTTTCCACCACTCCGGGGGATAGGGACTCAAGAAACTGGAGCAGTTTGCCAAGAAGGTTTTCTCCTCGGCGAGCATGGCCTTAAAATCGACTAATGCCACGTGTTTGTTGGGGAGGTATATCCATGCCTTAATGAACTCTGCTAAAGAGGTGGCTCCTAAACTGCCTGAGGATGACCGTGGTCACTTTTTGGAAGTATTAGCAGACACTCAGGCTGCAGCCCGTCAGGTGATTCAGTCAGGGCTGGACACGGTGGACTCGGTCGACAGGGTGATGGGCTCCTCTGTGGCTACCAGGAGGCATGCCTGGCTCAGGTCTTCGGGTTCTCTCCGGATGTGCAGGCTACTCTGCTTGATCTGCCTTTTGATGGGTCCAGACTTTTTGGTACGAAAGAAGATTCTGCTCTGCAACGCTTCAAGGACAGTAGGGCTACTGCAAGATCCTTGGGCCTGCAGTCCCAGCCTAGGAGCTATGGATTCAGGAGGTTTCAAGGTTTTGGGAAGGTGGCTTCCTTTCAAGGCCACCAATAGCCACAGCAGCAGCAGCAGCAGAACTCTCTGTACAAGTCGTAGAGACGAAAGGGTAGAGGACATCTGGGGGGGGGGGGGCTCCCATCAATAGTCCTTCTCCTCCCCTTCTGTCCCTTCCAGTGTTACTACAGGAAAGCAGCTCTAGATCCCCCGTCTTGGAAGATGTTGGTCCTGTAGGGGGCCGGGTGTCCCATTTTCTACAATATTGGAAATCTGTTACATCAGATCTTTGGGCTTTGAATCTTGTAGAAAATGGGTACGCCTTTCCTTTCTTAGAGGTTCCACCTCCTTACCCTCCTTGCCAGGGCTGGTGTTCAGAGGACCATCTGCTGCTCCTGCAGCAGTAGGTTGTTGCCTTACTGCAGAAAGGTGCAATAGAGGTGGTTCCAGAGTAGGAACGGGGTCAGGGGTGCTACTCCCGGTATTTCCCTATCCCCAAGAAGGACGGTCGTTTGAGGCCAATCCTAGACCTCAGGATCTTTAACTTTTACCTCAGGCACAAAAAGTTCAAGATGTTGACCCTGGTTCAGGTTCTTCTGGCGCTGCAGCAGGAAGACTGGATGGTGTTGATCGATTTACATGATGCGTATTTTCATCTTCCCATCCTGAAGTCGCATCGGAAGTATCTCTGTTTTAAGGTGGGATCTCAACACTACCAGTTTGCTGTTCTTCCGTTCGGGCTTACGTCCGCACCACGTGTCTTCACGAAGGTCATGGCGGTGGTAGCAGCTCATCTCAGAAGGTCGGGGTTCCTGTTTTCCCCTATCTGGACGACTGGCTGCTAAAAGCAAAGTCGCCAGAGATGGTGCTGCATCATCTGCAAGTAACAACGCAGCTGTTGTTCGACTTGGGTTTCTCGATAAATGTACCCAAATCTCACCTGGTGCCTTCTCAGTGCAACCTGTTCATAGGGGCAGTACTGAACACTACTGTGTGTCGAGCTTTCCTACCTCCGCAGAGGAGTCTCGACATTCAGGAAATGATTCCTTTATTTCACGATGGAGCGGTTGTGCCAGTCCTGAAGATCCTACGCCTGCTCGGTCTGTTCGCTTCCTGCATACTGTTGGTCAACCATGCATGCTGGCACATGAGGGCACACCAGTGGTGCTTCCGCAGGCAGTGGTATCAGCACAATGGAGATCTCGGGGAGATGGTCAGAATCTCCAGAGACACTGCAGCAGAGCTGTCTTGGTGGAGTGTTTCGGGCAACCTGTCTCAAGGGAAGCTTTTTCAACCTCCTCCACCGGTGGCCACAGTGATCACGAATGCCTCCACTCTAGAGTGGGGAGCACATCTGGAGGTCAAGGGTCTTTGGTCTCCAGAGGAAAAGTTGCTCGACATCAACCTTCTGGAATTGTGAGCAATGCTTTCAAGGCCTTCCTTCCCTCCCTTCGCAGTCAGTCAGTTCAAGTCCTGACAGACAACACTACTGCGATGTGGTATATCAACAAGCAGGGAGGGGTAGGGTCGTATCGTCTCTGCAGAGAGGCTCTGCGGCTCTGGTCCTGGGCTCAGGACCATCGGATTTGGGTAATTGCGAATCATCTGGCCGGAGTGCTGAATGTGTGTGCCGACAGTCTCAGTCAGCAGTACTCAGTGGACCACGAGTGGAGGCTTCACCCGGAGGTGATTCGTCACATCTTCAGGTTGTGGGGGAGCAGCGCGGAGATACCCCTTTGGGGGTGATTCCAGCGCTTTACAAATGTTTCATTCATTCATTCATGGTATGAGTGAGTGGACATCCTCCTCCGGGAGCGGGACTGCTGTGGGATTCAATTCAAAAGGTGAGGAATCCACAGGCAGATGTATCCATCAGAAGAACAATGGGTGGAACTGACGTCAGTACGCCAACATGGTCTTCTTATGCCTCTGATGATGTCATACGGAGTCATGAGTGGAGCCTTGCCATTGTGACGTCCTCGTCGACGTAGGAGAGCTAGTAAACATTTTCAGTGGAATGCTGGCGCAAGGGTAATTCAAAAGGTGAGGAATCCACAGGCAGATACTGTATCTACCAGAAAAAGCATTACTGAAGGTAAGTTACTTGTTCTTCTATGTCTGTTCAGAAAAGTTATAATCCATCGTGCCTTTCCTGGATTATTTAACCTTCAGATGTTCCAGGAGAGCATAATTACTGGGGAGGAGTGAGGGGCTTGACGTTTTTCAGCCATGTCCTCTAGTAAATGTCTCCTTGCAGTCTGTTATCCACTGTTGAACTACTATTGCCAGGCCTTATAGTAATAAAAAACATGTGGAGCATTTTATGGTTATTCTGTTGTCTATTCAGCCACTTCATATATATCCTAACTTTAACCACCTTCCTCCCACACTGAGCTCCCAAACTTTCAGTGAATTGGACATTCCCAGATGTCTGAAACAAATCCAACAAAGTCATCAGAATGCTGTATAAGCACCGCCATCTCTGTAGTAACAATTAGTGTGTGCCACACTGGGGGCTACCAGTGCTAGCCAACCACCATTCTGGTAATCTCTAACGGAAGGACAGGTCAAACAATATATTGTATATTGAAATATGCTAATACCCCCACAGTTATAGTATGGAACACAGAGGTCAAATTAAATTGTCCAAATGAGGTGTGCTTGAGGTCAGACCATAATTCTGTGTAACTTGATGATATAGCACAGTAATGGGATAGAAAGAGCCTTTTACGAAGGACAACATACACAGGACTAATCACCTGCTATTTTCTCATCTCAGTCGTCCTGTTTTTAAATCTCACCCTACTTTTACATTTGGTGCTAGAAGCCTATAGCCCATGCATGACAAACACCACGCAATACAGTACGACCCCAAGCCAGGGGAGGTAGAGTGCAGATTCATTTGTAGCTCAGTTAACATCATTAAAATTTGTAGCACACAGTGGTAAACTTCCATTGTCCTTAAGAACAGTAATCCTCTACAAACCTTGACAATAGGAGCAGCTGTGGATAAACAAAGATCCTCGAGTAGACCAATAAAGAGAATAATAAGAACATAACATTTTCAAATATCACTTTTCCAGTGATAATAACTGTATACATTCTCCAAAGGGCCAAGAAGCCCAAAAGGTGTGTCGCTCAATGTTATTAAGAACAAAGGATGATTCCATATGAAGCTAAAGTACCAGCCATCACATTCCTGAGAAATGTCATGGCTTCCTCTCAACAGGTGTGCGATGCCTCTATGGTTAACTTTGAGCCTGGCTGCCTACAACATGGTGTTTTCTATCCTGCAACTGCTGAACACTCATCTTCACATTTGTGAAGGCTCTCCCTGCATACTGCACTGCTATGCTAGAATTGGGAAAGCTAGAGAAGGATGTATCCTCATAGTGCAGCACCCTTTTCTCTCTCCCTATATTGAAAATTATATCTCGGTCCCTATGGTTTAATAAGTGAGTATTTCTATTGTGGGAAGGGGGGCTATGACAGGACGGTACACCTGTTCGACCAAAAACATTGATGAATGTTATCATCTATTAAACAGTTTTATTAAAAACTCTGCAGTGAGCATTATCATGTGGTATCTAGTTGATTCTGGTATCCCTGTAATTCGTATGTTAGTTTGGCTAGATTGCACTTCCAGATCTTCATTTTTGTGCAGATCACCTGTAGTACTTTCTCTGCCTTGAGACTCTTCTCCTCTTATATATTGGTGTAATTCTCTATGTCAAAAGGTGCGTCTTTCTCCCACATCAATATGACCAACCGGTGTATCCGGTCCTCCTTCAAAGTGATCCATTCAATTTAAAAGCATATCAGTTTTGCCATGAATCGTTCGTAGTCACTTTGTTTTTACATATCTACCAATTGTAAGGTCTTGACATTCATGTCACCATCAGCAATATCACAATTGTTTGAAACAGTAGCATGCTGCTCCATGTCCCTGACCTGGTAGATTTCCTTCAATCAAAGGACAGTTTAGGTTGCCACTTATCATCATTCCCCATCATGATAACCACAGCTGTATGGTTTCGAACAGTTGCACTGAGTCCAATGAATTGGATGCATTGTATGCATAGTTAGTGCAACCTCAGTGTGTCTAAAATGAGTATTTATAATCTTATGTCTGAAATAGCATTGGATAATCTGCCACTATTGAGCTGCATCCAGCAATAAATGCAGTTTTAAGTAAAAAATGAAGAGTTCCCACAGTAATATGGCAGACGTCATCCCATAGCAGCCTGAGAAGCTCTTATCAAAAATGTTTTCATCTGTCAAGTGTGCATATGCTTCATACTGTGAAAGGATATTGATTGCAATATCTGTTCATGTCTGTTTAAGACAACCCACCCCCAGCAGTATCTTTTTTTACCAATAAAGCCTTGTAGAGCACTGCCTAGAAGCAATGAGTTTGATTTCAGTCTGTGAGTGTCCATTGCAGGGGCTGATGACATCACCACAGCCACTTCCTTTCAGCCATCAGAGCTACTTTCTGGAGTAAGCACCTCCGCAGCTGCCAGGCTCATAGCGTCTGCTTTGCCTCATCTCCATTAATCTTGGCTATCTTGGCTATCCAAGTGCCAGCCCAAGCTTCAGTGCTTTTGCTTCCCTGCCCCATCTCAGCAACGACCCAGCCCCATGGCAGGTTTGGGCCACCTGGCCAGTGCCGGGCATTGTCGATCTCTTCCTTCTCACCACATTATCACCACAGGGAACATTCTATCATAGGCTGCAGCATTTTGCTCACCTCACCTTCCTTGGGGTCTTTCTGGATAGTTCTCCACAACTCCGCAGGTACCATACAATAACCCAGTTTTCTGTGCTGTGGCTAATGAACTTTCAGCAACATTGCAACTCAGATCTTCGATATCTTCCGTGATCTGCTGGGAGACATGCCTGCAGATAGGCTGCCACTAATCCAGGTCGAATACAGGCAGTACAGGCCACTTAGTGCCACTGGGCTGCGTTTTGAATATTAAGAGGCATCGAAAGGTGTAGCATTCGCTGTTGTTCAAAGGCCAGTTTATTGTCGTAGTATTAAGACGTCTGTCTCAGTGGATCTTGAAGAATGCTGTTTCGGAATTCTCCAAAAGAGCTCTCCTACATTGCAGCCATCCTGGTCGCTAGCTCTCTGGCTTTGAGAAGTCTACTTTTTGATAAGAAGTTTGGCGACTGTATGCAGGCTGGATCACTTGCAAGGTGGCACAGGCTGTACCGGGAAGCTAGCAGGCTCCGAGCTTCTCAGCTGAAGGCGGTGAGGCAGAAGTTCTTCTATCACATTCAGAGACAGATCATCACCAGGCAGCTATCAGCTATCTGGACCTGTGGAATGAAGCAGGCCTCCAGGTTTAAAGAAGAATCGCCAACCTTCCAACCTATAATATTGCACAGACAAAGGCTCACTGGTTGCAGGGCTCCATATGTTTTCCTTCCTTGTAAGGTGACAGTCCATATGTCCAATGAAGTGCAAGTCCTCCTTAGATCTCTCTTCTCTCACGTAGAGTATTCTGCACAATTCTAATGATGACAGTGGACTACTTGGCATATGTAACCAATCAGAGATGGAGATTTTGTCCCTCTTAGTTATCCATAATTCTTCTAATTAAGGACTACACTGAATCAGGCCTCTCCCAACCAGGGACTCCGGTTGTTACTGAGCCTGCTCAGGCAGCATTCATGACATGTTATTGGATCTCATCCTCCGTGGCATAGACTGTCCCTCTCCAGATGCTGTGGCTGACCTTTGGGCCCTAAGGCATGAAAGAGGAGAGATCTGGTGTGACATCGCCTCTGCCCTCTGAGCTTAGAAGGCACTGTAAGTAAGCTGGATAGCGTTCATTAGGTGGCTGTCAGAGTGCAGGTTTCCAAAGACCAGGCAACGTGAACCAGTATCTTTGTGGAGAGGATCAGTCAGACAAAGTTTTAAGAGAGGTTAGTACCCTAATGATCACCCTTTGGCAACCTGCAAGTGTCCCATCTTCAAGGGTGAGTCTTGCGCTATACAAATACACATAACGTAACATCCTTACACCCAGTGGCATAATGCAAAATAATGGGGCCCACCCTGCAGATTGTGAAGAGGATCCCCTGAGTCTCCCATATCTCACAGATATTCATTCACTGTGGGCTGAATGGAGGACCTTATGGGGCTTCTGAAGGGTTGGGCCCCCCTCTACTCTGCAGGGGCTGCGGGGGCCTACGTTACACTCCTGCTTACATCAAGCAAAACTCTAGCACTGTTAGAAAACTTAACAAGACATGAGTGCTGCTACAAAGGTAGGCAAGACGAAGGCAGGAATATAGGTAAGTTCATCAATGCAGGAAACATTGCATCGCTCTACCAAGTATTCATGTCTTTCTTAAGAGGATTAGTGGTTTCAGGTTATCTGGACAGGAAAGCTGCTTTGGTTTCTCACCAATCAAGAGCTATTAGGAAACCTTTACTTGGAGGGTATGCATGTTGGCTGCGTGAGGAGGAGGCTTTCATGCTAGATTACTCAAGAATGACCGGGCAATTGTGGGTCAAGCTGCCTTACGTTCTTTGTTGCCCGCGAAGAGAGGTAATAGGAGGGCACAGAGCAAACGAGGCACTGTGGGCAGTGGCACAAACTTTGGAGACATGGAAGGACTGTGTGAGAGAGGCAAGAGATGCTCATTACGTGTTGGGCATCCTTTGGGTTTGACGGAGCTGTACAAATGAATAACAGAACGTTCACTTGGAAGAGTAGGATGCATGTAGGCGCGTTGAAAGTGGAGCAAATTTGGTTAGGAAATGCCACTGTGTATTTTGTGCACATAAAGTATCTGTGCAGTTTGGACGACAACCAACTGTTAAGGTAAAGGGAGTTTGTGAAATTACCGATGAGGCCACATCTTTATACAAGCTGGTGGCAGTGTCCTCTTTTTAGACGTTCTTTTAATATTTTTTCTTTTAATGGCTTTTCTGTGTCAGTCCCATTTCACTTGTCCTAGTGCCTTAACACTTATCAGTGATAAAAAGAATCAAATAAATAGTTTGTTGCCTGGCTATACTGTGCATAGGTTGAATTTGAAACATGATTGGGGGGGGCAGCTGATTCAGAGAGATGCAAACCTCTGTGGAAAAGGAGCTAGAGTAGTATCTTGATGTTAATATGTGACACAAGGAACAAGGCAGCATCACTAATGAAATAATGAATCTTAACATAAGATTAACTCAACTGAGAGTGTTTATGTCTGTGTCGGTAAAACGGTGGATTTAGCATTGTATAATTCTATGTTTTGGTTGGTGTTCACACACGTTATTGTATATGTTGGGGAACTGCCAAGGCTTGGTTACATTTTGGGTGACGTCCTGGATTGCATCAAGCTAGTTCTTGGTGGTCAGTTTACTAAAAATCCATTTCTGGCCTTTTTTTATTCTGGTTTTCCGCGTTCCCGCGGCGGTTGTCTATCAAAAGATAGGGATTTTCTGGCTTTGAGGATGACTATGAAGCAGAATCATAATATGGGAAAGTTCACAGCCAACCTTTTGGTTGAGGATTAAATTCCAGATTTTTCTTAACTTTTAGAGAATTGAAAAGTCTTCTCTCAGAGATTACAGTTTCCAGAAAGCGTGAACAAATTTAGTTTTCCTTCAATTAACTATATGCACGAGCAGTGTTTTCTGAGTGCCTTGTAGCCTGTCTGTGAAACCCTTTATGCTTTTTGGACTGCGTTGTGTGGTTCCATACAAAATGTCTCCAGTATGTGCAACACAGCGTATTGTATATGTATTATACATTATGGGGCCATGTATCAGTTTAATCAATTTAATCAATGACTTGCATCCACTTTGAGAGGCATGCTTTTAGTTTGCGAGGATGGTTGCTTTGTTTTACCTTTGTGTATGAGATGTATTTTGGCATAAAATACAATTATTTTATAATAAAAAAATTATAATAAAAGAAAATTATGCATGAATGCTTTTTCCAGGTGATACACATTTCTCTTTAAATGTTCAAACTTACTTCATACTTTGTTACCTTGTTAGCAAGAATGAAACAGCACCACAAAAATTCCTTCAACATGCCAAAAATAAGCCTGCAGAGTAGTGTACAGTGATAACACAATGGTTTATGTTCAGACATAGTTACCAGCCTGCTAATTCAGGGATTTATACGCCAGTCATCTCAAGAAAAGAGAGATTTATTGCTCCTTTTCCTAAACGACGTCATCAAAGCTCGCCCAACCTAGTGCTTCATGCAGACATCCATCTTAGCTGTCAGCCAAGAGTTTGTTGGTCTGAGACTTCAAGTGCGTGGAAGACAAAATTCTCTCTGGAAAAGATCCTTTCATCGGCCCGGCTCACCTTGCGGCCATGTGTCATCCTCCAATTCTGGAGTCCATGTGCTTCATGGTGTCATACAGGGAAAAGAATAGAGTGTATTTGACACACATCACTTGCCCTTTCTAGGTGTCATTCGACATCTGCCTTAAAACGGCTACTCTTCCGTGCCATTTAGTTGCGAAAAAGTACCTTAGAGTAGTGCGCAAACAATCTGAAAGAACACACTGCTGTATATGAAGCCGCCTATCTTATCTTGGGTGTTTACTTCTTATGACTATTTCCATTCAAATAAACCCTGTCACCACATTTTGTACCCAGGCCCATGCCTTTTTAAAAATTATTTTGTATGTATTTATTTCTGATGGATACATTTGCCTGTGGATTCCTCACCTTTTGAATTACCGCTGCGCCAGCATTCCAAGGAAACCTTTTTCTAGCTCTCCCACGTCGACGTCACAATGAAAGGGCTCCGCTCGCCACTCCGTCTGACGTCATCGGAGCCACTTCTAGACCTCGTCGGCGTACTGACGTCAGTTCCCTTTTTTCCGCGCCGACGACGCGTAACGGTTTTACGTCGATGGATGCACCTGTTGTCGAAAGATGAACCCAAAGGCCTTGAAGGAGCGTGAGGCCAAGTTGTTCATGGCGAAGGCAAGGAAGGAGAAAAGAGGCCAAAAAAGATCGAAGTCGTCGACTTCGAATGCTTCGAAGTCGAAGAAGCACAAGAAGAAGAGGAGGCATGGTTCTCGACGTCATTCGTCGAAAGGTAGGGCTTCGAGATTGCCCTCTCCGGCGCCGAGACATCGTTCTAGAGATGTAATTTCTCCATCGCCTTCTCCTTTTCCTCCAGCGACTCCGGCTCGTTCTCCGACGCCGACAGGTTCTCCGGCGCGTTCACCGATGCCAAAAGGTACTCCTGGGCCCTGTTCCGAAGATGAGGTCTAGGAGAGAGGCACAGAGGCTTCTTGAGGAAGAGGAGTATCAGCAGGTTGAGGCTGAAGAAGGCGAGATTGAAGAAGATGAGTTTGAAGGCCTTCAGGAGGCAAGTGGATTAGACACTTCCCCAGAATGGGAACTTTCATCTCCAAAGGCTTTACCCTCTCAAGATGTTGCGCCTTATCATGCAGTTATTAGAAAGGCTGCTGAACTTTTGGATCTTCAGCTTCCCATGCTGATTTCAGGCCTAATATTCTGACGGAGGTATTACATTCTCCTTCCTCTGTGGTTGAGCCTCTTTTGCCATTTAATGAGGCTTTAACTGAGCCTATTTTGGAGGTGTGGAGGAAGCCTCTTTCTGCACCTGCAGTTTCAAGGACCATAGCAAGAAGGTACAGGCCTGCTCCAAATGATCCTACATTTCTTTCAAGTCATCCATCTCCTGAAAGTTTGGTGGTGAAGGCTTCCTGTTCAAAGCAATCGACGGGATCTTTTCCCCAAACTCCTGGGGACAGGGATTAAAAAAATTGGAACAGTCTGCTAAAAAGGTTTTCTCCTCTTCAAGTATGGCTTTGAAATCCACCAATGCAACCTGCTTGTTGGGGAGGTATATCCATGCCTTGATGGACTCGGCAAAACAGTTAATTCCAAAACTGCCAGAGAATGATCGGTTATCATTTCAGGAGATTGTGGCGGATGCCCAGGCAGCAGCTCGTCAGGTTATACAATCTGGATTGGACACTGCTGATTCGGTGGCAAGAGTGATGGGCTCTTCTGTTGCTACAAGAAGGCATGCCTCGCTTAGGTCTTCAGGTTTCTCTCCTGATGTTCAAAATACTCTTCTTGATCTTCCCTTTGATGGTTCAAGGCTTTTTGGGGAAAAGGCTGATTCTGCGCTGCAGAGGTTTAAGGACAGTAGGGCCACGGCTAAATCTTTAGGACTCCAATCCCAATCTAGAGGATTTGGTTTTAAAAGGTATCGTGGCTTTGGCAGGATGTCTTCCTTTCGAGGCCGTCAACAACCTCAGTTACAGCAGCAGCAGAACCTCCAGTACAAAACTTACAGAGGGAAGAACAGAGGTCGTTTGCGGGCTGCCTGTCAACTCTCCTCCTCCTCCTCTACCTCTTCTGTCCCTACCACTGGTGTCTCTGGAAAGCAGCCCTAGATCCCCCATCTTGGAGCATGCTGGTCCTGTAGGGGGTCGGGTGTCCCATTATCTACAAGATTGGAAATCTGTAACATCAGACCTTTGGGTTTTGAATCTTGTGGAAAATGGGTACGCCCTTCCCTTCCGGGAGTTTCCCTCTTCTTACCCTCCTTGCCAGGGCGGGTGTTCAGAGGACCATTTGTTGCTTCTTCAACAAGACGTTCTTGTGTTATTGCAAAAAGGTGCGATAGAGGTTGTCCCGGAGCAGGAAAGGGGTCAGGGATGCTCCTCCCGGTATTTTCTGATTCCCAAGAAGGATGGCAGGTTAAGGCCTATTCTAGACCTCAGGATCTTGAACTTTTACCTCAGGCAGGAGAAATTCAAGATGTTGACCCTTGCTCAGGTTCTTTTGGCGTTGCATCAGGAAGACTAGATGGTGTCGATCGATTTGCAGGATGCGTATTTTCACATCCCCATCCTGAAGTCGCATCAGAAGTATCTCCGTTTCACGGTAGGGTCCCAACACTACCAGTTTGCGGTCCTCCCGTTTGGCCTTACTTCCGCACCTCAAGTCTTCACAAAGGTGATGGCGGTGGTGGCAGCTCATCTCAGGAAGTCGGGAATTCCTGTTTTCCCTTACCTGGACGACTGGCTGCTCAAAGCAAGGTCGCCAGAGATGGTGCTTCATCATCTGCAGGTAACAGCGCGGCTGTTGTACGTTTTGGGTTTTTCGATAAATGTACCCAAGTCTCACCTGGTGCCCTCACAGCGCAACCTGTTCATAGGGGCAGTACTGGATACTACTGTGTGTCGAGCCTTTCCACCTCCGCAGAGGATTCTCGACATTCAGGAAATGATTCCCTTGTTTCACGGTGGAGCTGTTGTTCCGGTCCTGAAGGTCCTACTCCTGCTCGGTTTGTTCGCTTCCTGCATTCTGTTGGTCATCCATGCACGCTGGCACATGAGGGCGCTCCAGTGATGTCTCCGCAGGCAGTGGTATCAGCACAACGGGGATCTCAGGGAGTCAGTCAGGATCTTCAGAGAAACTGTGGCGGATCTGTCTTGGTGGAGTGTACAGGGCAACTTGTCTCAAGGGAAGCCCTTTCAGCTTCCTCCACCGGTGGCCACAGTGATCACGGATGCCTCCACTCTAGGGTGGGGTGCTCATCTGGGGGATCTGGAGGTCAAAGGTCTTTGGTCTCCAGAGGAAAGGTTGCTTCTCATCAACCTTCTGGAATTGCGGGCGATACGTTTAGCACTAAAGGCTTTCCTTCCTTCCCTTCGCGGTCAGTCAGTTCAAGTCCTGACGGACAACACTACCGCAATGTGGTACATCAACAAACAGGGAGGTGTAGGGTCGTATCGTCTCTGCAGAGAGGCTCTGTGACTCTGGCCCTGGGTTCAGGGACATCAGATTTGTGTGTTTGCAAATCATCTGGCCGGTGTGCTGAATGTACGTGCGGACAGTCTTAGTCGGCATTACTCGGCCGATCACGAGTGGCGGCTTCATCCAGAGGTAGTCCGTCTTGTTTTCAAGATGTGGGGATTTCCTCGGTTGGACCTCTTTGCCACTCAAGAGAACGCGCACTGCCCGTCGTTCTGCTGTCTCCAGTTTCCGATGCAGGGAGCTTTGGGGGACGCGTTTCAGTTGGATTGGGGTTCACAGCTCCTTTACGCGTTTCCTCCCATACCCTTGATTCCTCGAGTTCTGAGGAAAATTTGCAAAGCCCGGGCCCAAGTTATATTGATCGCCCCAGATTGGCCAAGAAGGGTGTGGTACACAGATCTTCTTCACCTCTCATCGCACCCTCCGCTCCGTCTCCCTCTCAGGGCAGATCTCCTCTCGCAGTCGCAGGGGCAGGTTCTACACCCCCACCTCCAGAGAGGTTATTTTATCATCCAGGAGACACTCCACCAAATCTATTTATTCATCTAGGTGGTCCAAATTTGTTAAATGGTGTGGAGAGAGGTCCATTGATTCTTTGAAAGCCCGTTTGTCTAACATTTTAGAGTTTCCCCTTTCTTTGGCCCAGCAGGGTTGTGCTGTGTCTACAGTGAAGGGATATTTGTTGGCTTTGTAGGCTTTTCTATGTTTGCCGGACCAGCCGTCTTTATTTAAGTCCCCCATTGTTATGAGGTTCATTAAGGGCCTTACTAATAGGTTTCCTCCCACTCCTTTCATTATGCCTCAGTGGGATTTAAATCTTGTTCTTACATTCTTGATGGGTTCTCCTTTTGAGCCTCTTCATAGTTGTCAGTTGAGGCTTCTTTCTTTTAAAACCGTCTTTCTGATCGCTATTACCTCGACTAGGAGGGTAAGTGAGCTTCAGGCTCTTAGCCTCTTCATAGTTGTCAGTTGAGGCTTCTTTCTTTTAAAACCGTCTTTCTGATCGCTATTACCTCGGCTAGGAGGGTAAGTGAGCTTCAGGCTCTTAGTTCCAAACCTCAGTTTTTGACCATTCATGCAGAAAAGTTGGTTCTCAGGACCAGGGCTTCTTTCCTGCCTAAGGTGGTTACCCCTTTCCATCTTGGGCAATCCATTACTTTACCTACCTTCTATCCTCCCCCTCACCTTCCAAGGAGGAGGAGAGACTTTATCGCTTGGATCCTAAGAGGGCTGTCAGTTTCTATCTGTACAGAACCAAGGATCTGAGGCTGGACGATCAGCTCTTCGTGGGCTATGTTGGGCGAATGAAAGGCAAGGCTGTGCACAAGTGGACTCTCTCCAGGTGGATCATCTTGTGCATCAAGATCTGCTACGCCTTGGCCAAGAAGGAACCGCCTGAAGGTATCAGAGCTCATTTCACCAGAGCTAAGTCTTCTTCTTCTGCTTTGGCTAGAGGAGTTCCTGTTGTTGATATTTGTAAGGCAGCAACTTGGGCCTCCCTCCACATCTTTGCGAAGCATTATTGCTTGGATTCTGAGGTTAGGAGGGACGGCCATTTTGCACGCTCTGTGCTTCAAGAGTTTTTGGTATAGGTTGGTGGATACCCTCCTCCGGGAGTGGGACTGCTGTGGGATTCAATTCAAAAGGTGAGGAATCCACAGGCAGATGTATCCATCAGAAGAACAAGTTACTTACCTTCGGTAACGCTTTTTCTGGTGGATACAGCATCTGCCTGTGGATTCCTCACTGTCCAACCCTCCTCCCCGTTGTCCACCTTCGTATACCAAAGGTTTTATGTATTATTTAGCATGGCTGTTTCCCTGTGTTTTTTAAATGCCTTGTTTCGTTCATAGGAAATGCTTAGTTTGTTTTGCTTTTCCTATGATTCTTTATACTGTGTGTTTTTTATATTTATATTGTATACTGTGTATACTTCAATTGTGATGTTGGTCCACCCGTTCGCCTCAGAGGCACGGAAAAAATGGGTGGAACTGACGTTAGTACGCCGACGAGGTCTATTTGTGGCTCCGATGACGTCAGACGGAGTCGCGAGCGGAGCCGTGTCATTGTGACGTCCTCGTCGACGTGGGAGAGCTAGAAAAAAGTTTCTGTGGAATACTGGCGCAGGGGTAATTCAAAAGGTGAGGAATCCACAGGCAAATACTGTATCCACCAGAAAAAGCGTTACCGAAGGTAAGTAACTTGTTCATTTATTTTTATTAATCTCATGTACTTCCCACATTTTGCATTATGTGAAATGTGCAAAACATTTTGCCATTTCCCATAAAGCAAAATTTTGCATGATTCTTACCAGCTGGAGACTCGCTAAAATATTTTTTTTACTCGAACCAGATATTTTCTACTCGAATCAGTCTTCTGTCTGTATCTCGAGTACCTTTTCTGCATGAAGTATGTCTTCGCATGGAAAATCCATTCAAGATACTATCAAAAAACCTTTTTATGCATCTTGTGCAATTTCGCTGAATTGTCCATAAACTATGGGTAATTTAGGAAGGTGGGAAAGTATTTTAACACAATCTATGCACAGCCCTTGCTCCCTCTAATCTCACCACTTTTTTAAGCTGATAATTATTTAATAGCAAACTTTAAAACAGGGAAGAAGGCAACTAACTAATTGAAGTTTAAGCCCAGTTGCTACCTGAATTGACTAAATGCATTGTCTTACTCTGCAAGAATAAATAATGCTTCTTCTTGAACTGCTGGTTATCGTGTTTTGAATCACCCCATAAAGCTTCAGAGTGGACAAGCACCCCTCTGCTCTGAGGCGGAGTAGACATGCAGTGAACTGAGATCTTTCCTGTTTCTTCCCATAGTATGACAAGAAAACTATCGACCAGGCTTTCAAAGGACAGAAAAAAAGAAGACTGGCTTTCGGCAGAGCAACTGTGGAGGTAAGGAACCGCAGTGAGAGCTCAGCGGTCAGAGGCTACCAGCTTCAACTGAAGCCAAGAAGATGTAAAACCTTGGATGCCAAGAGTAAGGCTAGTAGTATGGCACCACCTCAGTTAATGGGAGGAGACTGCTCCAGCAGTGACTAAAGTGCACAACCTAGGAGCGGCGCATACCCTAGGAGCGGTGCACAGCCTAGGAGCGGTGTGTACACCCCAGGAGCGGTGCACACCCTAAGAGCGGTGCACACCCTAGGAGCGGTGCAAAACGTAGGAGCGTTGCACAGCATAGGAGCGGTGCACAACGTAGGAGTGGGAACATTCTAGGAGCTGTGCACAACTTAGGAGCGATTTACAACCTAGGAATGTGCGCAACCTAGGAGCGGTGGCCGGCCAAGGTCTAAACATGAAGGCTCCAAGAGCAGAGGCCTTCTTTGATTGCAGCTTGTGTAAAATCATTGGTTTGTACTTTGTTGGCACCTCTGGTGCGTGGGAACTCCCACTGCAACACCCATGAAATGCCTCCATGATGCAGTGTAAGGCAACACAGCGACTTGCGCTGCATTGACTTACACCATTCCAACGAGGCCATGAAAAGCCACCTAAAGTGGCTTGGCTTGATATGGGTCTGTACTCTGCACCGCCTGAGCGTCATTAAAAGTGATGCACCAGTGGCGCAAGGGGCTTGTAAATAAGCCCCTTAGCGTAGTGGTGAACTTGATACAATGTTTATTTGCAGATAAATTCTTATTCAAGCTATTATAAATTACAGAAATCATGCTTACCCTGTAGGTCAGCTATGTAGGGACAGGCAGAGTATTTTGCGGTAGTCTCCAATGCTTTTTGTAGTTATAGCTACTAAGGCCCTGATTACGATTGGGAATTTCCCATCAAGAGCGTTGAACACAACTGGGGCAACCCAAAAAACCCATAACCAGGGGCAACGAAATCTGAATACACAACAGAGGTTCCAGGTAACAGGGTATCAAAACATGATTTTGAAATAACCAATCATAAAGATACAAAATTCAATCATAAGAAATTTACAATCAAGAATTAAACAAAATAAGGGGCCCACAGAGCAATCTTAAGAACGTAATCTATTATTATTGCAACAAACACGCAATATACAAATAAAGAACTTAAAGATCAAGTGATCACACAATGAGTTCCCATTGAATAATACTAAGGGCCTGATTACAATGTCGGACGGACCGGAGTCCGTCCGACATCATTTGGGAACTGGAACCAAAAGACCTCCTGCCATCGGTTCCAGCCCAGCAAGTAGGATGCAACCGAACACTGTTCGGTCGCAATCCTATTCTTTACAAAAGGAACATGCATTCCGAACGGAATGCATGCTCTCATTGTAAAGAGCAGAGGTGCATTTCATCCCTGCACCCCGTGGCAGGCACCTCAAGGTGCCTGCCACGGGGTGCAGGGATCAACAGGCCGCCATCCGGAGGCCTTGCACCCATGGGGGCCCTGCTGGGGGCCCTTAAAGTCGGATTCCCACAGCCTTTCTGTGTTGGAAAGGCTGGCACAGAAAGGCTGTGGGAATCTTCCATCATAATCCCTAGGCCGGAAAGATCCCCCGAGGGACTGATGGAGGATTTCCAAATGGCAGCCGGGCTCTCCGAGCCCGTCGGAGGCCATTCGGAAATCTGGTTCGGATTCCTTTCCGACCGACCCCATCAAAATGGGTCGGTCGGAAAGGAATCCGAACGGGACATTTCGATGTGGTCGGAACAGCTCCTACCGACGGTCGGAACTGTTTACTACCGCATCAAAATTAGCTCCTTAGTGTGTTAAAACAGAAGCTGACAATGAGATAATAAACTTTCTAAACAAATGCATCAATCCAAAGTCAGAAGCTTCTAAGATTTGTTTTTCAAATAGAATTTGGATTGATGTATTTGTTTAGAAAGTTTATTATTCCATTGTCAGCTTCTGTTTTTAACACACTATGCATTATTCAATGTGCACTCATCGTGTGATCACTTGAGCACTGAGCACTGTTTTTTCTTTATTTGTGTATTGTTTCTGTTTGCTGCAATAATAATAGATTACTTTCCTAAAATTCCTCTGTGGGCTCTATATTTTGTTTAATTCTTTTTTTTAAAAATATTTTTTTTATTTCGTTTTGAAAATAAAACAGAACATCAAACGAAGCATGAATACACAGTACACATTGAATGTCATTCCGCAATGGCCGTGTAGGGCAGGTATAAAGGCTAAATGTCTGACGCACATGAATCTGTAAAGGGGCCTGAGTGACCCCGGCTCACAAAGAAAAAAGGTCACAGTTACATTGCTCGTGGTTACAAACAATAGGAACAAACCGTACATCTTTCAAGGCTCCTGTCCCGATTCTCCATGCAGCTGACTCCCACCCTTTGATTCCCCCTCCACATCCAGATCATAATAGTTTATCCATGGAGCCATATCTTCCGGAACTTCCTAGGGCAGCCCTGGGCCTTGTATGTCACTTGTTCCGCAACCATATACAAATCAAGACTTGCCCTCCATTCGTTAAGTGTAGGTATTTGCGGGGCCCCCCAGTATTTAGCTATATCCCATTTGGCTACCACCAACCCCAAGTTGGCTAATACCAGTTTGCGCCGCGGGTTGTTTACATCTGTCGGAATTCCCAAAAGGAGAAACCTTGGCTCCAGCTCAATTTGGACTTCCAATATGTTATTGAGCTCTCCCACAATCTTTCCCCAAAAGGCCTGGAACTCGTTGCATTCCCACTGGGTATGTATGAATGTTCCGCATTCTGTGCGGCATCGAAGAAAATCCGGGCTCTCAGCTCTCCCTATTGTATGTAATTTGGCTCTATCAAAATAAGTGCGGTGTAAGATTTTGTATTGGATGAGACGTAACAGTAGTTTGATTGCCACTTCACGTGGATGCATGAGAGCGGCCTCCCAATCTATATCCTCCAATACACCAGTGGTCTTTTCCCATTTGGCTCGGAGTAGACCCAGTCTATCAGGCATGTTATTAAGTAGTGTTTTGTAAGTGAACGAAATAGCCTTGACAGGGATTTCCTCCTGAAGGAGCCGACCCTCCAATGGGGCGAATTCCGGTAGTGCCTCCCCATCTAACCCCTCAGCAACCCATGCATGTTTCAAACGAAGGTACGCATATGCCTGAGTGTCGTGAAGTTGGTACCTGGCTTGTAGTGTGCTGAAAGAGGTCAACACACCATGTTCCAGGACATCCCCTATTTTGGAAATACCAATTAGGTCCCATTGCCTAAAGCCTTTCAACTTTCCAATCTCTTGTAGCCTTGTCCCCTCACACAGTGGGGTCTCTCTGGTGCATTTTTGGTCCCACTCCATCTGTCTCTCGGCGCTTTTCCATGCCTCCAGCGTCCTCTGGGTCGCTTGGAGCAATCTGCTACATCCCTTGCTGCCATAGATATAATGAAGATGGGTACGGTCTCTAAACTGTAACCGTTCCAGCCTATATGCGGGGTGATCCCCAGGAGCGTGGATCCATTCATGAATTGCAATAAGGTGGGCAGCTCTGTAGTACGTCCTAATATCTGGTAGAGCCAAACCCCCATTGTATGGATTTCTCTGCAGTGTTGGAAGTGCAATACGTGGATGGGCCCCATCCCATAGAAGTAGGCGTAATTCACTGAACATAGTGTCTGGAATCTTAATGTAGGTGTTTTGCAACACGTAGAGCAACTGAGGAAGTGTTACCATTTTGTACATGGCGGCTCTTCCCATAATGGCTAAGGGAAGTCTCCTCCATCTCTTAACATCCTCCTGGAAGTTTAAAAAGACCCGCCTAATGTTACGAACTAGGCTAGTTGCCACATCTGTGGTGATATAGAGACCAAGGTAGGTAAACCCCTCTGATGACCAGCGCAGACAGCTAGGGTATCTCTGGGGCTCTCCCCCCTCACCCCCCCCCACCGGGTATAGGGTAGATTTAGTCCAATTAATTCTATATGCCGCATGACGCCCATAGTCCTCAACGATTCATAGGATTTGAGGGAGCGTCTCCGTCGGGTGCGTCACATATAGCAAAATGTCATCCGCATATACAGATATGCGTTCTTCGTCTAGCAGTCGGGAATCGCCTATGAAACCACCCAGCCCTGGGAAGGCTCTGATGACACAGGCCAAGGGTTTCAGAATAAGGGCGAACAATAAGGGGGACAGCCACTTAGTTGGTCAGACCATGCATGCATTGATTTCCAAGTTCGGGGACCTAGTAGACAGGTGACACCTGGCCTATGCCCCAAACGCCTCTATAGACAATGGCATAAAATCACCCCCGACGCTTTCTCGGATGTCTTTCCATCGACATGGGACATGGAACCTGAGAACGTCGAGGAGGGTCTAGCCCGGTTTAATGATTTGGCTAGATCTGCCATAGATCAGCTGGCCCCTTTAAAAAGTCTACCCAGTAAGCCTAGACAAGCTCAGGCGGCCTGGTTCACACCCGAGCTCCGAAATGAAAAATGCCACTGCAAAAACCTGGAGAGGCGATGGAGACGGACCCATCATAGAGATGATAAAGAGAAATATAGGATATCACTCTCTCTCAGTATCATAAAAATGGCACGGAAATCCTTCATCGCCCAACAGCTAAACCAGGCAGGGAATGCCCCCAAATCTTTATTCCAGATCCTGAAATCGTTTACTAATCCCAAGGCCTGTGATCTGGAGGAAACCCCATCTCAAGCGCTCTGTGATACTATAGCAGAACATTTTATACAGAATTAACGTTATTTATAACAAGATTATCACGGCAGATAGTTCACAGTCGGTCAACATGACCTACAACTTTTCTCCCTGCTCGAAAGGGCAATTGCTGGAGAACTTCCCCCGACTCGTGAGGAAGTTGAAGCCTTACTACGCACTGTGAAGTCAGGATCGCCTCTCGATGTTATACCAGCTAAAATCTCTTCCTCCTTAGCCAAACAACTTTCAGCTCCCATTTGCTCCCTGCTTAATCTTTCATTGAAGGAGGGTCATCTTCCACCCGAATGGAAGGCGGCACAAGTCATTCCAATTCGTAAAAACACAAAGGCCTCTATGGAAGACCTTTCTAACTTAAGACCAGTTTCCCTTCTACCTCTCCTGAGGAAACTCTTGGAAAAATATATTAACAAACAACTGTCAGACCACGTCGAATCTTCAGGCAGCCTCGACGCATCGCAGTCAGGCTTTAGACCCAAGCATAGCACGGAGACAGCCCTGGTGGCTGTCATGGACAACATCAGATTAGCATTAGATAAGGGTCAATCCACTCTCCTGGTGTTATTAGATCTCTCAGCCGCATTTGAAACGGTCGACCACCAGATTCTGCTCAGGAGACTGGAGGAATCTGGAATTGGTGGAATGGCCATGCGATGGATGACAAGCTTCCTTTCTAATCGCTCTCAGACAGTCAACCTGGGACCTTTTTGATCCAAAACTAGGGAACTGACCAAGGGAGTGCCCCAGGGCTCATGTTTAAGCCCCACTCTGTTTAATATCTACGTCGCTCCCTTGGCCGACCTCCTGAGGACTTATGGGTTTACGCCAATATCATATGCGGATAACACCCAGCTTACCTTCTCCTTTAACAAAACCACCCTCTCCGCTCAGTCTACCTTCTCGTCCGGCATGATAGCAATCTCCCAATAGATGCGTAATAATTTTTTACAACTAAACGCCGGGAAGACTGAGATTATGCTCTTTGGAGAGGCTTCACTGTTGTGGTCACCGGAATGGTGGCCAGGAGAGCTGGGTAGCTCCCCCGCACCTAAGACAGTAGTAAAAAATCTAGGGGTTCGCATCGAGCAGGCCTTGAATATGAAAGAACATGTGAACCATACTGTCGGCGCCTGCTTCCATGTGCTTAGTCTGCTGAGACGAGTCTTCCCTTTCCTTCCAGACTCTACACAAAAAACTCTGATCCAGGCTCTGGTATTGAGCAGACTGGACTACTGCAATGCCTTGCTGGTCTCAGCTAAGGAGTCAACGCTGGACCGTCTACAGGTAGTCCAGAATACAGCGGCTCGTTTGGTACTAAATGCCCCTTACCGAACGGCCTCCCTTCCGCTTCTTCAACAGCTCCATTGGCTGCTGGTGTGGAAACGTATAAGGTTTAAAGTTTGCTGCATCGTCCATAAGGCGGTGTATGGTAACGGTCTAGCTTACCTTGCGGAGAAAGTTAATCGCTACACTCCTTCTAGGGATCTCCGCTCTGGCTCCAAATCTCTTATGGTGGTTCCTCGGGTCAAGAAGTCAAGGACCGGCGGGAAAGCTTTCTCGCATCTTGCTCCCCTTTATTGGAACCAGGTCCCCCACCCCGCTGAGGCAATGCCCGGACCACCGTCAGTTCAGAAAATTTCTGAAAACTGCTCAGTTTTAGAATCATGAATGCGCCAGCCTTCTCCTGTATGTCCGCAAGCGCAGAGATACCCCTTCGGGGGTGATTCAGGCGCTATACAAAACCCATAAATAAATAAATAAATAAATAAAGCGGACATCCCTGCCTAGTCCCCCTTTGGATCGGCCAGGTCCCAGAAAGAGTTCCGTTAACCCTAACCCTGCCTCGGGCTCATTGTATAACAACTCCACCCAGTCTCTGAATCCCGGGCCAAATCCAAATTTCTCTAGAGTATGTCTCATAAAGGGCCAATGGATGGTGTCAAATGCTTTTTCAGCGTCCAGGGAGAGTAGCAAATGAGCCTCCTCTCGGTCTCCAACAACATCCATCCAATTGGCCACTCGTCGTAGGTTGTAACGCGTGGCTCGTTTCGGCATGAAGCCAGACTGGTCTCCATGTATCAGAGAAGTAATAATGGTTAAAAGACGTGTCGCAAGGATAGTGGCCAGGATCTTAGTTTCTATATTTAGTAGCGAGATGGGGCGATAGGACCCACACTCATCCGGGGGTTTCCCCGCTTTGGGAATCACCACCACCGTTGCCATTCTGAGATCTGCAGGGAGTACCCCATCCTCTGTAGAGGCCATGAACATCTTAAGTAAATGTGGGGCCAGCGGTGCGCTGTATGCTTAAAGAATTCCCCTGGGAGGCCATTAGGGCCTGGGGTTTTCCCTGCTTTCAGTCGACCAATGGCCTCTGTGACCTCTTCCAGAGTGATATCCTCATCAAGCCTGTCCCTCTTTTCTTGGGCGAGGCAGGGGAGTTTGACCACTTCAAGGTATTGGGTTATTTGTGTCTCACTTACTTGTGTCTGGGCTGCATAAAGTGTTGAGTAATATCGGGCAAAGGCCCCCACAATATCCTGGGGTGCGGTATAAATCCGGCCTTGTTCCCTGATAGCCATGACCCACCTCGACTCTTGTTCCTTCCTGCCCAGCCATGCCAGCAGTTTACCCGCACGATCCCCAGTCTCGTATAGTCTATGTTGGACTGCGAGCTGGTGTGCCCGTGCCTCTTTAGTGACCAGCGCCTGGTATTCCCTTTTAGTAATGTCAATTTGCCGGAGGGTATGCGCACTGAGTGCAGGGGCACCCTTACTTTCAAGGTCTACCAGTTTGCGTTCCAGCGCCAAAATCTCTTGAAGTTCCCGCCGTTTTTTATGGGCGATAATATTTTGGGCTCTATCACGTATCACCGTCTTGAAAGCTTCCCATAGAATGACGGCCGATTGCACTGAGCCTTCATTTTCCTTAAAGTAGAGTTCGGTGTCTACCCTAATTTCCTTGGCCACCATTTCGTCTTTCAGTGCCCAAGCATTCAGTCTCCACAATGTGCCTTGACCTCTCCGTCTTCCACCCACCCGTAGATAAAGTGGTGAGTGGTCTGAGATACCCTTGGCCAGATATTCCATCTCCTCTACCTGGTCAATCTCACCAGCTGGGGCAAAAAGGTAATCCAACCTTGAAAACACCCTGTGTGCCCCAGAAAAATACGAGTATGCACGTGTGGATGGATGTTGGCGCCTCCAAAGGTCAGTGAGTCCTAGGGCCGCCTGGAACCTCGCCAGAGCAGTAGTGTCATGCGGCCCTGGTCGCGTCATCGTACGATCTAGGGAGGGATCACTCACATCATTGATGTCGCCCCCTATGATATGTGTAGCAGGGTCAGACTGTAAAAGAAGGTTGGTCAGTTTATCCAGCGTACACTGTTGGAGACGTGGGGGAGCGTAAACACTAACGATTAGCCAAGGTGTGTGGTTCCAGGTGCCCTGGACTGCTACATACGTACTGTCCGGGTCCTCCAATTGTCGAGTGACCCGGAAGGGGGCTGATTTTTTGATGAGGATTGCCACTCCCCTCGAACCTCGGGTAAAACCTGCGTGTGCCAGGGTGGTGTAGTGCCCCCTACCCAGGAAAGAACAGTGCAGCCCCATGAGATGCGTTTCCTGTAGTAGTATGATATCCAGTTTAAGCCTTTTGAGATAGTTAGATACTAACCCTCTTTTGATTTTGTTGCCTAACCCATTGACGTTCCACGTCATCACTGTGTACCCGTCCATAGCCATTGTGTAAGAAAAGCTAAGGCTTCCCACATCCACCCAAGTCCCTGAACACCGCCCAGACAGTGCCATTTCTTTTCAGTGCCAGTATTCATGCAAATTGACCGAACAAAACTACCCTCCCCTCTTCCCAAACAACATAATACAGAACATTTAACAGTGTCCATTGTGTCCCCCTCCCCACACTCTGCAGGCACCCCCACCACCCCCAATTTCGTCAACGTGACAACACTGGTGCGGGTAAACCACCCAGAGGTCTGTAACCCACCCCCCTTCCCCTACTCACTCAACTGTATTGCAGTACAATAACAACAACCCACTGTATACTTCCCTTTATCATGGCAAAGGTCCCAAGTGCCCGCCAAGCCTTGGGAGTCTTACAGCGTCTCTAGGTGGGCGTCCGGCCCCAAATCTTCATTCCTCTTCACCATTATTGTGGGGCTGCAGTGGTTGAGAGTCATCACCCGGAAGGTTCGGGCCTGAAGCTTCCATCCGTTGAATGATTTCTAAAAGAGGGTGTTCACTGTCCGCATCCATGGACTTGTGTCTCTCTGACTGGTCAGAATCCCCATTGCCACTTGATCTCCAAGACGTTCGAAACGTACATTCCAGGGCCGTGTCATCATCAGTGTCCGATATATTGGTTTTCTGTTCCCTAGGCCTCAGGGACCTCCCCGGCGTAGCCTTGATGGAAGTCCGGTGTTTTAGCACTCGTCTCCGCCGCCTTTCCTTAGGTCGTTCCCAACTGGAGCTCGGTTGCTTGTCAACGGGCAAGGCAGCAATGGATGGCGACCCACGACTCAGTCGAGGCCGTTCTTCAAACCAGGACCATGCCTCCTCTGGTGTCTGGAAAAACTGCTTAGTACCCTGCAAGATAACTTTAAGTTTGGCTGGGAACAACAGCATATACTGGTTCCTGAGAGCGCGAAGTTTCACTTTTACGGGGTTGAAGGTGCGCCGCAATTTTTGTACATCTCGCAAGTAGTCCAGGACCACCATCACTCTAGTGTTCTCGTATTTGATCTCTCCCTTCTTTCGTAACTCTCTGAGTATAAGATCCCTGTCCTGAAAATTCAAAAACCGGGCTATCAGCGGCCTGGGGGGAGCTCCCGGTTGCGGTCGGACACCAGGCATCCTGTGTGCTCTTTCTATGACAAAGCATGATGAGAATTGTGTCTCCGGTAGGGCATCCTTGAGAAATGTCAGTAGGAAATGTCCCGGTTCAGAGCATTCCGCATTTTCAGGAAACCTATAAAACGCAGGTTATTCCTGCAAGCTCTGTTTCCGGCGTCATCGACTCTCCAGACCACCTCCTTAACTGTCGCCATAAGTCCTGCTACTTCTTTACATGTGTTTCGTGAGGTGTCTTCTAGTTCCGATACACGCTGTTCTACCTCGGTAACTCTTTCGGAAACCTTTCGCAGGTCTTGGCGCAGAAAGGAAACCTCAGTCCGCACCGCCGCCATCTTACCTTCCAGGCTTTCTCGAGACGCATGAATTGCCTGTAGTATCGCGTCCGTGTCCGGGCGGGGGGCCGAACCTCCCTCTGCCTCTGCTTGCGCAGAAAGTACCTTAGCAAATCGGTCCAACTTCCCCTGTTTGGATGTCTTGGGCTCCATATCTTTTGCCATAGTAACCAGGCAATTGGCAGGCCGCAGCCGTGTATCTCTCTCAAGTCTGGCGCCTACTACTACCCCCCGGTGGTGTGTCCCTGCGCTTCTCACCCCAGGCCGCTGCTGGGCCCTCGACACCATGACGTCTACGCCGACTAGGCCACAAACTCATACCCACTCATACTCATACGTCCTGGAATTCAAGAATCCAACAATACACACATCACCAATAAAACAAATACAATAACAAATGGACCAACATTGCCATATAGCATTGACATCAATAATAATACATTAGGAAGCATATGCTTATGAGTATGAGTGGGTATGAGTTTGGTTGTCTGAATGTTTGAATGTGCGTGGGGTGGGATGTGCTTTGTCGTCATTAACTGTCTATTTAATTATTAAATATTATGAACTGACTATAAATAAATTTTGATATGTTTTGATACTCCCATTGTGGCATGTCTCTGTCAGTAGGCCAGCTTCTTAGGTGTTTATGAATTGTTGACGTATCGCGCACTATGATTCATACAGGTAGAGAACTTTTGCTTGAGTAGTCAGGAGTACGCCACAGCCTGGCCCCCAACCTACCCCTGAAGCACCCTGGAAGGAGCAGGCAACGCTTCCTCAACCTACCCCACCATCACACTACCCTCCTTCGTCAATGCCTTCCTTCCCCTCAGCCCTCTATCTGACTTCAGCCTGCTCTGAACAATGAGAAATATCAGCAGGTTTTTTTCTCCCAGAATTTAGGGGAAAACCAGAGGTGAAGGACCCAGTATTCCTGGTTCTGACGAGAAATTTTCCATTCTGAAGCAAAGCTCATAGTTGCTCTTTTTTGGTCCTGGGATACCGGCAGGAACTGGGAATTCCACCCTCCCGGGAATCCCTTCACCAAACTCATATGCAGGGTTTTACTAATATTTAATGGCAACAAGAGACTTGGGCAGCTGTTAAACAACTAATAATACAGTTTGTTGTGATACTTTTTCTGTTCACTGCTTTCATTTCTCTTCTGTGATGGACACCGCACACAAAGCGGTCTAGTTTATATGTGTCGCTAAAAAGATCTAATGGTTACTTTATGCAAAATAATGCTGTAGTCGACTTGGGGTTCTCCAGTATTGGGGTATCTTTCATAGATTCACATGCCTGAATCATTCCCCGTCGTCGGAGTGGGAGTCCCACGGTACATAAAAAAGCAATAATTATGCACATAATAACCATAGTAAGTAGTACCTAGAACCAGGAAGTGAAGTAGATAGAAACTACAGGGGAAGAAAACTTCCACATTTATGACCTATCCAGGTCATTATAAATAGTCCAAACTGCAGCCAATCAGGCGACAGCACCCTCTAGAATGCTCTCCTCAGAGGCTGAGGCTCTCAGATTTTCTACCGCACGTCGTGTGAAGGGAGTCTCCCTGAGCTCTGCTCAGTATTTCCTATTCTTCACAATTTAATTTATTACAGAATGTCTTCTAAGAGATCTCTCTTTCGACCTTGTGAATCTTGTGGGAAGCTGCGACTGTTCTCAGAAGATCCCCACAAGAAATGCATTTATTGCCTGTATCCTGATCACCAGGTGAGAGACTGTAAGATCTGTAGGACCTTCCCTCAAAAAACTCTCAGAGACAGAGAGGGACGTCTACTTCTGTGGCTGCAGAAGATTAAGGATCAGGATAACCCTTTATCTGAGGTGGGGAGTATTGCCTCAGGCTCTACAGTGTCCTCTAGGAAGAGGGTTGCTGAGGAACTTTTATCGTCTTCTGGGGTTAAGGTGTCGAGAAAACAGCAGTCCTCTAAGGGTGCTGAAGTGCCTTCCTCCTCAAAAAGGCTCCTCCACCTTCAAAGAGTAAACCTCTTCCATAATACCCCCCGAGACAAACTCCGAAGTCTCTGGCTTCAAAAGAATGTCTGAGAAGAGTTTACCTCAGAATAAGGCACCGTCGTCGGCGACATCGACGACGACTTCGACGACGATATTTACCGTCGGCGCTACGACGACGTCAACTGTCACCGTCTCGTCGCCGAGACCTCAGATGATCATGTCGTCGGCGTCATCACCGTCGACGCTGGTCTCTGTCTCCGTAAAGCCAATTTCGTCGACGACGGAAATTAGATCTACCGTCGACGCCCCGTCGACGAAGATTAGAAAACTCCCGTCGACGACTGCCTTGTCGACGACCGCCACGTCGACGAAGAATGCCTCGTCGACGAAGAATGCCTCATCGACGAAGACTGCCTCGTCGACGAAGACTGCCTCGTCGACGAAGACAGCCTCGGCAGACGAAGACTGCCTCGTCGGCGAAGACTGCCTCGTCGTCGAAAATTGCCTCGTCGTCGACAAATGCTTCATTGTCGGTGGTTTCATGCACACCGGCTCCGTCAGCACGCCGACTCCGTCGACGACTCCCTCGTCGGCGCTTCAATTATCTGCCTGTACAGAATTACAGGTCTGGTCAGCTGCTGCGGCAACGGCGCCATCTACATCGTCTACGACACAGGTGCAATTACCACCACTAACGTCAGCATCATCTTTGTTGCATAGACGGGGCTCTTCGTTGGAGATCCTTTCTCCACTACATATTTCCCCTACTAAAATACCTCTAGAATTACCTCAACAATTATTAGATTATGGAGAGGATGAGGACGAATCTGAAGAGGATGACAGATTTCGCACTGCCAGGAGCCCATCAGAATTGTTCATAAAGTATCAAGAGGATGATCAAGATGATGAACCTTCCCCAGAGGCTGTTGCTCCAGCTCAAGATCCGATTCCATCGGCACAAATGCCTTTGGCTCTATTAAATAATCTTCAATTCATGTTGGATGATTATTATCGCCGTTTTCCTCCATCTGAATCGGCTTCATCTATTCCACCGACACCTGTACCTCAAACTTCTTTTTCTGCGTTGAGGTCACCCAGACCACCGTCTCCGGTACCGTCTCATCATTCCGATGATGCTCACATCTCTGACAACGATAGAGAGGAAGGAGAGTTGGACGACAGATCGCTTCTTACGGAGTGGGATGATTACCAGTTACAAACTCCATCTCCCTCAACTCCAGCTCCCATCGATTCTCCTCCGGTTGACATCGGAGGATTTCATCTTCTGATGGAAAGGGCAACTCAAAGGTTTCTCCTACCTATGGAAACCAAAAAGGATGAGTGCTTCCTATACGATTTTAAAGATCAGACGAGAAGACAGGTACGGACCATCCCAATAATTGACTTCATCTGGCAAGAAGGATTGAAGGTCATGAAGGCTCCTGCATCAATTCCTGCGGTCCTA
The DNA here is from genome assembly GCA_963921515.1 of Calotriton arnoldi. Taxonomy (NCBI): domain Eukaryota; kingdom Metazoa; phylum Chordata; class Amphibia; order Caudata; family Salamandridae; genus Calotriton; species Calotriton arnoldi. The sequence continues at coordinate 727,767 of CAWUFW010002095.1, forward strand.
CCTCGCCTCGACAAAAATACAAGGCGCCAGATAACACCCCGGCATGCCTCATAGGTCAACCGAAAGCTGATTCTGTTATTGCCCAGGCGGCACAACGGCGAGCTAGGAACCCATCTTCTCCGATCACAGCTACTCCAGATAGGGAGGGCAGACGGTTAGACACCATTGGAAAAAAGGTGTCCACCATGGCAGCAACAACAGTCCGTGCTGCTAATTCACTGGCCATTCTAGGCCGATACGACAGACAGATGTGGTCGGACATCTCTCCTTACATCGACATGTTGCCAGAACCATCCAAATCGGAAGCTTTAAAGATATTGCAAGAAGGAGAACGTATCTCTGCAGAAATCATAGATTCGGCCGTGGATGTCGCATCCACAGGTTTTAGACAATTAGCAGGGGCCGCAGTACTACGACAACAAGGCTGGCTCAAATCAACATCTTTCCGTCAGGAGGTTCAGTCAAAGATAGTTGACATGCCGTTTGTTGGTGAGTCTCTCTTTGGCCAACATGTGGACGAGGCCCTTCAAGCCATTAAAAAAGATACCGAAACTGCAAGATCTTTGGGTACCCTCCAATTTCGGAAGCCGCCCTTTCGTGGAGCTAGGGGCCGTGGCTCCTTTTCTAGTCGAGGAGGATATAACCAGCAAAGGTCATATCAGTCCTTCCAAAACAATCAACGTTACCAACCTCAACGTCAACAATCTTATGGACAAAGAAATACCTCCTATTCACAGAATAAGAGAAGGCCTTCCTATCGCGGGCGCGACACTTTTAAGAAACAGTGACAACCGCCACCTGCCACCTATTCTACCGCCTACCCCTTTAAAAGTTGGAGGGAGAATCTCCCAGTACTACTCGAACTGGTCCGATATAACATCAGACAAGTGGGTCCTGGACATTGTGGCCAGAGGCCATGTTCTAGAGTTCATAAAGATCCCTCCAAGCTCTCCTCCAAAAGGCCCACCGCCAGCTCATCTCAAAGAGCTTTTTCCCAAATAAATTTGATGCTAAAAAAGGGAGCGATCGAGAGAGTTCCCAATTGCAAAGAGGAACAGGGTTTTATTCAAGGTTCTTCCTGATAAAGAAGAAATCGGGAGAATGGCGCCCCATTCTGGATCTCCGTTCCCTCAATAAATATTTTAAAAAGTTGTCCTTCCGGATGTTAACGCTTCAAGAAATACTTCATCTCCTGTCTGCGGGAGATCACATGGCTACTCTCGACCTTCAGGACGCATATTTCCATGTACCGATTCTTCCCAGATACAGGAAATATTTGCGGTTCAGAGTGGCTGGCAGGGACTTCCAGTACAAGGTCCTTCCTTTCGGACTACGTTCCGCACCCCGTGTATTTACCAAGGTTCTAGCACCGGTGAGCGCACACCTACGTCTGGAAGGGATCCAAATCTTTCCGTATTTAGACGACTGCCTTATCAAGGCGAGTTCTTTTATAGTCGCAGACGCCCACATTCGCAGATGTTTGTCCCTCTTCCAATCTCTGGGACTTTCCATCAATCTCGACAAGTCTCATCTCGTTCCGTCGCAAAGACAAACGTTCTTGGGAGCCACGTTAGACACTCAACTGACACAAGCATTCATCTCAAAAGAAAGACAACAAAAGATTTGCAGCCTTGCACACCTATTGTGCTCAAAAGGTACGCTTCAGTCCGACAGTTAAAATCATTTCTGGGGATGATTTCTTCATGCATTCCTTTACTTCCCAACTGTCGTCTCAAGATGAGACCACTACAAGAGGAGCTCAGCCATCAATGGTTGCAGGTTTCAGGTTCCTTCAACGACCTCATTCGCATCACCTCCCGGATGAGAGAAGCCTTACTTTGGTGGACTCACAGAAAGAACGTAAAGAAAGGGTGCGCTTTCCTAGTAGAAGCTCCAAGTTTCACCATCACTACGGATGCATCCCTCGAAGGGTGGGGAGCACACCTTCAAGGGCTCACGGTCAGCGGCAAGTGGAATATCCAGCAACGAATGTGGCATATCAACCTTCTAGAATTGCTGGCCATCTTCCTCGCTCTAAAATCCTTTCGCACCATCATTCTAGGGGCATCAGTATTAATTCGGACAGACAACACAAGTATGCACTACTTGAACAAACAAGGGGGAACAAGGTCTGCCCGACTCTCACAACAAGCACAACAAATTTGGGACTGGGCGATACGACACAGGATCAGCTTATCAGCAATACATGTTCCCGGAGTTTCCAATGTCTTGGCAGATTCCCTCAGCAGATCAACAGTATCCAATCACGAGTGGGAGTTACATCAACCAACGCTGGATCGAGTATTTCAGTTGTGGAATCGTCCCGATCTAGACCTGTTTGCAACCAGTCGGAACCGCAAATGCCCATTCTTTGCAAGTTGGCTTCCCCACAGGGGGTCACGCGGGAATGCCTTTTCGATGAACTGGTCACAGATCTATGCCTACGCTTTTCCTCCGATACCGTTGGTTCCCAGGGTGCTCCGGAAGATGAAGAGGGAACCCTGTCGCCTAATCCTCATTGCTCCCAGGTGGCCTCGCCAGTTCTGGTTTACCGAACTCCTCCTTCTGTCGGAATGCGATCCCATTCAGTTTCAACCAATACCGATCCTTCTGTCCATCCAGAACGGTCAGATCTGTCATCCGGACCCTGCATCTCTGAGATTAGCGGCCTGGCGCCTGAGCACTTTGAATTCGCTCATTTAGATATTCCTGTGGACTGCAAAGAAGTCTTAACCAATGCTCGAGCACCGTCCACTATTAAGACGTACAGGCTTAAATGGAGGAGGTTTTGCGTGTGGTGTCAAAATGCCTCCATTCATCCGATCCATGCAAAACCGGAGCAGATCCTACCATTCTTTTTACACTTGGCAAGATCAGGCCTGTCCCATTCGACTCTGAAGGTATTTCTAGCAGCTATTTCAAGATATCGGCAAGATGGTTCCAACTCTCTTTATTCAGCTAGGATCATTCAGCAATTCTTCAAGGGATTGTTTAGGATGTTTCCTCCTATCCGCCGCCCATCTCCATCCTGGCATCTGAACGTGGTGCTTGCACAACTTATGCGACACCCCTTTGAACCTATTCATAAAGTGGATTTGAAGTTTCTCTCCTGGAAGGTGTCTTTACTGTTAGCATTAACATCGGCTAGGAGAGTCAGTGACATTCAAGCCTTCACTATTAATCCGCCTTTTCTTCAATTCACTTCAAACTCGGTAGTGCTACGTACTAATCCCAGTTTTATGCCTAAAGTACCTTCAGACTTCCATCTCAACGAACCAATAATTTTAAAGACTTTCTTCCCTAATCCTCAATCAACTGCAGAAAGAACTTTACATACGCTTGACATCAGAAGATGTCTCAAATTCTATTTACAAAGGACTGCTTCCATCCGTAAATCTGACCAGTTATTTGTGGCCTATGGGAAAATACGCCAGGGTCAACCAATATCCAAACAGACCATAGCTCGTTGGATTTCTGCCGCAATTTGTCTCTGCCATCAACAAGCAGGAAGACCATTACAAGCAAGGCCAAGAGCACACTCTACTAGAGCAATGTCTTCGTCTACTGCCTTGTTTGCTGGTGTGCCTCTCCATCAAATCTGTAGAGCTGCAACATGGTCCAGCACGCACACCTTTACCAAGCACTACTGTTTGGAAGCTGCCAGTAATGCAGACACATCGGTGGGACAAGCGGTTCTCCAGTAATCTTTTTAGATAAGGTGAGCCTCTGTTCTTCCCTCCTCCTTTTTTACTGTTTTCTTAGACTGATGTTACCTATGTTTAACATTGCTAGACATATATATATATATATATATATATATATATATATATATATATATATATATATTGATTTAGTCACATGTATATATGTTCCTATTTGCATGCTATGCAACTTCTAGGTATGTCATTGCATGAGGTTTCTTGTACATACAACAATGTTACAAGTGCAATTTAACAGGCATTTTATGGATGTACTGCTTTGTACTCTGATTCAGGCATGTGAATCTATGAAAGATACCCCAATACTGGAGAAGAACAATAGTTACTTACCTGTAATCTGTGGTTCTCCAGTATTGGTATCTTTCATAGATTCACATGCAACCCACCCACCTCCCCTCAGAGGCTCGTTATACTTTCTTGTCACTTGGTACACTCTTGTGCGAGAAAATCTGAGAGCCTCAGCCTCTGAGGAGAGCATTCTAGAGGGTGCTGTCGCCTGATTGGCTGCAGTTTGGACTATTTATAATGACCTGGATAGGTCATAAATGTGGAAGTTTTCTTCCCCTGTAGTTTCTATCTACTTCACTTCCTGGTTCTAGGTACTACTTACTATGGTTATTATGTGCATAATTATTGCTTTTTTATGTACCGTGGACTCCCACTCCGACGACGGGGAATGATTCAGGCATGTGAATCTATGAAAGATACCAATACTGGAGAACCACAGATTACAGGTAAGTAACTATTGTTCTTCGTGATGATGCACAGTACTAAAAACCCCACACAAAGATTGGAGGTTGTGGGGCCCTGGCTGTCCCAGGTGTGATTATGGATGAGATGAGAGAGGGTCTTGATTCGGCAGCCATCTTCTCTTTTTTCCATTCTCCTCTGTAAAACCAATGTTGAGTTTCGATGTGCTCTCCTTATCAGCAAATCGGACACTTCTAATCTGGCCTCTCAAATGTTCACTTGCCTTTACCCTCCTGTTGTGTTACTCCAGAAAGCCAAAGATGCCTTGGAGAAATATGTGTTCGACAGCAGGAACGTGCTCAACAAGCTGGTCTATGAGGTGAAGAAAAGACAACGAGCTCTGGTCGAGCTGAACTCCTACTTGGAGACCCTGAAGCTGATGCAGCTGGCGGAGAAGCCGGATTCCGCCGAGCAGCAGGTGAGCAGCTGTTCGGCAACACTACAGAGATATTTCGGGGTTGGGATAACTATGGGGATTGTACATATAAAAGGCCTCCGCACCATGATCAACCCAACCTGGAAGTGATAAAGGGGCTTTAATTCTTAGGCTAGGAAATAGTGTACTTTTTTCAGGTCACAGGTTATTAGTGGATATCATTAAAAGTCAACAAGGACATTTCAACTAATTGGAAAATGTTGGTGCTTATTCCTTTATCTGCGGTAAACTTTGAGTAAGTACATAGACTAATGTTACCTTCCACCTCCATAACCGGTTTGACGTGTGGTCCTGCAATACATGCGTCTTTAGGGCCTTTGATAATCCATGTTCTCCACTAGGCATGTTGAACCAGCAGTAAAAAGACTAAATGCATTCACAGCAAAACATAGAACTGGTTCTCTCTGCAGTCCGCACAAAAGAATCTGAGTTTCTCTCTCTCTTTCTCACCAACACTTCCACCCGTAGACGAAAAATGTAGTCCATTAGTGCAACTTAGAGGTACAAAAAGTGGTTATGTCCATCTGAACAATTCCTGAGGCTTCATGGGAAAGAGTAGACATTCATTCCTGCCATATTCAAGTTAGGCGATTCTTAATCTTTGCTTGCCAGGTTACACCCAATAACATTTCTCTTCTGCCTCCCTTTCCCAGAGATACGTTGGAAGGAAAGGTAGACCCAGATATTTATTTTGTGTGTTTTCTTAGACTGGGCATAACAGACGTGTAGATTTAAAGGAACACTTGGGGCGTCTTAGGTATTAGAGCAGAAACAGCACATGCAAGGTTCAGGGGACATCCTTCAAGATATTACATCCCAGTTCCTTCACCACTACAAATGAAACAAAAGTCCTATTAAAAAACAATACAAAGTGCAGGTGGCCTAACACTTTAAGTGCTTAAAAACACTACCACCTCTCAATCTATCTTCCAGTCCTTCCTTCAATATAGTGCACATCTCTCTGCCTGCGGAGTGAATTGGTACCAATCTCCTGTAGAGATTTTTGGGTGGGCTGTTTTCATCAATTTCTTTGATATCTAAAATGTCTACTTTTTCATTACCTTGGCTCCTATTCTTTAATACTCTTATATGTCTAGAACCAGTAGTTGTAGTAGGCAGGTATGCTACTGCCCATCAAGGACACCCACACATTCCTTAGTGAGGGTGTGTTCACTATACGCACTTCAAAGGGTGGAGGGTGAATTTGGCAGATGCCACAGCCCCATGATCACTGAATCTATGCTGAACAACCTGTGCTTGAGGGTTATTATGAGTTTTAAGAAGTTCTTGGGCAAATACCGCTAGTCATGCGAGACAATCAGCCCAAGTACCCAGAAGTAGTAATAGTTCAATTTACAGCTGCAGATGAGGTGATCCCAAGCTTGAAAAATTGCTGGCTGCAAATGGCCTTACACAAGTACTCAGAGCCAACAACATGCCCTTGTTTCAAGGGCTCTAGATTGCAGAATGCCTTAAAGCACTCCAAATCAAGCACACCAAAATCACACACCACCTTTCACAAGCCAGTAGCGAGGCCAGATAATTCATAAAAACTTGAAACAAAACAATATGCAGCAATGATTTTGCTGTAGTCAGCACTGAATGGGTGATCTGTCCATTCTCATGGGATTCCACATCTCACAACTGGCCACACCCCAGTAGCCATGAGCATGAAAAGGGAAGTGGTAGAATCTACTCCATCCAAAGAAGCTGATACAATGCTGTAACAGTCCCAGGAAGCACTCTCCAAATCCAATGAAAAACCATTTTAAACTAAAGTTCATCATTTTAAACAAGTTTCTCTTTATTAATCCTCTTTGCGTTTGTATAGTGTGTGGACAGAAAATCCCAATATTCAAGAGCTTGTATATTGCCGACCGGCCTTTATACAGCATGTTAAGATAATGCATCCCTTAAATCACAGGAAGTCTTGAAACCCTATGCATTTCAGGCATTCAGCCCTTCTTCAGGGGTATCTGTGAAAGTTAAAAAAAGCTCATATCAGAAACATCATTGTCACCATATATCAAATAACATATTAAAACTGCCTAAAATCTGTAAAAAATATATAACGTAAAAAATATCCCTCTCTAATATTACAACCTGTCGTTCGAAAAATAAAATACCAACATGTTCATCAAATCGTGTCTCCAATGTGAACCCTGTGCTCCAAAAGATCGTGTTGCGAAAAGAACAAACGTACTAAATAACTCATCACACCAATTGAGACCCCGTGCTCCTTGCGTTCAAAATCATACTACGTTCTAAAATCCGAAAGGTGTAACACACACATACTCATTCACAGCGTGTCACAACTTGAAGTCCTTATAAACCCCACACTCGAAACCTCAACTCTCGTGAATCTAAACCACAATCTCCTCCTACCTTCAGCATTCAAGTCAGTCAACTAAAAACCTCCTCCATGTTAATCCTTCGTGCGTAAACCAAAAAATACCTCCCTTTTAACGTGAAACGTAACCCGCACAGACACGTGATTCCTCCGTGTAAACCAATAGGCGAATCCAATGCCAATTATACTAAAAACAATCCTATTTAAAATGCGTAAATATTCCATAATGCCCAAATATTGCAACATAAAAATAAACATAATAATAAGAGGTTTCGTTGAGAAAAGTAAACATGAACATAACAATTAAATTGTTCGTTGGTGATATACGCGTTCAATCCCATTGTTGTTGAAAGTTATTTTGAATCCATGTAATCCACGGGTGCTGGGTCCGGGGTGGGATGTAGTCAATACTGTAAGTTTAAAGTTAATGGCCCGCACTCCTTTCTTACAGTACCTTGTGCAGTTTCTCTCAAATTTTATTCATTTCGGGGTGCTATCCTGGTGTGTGCACCATCCCTGTGCACCAAGATAAATATCCAAAGAAGCTGATACAATGCTGTAACAGTCCCAGGAAGCACTCTCCAAATCCAATGAAAAACCATTTTAAATCAAAGTTCATCATTTTAAACAAGTTTCTCTTTATTAATCCTCTTTGCGTTTGTATAGTGTGTGGACAGAAAATCCCAATATTCAAGTGCTTGTATAATGCCGACCGGCCTTTATACAGCATGTTAAGATAATCCATCCCTTAAATCACAGGAAGTCTTGAAACCCAATGCATTTCGGGCATTCAGCCCTTCTTTAGGGGTAACTGTGAAAGTTAAAAAAAGCTCATATCAGAAACATCATTGTCACCATATATCAAATAACATATTAAAACTGCCTAGAATCTGTAAAAAATATACAACGTAAAAAATATCCCTCTCTAATATTACAACCTGTCGTTCGAAAAATAAAATACCAACATGTTCATCAAATCGTGTCTCCAATGTGAACCCTGTGCTCCAAAAGATCGTGTTGCGAAAAGAACAAACGTACTAAATAACTCATCACACCAATTGAGACCCCGTGCTCCTTGCGTTCAAAATCATACTACGTTCTAAAATCCGAAAGGTGAAACACACACATACTCATTCACACCGTGTCACAACTTGAAGTCCTTATAACCCCCACACTCGAAACCTCAACTCTCATGAATCTAAACCACAATCTCCTCCTACTTTCAGCATTCAAGTCAGTCAACTAAAAACCTCCTCCATGTTAATCTTTCGTGCGTAAACCAAAAAATACCTCCCTTTTTAACGTGAAACGTAACCCGCACAGACACGTGATTCCTCCGTGTAAACCAATAGGCGAATCCAATGCCAATTATACTGAAAACAATCCTATTTAAAATGCGTAAATATTCCATAATGCCCAAATATTGCAACATAAGAATAAACATAATAATAAGAGCGTTCGTTGAGAAAAGTAAACATGAACATAACAATTAAAGTGTTCGTTGGTGATATACTCGTTCAATCCCATTGTTGTTGAGAGTTATTTTGAATCCATGTAATCCACGGGTGCTGGGTCCAGGGTGGGACGTAGTCAATACTGTAAGTTTAAAGTTAACGGCCTGCACTCCTTTCTTAAAGTACCTTGTGCAGTTTCTCTCAAATTATATTCATTTCGGGGTGCTATCCTGGTGTGTGCACCATCCCTGTGCACCAAGATAAATATCCAAAGAAGCTGATACAATGCTGTAACAGTCCCAGGAAGCACTCTCCAAATCCAATGAAAAACCATTTTAAACCAAAGTTCATCATTTTAAACAAGTTTCTCTTTATTAATCCTCTTTGCTTTTGTATAGTGTGTGGACAGAAAACCCCAATATTCAAGTGCTTGTATAATGCCGACCGGCCTTTATACAGCATGTTAAGATAATCCATCCCTTAAATCACAGGAAGTCTTGAAACCCAATGCATTTCGGGCATTCAGCCCTTCTTCAGGGGTAACTGTGAAAGTTAAAAAAAGCTCATATCAGAAACATCATTGTCACCGTATATCAAATAACATATTAAAACTGCCTAGAATCTGTAAAAATATATAACGTAAAAAATATCCCTCTCTGATATTACAACCTGTCGTTCGAAAAATAAAATACCAACATGTTCATCAAATTGTGTCTCCAATGTGAACCCTGTGCTCCAAAAGATCGTGGTGCGAAAAGAACAAGCGTACTAAATAACTCATCACACCAATTGAGACCCCGTGCTCCTTGCGTTCAAAATCATACTACGTTCTAAAATCCGAAAGGTGAAACACACACATGGTCATTCACACCGTGTCACAACTTGAAGTCCTTATAACCCCCACACTCGAAACCTCAACTCCCATGAATCTAAACCACAATCTCCTCCTACCTTCAGCATTCAAGTCAGTCAACTAAAAACCTCCTCCATGTTAATCCTTCATGCGTAAACCAAAAAATACCTCCTTTTTTAACGTGAAACGTAACCCGCACAGACACGTGATTCCTCCGTGTAAACCAATAGGCGAATCCAATGCCAATTATACTGAAAACAATCCTATTTAAAATGCGTAAATATTCCATAATGCCCAAATATTGCAACATAAAAATATACATAATAATAAGAGCGTTCGTTGAGAAAAGTAAACATGAACATAACAATTAAAGTGTTCGTTGGTGATATACGCGTTCAATCCCATTGTTGTTGAAAGTTATTTTGAATCCATGTAATCCACGGGTGCTGGGTCCGGGTTGGGACGTAGTCAATACTGTAAGTTTAAAGTTAGCGGCCCGCACTCCTTTCTTAAAGTACCTTGTGCAGTTTCTCTCAAATTTTATTCATTTCGGGGTGCTATCCTGGTGTGTGCACCATCCCTGTGCACCAAGATAAATATCCAAAGAATCTGATACAATGCTGTAACAGTCCCAGGAAGCTCTCTCCAAATCCAATGAAAAACCATTTTAAACCAAAGTTCATCATTTTAAACAAGTTTCTCTTTATTAATCCTCTTTGTGTTTGTATAGTGTGTGGACAGAAAATCCCAATATTCAAGTGCTTGTATAATGCCGACCGGCCTTTATACAGCATGTTAAGATAATCCATCCCTTAAATCACAGGAAGTCTTGAAACCCAATGCATTTCGGGCATTCAGCCCTTCTTCAGGGGTAACTGTGAAAGTTAAAAAAAGCTCATATCAGAAACATCATTGTCACCGTATATCAAATAACATATTAAAACTGCCTAGAATCTGTAAAAATATATAACGTAAAAAATATCCCTCTCTAATATTACAACCTGTCGTTCGAAAAATAAAATACCAACATGTTCATCAAATCGTGTCTCCAAAGTGAACCCTGTGCTCCAAAAGATCGTGTTGCGAAAAGAACAAACGTACTAAATAACTCATCACACCAATTGAGACCCCGTGCTCCTTGCGTTCAAAATCATACTACGTTCTAAAATCCGAAAGGTGAAACACACACATACTCATTCACACCGTGTCACAACTTGAAGTCCTTATAACCCCCACACTCGATACCTCAACTCTCATGAATCTAAACCACAATCTCCTCCTACCTTCAGCATTCAAGTCAGTCAACTAAAAACCTCCTCCATGTTAATCTTTCGTGCGTAAACCAAAAATACCTCCCTTTTTAACGTAAACGTAACCCGCACAGACACGTGATTCCTCCGTGTAAACCAATAGGCGAATCCAATGCCAATTATACTGAAAACAATCCTATTTAAAATGCGTAAATATTCCATAATGCCCAAATATTGCAACATAAAAATAAACATAATAATAAGAGCGTTCGTTGAGAAAAGTAAACATGAACATAACAATTAAAGTGTTCGTTGGTGATATACGCTTTCAATCCCATTGTTGTTGAGAGTTATTTTGAATCCATGTAATCCACTGGTGCTGGGTCCGTGGTGGGACGTAGTCAATTCTGTAAGTTTAAAGTTAACGGCCCGCACTCCTTTCTTAAAGTACCTTGTGCAGTTTCTCTCAAATTATATTAATTTCGGGGTGCTATCCTGGTGTGTGCACCATCCCTGTGCACCAAGATAAATATCCAAAGAAGCTGATACAATGCTGTAACAGTCCCAGGAAGCACTCTCCAAATCCAATGAAAAACCATTTTAAACCAAAGTTCATCATTTTAAACAAGTTTCTCTTTATTAATCCTCTTTGCTTTTGTATAGTGTGTGGACAGAAAACCCCAATATTCAAGTGCTTGTATAATGCCGACCGGCCTTTATACAGCATGTTAAGATAATCCATCCCTTAAATCACAGGAAGTCTTGAAACCCAATGCATTTCGGGCATTCAGCCCTTCTTCAGGGGTAACTGTGAAAGTTAAAAAAAAGCTCATATCAGAAACATCATTGTCACCGTATATCAAATAACATATTAAAACTGCCTAGAATCTGTAAAAAATATATAACGTAAAAAATATCCCTCTCTAATATTACAACCTGTCGTTCGAAAAATAAAATACCAACATGTTCATCAAATTGTGTCTCCAATGTGAACCCTGTGCTCCAAAAGATCGTGTTGCGAAAAGAACAAGCATACTAAATAACTCCTCACACCAATTGAGACCCCGTGCTCCTTGCGTTCAAAATCATACCACGTTCTAAAATCCGAAAGGTGAAACACACACATACTCATTCACATTGTGTCACAACTGTATAAAGGCCAGTCGGCATTATACAAGCACTTGAATATTGGGATTTTCTGTCCACACTCTATACAAATGCAAAGAGGATTAATAAAGAGAAACTTTTTTAAAATGATGAACTTTGGTTTAATATGGTTTTTCATTGGATTTGGAGAGTGCTTCCTGGGACTGTTACAGCATTGTATCAGCTTCTTTGGATATTTATCTTGGTGCACAGGAATGGTGCACACACCAGGATAGCACCCTGAAATGAATAAAATTTGAGAGAAACTGCACAAGGTACTTTAAGAAAGGAGTGCGGGCCGTTATCTTTAAACTTACAGAATCTACTCCATACCATTCTACATGGTGTACATCAGTGAATATCAACCAAGAAGTAATGTCTCGAAGGAGCTGGAACAATGAAGCCGAAGCCAGCTGACGTATGCAAGGCCATCAGAACTCAGGGTGGGGGACAAGGTGGTCTGGGATCACCACTCAAGCTGTAAGTTCAGAGAGCCTTTTGACATGAGCCCATTAGTAACCTTGATCCCACTATAGGACTCACATGTCATCCCACTGAGTGGTAAGCATGTGATCCTGATTGTGTTTTTCCTTAAAGAAATGAACCATGTCCAGAATGCCCAAGAACTAGAGGCATGTCTTCTCTACAGATATTCAGCTGTCTTCAAGGTTTGTATTGCTCTGAAAGCACTTTGAGGCCTTTGATCAAGGCTGGGAGTGTTTGGGGGTTTCTTTGCTTCTAACTGTGGGGACTTGCACAGCTTGGAAGGATAATTTTGTTTTTTTGCAGCGGATCCGTCAGCTAGAGAACAGCATTGAGAAGGTGGAGACCAAGCTGTCTGCTGCCAATGCCATCCATCGAACATACCTGAAAATCTTGGATTACTTGAAGGAGGTAAGTGATCCATCTGTAGCACTTCATTAATAATCAAAAAAGGTGCCATGTCCCCTTTGTCCTCCTTGCATATGCCCACCGCTGATACTGTACTCGTCTGAGACAGAGCTGGCACACAGTTACCATGCTGCCACTCATGAGCCGTCCACCAGTCCTGCTTATCAAATTTCAAGCAGTATTCTTGGACTTGTAGTTTCACTTTTCCCATCATATGTGTAGGTTTAAAAGACACATCATGCAAAATGTGGTTTCCTAAAAAGCAAGGACAGTTATGACTGAGGGGTCACAGATGACATGGGCCCTCTTATCAAATGTACGGGTGCAGAGCCTGGATGCTATCATTGAGGTGTGGTATGATAGGTACACATCCCACTTTGCTGCAGGGTCTAGGTATTTGCTGAATAGTTTCAATACACACTGCCAATTAGCCCCGTGAAACCTCCAGTTGACCAGTTAGATCCAAATGCAACATATTTGGTTTGGACATTGGATGGTATATATCCAGTGGCAAAATTGACAAAATTCTACTGTTTATCAAATTAAACCAATGGATCCAATTATGCACTAATAACCAGTTTCAATATACAATTTGAATCAATTGGAATTTTCTCCACTCCAGTTCAGTAGCATTTTAATAACCCATGTGCCAGTGCTAGGGGTGGTAACAATACGTTTTACCTCGTCAAATGGGGCTTTAAATCTTTTTCAAAACATGGGTGTCTGCCAATAATGTGCAACAACTGAACAATGCTCAGACCCTCGTTCACAATCATCTCTCTCAGATATGTAATTTGAGAAAAGAAAGGGTAAGTGATAAAGGTAACCCTACAACAAGAGAATGACGAACCGTAACAGAAGCAGAATTTGTAGAAGATCCATTTCCTTTTAGGTACTGAGCCACATCAGAGTGGCATGAGAGCAGGGTGCAAATGCAAACATGTGGAATTGGGAAGCATTTAAAGCCTTGCTAAGAGTTACTTGAAGGGTATAGGAAAAAGTCTGAAAGCTTGAGTTTAGTGTGAAATAAGAACGGTTATAGAGTCACACATTTCTGTCGCTTCTCTGAATTCCCTTACCCTCATTGCACTTTCACCTAGTAATTCCAATCATTCTGCATGTTCTCTCCTCTGCCCATCATTGAAATCAGAAAGAAGAAATAACACAGAACCACATATCTAGTATACTGCCCTAGCTCAGTTTCTACCACACTGCCTCCTCACTATCACCTTTCCCTGCTAACCCGCCCCCCTGATTATCATAGTACTATATGGTTGCAGCTCACCTCCTGCATGCAATAATATCAGCCATACTATGTTACCCCTCTTGATAAAGCAATGCAAAAATAACTCTTTAAAACCTTCATGCAGCACAGCTCAGGATCAACCAACTATGCAACAGTTCAAATATTTTTACCCCACTATGTGTCATAGGAGTGATGGTAAGCACTCAAAAAGCTTCTTGGACTTGTTTTTTTATTCTGCTAGCTGTTTGTGAACCAGGCCCAGGATTTCTTTTTACATTTGAGCAACTTCAGCTTCAGTTGTAGTCACTTCAGTAAAACCTTTACTGGTGGGTTTCCAACTCTCATTAGGACCATCTGAAAAAGTATCCGCATACGTAGTTGCTATAACTTCACGAAGGAAGGGACTAATTAATCCCTTCCTTGGTGATCTCCCTCCAGGATCTAACAATGAACATAATAACTTAAAATATTTCCCAAAAGGATGTATCCATGTCAGTTTCAGAGGAGTAAAGACAGAATTATTTTCCTTGCAGACAAAAATTGAATCTAGAATATTCCTACTGAGTTGAGTAATAGATGTTATCACTTTAAGGTTTTCATGGTTTTCTGATTAATTTGCAAAGCTGAAATATTAGTGCAGTCAAGCCAAGTTATTAGATTACCAGAAACAACTTAGTGGTCAAAGGAAAGAGGTAGTTCAACTACCAAATAAAAAAAGGAGGTCTAAAGATGAGGAAGGGATATTGGGAGGCTGGTAGATACAGATGAAACAAACAGTGGAGGAGAGAGTCTTCAAAGAGGAAACTAGGATTTCAGTGGTTCCTACTTGGCTTTAAGGCAACCACGCAGATTTAAAAATGATGGTGAACTGCCATCTCTCCCGCTTACTGAATATTGATGCAATGTGATGTAAATCACAGACACTGATAGTGTTCAATGCTAAAATAATTGTCTTGATCGAGCCATTCACCAGGTAATAAAAAGTGGTAGATGCATTTGGCGTTAGAGTTGCCCTGATGCGTATATTTTACTGACTTAAATAATCCATTGAAACTAAAATTTAATACGTTTGTTGCCGATTCTGGTTTAGCTGTTACTTGACTACTCTATATAGCAGTTAGCACAACTGACTTCCACATGCAAAATTATATGAGTGCCCAGATCTGCAAAAACATTTTGTAGGACCACCTGAACATATGGCGTTACAATGGTTATATTTTCATGAATGGCTAGGCTAGGGTTGAAAGTGGCTACACTGAAAATAAGCCAGTCTCAAATAACAGTTTCTTCCAGTAATAGTAAATTGCATAGCTCCCACCTTTTCTTCTGCTGTGTAATGCCTATGTTTCTAAAATGTCCTCCAGGAAGTGCTGTATTTCCCCTTGAGCCTGGGAGTGATGGCAGACACGGTGGACTCTTACAGTCATGAGCTGGCGACCATGACCAGCATGGCAGATGAAGCCAGCATTGCCAGAGACACCATTACGGTAAGCTCTGCCAGAGAGAAAATGCTCTCTTGCTTTGACCATCCATTCTTTACCATATTTCCTTTTTTACCTGCTTCACTTCTATTCTCAATTTTTCTTCTCTTTTACTTCCTCCTGGTAATACTTAGGCCTCCTCTACGTACTTTGTTTTGGTTGCCTATTGTCAACTACATTCGTCGGTATCCTTCCAAATCTGATCATGTTTCTTTTATTTCTTATTCCCATACCTCCCACTTGCCATACTTCTTCATTCCCATTCACTTATCTATTCATGGTTTCTCAACCATTTATTCTTTCACAAATCTTTACTTGTATTTTTATGTTTTTTAATCTTCTTGATACCATAATCTCTTTCCCCTGCCTTCTCACTCACTCTCATTCCTTCTCTCACTTCCTTTTTAATCCCCATCTCTCTCTATGCTATGTATCCCATATGTATCATTTACTTCTTAACAGACCCATCCTTGAGATAACTAAGCCTGTGACTTCTTTTTATCATTATTTTTACACATAAAAACAGATATAAAACTACTAATTCCCCTTGGAAAATAGTCCTTGTTTTTGAGTGATTCCCAATGTGCCAGTCATGACTGCCAGATCAATATGTGTGCAAACTGACAGGTAAGGGGAGGTTATAACAACCTCACAACACAAATATTTGAAATATTAATCAATAAGGGTCTCCTTAGTATGTGGAAGATGCTAGTCAATCTGTGCTTAACACAAGATGTATATCAATAGACGGAGGCATGGCAGCAACAGGCAGTTTCACAAGTCAAAGATGGCTGCACGATTTAAACAGGAATGCAATACCTTTTACCCCTGTTAAGCTCAATGGGTTGCAAACCAGAATTGGCCTTCAATAAACTGGTTCATTTGAGAGCACTTTGATTGCCTTATCCTCCTTCATTTGTCTACTCTTTCTCCTCTCTTCATTCTGCTTTTTCTGGTTTACTTTGGTCTCATCTTCGCTATTGATATTGTTTAGTCGGAGCTGAGTGAGATGGAGAAGAGGTTCATTGAAGAGCGAAAAACCCGGGAGAACACAATGAACTGGCAGCGGAGGATGCTGAAGGACCTTGTGGACAAGCAACACCTACGACGCGTGAGTTCATCTGCTTTCAGAGTCTGATCCTTGCAATCTATAGTGGAGCTCATAGAAATTCCTTCCAGGGAGATATACCCACTCTTAAAATCTAGAGATCCCCACAGCTTTCAGCAGTCTCTTCTCTCACTAACAGTTCTGCTTCCTCCAAGCCTGTAGGACCCGCTAGCACAGGCTGGTGCATAGAAGAGCAGCTCTGTTAAAGTGAGAGGCTTGGACTAGCTCAATCACTTCCCAGTGGAGCCACTATTCCTGATCCGCTGTCATGGCGGCAGTGATCAATGTACAGTGGGTGCTGCGGGTGGGATTGGGAACGCCTTGCGGAATGTCTGGGACGCTGGTAGGACACAAGAGGGCTGATTACCAATTACCAATCAGGTGCAAGGCCCCTGGGTGGGCTGGTGTCCGTCATGAGATCCACCAGGTTTGCAGTTTCTGACTGCCCCACTCTTTGTGAAGTAGGAGTCCAGGGAGAGGTCTTTCCATGCCCCCTCCCAAAATGTACCCTGATGGACATAGTAACTGTCTACCACTTCAGTAAACGACTCACTCAGCTGCATTTTGCATGTGCTCCTGCATGAGTAGTCTATTGCAAACACTTAGGCAAAGGATTCCCTCATTAGTATGGGGCTACTTATTTGTTAATAATGCTCCAGTTATTTGAGTTTTGTGATGGAAGACAAAAGCCAAGAGTGAACTAGATGGTGTTGTTATATGACCACGTATTTTTCTTATTGCAGGTGATATTAGAGAAAACAAAACTTGATGAAACCTATTTTGACGACTCTTCTTGTTAGAATACTATATCTAATTTCTCAAAATGAATGACACTCATGAGGACTGACATACACAGCTTAATCAATGTCTTTCATGACAAAAATGAATGTAAAATTAAATAGATTTGTTTAACACGTTTCAATACTTTTTGTGCCTTTTTTTGGAAAAGCACTCCCTCGATTCCCCCCTTCTTTCTCTTCCACCTTACCCCCTGAATTAAAAGTTTGTTTCCTTTGTTGGGCCATTTCACTTCATAGCCCTCTCTTTGCTTCACTGTATCCTGCTTTTTTTTCTGAAAGAAGGTCGGAAGTTTCCCATCCTTCACTCCACTGCACTCTTTTTCCCCATGCAACCCTCATTCCGTTGCCCCAACACTTCAATCTCATTCCATTGCTCTATTCTCTTTCCTCACACTGAGCCCCCTTTTCTTTTGTCCCTATACTTTTTTTTACATCAGTTTCTAGGAATGTTCGACCTCCCCTAACTCCAAGCACTTAGGTCTAGTACTACACTAGACATTGGCTACAGCAATAATAATTTGCTAGTTTATTTAATTTGACACTTTCTTTTGTTGGGGGGTAAACAGTATTTTCCATATTTTTGTATGATTGCCAAAAATTGTGGAACAAGCTTCCTTTTTTAAACAAATGAAAGTTTTTACTAGTGTTTTTGCACGAAATGTTTGTTTAAAAGGGAGGCAATTACATTTTTTTAACAGTTTATAGATTAAAAACAACACACTAGAAATGTCTTTCACAAGACTTTCATAATAGAAATGCCAACGTGCCTATCAATATCGCTGCCTCAAACAGCACCATAGACTTCTATTGTGATGCACTTCCTACAGACTCTCCAGTTTCACCTACAGCCCCTCGTCCTGTGGCACCTCTACCAGCACCTACTGATGAGAGCAACTCTGCATAGGAGATCCACTACTCCAAGCGGAATGTGCCTTGTATACCACAGAAATGCCACTATAAAGAGGTACAACTCAAATGGCCATCACACCCATGGGGAGACCATACTCCTCAAAGACATCATTCTCATAGGAGTTGTCACACCGTCCACCATGCATACACTTTTTGAGCCACAACTACCACTTCAGACTCATGAAGCATGGGAAGATATTCTCCAGCATTTCCGTCTCTACCTTATCTAGGGTTTCACTCATAGACATGAAAACATTTCATGAGGCACTGGCGACAGGAGCATTAGGCGGACCGTTCTGCTGCTTAATCCAGACTTAAGTTGCCTCTGGTTCCAGGCCTTATTGAACCTGTGATGGTCTGTTTCTCACTCTTGCTTCTGTGAAGTTGGCTGTACGCTGTCTTCAAAAGAAGTACAGGCCTCTGGAGCAAGATCCACTTTTCACTGGGGTGGTTTTTCAACCCAATTCTCTAGTTGGGTCTGTAGCCAGAAAGAGCCACAATACTGCTCTTTTCTTGACATTGCTTCTAGACAAAGAGAGCAAGAGATTCAATTTAGTTGGCATGAAAGTTTGTAATAGATCTGACATGTCAATGAAAACTGCAGGGGCAACTGGAATATTGGGAAGGTATGGCATATTGTGTGGAATCTTTGCAACGTCTTGCAGAAGACCTCCAGAGAAAGAAGTGGTGGAATGTTTGAGAAAGTCTCAGTGAAAGAAGGATAGTTTCCAACTAAATCATTAGTGCAGCGGTAGTCTTAATTTTATATGGCTATTGCCAAGGCTGGGCCATAAAAGCGTCTTTGTTTAGCGGATTCAAACCAAATGCCCAACATTCGATTAATATTTTGCCATTTTCTGAGAACACCCTCTTTGGAAGCTATACCGATGGTGAAATACAGTGGTTTAAATCAGAACCCAAGAGGATGCTTATTTTGACATTCCAATTGAACTAAAATATTGAAATCTCAGGTTCGTAGAGAGAGAAGATCATTACAACACAATGTTTTCCAGTTCAGCCTCAAATTAGCTCCACAAACCTTCACTCAATGTGTTGCTGTGATGGCAGCACAAAGAAGGAAACTCTTTGCTATCCCTGCCCCATTGAGGCGCTCTTCAACACTTCCAAATGCCATTTCCTATTCTACACCACCTAGGCTTGTATATAAACTATGCGATGTTAACAATGAACGCCCCAGTCTGTTTACTACCTGGTGACTGTCTTGGATATGCAAGATGTAAGAGTGTATCCTTCAAAGGAGAAATTGTGCATCTTGTCTACATCTGAAATGTTTAAACTGTCAGTACACTGCCCACGTAATGGTAAACCTCTCTTTTGAGGTACACTGTATCTTCTATTTTTATGTTACCAAACATACACCTCTACTTGTGGCCACTTTCATAATATCTGTAGGATCAATTGAGCCACTGATAGGGTATCTAGCAGAAGAAGCTGAATCTATAACCAGCAGCTATGCAGCCCGACCTATGGTAGTAGCAATCAAAGAATCAATTGCAGGGTGTGTAACTCTCCTGAACACGAATGGAGACAGATTGCCCTGCCTTTCCTCCTGGCGCCTTTATTCATTGCCTGTTCGGCGTGCTTACCACCTGGGGCATCTGATCTTGTGCTTATGGTTCCCCTTTTTTCTGTGAAAGCTGTTGCCTTTCTTCCTTCTCTTACTGTGATAAATGTATTCACAACATACATAGCAGTTGTGCATTATTACAGGACTGGCCTACCCAAGCTTGAATGCTCAAGTGACATTGCTCCTTAATCCTGAAGAGATCGGTGGTTGTTTCCTAAAAGACTATAAATGTTGACTTTTAACCAAATGAACAGAACCCATCAAAAGACTGTATCTGATAGAGACTTCTAGCTGCAGATTCCTTACCTTTGAATTCCTTACCTTTGAATTTCCCAGGCGCCAGGCTGGATCCGGAAACTTTTGCTGAGCAATAGCCCTTGCGCGCGACGTCGGGTGGCTCCATTCGGCTCCGCGTGTCGTCGGTGACGTCGGTAGCGTCGGTTATGACGTCGCAGTGCCTACATAGGCGCCACCCAGGTGCACGGACGTCAGTTCTTTTCTTTCCGCGCCACTTAAGCGCCGATCCGGGAAGAGCTACCCCTCTGCCGCTTTGTGGCAGGCTTTTTCTCGACATTTGTCGAAATTTTTGAAGACTTCGTGTGCGAGGGATGTCGGGTAGGAAAACAGGTTTTGAACCGTGCAGGACTTGTTCCTGCACAATGTCGGTTACCGATCCCCACCGCGTTTGTCTGTGGTGTCTTGAACGCGACCACAATTCGAAGTTGTGTTCAAACTGCCGGGCGATGGCTCCGAAGACCTTGAGGGAGCGGGCATTGAAGTTGCTCGCGGCCTGGCAGTCTACACCGTCGAGCGAGACTCCGAGGAGGTCACGATCCCGTTCGAAGAAGAGGAGGTCGCGGGATCGCTCTCGGAGCCCTAAGTCCTCTTCCTCCCATTCGAGGTCATCTGGACACTCGGGGAAGAGGCACAAGAAGAAGAAGAAGTCCAATCGGACTTCGACTTCACCTCAACTGGCGTCCGTCGTCGAGAGAGATAAGGAGCACCGACGCTCTAGGCACGGTTCTGCGGAGCTGGAGCAAGTGTCGACTTCGCGCATCCCTCCATTTCCGGGAGCCGGAGCGACTCCCGCTCAAATGAAGGAATTTTATGAGGCCATGCGCCGAGTATTTGAGCGGAACAACCCCGTTGGTGAGCCCTCGGGCCCCGCGGGGTCAGATGGGGCCCCATTGGGTTTGACGTCGTCGGCTTCGGCCACGGCGCCGGTGGGGCCTCAGGGGTCCAATCTCGGATCCGGTTCGACGCCGGTCGTACCAGAGCGACCTTCCCTGACGTCGAACCCGAAGTCTGTGCCAGCGGCTGTAGGTGGCGCAAGCCCCATCCTCATCCCCGACGACACGGAGCCGGAACGGCGTCGTACGATGCCGATTCCGACGTCGACAGAACCCAGGGGTTCTATGTTGTCGCCTGAGCACTTTGTGGACATGCTAGGCTTAGGAGAGGAATGGGAGGAGTCTGGAGACCCTCTAGAGAACCAGGATGTCTCTGAGGAGACAATGGACTGGTATAGGGAACTTGGGGAAGCCAGTGGTCTGGATACTTCCCCAGACTCTGGCATGCTCTCGCCACCTACAGTGGCTACGGAGGAGGGGGCGTCCTATGCTATGGTGGTTAAGAGGGCAGCTGAGGTCCTTGAACTGGAGTTGCCCTCAGTGCAGGTCAGGACTAATCTCCTGACCGAAGTGCTTCAACCTGGGGCTTCCACCTCTGAGCCCCTTTTGCCCTTTAATGAGGCACTTACGAACGTCCTACTTGGAACTTGGTCCAAACCTAGCACAGGGGCTCCTGTGAACAGGACGATTGCACGCCGCCATCGCCCAGCACCGGGCGACCCAAAGTTCCTCAGCCAACACCCCACCCCAGAAAGTTTGGTGGTGCAGGCCTCTACTTCCCAGGGCGCATTCCCTCCCGCCCCTCCGGATAGGGAATCCAAGAGACTGGACTCTTTAGGGAAGAAGTTGTTTTCTTCCTCCAGTCTGGCATTGCGGTCGGTGAATACCGCATGCTTATTGGGCCGTTTCTCCCATTCCCACAGCACGGAGTCAGCATTACTTGTTGTCACCGAAAAACGAAAAAGCATTTTAGACCAGGAAAGAGCCGCTGCGATCGTATTACTAGATCTAAGCGCGGCCTTCGACACGGTAGACCACGCTGTATTGGTCAACAGGCTCAAAGATATCGGAATCAGAGGTACAGCTAACCAATGGGTGGCCTCATTCCTGAATGGTAGATCTTTTCAATGTATGGAGGCCGGAATTCGGTCAGACTCCTTCTCAGCCCCCTGGGGAGTCCCTCAGGGATCCTCCCTGAGCCCGACCCTCTTTAATATCTACCTGAGCCCACTAGCCCACATAGTACAGGAGTTCGGACTCTCCATTGTGTCATATGCCGATGACACAACTAGTGGTCTCAATTTCAGATTCCCTCAACTCTGACCATAGGCAACTAGCCCCTTGCCTGGAAAAAATTGGATCATGGATGGCTGACTGTAGCCTTAAGTTGAATGGGGATAAAACCGAGCTTATGATCCTGGGCAGCAACTTCAGCCCACGCTCAGAGATCCCCTGGCCAGCAAAATGAGGTCCCCCCCCCCCACCCGCCCCTAAAACTTCCATAAAAAACTTGGGGATGTGGCTGGACCAGAATTTAACGATGGAGATCCAAGCCAAAAAACTCTTGAGTACCTGCTTTGGAATACTTCGAATGATCAGGAAAATAATGAGCTTGCTCCCAGAAAACTCAAGGAAGACGGTGGGTCAAGCCTTGGTGGTGTCGAGGCTTGACTACGGCTACTCTCTATACTTGGGCTCCCCCAAATATGTCATGGACAGACTACAAGTAGTACAGAATGCAGCAGCCCGACTGCTTCTGAAGATACCCAGACACCAGTCAGTAAGAACATCCTTTAGGGAGCTACACTGGCTTCCGGTCCAGGCCAGGATTAAATTCAAGTCCCTCTACTTGGCCCATAGAGCCATGTATGGGAGAGGCCCCGCTTTGTTACGAACTCTGATCTCCCACTACTCACCCCGTCGCCATCTCAGATCAGGATCAAATTTTCTGATGAACACCAACAGAATCAAGAGATCTAGGTGGGGTGGAAGGTCGGTCACACACCTGGTACCCAAAATGTGGAACAGTATGGACCCAGAGCTCCGACTGATTGGAAATGAACTGGCCTTTAAAAAGAGACTTAAAACATGGCTGTTCCCCTAAATCCATGTGCAAGATATCTTCCTCTCCTGTTTCATACCAGCGCTGGGATGCCTGCGGGTAGCCATGCGCTCTACAAATCCCTAAACCTAAACCTAAACCTAAACCCTTTGGGAGACGGTTGCGCATGTGCTGCCACAGGTCCCGGAGGAGGCCCGGGCTGTGCTCTCCCAGGCTGTCAAGGACGGGAGAGATGCAGCAAAATTCACCATTCGGTGTGGTTTGGATATGACCGATTCGCTGGGCAGGTCTATTTCATCGACAGTGGCCTTGAGGCGCCACGCCTGGCTTCGTACAACTGGCTTCTCGGGGGATGTCCAAGCCAATTTGATGGACATGCCCTTCGATGGAACCCGCCTTTTTGGGGAAAAGGCTGACTCGGCCCTGGTCAGGTTCAAGGACTCTCGAGCTACGGCCAGATCCTTGTGCCTCTCCTCTACTCCTCGTGGCCAGTCTTCCTTTTGCCCCTTTCATGGCAACGTCAGCCCTATCCTAGCCACCGTCCCGCACAGACTTCCCAAGCTGCGTGTGGACGCTGTACATTCCGTCCTCGGAAAGGAGGTCAGAAGTCGTCCGCCACACTGCCCCCAGCAGCCGCAACCTCCAAGCACTCCTAGGCTGATTCTGCAGGACCACACTTCTCCAGTGGGTGGGAGAATTCGTCATCATCTCCCCCGCTGGAGATCTATAACAACAGACAAGTGGGTCTTGCAGATCGTCCAGGAGGGCTATTCTCTTCCTTTCCTTTCTTTTCCTCCTACTATTCTGCCAAGTCAGGAACGGCTGGTGGAGGATCACTTAAAACTGTTCCAAGAGGAAGTAACAGCTCTTTTGGCCAAAGGAGCTATAGAAAGGGTTCCAGTTTCAGAAGTAGGCAGTGGCTATTATTCCCGCTACTTTCTGATTCCGAAGAAGAACAAAGGTCTTCTGCCCATTTTGGATCTTCGGACCGTCAATCTCTTCCTCAAAAAGGACAAATTCAAAATGCTCACATTGGCTCAAGTCTTGTCTGCCTTAGACCCAGGAGACTGGATGGTAGCGTTGGACCTGCAGGATGCCTATTTTCACATTCACATCCTGCCGGGCCATAGGCGTTACCTACGGTTCAAGGTAGGCCACGAGCACTTTCAGTTTACCGTGCTCCCCTTCGGCCTTACCAGTGCTCCTCGGGTGTTCACCAAGGTGATGGCGGTGGTTGCGGCTCAGATTCGCAGGTTAGGGGTTTCAGTCTTCCCCTACCTTGACGACTGGCTGTTGAAGGCGTCCTTGCCCCAGGCAGTCGTCTACCACCTTCAGACTACGGCGGACCTCCTGCATTCGCTGGGATTCTCTATAAACGTGCCAAAGTCTCACCTGACTCCTTCTCAGACGCTCCCTTTCATCTGAGCTGTTCTGGACACAGTGCAGTTTCGGGCTTATCCTCCCGAGCAGCGAGTCCAGGATATTCAGGTTATGATTCCGATATTTCAGCCTCTATCCTGGATTTCGGTGAAGTTGACTGAGGGTGTTGGGCCTCATGGCCTCCTGCATCCTGTTGGTAAGACACACGAGATGGCGTATGTGGGCTATGCAGTGGGACTTGAAGTTCCAATGGGCACAGCATCAGGGAAATCTCACCGACTTGGTTCAGATCTCGGAAGGAACTGCAAAGGATCTGCAGTGGTGGTTAACGAACCGAGATTGGGTCAAAGGCAGACCTCTCTCCCTTCCCCAACCTGATTTCACAATCGTGACGGATGCGTCACTTCTGGAATGGGGCTGCTACTTGGGAGAGATGGAGATCAGGGGTCACTGGTCTCCGGTGGAGACGGGGCTCCACATAAACGTGTTGGAGCTCCGAGCGATTCGCTTGGCATTGAAAGCATTTCTTCCCTCTGTCAAGGGGAAGTTGGTGCAGGTGTTCACGGACAACACCACCACCATGTGGTACTGCAACAAGCAAGGCGGGTTGGGGTCATTTGTCGAGAGGCCCTGCGTCTCTAGACGTGGCTGGAACATCAGGGCATAACCCTGGTGGTTCAACAACTGGCAGGTTCTCTGAATGCCAGAGCAGACGATCTCAGCCGTCGATGCCTAGCGGATCTCGAATGGCATCTCCAGTCGGAGGTGGCGCAAGGCCTCTTTCAGCAGTGGGGAGAAACTTGGTTGGATTTGTTCGCCTCCGAAGAGAACGCGCAATGTCAGCAGTACTGCGCGCTGGAGTTTCCAAGGCGGCTATCACTCGGCGACGCGTTTCGTCGCGAGTGGAGCTCAGGTCTGTTGTACGCCTTCCCGCCCATATCACTCCTGCCCAGGGTTCTGAAGAAGATCAGGAGCCCACCTTCTTTGCTCCCCCACATCCTTCTATGGAAGAGGAGCGTCTCCACCGACTGGACCCAAAAAAAGCGTTGTCTTTCTACCTTGACCGCAGAAGAGAGTTCCGGGTGGATGACCAACTCTTTGTGGGGTATGTGGGAGCAAAGAAGGGAAAGGCAGTGCAGTAAAGAACCATCTCTCGCTGGGTTGTTCTCTGCATTAAAATCTGTTACACCTTGGCGAAGAAGCAGCCCCCTGAGGGATTAATAGCCCATTCCACCAGGGGAAAGGCTGCGACTACGGCTTTTTCATGGGGTGACCCAGTCCAAGACATCTGTCAGGCAGCGACGTGGGCATCATTGCACACGTTCGCGAAACATTATTGCCTTGACGGTCAAGTGCGCAGGGATGGGCATTTTGCCCGCTCAGTCCTGCAAGACTTTTTAGTCTAGTCCATGAGTCCGCAACCCACCGCCGGGATGGTTTGGCTTGGGTATCTGATTCAAAGGTAAGGAATCTGCAGCTAGAAGCCTCTATCAGATGAACAAGTTACTTACCTTTGGTGACGCATTATCTGGTAGAGACTCTATCTAGCTGCAGATTCCTTACTGCCCCACCCATACCTCCCCACTTTACGGACTGATGTAGTAGATCTTGGGATACTCCCCTTTCAGGGCCCTAGTTTTGCACACGTTTTTGTCAGTCACTTTGTGGCTCTGCGCTTCTGGCGTGGAAAAACGAAAAGTACTGACGTCCGCACACCTGGGTGGCACCTATGTAGGCACCGCGACGCCATAACCGACGCTGCCAACGTCATCGACGACACACGGAGCCGAATGGAGCCACCTGACGTCGCGCGGAAGGGGTATTGCTCAGCAAAAGTTTCCGGATCCAGCCTGACGCCTGGGCAATTCAAAGGTAAGGAATTCAAATGTAAGGAATCTGCAGATAGATAGAGTCTCTACCAGATAATGCGTCACCGAAGGTAAGTAACTTGTTCTTTAGAGTCTATTGGGCAGCATTTGTCTTGAGTTATTCTGTGACTTGTTTCAGCCTGGGTTTTTAGTGTACTGTAATAAATACACATTCCTGATGGATACATCTGCCTGTGGATTCCTCACCTTTTGAATTACCCCATGCGCAGCATTTCACGGAAACTTTTCTCCTTAGCTCTCCTACGTCGACGAGGATGTCACAATAGAATGGCTCCGCACGCGACACCACATGACATCATCGGAGTCATAAGAAGACCTCATCTGCGTACTGACGTCAATTCCCTTTTCCGGCGCTGTCGACGCGTAATGTTTTTTTCCCAGGGCTCTCCATTTCTGGGAGTTTCTTTGTTGCAAGTCTTTGGGTCTTTGTAGCAACGACCATGGTTACCCAGAGGAAGTCTGGATTCAAGACATGCAGGGAATGTGGGGGTCAGATGTCGATTACTGACCCCCATGAAGATTGTTTGTGGTGTCTCTCGTCCGACCACGACGTCGGGGAGTGTTCGTCATGCAGGCGCATGAACCCCAAGGCTTTAAAGGAGAGGGAGGCAAAGCTGGTTATGGCTAAAGCAAAAAAGCAGAAAAGACGTAGACGTAGAAGGAGGTCGAGGTCCCGGTCCAAGTCACCGACTCCGCATACCTCTAAGTCGTTGAGGAAGCATAAAAAGAAGCGGACCTCGACGTCGTTTGTCAAAGGATGGAACACCGAAGTCGGGGTCTCCAGCTCCCCGGAGTCATCGCAAGTCTCTCCTTCTCCTTCTCCGGATGTGACTCCAGCCCTGTCTCCGAGAGGGGTGACTTCACCAGCGCCGAGAGAAACGATGCCTCCGCTGCTGGCTTCTCCACCCCCGGCGCCGCAACCGGACCTGATTGTGCTGCCTCCTCGAGCGGTCTTAGAACCTTTAGTACCGGATCTAGGGTATCCTGCCTTCCCGACTCCGGGTATGGATCCTTCGCATTTCCTCAATGCAATGTTTGACTTGTTTGACAGAGCGGCTAACCCTGCTGACCAGCCGGTTGGCCCCATGGGTCTGCTGGCACACTCCCTGGGAGGCTTGCCACCTCACTTCCCTTAGGCACCTCACATGCCTTTTATGCTAATGGCTCCGGGGAGTTGGCTTCTCCCAACACCGAGCTTCTTGACGCCGGTGCAGTCTCTGGAGGGGAGAGTGCCATTGGATGGATCTTCTCCGACACCATCTGGCTCCGGTCCGGGCCCAGCATGACCTCGTCCGACATTGTCTACTATCCCGGTGGACCTCCCTTCAACGCCGATCCCGAAGTCACCGGCGCCACGTGTGGCACCGCCACCGTCGATCCCGAGAATGAGGTCTAGAAGGGAAGCGCAAAGGTTGATGGAAGAGGAGGAGTATCAAGAACAACATGAGGAGGGTGAGATTGTCAACCCTGAACAAGAATTTGAGTGCCTGGAAGAGGCTAGTGGCCTGGCTACATCTCCTGAATGGGAGCCCTCCTCACCAAAAGGTCTTCCAATTCAAGAGGTGACTTCGTATCACTCTGTCATTAGGAAAGCAGGTGATCTGCTGGATTTACCATTGCCTACTGCAGAACTGAAGTCTAACATCTTGACGGAGGTGCTCCATTCCCCATCTTCTGTCTAGGAGCCTTAGCTTCCTTTCAATGAGGGCTTGACTGAGCCTATATTGGAGGTGTGGCAGAAACCAATGACTGGCTCATGGCTGACGAAAGAAGATTGCACTGTGGACCGCACACAAGAAGTAGTGCATACCGAAAACAAACCGTTCTTTCAATATACCGCAAGTACTCAGAACAATAAGCACGCCGCTTGGCCAGAAATAGGGCAAACCAAGCCAGACAAGGATTGACAAATACAAAGGTCATTTGAGAGAGGACTCCCAAACTACCCTGTTGAGCAACCTAAGCACCACACAACAGACAGTGGCGTTGATCTACATCAGGACTCCCAATACATTGTAGGACACCACAATACAAGATGCTTGATGGACCGTTCTTTAGAAGCAAGGCCCAACCCTAGTATTGTTTCTACTAATTGCCTATCTGAGTCCATCAGTATCTCCATATAATACGATACGGATATCAGTGACAGCACTTTCGTCCCCCTCCTTCCACCCGTTACAAAGTATTAAGTAATAGGTCCTGAAGAAGATGGTTTTGAAATTATTATACCATTGAAACGTAGGTCGACCAGAGAGAGAGTGTGACACCCCAGCTACCAGCACAGCAACCGAGGGTTGATTTTATCACCCGGCTTTTCCAACTGTGCATGCAGTGTTGCCCTGGGGTGTATAGTGTGAATGTATTGAGTGCAAGAGATATGATTGCAGAGTTGTGAGAGGTGCGTTTGTGTGTGGGGATGCGTTGAACTATATTGTTATTATCTCACTAAATGTGACTTTAAAAGTGTTGTAATATTGTGTATTTAATGTACAGCATTATTGGACAAATGATGATAGTCACTGTGTTGTAATTGAAAAATATATACATATACCCCAAAAACATTTTTTATAAGATGTGAAATACTAAAAGTTTAAAAAAAATAAAAGATGCAATAACAAGTAACCATTCTGTGTGGAGAAGAATGTTTCTTATGCCCCATGTTTGAGCTTTGAGAAGCCGCTATTTAAAGAAATTGAGGTCTTGAGGGAACACTACCTTGGTAGTTTTTGTTTGGTGTTTTTTCCCCCTGCTCCCTGACCTGTCAAGTTATTTTCTCTAGGGGGTGCCTTTCTATTTCAAGAAACCAATGACTGCTCCTGCGGTGTCCAGGTCTGTGGCGAGTAGGTATAAGGTGCTCCGGGGGATCCTGCTTTCCTATCCACCCACACGTCGTCAGAGAGTTTAGTGGTCCAAGCGTCGTGCTCCTCTAAGCAGTCTGCAGGGTCATTCCCGTCTACGCCTGCAGCTAGGGAATCCAAACGTATGGAGCAATCTGCAAAGAAAGTATTTTCTTCGGGTAGTATTGCTCTGAAGTCGACGAATGAAACATGCCTGTTGAGCCACTATAGCCATGCTCTGATGGACTCGGCGAGGGAAGTGCTCCCAAAGCTTCCTGAAGATGTTCTGGGCCATTTTTCTGAGGTACTTTCTGATACCCAAGCTGCGGCCCGCCAGGTCACACAATCGGGCCTGGACACTGCGGACTGTGTTGCCAGGGTAATGGGTACCTCTGTTGCAACCAGGAGGCTCGCTTTGCTGCATGGGTCTGGATTCTCACCGGATGTCCAATTTACCCTATTGGACTTGCTTTTTGACGGATCTCATCTATTTGGAGCCAAGGCGGACTCGGCGCTGCAGCACTTTAAAGACAGCAGAGCCACGGCAAGATCATTAGGTCTCCAGTCACAGTCCAGGGGCTTTGGATACCGCATTTTCGTTGTTTTGGCAGGACTTTATCATTTTGAGCCAAGCAGCAGCCACAACAGCAGCAGCAGGCGAACCCCCTGTACAGGTCATACAGGGGAAAAGGTAGAGCTCGTCTGCAAGGTTCAGCTCAGCAGCATGTCTCCTCCACCTCCTCCGCCTCCTCCTCCTCCTCCTCCCCTCCAACTGGTACGTCAGGGAAGCAGCTCTAGCTCCTCCATTCTAAAGCATGCTTGTCCCGTGGGAGGACGGGTGTCTCATTTTCCACAGAATTGGAGGTCTGTTACTTCAGATCTCTAGGTGTTGAACCTTGTAGAGAATGGGTATGCCCTACCCTTCTGGGAGTTCACCCCGCCTTCCCCCCGTCAGGGTTGGTGCTCAGAAGAGTACCGCCTGCTTCTCTAGCAGGAGGTTCTGTCTTTACTGCAAAAAGGTGCGATCAAGGTGGTTCCGGAGTAGTAGAGGGGTCAGGGATGCTACTCCCGGTACTTTCTGATTCCCAAAAAGGACGGTCGCTTGAGGCCGATCCTAGACCTCAAGGTCTTGAATTTTTATCTCAAGCAGGAGAAGTTCAAGATGTTGACCCTGGCTCAGGTTCTTCTGGCCTTGCAGCAGGAAGACTGGATGGTGTCAATCGATTTGCAGGATGCGTATTTTCACATTCCCATCCTGAAGTCGCATTGGAAGTATCTTCATTTTACGGTGGGATCTCAGCATTACCAGCTTTGGTCTTACTTCTGCAGCTCAGGTCTTCACAAAGGTGATGGCAGTGGTAGCAGCACAACTAGGAACATCAGGGGTTCTGGATTTCCCCTATCTGGACAACTGGCTGCTCAAAGTAAAGTCACCAGAGATGGTTCTGCATCATTTGCAAGGAATAACACTGCTGTTGTTCAAACTTGGGGTTTTCGATAAATGGACTAAATCTCACCTGGTGCCCTCTCAGCACAACCTGTTTGTAGGGGCAGTACTGGACACTACTGTGAGTCGTGCCTTACCGCCTCACTCACTGCACCCACCTGCAAGGGGATCTCTAATCCCTTTTGAAATTGCAGGTGGGTTGCCGCCTGCACAGAGAAACACGGAGCAGCTTTTAAACAGCTGATCCATATTTCAGTTGAATGTGCATCCCCATCTATGATAGGGCCCCTGGAAGTTGCAGACTGCCCTTAAGAGCAAAAGCAGAGCCCACCTGTACAGTGAGGGGTTTCACAATCTCCCTCTGTGGCCCCCACACTGAACTTATATAGAAACCAAGCCGGAGAAATAGCCACATGCTATCCAGCACCTCTGCAAAGCCCGAATGCTTAGTGATGATGCAGTCCAACTCCAAGTGGATCGAGTGGAGGAGCTGCCATAATCTCTAAAGTCGAGGTCTACCCCTTCTGGGGGCAGTATCTGCTTTATGAGCACCCATCAGATCCCACCCTAGAGCCTGGACCTGCCAGGACAGGCACCTGCAAAGCAGGCCTCACGTGATACTCACTCTTCTGCGGCCCAAGTTCTGAAAGAAGCTGCCGCCATCATTCATATCATTCATTGCCAGTGAAGCTGCTCCTGAAAGCTGTGGCCAGGAGAGTGCCTGCCAGTACCACACACCTGTAGCAACACGAGGAGGTAATGGGTACTTCACACATAAAAGACGGAGCTAGACACGCAGATCTTGTTCTGCTACAGGACGCTACAATCTGTTGAACTCAACTATGAAATACACTGCATGAGTAGAGATCTTTTGAACTGCACTAATGCCTATGCCCGTGCTTGGGTAGAAGTCTCATAGACAGTAGAGAAGCTTCGAAAATGCTGGAAAAGGTGCCACACAAAATATAAATACTTACTTAGGAATCGTGGTTGCAATCACAACCAAGTAGCTTAGCCCATTAAATTGTACAGTATTATGTACTGCTCTGTTACAAAAATACTTTTAATTTTTGCTAAGATAAGCACTGGGCTGGACACTGTATTATTGTGTCTGTTGTTTAACTATTTATTTCCGAGCTCTTTCTTTCCACTACAACCTCCCTGAAATGCCTTATATTGCTTGAACTCCCTACCCTGAGAATCAAGTGCAGCAAAGGTGTACTTGGCACAGTGTACAAATTCATAGTAGGAATGACCCAAGGACGCCAGTGGCAAACATCCTCAACCACCATGGTTGAGGCCCAGTAGCCCCCATCTGCCCTGAGGTGACCAAAACGGGCGCTGACAGCAAATTATACATATTGTAAACTATAGGAACCAGGTAGTCCTCATCTAGGTTTCTTTCTAAAAGTGGTTGTGCATTTGAATGTAAAACAGTAGATTTCTTTGGCAACGTTTTTTCAAAATCTTTATGCTCCAGCTGAAAAAACACTTCATACCCTGGATGTTAAAAATGTTCTAGGATTCTATTTACCATTTCCACCTGCTCTCTTGTTTACAACCTTGGGTTTCAGAAGGCAATCTTGCTAGGTTTGCTTGTGAAATTGCAGGCTAACAAACAGACTAATGTGATTCACTTTTTGTATATGTTAAGATCATTGGACGAGTACATGGAATACAAACTATCTGGCCTGAATAGAATTCAGTCAACATGACCACATTAGCCTAAATCTATGGAGGCTTCCAGTTACCAGTTGTATCAAATTGAAAGCTTTAAGATTAATCTACAAGTGTGTCCATTTAGATGGTCCTGCCCAATGAACAACTAGGCTTTGACCATTTGGTCATATGTTCCTTACAGAATCTCGAGATCTTTGGGCATATTCCAGCAGAGAGCTAGTGCCGCACTGACAGGCTCTCTGTGCCTGGAATCCCTTTATGACGTAGCACCAACAGGAAAAAAAACTTGGGGGCATATTTACAAAGAAGTGACGTAGCGCGGCCTTAGACTTCTTGGCTTAACATCGCGCTCTGCCACTTCTGAAACATAGGGCTGCACCTTATTTACAACAATACAGTGCAGCCCTGCGTTTCCCCCTGCGCTGGTGCTAAAGTTAGCTGCCTAGCCCTAACGCAGGCACCCTTGCACCATAGTGCAAGGGTGCCTGCGTTTGGGGAATGATTGTTTATGTGCAGGAAGGTGTCACTTCCTGCACATAAACAATCTTAAAAGCGATTTGTACCTTCTATGTGTGCTGCTTTGTGCAGCACACATAGAAGTTGCAACTTGTCATTTTTAAAATGAATGTTTCTGTTCAGGAAGGACACCTTCCTGCACATAAACAATTATGCATGACGTTTTGCTGTTGTTATGTGTGCTGCCCGATGCAGCACACATAAAAACAGCAAAAACAAGGAGAAATAAAGCATTTCTCCCGGTGCACCCTTTTAAGACCAGGTTTTCCTTGGTCTTAATTTTGGCGGCGCCCCATATTTACGCCACTCTTGTAAATATGGGGCTGTGTCAAAATCAATGGGTGTTGTGGTGGTACGCCCACCGCAACACACATTGCCCACCCCTTTCACGCTAAGTATAGTGTTAAAGGGTACCTTATTTACAAGGTAGCGTTGAAGCAAGTTAAGTGGCTTAACACTGCCTTGTAAATAAGGCGAAGCCCGTATCGCCACCACAACGTCAAAAAAGTGATGTTCTGGTGGCGACAGGGGCATGTAAATATGCCCCTTTGTTTAATACTGTTGCTGCATCAAAGCATTGAATTTCCAGATTCAAATCTGATATTTTCCCTATTGGCTCTAAGTTTAAGCCATATATAACAATCCATTTCAAGATGATAATCTCTTGTATTAGTCTATAGTACCAAAATGTTAACAAATTGCTTGCTAGCAGAACAAAGGTCCACTCTACAAGAGGTAAGGTGGGTACTACTTTCCATCTGCAGGAATATGCAAGGCAGCCACCTGGAGAGCTATTCAAACCTTTGCGAGAAATTTTGTTTTTTTCCAGATTACAGAGCTGACAGCCTTGTAGGACATGCTTCCTTGCAGAACCACTTTCATTAGTGCATTATCTAGCTGATATGATGTTTCCACCTCCTTTTTGAAGGGATGCGCTTGCTACTCTTCAGTGAGTTTGGCTGTTAAGATGTTTCCTTGAAGGAGAAAGAAATGTTAATCATTTATAATCTGTGTTCTCCTTTAAGGGAATTGCCTATTTAGCTACATTAGCCTTGTTTTCTTTCTCTTTTCCTTTAAAAAAGGTTTGCAAATGATATTTCTAAGGTATATATTGCATTAATTTTATTGCATGCCATTTATATCGGATCTACTTTATTGTAATACAACCACTTCGGAAGGAAAATGTAGTTAAATATAATTAAATATAATACACCAACCATGGTAAAAGGTACATTCATAGTCCCTGGAGAAGGAGCTCTTGACTAAGTATGTGATTTCTTTGGGAAGGATGTTCCCAGTTGAAGCTTTGGCTTTTTCAGGGTGTGATGTACCTCAGAAGACTTACTGCATTGTTTATATTTTTACTGCCTGTTTTGAGGTTGCTGGATGCTCCTCACCTGTGCCATTTCCAAGATTGGTTTTTCCTTACATTGGGACCTCTTGTGAGCCATTTTTTGCTGAATCTGAGTCTTCATCTGATGAAGTTGCCCTTTTTGAATTTAGATTCCAAAGAAAAAGACTTGCCTCTCTAGCGCTTAAAGTTTTAGATGAAAACAAAATCTGTATATCTTGCAGTTATTAGGCTTGTGAGATGAATGAATTAAGGCACTGAATATAGTCCTTATGAGAGTCATAAGAATATAAGGTCTTAAAAAGCCCTTTTTGCAATATCTGACACCATGAAGTATCTTAAGATGAAAGAGTTCTGATGGTCATTATAAAAATGTCTTATAAATCTAAAAGAATCTGAAAGGATAACTTAACTGAGGTGATTTGAGCAGAGCTAAAGGAGACTCATTCACACACAATGTGCAGTAGGGATATGAACGATGGTGGCTTCTCAAGGTGTGTTCTTCATTCTGATTGGCTGAAATTTTGTTCTTTTTAAAATTAAATGACTAGACTACTTAAGAGCCATGGTTACAGCATCTAGGCTATGTTTAACTCCTGGAGTCCCGGCCCCCGGCTCCTATCACGGAGCGAAGCAGCAAAAACAACGGGCGTCAACTGGATTACTTGGGACCAGTAGGGACCAGTAATCATAAAACAAAGGAAACAAAGAAAAAACACAGAAACAAAAAGAAAAGCCTTACCGCCTAGAAAGTCCTATATAAATAATGTACACCAATGGTTGTCTTTTTAACTAAGTTACCGTGATCTCTACACAAGAATCCATTGGGGGATAAGGAAACAGAAACTGAGCCACACCAGCTGATTTTAAATAGAAATAAAGGTCCTTGAGGTAATTTTATAACTCAGCCAGGTTGCTCAGTCCGAGCCTTCAGACTGAAAAATAAGGCTAACAGGAAATAGAGGGCCTGGAGGAAAGTGAAGCCACCAAGATGACTATGCGGGTCTCAGGGTCGATGGAGGGTGAATATCTAAAATTATTATCGTGGAATGTTGCGGGCATTAAGTCCAAACTCTCTGACCCCGAGTGGGGAGCGTTTATTGACTCTCACTATATTATCTTGCTGCAAGAAACTTGGGCCATTAATCTGGTTCATCGCCCAGGTTCTGTTGCATTTAGCGAAAGTGCAGTCCCATCATCGGCAGGGCGACCATCAGGTGGCCTCTTAATATGGCTAAGAATGGATTTGTTCCCAGTGGCCAAAATCCTACCTACCAACGACCTCTCAAGATCTACTTGCCCTGCAAATTAACATTAACACCGGGTCAGGCCCCATATACATAATCTTAGTAAATATATATATTAGGTCAATACCCCCAAACGTTCAATCCCCAATAGTAAGTAAGCTGGACTATCTATTGGGTCAGGTTGCTCATAAATCTTTTAAAATTGTAGCGGGAGACACTAACACCTGCCTCCCAATATCTGCAGGTTGTATACATGAGGAAATATCGCCCTACCGCGAACTCAAGAAAATAACAAAAATGTCAAAGGTGGGTACTCAAATTGTTGACCTTATCACTGACCATGGCCTAAGAATAGCAAATGGCAACACTATATTTGATTGTTCCCCTCGTTTTACCTTTACTAGAGGTCATAGTAAATCAAGAATCGATCATATATTAGTGGATAATGACCTCTGGCCAGAATTGCAGGATATGCAAGTTATCCCTAGACCAGACAGTGACCACCAGGCATTAAGTGCATCCTTTCTAATGACCAGATTTAGAGATACAAAACTAGAGGCGGTCGTATCTACTACGCTAATCACAATCTCCAATAACATGAGAAATGTCAAGTCGCAAAATAGGCGGCAGATGAAAACAAACTCTCTCTAATTTATGATTTGTTTGTGTCCAAACTCTCCCAGAATGACCCGACTAATATCCATAATATCAATTTTATCTCCATTCACTGCGATCTCATGGACACATTGAGATCGTGCTTCATGAAGGAGGAGAGGAGCACTCAAAAAGACAGCACCGTCTTGGTATAATAAGGCCTGTCGATCAGTAAAGATCCTTCTGTTGAGTGCAATCAAAAGGGGCCTAAGGCCTGAAATCAAAAAGACCAGGCGAGACTATAAAACCCTCTTAGTGAAATCTAAAAGAGAATGGGAGGAGGAACAATGGGCAATGATGGCTGAAGCCCTAGAGAAGGGTGACCAAAAAAGCTTATGGAAACTTATAGCTGTGAACCCCTCCAACTCTAACTCCCTAGACCCAGTGATTAACCCCGACACCTGGGTTACTCATTTCAGCAAATTATATGACTGCCCGCACCAAAATAACACCGTAGTGAGCTCCCGCCTTGAAGAGGTTAATGGTCCCCAAACTCTAAATTTGACTAGCTCATCCTCCATCCCAGTTATACACTCTACTCTTACATTCACTTTATCTGAAACACTCAAAGCAATAGAACAAACGGAAAAAGGTAAGGCCCCAGGGATGGATGGTATTCCAGGAGACGTTTTCCTCTCCGAACCTTACATCTGGGCCCCCTATCTGAATGTTTTATCGAACAGTATAATAAAAGGCAATATGATTCCCCCTCTTGGCAAGGCGCCGTTATTATACCTATTTTTAAAAAAGGTGACAGAACCATTCCTTCAAATTATAGGCCTATAAGTTTACTTGATATTTCACAAAAAATATTCTGTAGACAGGTCTTATGCAAATTAAACAAGTGGATACAACAGAACAATGTCCTGGAAGAGTCTCGAGCAGGCATCAGATTAAAGGTCAGCACATTGGACCAGGTCCTCCGCTTCAAGGTGCTAACCTGGAAATATCTCACCTTGTTGCGTGACCATCTATACGTCGCTTTTATTGATTTAAGAGCGGCGTTTGACCTAGTCCCAAGAAACACACTGTGGGAGGTATTAGATGGGTATGGTAGTCCCCTAGATCTACTAAGAATACGCAGGCTCCTACATGATAATACATATGCGAGGGTCAGATGGAACACCACAGGGGACATGACAGAAAAGATAGAGATCTTGAAAGGGGTCAGACAGGGGTGCGTTCTTGCTCCAACACTGTTTAGCCTATTCATCAACGGCGCAGTGAAGAGATTGAAGGAATGCAAACATGATGCCCCGAGAGTGGCGGGAATACCAACCCCAATATTAATGTTTGCTGACGACACCCTGCTGATTTCCCGAACCCCTATGGGCCTCCAATCTGAACTGAATGCATTTGTCGCTTTTTGCGCGGAAAGGGGTCTAGAATTAATTCGTCAAAATCGAAAGTCATGATGATTAATCCACACAAAGGGTGCAGAGGTAGTGTGACTGTAGAGGGGCTTCCACTAGAGGTAGTTCACCACTTCGACTATCTTGGGGTGAGGCTAAGTGATAACCAAGCATGGGGCCCCCAGATAGAAAAAAGCAAAACCACTCTCCATCAGAAAGCCTCTGCCATAGTGAGGCGGTATAAGGCAACATCTGGCGGGGCTGTCTCTCCAGTCATCACCGTATATAAATCCTCAGCTGTTGCGTCAGCAATATATGGAGCCGAGATCTGGGGTTATGCCGATGCTCAGAGTTTAACAAAAATAGAAAATAGGTTCATTAAAACACTTTTTAAGCTTCCCTCAAGTTCTCCTACTACACCGATTCGCTTAGACCTGGCTCTCAATCCTATTCATTTAACAGTGGTTTTAAAACCCCTTCTATACTGGGTCAGATTATGAACCACTAATGAATTGGCAGCATATTGAGAGTGCGTGAAAGATCTTCTGGCTCTTGACAGAAATCTGAGAACACCATGGCAGAAATACATTCAAGAAATAACGCACAGAATAGGAATGAGTGAGCCATGGACTGCCCCTGAGACAATAGTAAAAGGTGATGCTTTAAGAGCAAAACAGTCTTACTGTGAGGCAGTCCTACTCCAAACGTGGGAAATGCATCAGACCAACTCTCTCACAGGCAAATTCCTGAATCATAAAAGCATGCCTAGGTTTGAACCATATTTGAACAGAATGCATCCAAACCAGCTAAAATGTCTCTACGTACAATATAGGTGTGGGATTCTGCCTTTGAGATCACACACTTCCAAATGGGCCAATGCAACTTGCCGGACCGATTGTTGTCCAAATTGCCCGAATTTAGTGGAAACGGAGTCCCACTTCATGCTATTCTGTCCCTCATACAGGAAGGTCCGAAAAAAATGGTTGGTGGCTGTATGTAACCATATGGGCGTGAGACACTATTGGGAAGCGGAGAGACTCTTTAAGAGCGACACTAGAGATTTTTTTAGCTCTCGCGGTCTGTAAGTATTTGTATATTGCCTGGGCATTAAGAAAGAAGGCCATTTGTAAAACCGAATCCTGACAGAGAACTGCCCCATCTTCCCTTCCACCTAACATGTGATTATGAAATGATGCACATATTTATCCGCTAACCTTTTCCTTCTGTACAGGCCCCACGATAGCTATTTTGCACATCCCCCCCCATTATGAGCACTTGAATATTTTATGATTGGTTGGAATACTAGTCACCAAAATGCATAATTGGTTACCTTGCCAGATCCGGGAAAAACTGGGAAAAGAGCCTCTTATCTGACCTATATTGCTTTTTAGTATGGCCTCCTAGGGCTCATTTGCTCTGACACTGATATTGGGGATCTGTCTTGCAAATGAGCCCTAGGAGGCCATACTAAAAAGCAATATAGGTCAGATAAGAGGCTCTTTTCCCAGTTTTTGCCGTCTCCCCCTCCTCTTGGACCTGAAAATATATAGGGGGTACCTTTTCATTTTTGTGATACCTTGCCAGATCTACAACTTGTTTTTTAAGATGATGTCCCGCCTTTCCTACTTTTTATCTCGATGTAATGATTTTTAACTGGTTTTATAGTAAGGTAACTGTACCTTGATGTCTTATGTTTTTTATATTGCATAACTTTTTAATGTACTCAAAATGTATCTTCGCTGTACTAATCTGATGTGTTTTATGGGCTGTGCCCGAAATAAACGATTACTTACTTACTTAATCCAGTTGAAAACTTTTTACGACATTCATCCATCATATAATTCTATAGGTCTATAGAATTATATGATGGAACAAGTATTCGACTGGATTACTAGGGACCTGTAATCATAAAACAGAGGGCAGTTCCTCCGATCAGGCTGCTCCTTCGGGAGAATCTTGTGTTGCAGCAGCAGGAGAAGGTCCTCCACTGGAACCTGTCAATACAATAATACAATACAAATAAACTTTATTCGGTTTCACGTCGGAGAACCATAAAAGTTGCAAAAGTTACATGTACATAAAAACAGTGATACGTTAAAACATGATTTATAAAAGTAAGACCCATACACAATTCATAAATAAAACCCAGTACCCAGCCTCCCAAAATATTCAGAACCTAAAGTGCAATGTGCCCAGGGAACATAACTTCCTGTTGCCTAAACATCCATACAGGCCCTGGATTTCACAGTAGCTTTTAAAAACCCCACTATAAAATAAATGCAGTCCTCTTTCAACAATTGAAGGTACATAAGGGCAGGACGGGCCTGAGTAAAATTCATTCTTTTTAAAATGGGAACCATAAAATACCTTCGAGGGGTTTCATAAAACTTACATAAAAACGTAAAATGCAGCAAATCCTGTGGAGACTGTCAGTCGCAGCCACAGGGAGCTAGCACTTGACCTCTACTGTAGCCCTTGGGCCTGGCTATCAGGAGGTGAAAAAGGTTCATCCGAAATCTAGTTAGTAAAAACCTCTCATGTATTGATAGAAACCCCATAAGATAAGGTTCCGTTGACAGAGTTGTTTTGAGCATTAAAAACGTACGAACACTTGTTTTCGTCATCTCCCGCGCCTCCCTGTCCAATTTCCTTGAGGTTAAGAAGGCCACCCTAATTAATTCCACGTCCTTCTTGGCAATGGATTCGGGCTTACAGAATAAATCAACGCGCCCTACCCCTTCAAGGCTGCTTTTAATGTAGTTAAGCCAGGGAATTCGGGATGCATAATCGAGGGACATACACTCTCTTAAAATTGCATGGTTAAGAGTTAACTCTTTATTCAGCCAGCACCTCAACCAAAACACCAAGGGGCGCAGTGCGAGGACATCACTTAAATAGGGGACCCACAGTTCCTCATGGACCACTAGATTTGATGTACCGCGCGGAACACACAACAGGCGCTTCAGAAAATCATTCTCAGCCACCTGGAGAGAATCCGCAGCCATGTATCCCCAGATTTCGCCCATAGTAGCTATGGCCATGCTTTGGCTTGGTAAACCTTCAGCATGGCTCCAATTGTTGTTTTTCCTATTTTTGAGGCAACATTAAAAATTGCCGCATTCACCCGGGCCAGGTCCCCCTTTTTCCTTAAAATTAACGGACCCCAATTTAAGTTATCATCAATAATGACCTCCCAAATAGGAAAAAACATTAGTGCGGGGGATTTTAGCATGGCCAACACTAAATTGGAAACTTTTTTGGGATCGTTGCCCCACTTGCATTATGTAAGATTTTGAATTGTTTATTGCCAGATCCCGGTCCGTCATAAATTTGGAGAATGCCTTTAATAGAGATTGCAAATCTATTGTAGTCCGAGATATAAGGACGGCATCGTCCACATAAAGCAGGACGGGGATGCCACGCCGCACTACACACGGGTAGTCAACCCCAGAGGCTCTTAATGCAGTATCCAAATCATTTATGTAAAGATTAAACAGGAATGGGGCCAGGATGCACCCCTGCCGTACTCCCCTCTTTGTCTCCAGGTCCCTAGTGACCCGAAGGTCTTGAGAAAACCTGACGTTAGCCTTGGTTGACTTATGTAAATCCTCTAAAAAATTAACAATACTGTTATCCACCCCCATTGCCCTCATGGACTGCCACAATTTAGTTCTATTAACACAATGAAATGCGGAGGACAAGTCCATGAAGGCAAGATAAACAGTGCCGGGGCGAGCAACAGTATATTTGCTCAGTAACATAGATAAATTAAGACACTGAGCAACGGTAGAGCGTCCCGATCGAAATCCAAACTGGACATCCGACAGGATCTTTTGCTCCTCCGCCCATGTGGATAGTCTCTGCAAGAGGATACGCCCTACAACCTTAACCACTGAGTCAAGGAGGGAGATTGGCCTGTATCAGTGAGTACTATTCCTATCACCCTTCTTAAAAACAGGGACTATAGTAGAAGAGGCCCAAGACTGAGGACAACCATTCTTTGCGGCTGCGTTAAACACGGCCTCTAGAACCGGGGCCCAGAACAAAGTGTCGGACTTGAACAGGTCCAGAGGAATACCATCTGGGCCCGGCGCTTTATTAGTGGATAGCCCTGCGATGCCTGCCATAACCTCACCTTTTTCAAAAATCAGTGCAGGGCCATTTGTGTCCCGACCTTCTTGGCGAGTATGCTCAATTGGGCTGTCAAACATGGATTTAAAATGGAGCACCCATTCCTCCTCTGTGATATGCGAGTCTAAAGCCCCCCCACTTCCTGTCCAAAAAGGGGGCGATTCACGACACTCCAGAACCTAGAACTGTTCCTGAGAGTGCTTGAGTCAATCAGCTCCCTCCACGCCTCCTCCTTCAAGGCACCCTTCCGACTGACCAAAGCTGACTTATATTCCTTACGGCATACACGTACCTCAGTTTGATTACTTGGTTTGACTGACAGAGCTTCCCTCAGCTTTTTTTCCGCCTTAGAGCAATGGGAGTCAAACCATCTTGGGCCGGGGGTAGCCATTCTGCCAGCCGGGGCACTTAGGAATTCACTGACTTTACACGCTATGGATTCGTACGCGCCAATAACTTCACTGGGAAAGGAACCTGCAGACGTGCAGCTAGCTCTGGAGCACAAGATAAATTCACCTCACTGTAAAATTTATCTGGGGAAATCTGCGACCATTTAAGTTGTCGTTAACCGTCGGTTGGTCTAAGAGAACCCCTACTTGTTATCTCACCAATTCGTCCTGATAATGGTCCCAGCATATGAACACAAAGTGGGTTAAGATCGCTATATTCGCTCTCAACAATATTAAAACCATGAAATAAAGATTGTAGGGAGGAAGAGATTAAAATAAAATCTATGGACGACCCCTACCTCGCCCTTTGAAAGTTGGCACGGGATATATGGTGTGAGGGGCAGTTAAGGACATCAAAGCCATCATATCCAATTCATCAATCAAGTTATTCAACAATGCCCCCTCGGCATGATGTTCAAAATGAAACCCCTTCATTCGAGGACAGCCCAGCTCAGATATACAAGATAACATTGGGTTTCCACAAGGATGGATGTTAAAATCACCAAAAACCATAAGGTTATGTAGGATAGAACCAAAAGACTGTCTAATAAATGCGCCCAGGGTGGGGATATTACAGGCACCATAAGGGCAGGCCACAGAGTAGTAAAAGTTAATAAGGCCCCATCTA
This sequence comes from Calotriton arnoldi, assembly GCA_963921515.1. Classification (NCBI taxonomy): domain Eukaryota; kingdom Metazoa; phylum Chordata; class Amphibia; order Caudata; family Salamandridae; genus Calotriton; species Calotriton arnoldi. The sequence goes on from CAWUFW010002095.1 coordinate 770,501, forward strand.
GTGTCCCCCTTTTTGGCTGTCAATGCCAGTATTCCTACGTTTGTGGTCGACACAACCTGAATCTGGCAATCGACAGCCAAAGATATATATACAGCTAGACCACCCTTGGGTCTTCCACTCACCGAAGGGGTAACTGGGACAAAAAAAGCCTTATAACCTTCCAAAAATAAATCGCATTCCACCGACCACGTTTCTTGGAAGCTAATTACAGGGAATTGCTTCACAAATCGCACCCATAATGGGTCTTGGAGCTTATTTGCCAGCCCTGCAATGTTCCATGAAATAAAATTGTTGGATATCTCACCTATGCTCCTCTCAGCTACCTCTACTGGGGACTGAGTATGTACAACGAGCTCATTATCAGAGCGCGTAGGGATCCTTAGTCAATCACACTCCTCCAACCCAGATAGAACAGAAAATCTATTATTTAATTCCAGCGGAGGGCGAACGCCAGACTGACCTTCCGTCTCAAAAGATAAGTAAGCCATAGGAGTAGGCTGTTGCCTAGATACTGATCTGTTTGACCACCCACCTTGAGGAGCTATCAAAGGAATATTATGATACATATCCCTAGAGGAGGCTGGTTTGTAAAAGTAGCCCAATGGAAAGGCCCTAAAGGCAGATCCAGGGTTAAATGGAGCATTGCAAGCGTCCAATGGAGCATTGCAAGCATCCATGGAGCATTGCAAGCGTCCCTGTCAACTGTCCACCTACTTGCGTGGAGATTGAGTGGTGACAGTTGATAGCTTTCGACCTTCCTCCAGAAGTATGTACGTTTATCTTGATGGCCAGGCATCCCTTTCTGATATTCTTCCCTTTATTCTTACTCTTGCCCAGCAGCTTGCCTGCGGCTGCCTGACCAACCCTCTTTATTCAAGTCCCCTATTGTAAATAGGTTCTTGAAAGGGCTTGTACATATGTTTCCCCCTACGCCCTTCATTATGCCCCAGTGGGATATCAACCTAGTTCTCTTCCAGGGGATACTCATCAATAGTCATAAGCACTGAATTATCCCCGCCCATCTGCGGGATCCCGGAGCATATAGAAATATACATATATATATATGAGTATGTTGGGGGATCACAAGTGCATAGCACTTCCGCGACATACATATATACATGTATATAAATACATAAATATGCAGCCTAACAAATTCCAATAAGGCAAAATGCCAAAATTACAAAGGTTTTCCCTGTACAGACAATCTCCTATATACACTCTGTAATAGAGAACATACACTGTAATAGTGTTATGCAAGAAAAACCTTTATTTTCAGAGAAGAAAACATGTAATAGCAGGCAGTTGGCCCATAGGCTGCATAGCTGAATAAATATCACCGTACAGTAAAACACTGGCACCTTGCCTTTAAGGCTTCCAAGAACTTGGACACTTTGCCTTTAAGGCCTCCAGGAGACCCTCTGCTCCCATCATGCACCACAGGTGACAGTTAGGTCAGTTCTTTTTCCGGCTCCTTCTATGAGGATCCTGGAGCTTGAGCTCGACAGTTTTTCTGACTTTTCTGTCAGGAATTGTTTTCTTCTTTGGTTTTTTGCGATTTTCCTGTGCTGGCAGTGTTTTATTATCATTCTCTGACAAAATTTCAAACTTTTTCTGTCAGAATGCCAGCTCTTTTTCGAAAATGTCCATCCTGTGGAAAGAAGATGGCCATCTCTGATCCACACTCTGTGTGTATCGCCTGTCTTCCTTCCAGTCACAAGCCTGACACTTGTTACCATTGTAGTAAGTTTTCTACGAGGGACTCTTCGCGACAGGAGAGGATTCGCCTTCAGGCTGTGATCGAGAGAGGAAAACCCGGCTGGGAAGTGGCCTTGCGTGTCAAGAGCCCTCCTCTCTTCAAGAACATCGACGCCAGCATCATTCTGCCTCTTCAACATCGAGAAACGGCAGATTCCGGACTGTTCGCCGTCGGCGTCGTTGCCGCCGTCGAAGAGCGACCGACACAATCTCCGACGTCGGGACGGCGTGAGTCTCCTTCGTCGAGAAAGGTATTGACGTCGAAGCATGCTACCTCGGGCTCGAGGTATAGTCATGGCAAAGACCGATCGACGTCAAAACATCCATCGACGTCGAGACATCCGTCGACGTCAAGGCACTCTCCGTCACCTCCCGTGGGTCGGCGTCGAAGTTTGCCGGCGGCAAGGGTGCCGCGAGACCAGTCGGCGTCGAAGACGTCAAGGCTATTGACGTCGAGGAGGGCGAGTGCGTTCGACGTCGAAGTCCCTGAGTAGACGGTCGGCGTCGAGGACACCTTTGAGGAGGTGAGGTCGCCGTCGAGGGCAGCGAAGTCCTTAACTCCTCCTAGCCATCATCCACGTCAAGGGAGAAGTCGACGTCGAGGGAAAAACAAAGGTCGGCGTCGAGGCGCTCGACGTCGAGAGCTAAAGAGCCTGCTGTTGCCTCGGATGAGGTTAGAGCTGCATCTCTATCGTCAAAATCTGGATCTTCTCCAGGACTGCATATTGTCCAGATCTCCCGGAAGGCTCTCCGGTGGTTGGTGAAGATACACGGCGCAGGAAGCCTAGGGCCCTCAGTAGCCCGGGGTCTGATTTTTCCGTACCTATTCTCCTTCACGCTTGTCCAGGGATTCTCCATCCCCTAAAACGCCTAGAAGATCAAGATCACCGACTGTGGTTTCTTCCAGAAGGAGGACTCCAAGCAGATCACGATCTTCACATGCTCTCCATGCTAGATCAAGGGACAGATCTCGCTCTTATCATTCTTCTCCGAAGAGAAGGCGGCATAGGTCTCCCACCCGGTCTTCTTCCACCAGGTCCTCTATCAGAGACTATTCTCCAACTTTGACAGCTACACCTCCGTCAAGAGTTTCTCCAATCGATGACCTCAGCACTTTTAGTGAAGTTCTCTGTAGAGGAGCGAATAAGCTGAACATTTCTATGTATGTCCCGACTGTTACCTCCTCAGTGATTTTTGAGACTCTTCATCATCGCTCCTCGACTCGGCCTTTGCTTCCTCTTGTCCCAGGCCTTCTCGAACCTGCTATGCAAACTTTTTGACACCGGCAACGGTGGGAGCTGTTCCTTCCCGAATAGCCAAAAAGTACAAGGCTCCGGACCAAGATCCGTTGTTCACTTAGATCGGATCCTCCTCCGGATTCCATCATTGTGGCGGCGGCTAGAAAGACGCACTCAGCTATGTCTTCCTCCTCAGCGCCTCCGGATAAGGATAGTAAACTGATGGATTCTTTAGGTAGAAGGATGTGCAACACTTCAGCTTCTATCATGAAGGTCTCCAGTTCCTCCGCTCTGCTGGGGAGGTATGATAGATCCTTGTGGGATTCACTGGGACGTTTTGCAGACAAACTCCCAAAAGAGGACCAGCAAGACTTTAGAGAAATTCTACAAGAGGGAGGTCTAGTGGCTAATCAGGTGATTAGTGCTTCCCGCTGACTCATCTGATCTGGCTGCCCACGGATACTCCCATGGTATCTGTTCGAGGCGTTCTGCTTGGTTACGCTTGACTGGCCTCAAACCCGGCGTCAGCGGAAGATAACCAACCTGCCTTTCAACGGTTCTTCTCTCTTCGGGCCGCATGCGGACGAAGAAATGGCGAAGATGAAAGCAGAGCTGGACACGGTGAAAGCTGTGGGTCTCGAAAAACGGAAGGAATTCCGTAGGCGCTCCCGTCCCTATGATAAACGCCCGTTCCAACAGAGGGTTCAAACCCCTCAATGTTCGGCTCAGGGTCAGCAGCAGCAGAGGTCTCACTTCCACCAACGGAGACCAGGAAGAGGAAGAGGGACCAATAGACAGCAGAGCCTCTACCTCAAAGCAACCATCAAAACAATGAGGGAGTGCTTCCTCTAAACACGTGTGCCACTCCGGTAGGAGGAGTATCGCATTACATCTGGAGGAGTGGAGAAACATAACCATCGACAAATGGGTGTTGAACATTGTTCAAGATGGATACTTGCTACAGTTCAAGATCCCACCTCCTTCTGTTCCTCCAGAAGGACGAGTCCGCTTGTGTCATCACATTTTACACGAGGAGGTAAACGGTCTTCTACAGAAAAAAGCCATAGAATACGTCCCTGTTCATCAGAGGCGCCAGGGAATATACTCTCGATATTTCCTGGTCAGAAAAAAAGGTCCGACAGTAGAATTCAGACCAATTCTGGACTTGCGCATCTTGAACAAATACATCCGCAAAGAGAAATTTCGAATGCTTGCCCTTCACCAGATCTTTCCCCATCTACATCAAGGAGACTGGATGTGCTCCATAGATCTGCAGGACGCTTATTTCACATTCCAGTGTCCAGAAAACATCGAACATTTCTCCGTTTTCAGGTTGCTCTACGTCACTTCCAGTTCCGAGTCCTACCTTTCGGACTGAAGTCAGCCCCACGGACTTTTTCAAAGTGCATGGCAGTGGTGGCAGCTTTTCTCCGCAGACACAAAATATTTGTTTACCCGTATCTGGACGACTGGCTTCTGAAGAGTGCAACTCCTTCCCTGCTTCAGTCTCATCTCTCCTACAGTCTCCAGTTAATGAACAAGTTGGGTCTACGAGTCAATTTCAAAAAATCGATTCTCAATCCGACCCAGAACATTCACTACCTAGGGTCGTCGCTGGACACCGCGGAAGCAAGCGTGTGTCCTTCGGCGGAGAAGGTTTTCATCAATCAGGATCAAATGCAGAGAACTCCTGCGGATTCGCCACCCAACAGTCCGACAAGTGTCCTCTCTCCTGGGTTCGATGGCTTCCTGCATCTTCATAGTTCCCAATGCCAGATTGCACATGCGTCCCCTACAGCAAGCTCTGGAGGACCAGTGGGTGCAAGCTTCGGGCAGCTGGGAGGATCGGATCACTCTGCCCCAGTCTGCCAGGGACTCCATCGTGTGGTGGACAAGGCGATCACATCTAATGAAAGGTGTTCCCTTCCATCAAGAGACTCCGACTCAAACTATAGTGACAGATGCCTCCCTGCAAGGTTGGGGCTCTCATATGAATCACCTTCAAGTGCAAGGGCTATGGTCGGACAAAGAAAAGGGATACCATATCAATTTTCTGGAGTTGAGGGCTGTCCAACTAGCCCTAAAATCCTTCTTTCCTTCTCTTCAGTCCAACTCCCTCTTGATTCAGACAGACAACCCCACGACGATGTTTTATCTGAACAAGCAGGGAGCACCAGGTCCAGAATTCTGTCTCAGGAGGCACAAGCCATTTGGAAGTGGCTTCTGGCACGGCATCTCACCATCACGGCTGTCCATGTGCCGGGCGTCCTAAATGTACAGGCGGACTTCCTAAGCAGAGAGTTCGTAGAAACGCACGACTGGGTGCTAAACACCGAAGTGGCTCAGGATATCTTTCAAAGATGGGGTGTGCCGGACATAGACTTGTTCGCAGATGCAACAAACGCCAAATGCCCGTCTACGCGTCCAGGTATCACCAACCAGGTTCAAGCGGGAATGCTCTGTTGATAAAATGGTCTCAGAGCTTACTCTACGCTTTTCCTCCACTGCCTCTCATTCCAGCAGTGATCATGAAGTTCTACAAGTCCAACTCCAGGATGATTCTGATCGCTCCGGAGTGGCCACGCCAGTGGTGGTATCCGGATCTTCTACAACTTTCCGAAGTTCCGCAGCAGAGATTGCCTTGTCGTCCGGACCTACTATCCAAGAGCCAGGGGAGAGTGTTTCACCCCAACCTTCCTTCCCTCAGGCTGACAGCATGGCTCCTGAAGTCTTGCAGTATGGTCACTTAGACTTGCCAGCGGACTGTATGAACATACTTAAGGAAGCGAAAAGACCTTCTACCAGGGTTTCCCTACGCTTTCAAGTGGAAACGTTTTTACTTATGGTGTTTGAATAATGGTCATGACCCAGTTAGAGGGCAGGAACAGGTCATTTTGCCGTATCTCTTACACCTGGCTAAGTCGGGCCTGCAGTTTACATCTATCAAGGTACACTTAGCAGCAATAACGGCATATAGAAAATCACCTTCACAGGTTTCTTTTTCAAAATGCCAGTGGTGAAAGATTTTCTTGAAGGGTTAAAAGGTATACCCACCAGTACGAGCCCCTTCTCCTCCTTGGGAGCTCAATGTGGTCCTTACCAAACTGATGGGCGCACCTTTTGAACCAATACCAGGTCCTCCTTGCAGCACTTGTCTTGGAAAGTGGCTTTTTTGGTTGCTATCACGTCGGCTCGTAGAGTCAGCGAGATACAAGCATTATGTTGTAAGGAACCCTACACTGTTTTTCACTCAAATAGGGTAGTTCTCAGAACTCATCCAAGTTTTCTGCCAAAAGTGGTTTCAGATTTCCACATTAATCAGGTTATCACTTTGCCTACCTTCTTCTCTAATCATTCTACACCTCCTGAAAGGGCCTTACACTCGTTAGACCTTAAGAGGGTGTTGAAGTTTTATCTGGATAAGACCAAGGTAATAAGAAAGACGGACCGCTTGTTTGTCAGCTACGGCCCCATTAATACAGGATTGGCATCCTCTAAAGGTCTATTTCAAGATGGATAGTCTCCTGCATATCTCTAGCCTATCAATTAGCTAATAAGTCTCTTCAGGGAAGGCCTAAAGCGCATTCAACCAGAGGAAAGGCCTCTACTACGGCCCTCCTCAGGAACGTCCCTATAGCAGAAATCTGTAAAGCAGCCACATGGCGGTCTGTTCATACTTTCTCTCGCCATTACTGTTTAGATTCAGATGCTCAGGAGGATGCCCAAGTGGGACAAGCCTCACTGAGGAATTTATTTGCTTAATGTCATGTTAAGATGATCTGTTTTTTAATACTATTTGCTCGTCCGCGAGGTAGTGGGTATGGGCTTGCTACTCTATTCAGTGCTTATGACTATTGATGAGTATCCCCTGGAAGAGAAGGATTAGTTACTTACCTGTAATCCTAGTTCTCTTCCAGGGGTATACTCATCAAAGTCATAAGCAACCCTCCCGCCTCCCCGGACGAGCATTTTTAGTAATTGTTACAAGTTAGTACACCGTGCAAAAAGAACTGACCTAACTGTCACCTGTGGTGCATGATGGGAGCAGAGGGTCTCCTGGAGGCCTTAAAGGCAAAGTGTCCAAGTTCTTGGAAGCCTTAAAGGCAAGGTGCCAGTGTTTTACTGTACGGTGATATTTATTCAGCTATGCAGCCTATGGGCCAACTGCCTGCTATTACATGTTTTCTTCTCTGAAAATAAAGGTTTTTCTTGCATAACACTATTACAGTGTATGTTCTCTATTACAGAGTGTATATAGGAGATTGTCTGTACAGGAAAACCTTTATAATTTTGGCATTTTGCCTTATTGGAATTTGTTAGGCTGCATATTTATGTATTTATATACATGTATATATGTATGTCGCGGAAGTGCTATGCACTTGTGATCCCCCAACATACTCATATATATATATGTATATTTCTATATGCTCCGGGATCCCGCAGATGGGCGGGGATAATTCAGTGCTTATGACTTTGATGAGTATACCCCTGGAAGAGAACTAGGATTACAGGTAAGTAACTAATCCTTCTCACTTACCTCATGTGCGCTCCCTTTGAGCCGCTACATAATTGTCCCCTCCTGTTGCTTACCATCAAAACAGCATTCAGAGTGGCTATTTCATCTGCCAGGAGGGTGAGTGAGCTGCAGGCTTTATCATTCAAGCCACCCTATCTCATGACATTCCCGGATAAGGTGGTGCTTCGCACCCGAGCCTCATTCCTTCCTAAAGTGGTGACCCTGTTCCATCCAGGTAAGTCGGTCACACTCCCCACCTTTTATGCTCCACCCATCCCTCTAAGGAAGAGGAGCGTCTCTATCGTCTGGACCCAAAAAGAGCGTTGGCGTTCTACCTTGACCTCACAAAAGAATTCTGGGTGGACGACCAACTCTTTGTGGGTTATTTGGGAGCAAAAAAGGGGCGGGCAGTGCAAAAATTAACCATTTTGCGCTGGGTCATTATCTGTAATAATATCTGCTAAGGCCTGGCTAAGAAGCAGCCTCCCGAGCGTTTACGGGCCCATTCCACCAGGGGGAAGGCTGCGACCACAGCACTGGCTTGTGGATTGCCAGTCCGGGACATCTGCCAGGCTGCAACATGGGCTTCATTGAATACGTTTGCTAAACACTACTGCCTTGATAGTCAGGTCCACAGGAACAAGAATTTCGCCAGTTCGGTCCCGCAGGACTTTCTAGTCTAGTAACCTGTCCCCAGCCAAAGGCTAGGAAGTATGGCTTGGATATCTATTCAAAGGTAAGGAATCTGCAGCTAGAAGTCTCTATCGGATGAACAAGTTACTTACCTTCGGTAACACTTTTTCTGGTAGAGACAATATCTAGTTGCAGATTCCTTACAGACCCACCCATGCCTCCCCTCTCTGTGGACTCATTTATAGGGCTAGGGTTGCTCCCTTTACAGGGCCCTAGTTTTGACACACACTAGTAAGTTCACTTCATGGCTCTGCGCTTCTGGTGTTGAAAAAGTGAAAAGTAACTGACATCTGGGTGGCGCCTTCATAGGTGACCGCCATGTCACGTCTGGCGCCAACAATGCTGACAACGCCACTCGAAGCCGAACGGAGCCACCCAACGGTGCGCAAGGGTACTGCCTACGCAAAAGTTTCCAGATCCAGTCTGATGCCTGGAAAATTCAAAGGTAAGGAATCTGCAGCTAGATATTGTCTCTATCAGATAATGTGTTACCGAAGGTAAGTAACTTGTCCGTGCAGTCCCGCAGTGGTCCTTCGAGGCCTCCTGCCCCCTTTCGTCGAAAGCCTGTTCCTCTGTACGCCACTCTTCTGCTCCTTGAACAGCTTGCTCGTCTCCTTAGCCCGGGGCTCTGCTGTCATGACTGTCGTCTCCGCCCCTTTTAGCTGGATTGGTGAAACCAGCGTCAGCCACTAGAAGGATGACCTGGCCCTCCATGGTACCCCGGGGGTCTTGGCTGCCTTGCATCCTGCTCGGTGTCCCAGGCAGTTTGTTATAGTACCTTCCACCCAAGCATGGCCGAACAGGACAGGAGGAATCAAGAGTCCAAGAGAGGAAGTCAGCCATGCCCTGTAGTCTCCCAGGAAGGTAACACGCCTGAAATGAAAACAGTTGAAGGACTAAAAACCACCAGAGGACTCTTGCATTAGTGTCCTTATGCCTGGCCAGCCAGACCAGCGGGGCATGGTCCGTGAGCAACAGGAATGAAAGGCCTCATAAGTAATATTGCAAAGCTTCCATAGCCCACTTGATAGCCAAACACTTCTTTTCTACCATGGGGTAGTGGAGCTCACGAGGAAGAAGCTTTCTGCTAATGAAAACAAAAGGTCTCAAGCACTCCTCTGTATCAGGCTGGGATAGACCAGCACCGAGTCCCCTGTCCGATGCATCTGTTTGGAGTACAAAGGGTTGTTTAAAGTCGAGACAGCGTAAGACAGGGTCAGTAAACAGGGAGTTTATAAGTAGAGCTCCCTCGTTTCCATTTTTACAGATAAATACAGACAGAAAACCATTTATTTTCTTGTCTGTATTTATTTTAAATGTAGATAAAAACAGAAATTGGGTTGCTTTTGGAGTGATTATAAATACTCTCTGCCATGACCGTCAGGCCAATAGCTGTTTGGGTTGATAGATAAGAGGATTAAAAAAGAAATGAATTTCAGTAAAAATGCTTAAACTGCAGTAGATATGCACAAGGTTGATACTGAAATTTGCATATTTTCATACAAGTTTATTGATTTATCTTCTGCGTGTTCAGATCACTGAAACCTGGCAGGCATTCAAGCATGAGTGCATATTTATCGGCTAAATAAATGTGGAAATATACCAGTTTCAGTTTCATTTTTTTCACAAAACCCAAAATAAATATGGATAAATACAGATAAAATTAGCAAAAAATAGATACGGATAAATACAGACGGAAATGTCAAAAAAATAAACTCCATAAAACTCGGAGCCCTATTTATAAGCCATTCAAAACTCTGTTGTTGTTCCAGGGTCCATTCCACAATCTTGTTAGGACAGGAATTGAGCAACAAATCAGTTAAGGGGGCGGCCTTCTTAGCAAAATGGGAATAAACCTGCAGTAGTATCCTACCAACCCCAAAAATGAGTGAACGCCTTTTTAGTCCTGAGGTCTAGTCAGTCTGTGAATTGCTTGTACTTTGTCCATCTGGGGACTGAGCTGCCCTTTTTGAATATGATACCCTAGGTATCGAATAGAAGTTGTGGCCAATATGCACTTCTCAGGGTTTGCGGTGAGACCGGCCTCCCTCAAGCTCTGAAACACGGCATCCAAGTGTAGGAGATGTTGTTTCCAGTCGGGACTACATACCACGATATCATCTAAATAAGCTGCTGCATAGCCCCAATGTGGTTTCAATATAACATCCATGAGTCACTGAAAAGTGGCTGGTGCCCAATGTAGCCCAAAGGGTAGGACTTTAAACTGGTAAAGACCGGTGGGGATAGAGAACGCTGTCTTTTCTTTTTCAGTGGATTTGAGGGCGATCTGCCAATAGCATGTTGTCAGGTCAAGGGTAGTGAAATAAGAGGCTGAGCCCAAGTTTTCAATTAACTGATTCACCCTGGGCATGTGTCATGTATCAAATTTGGACCTCGTATTCAACTGTCGAAAATTGATACAAAACCGAATGGTCCCAATTGGTTTTGGGACCAGGATTACCGGGGAACACCAAGCACTGTTAGACAGCTCGATAATTCCTCCCTGTAGCATGTTGCATACTTCTGTTTCTACGGCTACCCCACATGCTTCAGGGTTCTATATGGCCATAGTCGCATCACCTGGTTGCTCTTAGTCACAATATCGTGACTGATCAGTGTGGTTCGCCCAGGTTTTTTGGAAAACACATCTGTATAGCTCCCTATAAGTGTATGTATCTGTTCCTTCTGTTCCACATATAGGACCTCCCCTATTCTGACTTCCTTCCCCTCATTGCCATTTCCCTGGAGAGTGAATGAGATTTCTAAGGGTTGTGAGTTAGTCACAAGGATAGAGCCATCCCCATCTGCCTTGCTGCCTGTTTTCCACCTCTTGAGATGATTGATATAAAAAATCTGTTCACCCGTGGACCTGTGTGGTATTGCTAATTTGTAGGTTACGGGAGTAATCTGGGAAATTACTTTATAGGGTCCTTGCCACTGGGCCAAGAGTTTGTTGTCCGAGGAGGGGAGGAGAACTAGGGATTTTTCGCCTACACATAATTCCCTTATTTTGGTGTTTTTGTCATATGCAGTCTTCTGTTTGTTCTGTGCTTTCTCCATGTGGTTTTTTACATGTTCCCACAGACTATGGACCTTCTCTTTGAGAGTAGTAGCGTACTCCAATAGACCCAGCCCTTCATCTTCCTCTTCCTCCCAGTGTTCTGATGCCATATCGAAGAGTGTACAGGGTTGCTTTCCAAATACCAGCTCAAATGGGCTATGCCCTGTCGATGTCTGAACATATATACGTTTGGCATGCAACACTAAAGGTAACTCAAAATCCCAGTCCCTCCCAGTTTCAGATACCAATTTTTTTCGAATGGTTTTGATTGTTCGGTTGTATCATTGCACAAGACCGTCGGTCTGTGGGTGGTAAACAGAGTTTCATATTTGGGTTATACACAATATAGAACAGACTTGGGCCATGAGTTTGGACATGAAAGGTGTCCCCTGGTCTGTAAATAACTCCTTGGAGAAACACACCCTTGAAAAAAACTCAATCAGAGCATGAGCTACAGTGGTTGTAGTCATACTTGATAAGGGAATAGCCTCTGGGTACCTAGTCACGTAGTCAACTAAGACCACAATATACTGATAACCCCAAACAGAAGCCACCTACTCGGGTAAAGGCGATGTCACTGGCAGGCAGTGGCCTTAGTGGAGCTTTCACTGTGTGTGGAGGATTGGTAACCTGACAACTCTCGCAGGCAGCACAAAACCTCCAGATACCTGAAAAAAACCGTGGCCAATAGAACCGCCGTAACAAATACACTTCTGTTTTGTCACAGCCATAATGACTGCCTCCTGCCTGACCATGAGCCAGATGTAGGATCTGTTGCTGGTAGGGGTGGGGTACCAATAATTGGCTCACGATATTGTCACCTTTTTTTACTTTCCTGTGCAACAACCCTTTGAATATACAAAAATAGGGACCTATCTTACCAGTGGGGTCTAAGACAGCCTGTCCCCAAGCTTGGGTGAGGTTTGGGTCCTCCTTCTGGGCAGCTCTAAAACTAGGTGCTGTTCTCCCTGTGTCAGCTGTGGAGGAAGAAGCGGGGACGGCATTAGCATCCCCTTTTAACACATGGAGTTTGTTATGTAGACGTCTCTCCCTGTGAGTGAGCTTTCTACGGTACTTACCCCCACCTATCGCCTCATTCCGGAAAGGGGCTTCCTTCCACCAGTGATTCCCTACCTTTTGCCCCTCAGTGGAGGATAGAAAACAAGAATAATCTAATCTAAATGATCTGTCCCTATATCATTTCCTCCAACATTTGAGGAATCTCTCCCACCTTTAGGTACTAGGTACTGTTGGGGACCCTGTTCTCGGGGTGTGACTCTGAAATCTGGGGACCTATGGAAAGCGCACGCTAGCTCAATAGCTGTGGTGACAGTCACACTAGGGTGCTGCTTGATACAGGCCTTAGTAGACACCGGAATGGCCTTCCAGAAACTGATCCAGAAGAACTTTATTCAAAACGTTTTTGAGAGTGGCACTCTGGGGTTTAAGCCACTGGTTTCCCAGGTCCTGTATCTGGTAGAAGAGAGCCCTTGGGTTGTCTTGAGAGTTCCATTTTTCCTTACGGAATTTCACTCTATAGCATTCTGTATCAAAGCCTAAACGTTCTATGATTGCTTTCTTGACTTCTGAATAGGGTATAGTCCTGAATGGGTTGACTGCTTGATAGGCTGTCTGTACTTACTCAGACAGTAGCGGAGCAATGTACTGACTCCAACGTTCCGAAGGCCAGGTAGCAGATATAGCAACCCTTTCAAAATTAGTAAAGAAATAGTCCGGATCGTCTCCGGTTGGGGTCTTCTGCAGGGCTGAGCTAGGGACATTTGGGTGAACTTCAATGCTCGCAAAGGTATCCATAAGAAGCTGGATTACTGTGCCTTGTGCCTGTTGGTTACTGGCTATGACTGTGGCTTGGGTTTCGAAGGTGGTATGTAATTCTACTTTCTCTTGTTGGGCGGCCTGAGTCTGCTGCTCTACCACTAGCTGCAGGTGATGTTGGAAGAAAATGAGGAAGGGGTTGGGCTTGTGCAGCAAATGCCTGCGGATCCTCCTATGGTGGATAGTTGGATTGCTGATTTGGGAGAAACAAGTGGGTTAGAGTTTTCCCCTGCTTCTGGCCTTCTTTCTCCTCCTGGCCTGGCCACGGAGGACAGCTCTTCTTTGGAGGACATGTTGGAAAGGGTGGCTGAAGTTTTAGATTTGTCTCTTCCTTCGGTGGCAAAGTCTATGGACCCCCTCATTGGAGTTCTTCAACCAGGCCAATCAGGTGTTGAGCCGGTATTGCCTTCTTGTGAGGCGCTGCATGATGTTTTGTTAGGGGCCTGGTCTAAGCCAGATACTGGTGCTCTTGTGGACTATTTTATTGCCCACAAGCACAGCCCTGCCCCCACCTACCCGGATTGTCTCCTCCGCCACCTGACACACCGCAGTTTCGTGGTGCAGGTCGCTACAGTTTCTCATGATTTGGATTGTCTGCCTCATGCTCCGCTTGACGAGATTCCCGGAGACAGGACTCTTGTGGAAAGGATATTTTCTCTTCCACCAGTGTGGCCTGTTCAGCTTGTTATTCTGTGTTGTCACTGACTCATATCTGTGTTCTGTTACGCTTTTTTAAGGTCGGCTCCGTATACCGCGTAACCCGGAGGGGTGTTCCTCCTTCTGCAGGTCTTATTCTTCTTTGAATTTACACTGTCGACAACAGGTTGTCTTTCTTTGTGACCTTATGTGGGTCTACTACCTATTTTCTGTTATCTCTGCTGAAGGGATCCTTGCTCAAGAGATCTTTTTTTGATGGTATTTCTTTCTCGAATTAGATCGTTTACCTGTGTTACCTGCTCTTAGGGGCACTTGCAGTAGGCATATTGCCATTCTTTTTTTTACTAATTTGCTATCTTTTATGGGATCCTGTGGCTAGTTTTCCCCTTGGGGGAGGTTGTGTACAGTTTGCATTACCGGTGCATCGTTGGGCTCTCCTGATTATCTCAGGCAGCACCTTTTATGTTAAAGGATTTTCCTGTGGAGCAGTGGAACGTCTGCTATGGTCTCTTCTCGGCAATCCACATTCTGATGGATACTTCTGCCTGTGGATTCCTCACCTTATGAATACCCCTTGCGCCAGCAATCTCGCGGAAATTCTTTTTCCTAGCTCTCCCACGTCGACGAGGACGTCACAATAGCACGGCTCCGCTCGCGACTCCGTATGACGTCATCGGAGCCATAAGAAGACCTCGTCGGCGTGCTGACGTCAGTTCCCTTTTTCCGCGCCGTCGACGCGTAACAGTTTTCCAAGGACTCTCCATCTTCAACTTTGTTTCCTTGCTGCGAAGATATGGCTACTTCTAGGAAATCCGGGTTTAAGCCTTGCAGAGAGTGCGGAGGCCATATGTCGATCACGGATCCTCACGAAGACTGTCTGTGGTGCCTTTCATCCGACCACGACGTCGAGGAGTGCCGTTCATGCAGGAAAATGAACCCGAAGGCGCTTAAAGAGCGTGAAGCAAAGCTCTTTATGGCCAAAGCCAAGAAAGAAAAAAGAGGGAGAAAGCGGTCTTCTTCGTCACACACATCGAAGAAGCATAAGAAATCTAAGAAGTCCCGGCGTCATTCATCGAAGTCGAGGGCTTCGAGGTCGACTCCTGCACCTGTGCGACTCCGGAGAAAGGACTTTGTCTCTCCTTCACCTTCTCCGGGTGCGGAGTCGCAGCATTCTCCAGCTCGGATGAGATGTCTCCTATTCCTTTGGCTTCACCAGTGCGGGCGCCGTCTCCACCGGCTCCGCAGGATCCGAATCCACCGCAGGAGGTCCCCGGGCAAGGAGGTATGGGTTCTTATCCTCCCTTTCCCTTGCCTGGTGCGGACCCGTCGCAGTTCCTCAATGCGATGTACGGGATGTTCTCCAGGGCTAGTTTCCCATTGGGTGTGCCTTCAGGTTCCTTGGCCTACAATTTGGGTGTTCCACACCAGTATGCCCAGGCCCCCTTTATGCCATCCGCTCCGGCTTGGCACTTCCCGACACCGAGGTCGTCCACTCCGGCACCTCGAGCTCCGTCGGATGGGGAGTCGGCGTCGTCTCGGATTCGAGCGGCGTCGAACGTTGTTCCAGAGGGCCTTCCTCTTGCTCCGTTACCTCCTTCTCCGGCGCCGCGTTCGGCGCCGTCCGACTCCGTTTTGGCTCCGCCCGGCGCCGGTTCCGACATCTGTGCCTAAGCAGCATTCCCGGAGGGAGATTCAAAGGCTGCTAGAAGAGGAGGAGTATAGGCACGAGCAAGATCAGGAGGAAGGTGAAATAGTGGAGTCACTTGATGACTTTGAGGATCTGCAAGAGGCCAGTGGCTTGGACACTTCACCAGAATATGACCTTTCGTCACCAAAGGCTGGTCTACCATTGGAAAATTTGCCCTACCATGTGGTTGTGAGGAAGGCAGCTGATTTGCTGGGTCTGCAGCTTCCAACATCTGAAATAAAGGCTAACATCTTAACAGAGGTCCTTAATACGTCTTCAGTGGTCTCAGAGCCACTTTTACCATTCATAGACGCATTGACAGAGCCAATTTTGGAAGTGTGGCAGAAGCCCTTGTCTGCGCCTGCTGTCTCTAGGTCGATTGCAAGAAGATATAGGCCGGCCCCTGGAGATCCTGCCTTTCTGTCTTCCCATCCAACACCGGAGAGCTTGGTAGTACAAGCTTCATGTTCAAAGCAGTCTTCAGGTGCTTTCCCGACTACTCCTGGAAATAGGGACTCCAAAAAGTTGGAGCAAGCGGCAAAAAAAGTGTTTCGTCGGCAAGCATGGCGTTAAAGTCAACAAATGCTACTTGCCTTTTGGGAAGGTACATCCATGCTTTGGTGGATTCTGTGAAGCAGCTAGCTCCTAAGCTCCCAGAAGATGATAGGGCTAACTTCATGGAGGTACTTGCTGATTCACAAGCAGCTGCTCGTCAGGTGATTCAGTCTGGCATGGACACGGCTGATTCTGTTGCACGGGTAATGGGCTCTTCCGTGGCAACCAGAAGGCAGGCCTGGTTAAGGTCTTCTGGGTTTTCCCCTGATGTCCAGGCGACTCTCTTGGACTTACCTTTTGATGGCACAAGGCTGTTTGGATCCAAGGCGGACTCTGCCTTAGAACGTTTTAAAGACAGCAGAGCCACGGCTAGATCTTTAGGTCTTCAATCTCAGCCCAGGGGTTACGGTTACAAACGCCTTCGTGGGTTTGGGAGAGGTTCTTCCTTTCGTGGCCGTCAACAATTTCAACAGGGTCAGCAGCAACAACAGCAGAACCCTTTATACAAGTCCTACAGGGGTAAGAACAGAGGCCGTTCTAGGGGAGCCTCACGGCAGCAGTCCTCTTCCTCCTCCTCCTCCTCTCCTCCCCTCACCGTTGGGAAGCAGCTCTAGATCCCCCATCTTAGAGCATGTTGGTCCTGTTGGGGGTCGGGTGTCCCATTTTCTACAAGATTGGAAACTGAATACAACAGATCGTTGGGTTTTAAGTCTTGTAGAGGATGGGTACGCCCTCCCTTTTCTAGAGTATCCACCTCCTTACCCTCCTCGCCAAGGTGGTTGTTCAGAAGACCATTTGTTGCTTTTGCAGCAAGAGGTTCTTGTCTTGTTACAAAAAGGTGCGATAGAGGTGGTTCCAGAGCAGGAAAGGGGTCAGGGGTGCTACTCCCGGTATTTCCTGATTCCCAAAAAGGACGGGCGTTTGAGGCCGATCCTGGACCTCAAGGTTTTGAATTTTTACCTCAGGCAGGAGAAATTCAAAATGTTGACTCTAGTTCAGGTTCTTCTTGCGCTGCAACAGGAAGACTGGATGGTGTCCATCGACCTGCAGGATGCGTACTTTCATCTTCCCATCCTGAAGTCGCATCGGAAGTATCTACGTTTCACGGTAGGGTCGCAACATTACCAGTTTGCGGTTCTACCGTTTGGTCTGACTTCCGCGCCACGAGTCTTTACAAAGGTGATGGCGGTGGTAGCAGCACATCTCAGAAGATCAGGGGTTCCTGTCTTCCCCTATCTGGACGATTGGCTGTTGAAAGCCAAGTCTCCGGAGATGGTGTTGCGTCACTTGCAGATGACAACGCAGTTGTTGTTCAACTTGGGTTTTTCAATAAATGTACCCAAATCTCACCTGGTGCCTTCTCAGCGCAGTCTGTTCATAGGGGCAATACTGGACACTACTGTTTGTCGTGCATTCCCGCCTCCACAGAGGATTCTCGACATTCAGGAGATGATTCCTTTGTTTCACTACGGAGCGGTTGTTCCGGTCCTGAAGGTCTTTCGCCTGCTCGGTCTGTTCGCTTCCTGCATACTGTTGGTCAGTCATGCACGCTGGCACATGAGGGCACTCCAGTGGTGCCTCCGCAGGCAGTGGTATCAGCACAACGGGGATCTCGGGGAGAAGGTCAGAATCTCCAGAGACGCTGCAGCGGAGCTGACTTGGTGGGGTGTGCAGGGCAACCTGTCTCAAGGGAAGCCCTTTCAACTTCCTCCACCGATGGCCACAGTAATCACGGACGCCTCTACTCTAAGGTGGGGTGCTCATCTGGGGGATCTGGAGATCAAAGGTCTTTGGTCTCCAGAGGAAAGGTTGCTTCACATCAACCTTCTGGAATTGCGGGCGATACGTTTGGCACTAAAGGCTTTCCTTCCTTCCCTTCGCGGTCGGTCAGTTCAGGTCCTGACGGACAACACGACCGCGATGTGGTATATCAACAAACAGGGAGGTGTAGGGTCGTTTCATCTCTGTCGAGAGGCTCTGCGACTCTGGCCCTGGGCTCAGGGCCAGCAAATTTGTGTGTTTGCAAATCATCTAGCCGGGGTGCTGAATGTTCGTGCGGACAGTCTCAGTCGGCATTACTCGGCCGATCACGAGTGGCGGCTTCATCCAGAGGTGGTCCATCACGTCTTCCAGATGTGGGGGTCTCCTCGGTTGGACCTATTTGCCACTCACGAGAACGCGCACTGCCCGTTGTTCTGCAGTCTCCAGTTTCCGATGCAGGGAGCGTTGGGGGACGCTTTTCAGTTGAGTTGGAGCTCTCAACTCCTTTATGCGTTCCTCCCATACCCTTGATTCCTCGGGTTCTGAGGAAGATTTGCCAAGACCGGGCCCAAGTCATCTTGATCGCTCCGGATTGGCCGTGAAGGGTGTGGTACACAGATCTTCTTCACCTCTCTTCGCACCCTCCGCTCCGTCTCCCTCTCAGGGCAGACCTCCTCTCGCAGTCGCAGGGGCAGGTTCTTCACCCCCACCTCCAGAGCTTGCACCTTCATGCCTGGAGATTGAACGGGGCAACCTGAGTTCGTTCTCTCTCCCACCTGATGTGGTGGATGTTATTTTATCGTCCAGGCGACACTCCACCAAGTCCATTTACTCTTCCCGTTGGTCTAAATTTGTTAAATGTTGTGGAGAGAGATCTATTGACCCTTTGAAGGCTCGTTTATCTCATGTTTTAAGTTTTTCACTTTCCTTAGCGCAGCAGGGTTTTGCTGTAGCTACTGTAAAAGCTTACTTATCGGCTTTGTCAGCTTTTATCTGTTTGCCGGATCAGCCGTCCTTATTTAAATCTCCGGTGGTGATGAGATTCATTAAAGGTCTTACAAACATGTTTCCTCCCACTCCTTTTATTATGCCTCAGTGGGATTTGAATCTTGTACTTACTTTTCTCCATTTGAGCCTCTGCATAGTTGCCCTTTGAGGCTTCTTACTTTTAAAACGACTAGGAGGGTAAGCGAGTTGCAGGCTCTTAGCTCTAAGCCTCCTTTCCTGACCATTCATGCAGATAAGTTGGTTCTAAGGACCAGGGCTGCTTTCCTTCCCAAGGTGGTTACCCCTTTTCATTTGGGGCAGTCCATTACCCTTCCTACCTTTTATCCTCCCCCTCACCCTTCCAAGGAGGAGGAGAGACTTCACCTCTTGGACCCAAAGAGAGCGGTCAGCTTTTATCTGGACAGGACCAGAGAATTGAGACTTGATGACCAACTCTTCGTGGGTTATATTGGTCGGATGAAGGGTAAAGCTGTTCTCAAGCGGACTCTGTCGAGATGGATTATTCTCTGTATAAAGATCTGCTACGCCCTGGCCAACAAGGAGGCTCCTGAAGGTATCAGAGCTCATTCTACTAGAGCAAAGTCTACTACATCTGCTTTGGCTAGAGGTGTACCTGTACTTGATATTTGTAAGGCAGCAACTTGGGCCTCCCTCCATACCTTTGCAAAGCATTACTGCTTGGATTCCGAGGTTAGGAGGGATGGCCATTTTGCTCGTTCTGTTTTGCAAGATTTTTTGGTTTAGTCAGGTGGACACCCTCCTCCAGGAGAGGTACGGCTTTGGGAGTCTATTCATAAGGTGAGGAATCCACAGGCAGAAGTATCCATCAGAAGAACAAGTTACTTACCTTCGGTAACGCTTTTTCTGGTGGATACAATATCTGCCTGTGGATTCCTCACTGACTCACCCGCCTCCCCGTTGTCCACCTGTTTCTACCAAAAGATGCTTTGATTGATATATCTTGATCATGTTTGCAATTTTGTTACTTAGAAATGCCTTTTCTATGGCTATTTCGCAATGTCATTCTTGAGGATGCAAATGTGAATTTATATATATGTATATGCTTGGTATGCGATGTTTGCATTTGAAAATGTGTTGGTCCGCCCGTTTGCCTCGGTGGCACGGAAAAAATGTGTGGAACTGACGTCAGCACGCCGACGAGGTCTTCTTATGTCTCCGATGACGTCATACGGAGTCGCGAGCGGAGCCGTGCTATTGTGACGTCCTCGTCGACGTGGGAGAGCTAGGAAAAAGAATTTCCGCGAGATTGCTGGCGCAAGGGGTATTCATAAGGTGAGGAATCCACAGGCAGATATTGTATCCACCAGAAAAAGCATTACCGAAGGTAAGTAACTTGTTCTTCTAGGCCGGACCAGTGATTTCCGTTGGGGCATCTTTTTCTCTTGTGTCCCCATTTTCTTTTGGTGACCTTTCTTGCCTTTCTTCAGCATGTTACAGAGTGTTATTTCCTCTAGTCTGTTTTCGTACTGCTGATCTCCTTTATTGGTGGTCTATTCCACATTCTTAATCTGTGTGGTCGTACATGAGAGTCTCAGATTCTCTATCTCTCTTTCTTTTTATGACCAGCCTCATGTCCTTGTTCTGGCTCTTTCTTTCAGATCCAGAGTACAATTGTGGCATATATACGATGTAGTTTTCCTTGCTGCCCCTATTTTGTATGGCATCAAGGTGTTTACATTTCTCTTCTCTCGCCATGTTCCTTCTGTAGGTTAATGGCTTCATCCATCTGCATAAGGATTTTTACTACTGGTTGCTAACTTATGGTTCTGTCGTTGGGCTTCCTTTTCTGTAAGGTTGGTTGTTCTTTCACAGACGATTCTGTTTGGTTGTGCTATACGCTGTCGTATAGCCTTGTCTTCAGGAATCTGTTATTGCCACCGGTGTCACTTTTGGAATTCCTTTCTTCATTAGGTAATTTTTTCCCCCTTTGTGGTGATTTTTGCTTCTTTTTACTGCAGTTGCATCTATTCTTTGGATACACTGTGTTTGGCATATTATGCACAGGACTCAGTCCTGGCACCTGCTTTCCTTTCATTCAGGGCTTACAAGTGTGTGCCCTTCTCTTTCCTTCAATTTTGATTATTCCTCCTTTTTGAGGAACTTCTGTTCCTCTAATGAATATATTTCACTTGCCTCTCCTTTCCATTGGCTCGTCAATCCAGCCGTGAGGGGAACGGCTTGTGCTGCAACTACAGCCCCCAGGTGGCAGTGGGGCTTACCGTGACGCCATTCCCGCGCCCGGAGGTGCGTTAAGAAGACCGGCGGGCTCCCGCAGCGCGGGACGCTCGTCAATCCAGCCATGAGGGGAACGGCTTGTGCTGCAACTACAGCCCCCAGGTGGCAGTGGGGCTTACCGTGACGGCATTCGCGCGCCCGGAGGCGCGTTAAGAAGACCGGCGGGCTCCCGCAGCGCTAGACGCGCGCGGGCGGGCCCGTCTGCGCCCGTCAGAGACCGGAGGAGGCCGGCCCGGGCTACCCCTCTGACAGCCTTCACTTTTTAGGCTCCCCTGTGGTGAGTTATATAAGCTTTATAACTGTGAATATCACACGTCATGGGTAAACGCAATGTCTTGCCAAGCTCCCGTACTTCCACTTCTATAGACAGTATGCTGGAAAGAGCCGTTCACATTGTTAGTACTGAGATTGAGTTAACCGAGAGGCGTCTCTCCTTGGGACTAACAACTCCTCAGATCACTCTCCCAACTGAGGATGGTGACTATATTAGCCCCCCGCTAATGCCGAACTCATCAACCAATCATAACACACAAACATTAGTCCTGGGAAGCGGACAGGGCGTTGAGGGTAACGGGGGCAATGGGGAGGCTGAGGGTTTTTCAGCATCGACCTGTAACAAGGACATTGCCGCAATTGTGAACGTTTCCCCGAACCCAGCAATTACCGGGGCCAAAAGGAAAAGGAAATCGATGAAACCTGTTTGCTCCAAGAGGAAACAACCCCCACGCCTAAAACAACAATGTACCGCCTTAAGCTCATGGATCCAAGGATCAGTGGTTTCAGCCGACACAGTAACTGTTAATGCCACCGTTGACTTAACACCTTCTGAAATACTAAACCACTCTATCTATACTCAAACTGAGCCCATATCAGCACCCTCTACTTACTTTAAACTTGGGGACACTGCAATTGATATAATTGTAGACACTATGTATGAGCGTGTTAGGGTGCTTGTAGATAAGAACTTTGCTATACTTTGGAAGTGCTTGGATCGTTTAGAGTCATTAACCAATAAATTAAGCATGCACAATAATGCACCCAAGTCGTTACTCCAACAGGGAGGGATTCCTAGATCGCAGCCCCCCAGCGTAACAAGCTCTAGTGTGCAACAGCAAACTCTAACTCCCGCGCAGCCCCCCCCAACTGATTCCTGTGACACCTGCCGTAAAGTTAAAGAATGCATTTTCCCCAAACCCCTCACTGCCCAGGAAAAATCATTGAAGCCAGGAGATTTTAATAGCCTACATTCACTTAGCCATTCAACTGACCATGCCACCCTCACAGCCCCTGTAAATAACGTCCGCTTAGCGCGCAACTCCCAGAGTACGACCCCTGCTATTAAGAACAATGTTTGCGGGCCTGCTGAGGCAAGCAAAGAAGTCCTCAGCCTACCACCGGCAGCCTGCCCTTATGTCTTGGTTCTTGCAGGGGTCCCTCCCATAGGGAAAAATCAGTCTGAGCCCTGGGATCAATTGCGTAATAAAAGTACTGATTGGCTGGCCAAACATAAAGGGTTCAGGGTGTCCAATATTAATGATATCATAATGGTGCGCAGGGTAGGCTGGGTCGGATCCTCACCTAAGACCATAGAGGGAGACTGTGTTGTCATCAATTTCCGCCGACCAGCACTTGTAAGATTGATATTGATGTCAAAAGAACTTAATAGTTCCACACCCACTCATATTTGGTCATTGCCTCTTGGCTTCTTTTATAAACCAAACCTTGGGCAAAACACACTTGTTATCTCTCCATATACGACGCATAATAGGTTTTCCGCTTTATCAGGCTTAGACAATCTAGATTGACTGATGCCTAACATAACGCCTATTGAATCTGCCCCTTCCATACCCATGCCGGATTCCTCGGGAAATGATGGTCTGGAGTCACATGATCTAAATCTGCAGGTGCTAAGCTGGAATATCGCCGGCTTGGCCTCTAAAGTAAGCTCTGAGGACTGGGTCAAGGTGGTCCAAAAATATGATATTTTAATGTTCCAAGAGACTTGGGCAACAAGGGAGCTATACTTTGAAGGGTTTGAATGTTTTAATGTCACCGCACCTGTTCCTAAACAAGGACGACCCTCTGGCGGCCTTTCCATCTGGGTCAATATTTCCTCAGGTGGCAGTGCTAAAACCCTTACCACTAATAGCGATAATTTCCAAGTCCTGATATACACACGGGGGGTCTCAATTTGCTTTATTAATTTCTTTAACAATGATTTTTTTAACCGTACCCAACATGAATTTCATCAATCTTTTCAATTTTGTTTCGGATATACAAAGCCAAATGGAAAATCATAAATTGGTTGGAATCTGTTTGGGTGGCGACTTTAACGCTAAGATTGCCAGAGTAAATGAATTGGCTGTCGTCCACCCACTCCAAGTATACCCGTGTAAAAGGGGGATAGAATTATTGGATCACCTGTTTAACCATAATTTATTAAACGTGATGGATATCGCGGCCATAAATCATAATGACAGCTGTCCAATCCCCACTTATAGAGGTCATGGCTGCGCCTCAATTATAGATTATGTTTTTATATCGGCTTCATTAGAAGATTTTTTATTAAAAGCTGAGGTTATACCCACTGTGCACGGGGACCATAATCCAACCTCGGTTATGTTCAGGGTTGCCCTTAGACCGGATTTTGTTAAAGAACCTCGGGCCAGTAACTTAGTACCCTCGACAGATAATTTAAGAGTGATCTGGAAAGGTATTGATAACAGTAACCTGTTTTCAAAAATGTTAACAACTTACCGATCATCTGTTGAAACCTGTTTGCTGTCTATTGATCCCAATCCTGAGGCAGTTAATGCTTTTAGCCACCTATGCGCAGGCATCAAGCAACTGATTTCAAGACCTGCATCTAATAATAATCAAAATCCTAAGTGGTTTAATAGTGCTTGTTCACGGGCAAATAGAGAGCTCTGTGCTGCTCTTACAGCGGTACCTAGGGATGCAAGCCTTGTCAGATCACTGAGGCACCAATACAAACAAGTGGCTAGCCAGCGGAAAGATGAGATCCTGAAAGAACAATGGGACAACCTTGCCTGCGCTGCAAGCCTCAACAACACAAATGGTTTCTGGGTAGCAGTTAAGGACATGAGAACCATGGGCCTCACACTTACCCCTCTAAGCTGCAATATAACCAGCGAAGCCTGGGAAGCCCACTTTTCCAAAATATACACAGCCCCGTCTCAGAGTGAGGATCTCACTGACACTTATGCTGCTTCACGAATCCAAATATCAATATCTGAAGTTGAGGACGCCATCTACCAAAGTTTAGGCAACAAGGCACCTGGCCCCGATGGGCTTTCCATTGATCTCATTAAGTATAAACCGGAATTTTGGGCGCCCCTTTTACTCAATGTTTTTAATAATTTAACAAACACTCAAATTCCCAGCACATGGTCGACCAGCATTATTGTCCCGATTTTTAAAAAGGGGGACAGATCCAACCCTAGCTGCTACAGACCGATCTCACTGATCGATAACACACTTAAGATACTTGGGAGGGTGTTATTCAATAAAATTAGGTCTTGGGCTGAGGGGAATGTATTTTAAACAAGTGCCAGCTAGGTTTTAGAAGTAACGTGGGAACTGTGGAACAATGCCTTAATCTTAATTTGATTATTGGCAAATATACTATAGACCGGCAATGTCCCATTTATCTGGCTTTTATGGACCTTACCTCAGCCTTTGACTTTGTTAATAGATCGCGTTTATGGCCATGCCTTTTAAAATACGGGTTGGACGAGGTTTTAGTTTATTTCTTAGCTTATTTGCACAGGGACCTGAAGGCACGGGTGAGGATTAGCAGGGATGGGGAGGTCTCAGGGGATATTGTTATTGGTAGAGGGGTCAGGCAGGGGTGCGTACTGGCCCCACTCCTTATCATTTTATACATTAGTGACTTACACAATGTGCTGTCTGAATTGACTACCGATGTCCCGATAATTAATGGTAACAAACTGCCTGCCCTACTAAACGCGGATGATGCTGTCCTAATGGGCCGCACCCCAAATGCACTGCGCACTTTAGTTAGGGGCTTTGTTGATTTTATGGCCTGCTTAGATCTTTGTACTAATTTTAAGAAATCATTTTTAATGAGCTGCGGCCCCAAAAAACATCCTGTTAATGCAATTACCTCAGGTTTGGAATGCTTGCTACGCACTCGCACTTTCCCATACCTGGGGCTAGTATTCTCAGATAATGGTTCCTGGGCAGCTCACCTGGTACACAGCCGGAGTAAATTTCTAAAAGCCACTAACTCAATCTTGAGCCTTCCCCAACCTAAAAGAACTGAGGTAGTGCTATCTCTTCTGAAAATATACAAAACACAGTGTATACATACTGCAACATATGGGGCAGAAGTTTGGAGCCTTACAAACTGTTGTAGCATTCAGGCAGAAGAGAATAGATTTTGCCGGAGAATTTTGGGGGCGCCGATTTCTTCCTCATGCTTTGTTTGCCACAAGGAGCTAAAATTGTTTTATATAGAGGACTACATTAGGTCTCGCCCGGCCATATTTTGGCTAAAGGTTTGGCAAAATCCAGCAGCAACATTAACAAGAGAAATTATAGTTGACTGCCTTAAATGTGACAAGGGTGGGGATATACCGTGGCTGGCGGCTGGCGGGGAAAGCCTGACCAGCGTGAATTTCGATCATATCTTTTTAAACCCAAGCAACACGGAGGGTATAAATAAAAAGATTCTTCAGGAGGCCCTATATGAACATTATAGTGATACGAGACATGAAATATGTCCCTGGTGGACGCTGATTGCTCCCCCTCATATTTGCCAGCCAGTTACCTCCTAAAAAATATTAGTCGCTGGGAGAGAAGCCTGCTCTTTCGCCTTAGGGCTGGCACTTTAAAATACTTACTGTGCTTCCCTTTAGGCTTTAACATTAACCTTGAGCAAACGCCCTGTCCCTGCGGCAATCGTGGCAATCAATCTATGTTACATTTTCTATTCTTCTGTAACTTTTATCAAAATTATAGTAAACAATTGCTGATCCCTTTTTTCAAGGCATTGGCCATTAGTGACTATAAAGTAGCGTATAGGGATATCCTTAAGCTTAATGGGGAAGATTTAATTTTCTGTGTCAGCACTTTTCTGAAAATGGCAATCTGCTCACGCGCCTCCATGAGTATTTTATAGATAGATATGATTGCACTTTTTTTTACATCTTGCTCCTATTTGATAGGGAACTTAAGTTTGGACCTTGGTCGGCGCCCTGGAAAGTGCTGTCATTTACTCTATGGCCCAAACCTTACATTTTAATTTGATCGCACTTTAAAGTATTATGCTGTTAGCTGTTTACACTTGACCGTATCCAGACCATATTTTGCTGCTATCTGTTAAATCTTTTGCACTTTACCAAATTATGCTGCTACATGTTATGATAAACTTTGTCATAATTCTTAAGCTTATCATAAGTTTATGAAGAATTTGTTGCGTCGCTTTGCATATCTCACAGGTCTCCGTGTGTTTATTGTTTTAAATTGTGTGTTTATTGTTTTTAAATTATGTAATGTTTTTAAAATGTACATCTTTGCTGGTATTTTGTTCTGTGCTTTTATGGATATTTATATCCGAATAAAGATTTTATTGATTGATTGATTGGCTTTTTCACTGTTGGTTCAAAATGTTGGACCCTATGCTTTATGCAACTTCTTTTCCCTATGGGACGATGTTTTTTTAACTTTTTCATCAGCTTCTGCTTTGTCTGATAGCCTTCCAATAGTCGGCCTTTACTCACCTTGGCCTATTTTAGGTCAGTTCACCCTTGTATTCTTTATCACAAGGTTTCTTTTCCTGTTGCTTTCTTTCAGGATGTGGCTCTTTTCAGCCTTTTTCAGGCTTCTAATCGACTAATGCTTTGCCAGTTTTTCTTTTGTTGAGGGGTGTGATTCTCTCTCTCTCTCTCTCTCTCTCTCTCTCTCTCTCTCTCTCTCTCTCTGTCTCTGTCTCTGTCTCTCTCTCTCTCCCCCCCTCCCCCCCCCCTTCTATTTTTTGGTACTGTATTGCTGAATGCTCAGCCCCATACTTCTTATGTTCATGAACATCAGCGGGGTGCTGCTTTCGTTCTTTCATCATTATATATTTTTTATAGATCACTGTATTATCTGCTATCGGTATGGCAATGCTCTATGGACATGTGTATGTCTTACACATAGGTATATATATCTGTATCTCGATGTTTATATACCTATAAGTCTTTTCTTAACACAGCCTCTGTGTCACCTTTCGAGATAGTTTTTGAAATAGTTTTGTATGCATTGCCTTTCTTCTCCACCTCTCTGTGGTTCTCCTTTGTGGATGTTTCTTTCTAGTGGTGCTCCTCTGTCTGGAGTTCTCCCAGGACAAGACTTGGTTTTTGTTTTGTCCTCGCAGATTTGTAGTGGAAGCACACCTCGTGCTTCCTCTACTGTACATGCGTCTGAGATTTCTTCTTGGTGTTTTCACCCCAGATAGTCTCAATTGCTGTTGGTACGCGGAGCTTTGCTCTGTTATGGTTCGTGTGGTCCTGATCTTCCGGGCTTCAGCTATTCATGGTTCCATTTCCCACATTGGGTCTGGGTAATATGTTGAATCATATTGATTAGTGTCTTTCGACTCATTGTGTTTCCATTGCTATGGGTTCTGTTTAACCATGCTTCTCCATCCCTCTTATTTCCACGTTGCTTATGGTGAGGTGTATTGTCCTTCTCACCTGATTTCCTCACTCCACTGGTCTTTTCTGTCTTTCATTTTGTAGACCCACCTCCAGGGGAGGTGTTGCTATGGTATCGTTTTCTAAGGTAAGGAATATGCGGCTGTATGTCTCTATCAGATGGACAAGTTACTTACCTTCGGCAATGCCTTATCTGGTAGAGACATAGTGTAGCCGCAGATTCCTTGGTGACCCACCCATCCTCCCCGTTCTGTGAACTGTTTTCTGCTTACCTACAACAACCGTTTCTTCAAGTTATTTTATATTAAATTACCACTTGTGGTGGTTGATTCATTATATAGTACGTTACCACTTGTAGTGGTTAATTTAAAGATGTATCTATCTTTTTGGCACACTGTTTCCATGGCCAGTTTCTATGGTGGCTCCATGTTTTGTTGTGGAAATAAGTCACGAAAAAAACTGAAGTCAGAGCGTCGGGGAAGGGCTTATATGGACTCGGTCGATGTCACATTCGGTGGACGCCTTCACTACAGTCGCACAACAACTTCAACCGATGTGCAGAGGTTCTGCTGGAGAAGTTTTTCAGATCCAGTCTGGTGCTTGGGGAGAATTCTAAGGTAGGGAATCTGCGGCTAGACTATGGGGCCGATTCCGATTCGGGCCGGAAATCTCTCCGACCGAGCCGGACCCGGAGAGATTTCCGACCGAATCGGACCCGTGCAGCCCGACCGAACGAGTACGATGCGCACGTATGCCATCGGACTCGAGTCGGTCGGACTCCCATTGAAGTCAATGGGAGCCTGTCGTACAACGCGTACGCGGGCTCCCATTGACTCAATGGGTGCGAGGCGGACAAGGGCGCCCCCTACAGCGTGTACGCGGCGAAGCGACTCGCGCCGTACACGCACAGGTAGGGGGGACCCATGGGTCCCCCCTGTGTGCGACTCGCGCGGCTACGCGTACATGGGGGTCCGACACGGACCCCCGAAGTACGGCTCCGACTGCTCTTTGGAGCCGGAGTGCGCGGCTCGGTCGGACTGCTCGCGGCGTGCATCGTACTTACCCGGCCGGGGAACGTCTCCATTGCGCGGTGCGAGTCGTGTCTGAGCGAGTCGGTCGGTGCGGTTTGACCCGGGATCGAGTCGGTCGGAGCGGTCGGGACGCCCGGACGAGTCGGTCGGCGATTTCGCATCGTACTCGCTCGCCCGGACGCGCGTACGAATCGTTCGGGAAATAGGGCTCCGAATCGGATCCGGTTAAGCCGAATCCGATTCGGAGCCCTACCAGCCGAGATCGGAATCGGCCCCTATGTCTCTACCAGATAAGGTGTTACCAAAGTTAATTATTTTGTCCTACCCAACTACCAATTGTTTCTTCTTTGCTTCGGTTTCTTCAACTTAACCCTGCATTACAAGCACCCTGGAAAAAGGTCCGAAATTTACTGAACCCAATAAAATCTGAAATCACATGGATTGATGTTTGTCGAGTGTGATAAATAGTGGCTATTACATGATTTTACCATGAAAATGGGGCAATGGGGTATAAGGTGCAGATTCTGGTGCTTACCTGCCTAAAGCATGTTACACGTGAGCCTACACGGCTGTGGAATCTTATAAAATATCTACTTCTCCATTGGACTGGATGCTACTTAAATCTACTTGTTCTGTAAAATAATATGCAGAGTGATGACAAATTATGGAAGTGTACTCCTTATATCAGAGTTCTGATAATAGCCTCTCTGATTAAGCCAGGACTCATATTATAGCAGAGTTTGGATTCAAGCAATGCCCTGGTTTTGCCACCTTTCTGCAAATATACATACTGGAACAGGAAGTACAGAGAATTGGTAGTTCCAGGGGTTGGAATCCCGATTTGAGTCTGTGCACACATACAAACTTGTATGTTTAAGGGTTTTTACCAATTCTTCTCTAATGTCTCCCTACACTGGGAAAGGTTCACTCCTGACAAGAGCAGAAAAAACCCTTTTTTTAGGGTTGCGAAAATACAGGTTCTAGGAAAAGAGAACTTGGAAACGCTCAGCAGATTTTCACATGAGCAAAAATACACAGGCACATTTGCTTGTGATAATATGCAGTTCACAAGCTTTTTGTAGTAGTACGGTTTCAGGCCTACTTGTTTAAATTCTGGTGAATTCATGAAAGTTGTATTTCTGCACTAATGCAAGGACATATTACCATAGGTGCACTTTTGTAACTTTCTTTAATAATTTGGCCTTTAATTATTGTCTGGCGTTAGCCAAGACCTTTTCTCTCAAGGCATCAATCCATCCTTCCATCCATCCATCCATCCATCTATCTATACATATATATACATATATTGTGATCAAGACCGTGGCAACGCGGTCGAAACGCGTCAGGCTGGACACTTGTCTTTTACACTATGGGATGCTGATTTGATTTCACTGCAATAATGCACTGTTATCCATTGCAACGAATACGCTGTGGTCCGTACACAGTGCCGGGGGGGCTACTATAGCAATGTGTACTTTTTGAGATAAAAAACAATTTTGCTTTTAGCCAATGTTTTTGTTACATTGGTGAGGGTCCGGCAGTTCCCACAACAATAAACCATGTCAAAACAAATCACGCATTGGAAAAACCCTGATGGCTTGCAACCACCACCAGATCCATTGCCTTTGCTTGTTTATTTTCATGTTTCCCATAATCTTGCTGAAACTAATTTTACACTGATTGTCTTCTATTAATATTTTTGGGAAATACTAGAATGTATCAAACATGTCTTACTAAATGTTGCCTCAAAGAAATGGTATCTAGGATTGCGCAGCAAAACGTTTTTCTTCTGCTTTCTATTTTTTTGAGTGAATTTAATTTTGAAAGCAAAGAATCGTCAGTCTTGCTTTCACACATCTGCAGTATTTGCATCTCATCAGAAAATCTTCTAGAATCATTATAGGTTGCCTCACATTTTCAAATTTTGCATATATGTGTACACATTTTATACTGAAACCACAGTCAGTAGTGTAATCCAAGCTCACAGCATTTCCCTAAAGAGCTTTCTCTATTAATAAAGACTTTGCATTAACGATCTATAAGCACAAAGTCGAACAGAAGGAACATATGGATGCAAATCTTATCATAACTGCAAACATTGCTCTTTCACAGATCCATAATGTGGTACGGTGAACTGGCAGCCGAAGCGTTTGTGCTATAGGGTGTTGGGCTACTTGTCCAAAATAAACATGAAAACTTGTTGGCCTTGACCACTCTCTTACACAACCTCCTTTTACACCATTTTGTCTTCTTCAGTTTCTGTTTTCCCCGCTTTGTCTCAAATTTCTTTGTTTGCCCCAGTTTTTCCCCATACCTTGGTATGTGACAGTTTATCCAAAATATCACTATCTATTTTACTTCATGCCAGTTTTCCACTTCTATTTCACTCGCTTCCTCCTTTCCCCAGCTACTGATCATTATATACCTCCCTAGAAAGGAATCCTGGGGCTTTTGCACCAATTCATCCCCATTGGCACCAGTTTTCCTTTCCATTCTAACAATCTGTCTATGTGCTCTACTTTCTCTCCCTCTGCCCCAAATACCCTTAATCCTGGCACCCGCTCTGTCTGCTTGCTCCCTCCCGCTTTCTCTTGGACATACCCCGACTTCATAGTATTTACCCAGTTTTTCTTTATTTAATTTTTTTCTCTTACCACCCATGTTGTTGTTATTACTACTGATTATTATTGCTGCCTATTCATATATTTTTTTCTTTTTGAATTTCAAGGAAGGGCCCAAGAAAGTAATGAATGTGGAATTGGAGTCGCTGTTAGGTCGAGAAAATCCAGTCCAAGGTAAATATCAACTTCAGCCTCCTACATTATCCAAAGGAGCACTGAAAATATTATCTTTGATGTAGAACATGGAGGCCATGCCGAAAAATAGCCTAATCAGAATTACAGCATGAATTTAACTCAGCCTTGTATTTTCCACTATGTGGTATATCTGGCAGATTCGAAGTATCTCAACAACAAGGATTACTGTGAATAACTTGTAAAGCCTTAAAAGGTGGGTCGTGGTGATCACAAACTGTCCTCAGGGCAGGACAGGCATATTATTCCACCTGGCATTTCCCAGTGGGCTGGAGCCTCTGTAGGCCCTTCTTGAAGGTAAGGACCACTCTTGGTAACTCTGTCACTTTCCCCAGCTTTCTGAGGTTAATTGCAGCAAAAACAGGGAGGCTTCAAGAGAGAGAGAAAGAGAGGAAGAGAGGGAGGGGAAAGGTAGAGAGAAAGCAATCCTAGAAGGAGAAAAGAGAGGAGAGAAGGAGGGAGACAGAATGGATGGATGGAAAGAAAGAGATTGCGCAAGGAGATTTAAGTTTGAGCATTCTTGCCAGGACGTCTTTACTTCCCCAGTCCAGCCCTGGCTGTTCTGTAAAATGCCACCGGTGTGGGCTCAAACCATTTCAAGGCAACAACTAGAAAGGCTAATGTGATGGAATGTGATTGGTGGATAATGTCCATCAGGTGACATTATGAGCTGCCATTGGACATTACTGTGGCCAGCAGCCTGAGTTTAAGCATATGTTCGCAAAGGAGCGAACACTGGAGACTGGCATCATTGACGTGATAAATGGTTGCCATTACATATATTGCATGCGTGTTTGCAGCATGTAGGATAATGTATCTATTTGCTCTCTATCCAGGAACATTATTTTAATATTCAAAAACAATCAATCGTCTTAACCATGTGCGGGATACCTGAGCACTGACTTGTTTGAAGGCATCTCCAGTTGGGGCAAAATAATGGTAACAAACTGACTAAATACCAGCAACATGACAGGGATCCAAACCATGCGTTTCATACTTATATAACGATTGTGAGGGGCTCTCGTAAGGAAAGCAGCAGACAGGTCTGGATGAATGATAACCCGTCTCCATCTCCACAAAAATCCAGTCAGAGAGCAGAGACTTTAAAGACAGTGACATCAAGCGTAGTCGTCAGATTTGTTTAAAAAAAGAGTAAAATGTGTCACATGAAGGGTTTCGTGCATCGATTCCAATGGGAAATCTTTGAAAGTTAAAAATGCGAGGTGAGAGTCCTGTTCCAAGGATCCTTCTTCATCGAACCTGAAAAACATGGCTGGGGACTGTCACTGTCCTGCATTCCGGGCTTGTGGTGGTCTTTGGGCAGCTTTAAAGTGGAATGGAGATTTTCTTTGCTTTAGTCAAAGAAAGCCTTGATTTTATTGAAGACATAGAGGCGAGTATTATGCATTCTTTTTTTTTCTTTTAATTTAACAGCAGCCAACCTTCAAAGTACTACAGTTCCCATAAATATCGAGAAAAGACTACATAATGATGTCATAATGGCAAGTTATAATCATTAGTAAGGACATCTATTAACCTATTGACTGGGAGCAACAAGTCCTCTTTTCTTACAAAAGTTTTGCTACATAGGAACAGTAACCAGAATAACAGTAAAAGCTATTAGAAATGTGAAAAGGCCTCTTGTTAGATCCATAATAACCAGTCTCTATTGAGTTTGCGAAGAGTTGAAAACTGAAATAGGAGAAACTTCCATTTGAGAGAAGGGAAGACGTTTTGTGAAGTGGCAGTTGTCAGTGACATCCATTCTGTGTTTATTTGCTTCATGTGGGTGGCACTGAAACAAGAAAAGCAAGGGTAAAGAAATGTACAAGTGACCGGATAATACTTGCCTCCATATCTTAAACAAAATCAAGGCTTTCTTTCACTAAAGCTAAGAAAATTTCCATTTTATTACAAGACCAGAGGTTCCTATTTATGCTCATTTAAAACATAGGCACAACAGAATTAATCCCATGAAGGATCGGTTTAAAATAAAAACTTCTGAAGGTGGAAACACTGAATGATTCATTTGACCTAAAAATGTCCTCTAAACCTGCTCCAGCTCAAAAGTCTTTTGAGGCCCTCGATCCCCTTGTGGAATGAGTACCAAATTCTTTCGCCATCTAACCCAGCAGGCCAACATGGGAGAAGAAACTGGTTTATGAGGTCTTATAAATGAAATAATGAGTTGGGCAGAAGAAGACGATCTCAAGTCTGATATTCTCACAATTGGGCTTACCCCTCCTCGCAGAAGGGAACATCCACTTTGTTCATCTTTATAAATAGGGGCATGGAAGCACGCTATAATCTGCCCACTGCTCTAAAAAGCCCAACTTAGACCCAGCACAACTAGGGAATTTTCACCCCATTTAAAAATTGCCATTTGTGGGAAAATTGGTGGAAAAACACGTTAACAGAGCTCTGACAGAGTTTCTGGAAACAAACCAATGCCTCCACTCCACGCAGATGAGATTCCGCACGCAGCATAGCACGGAATCAGCACTACTGACAGTGGTTGAGGAAATCAAAATGTCTCTGGACCAAGGTAGTGCTGCAGCTCTAATACTGCTGGACTTGAGCGCAGCGTTCGATACGGTGGACCACCAGAATTTACAAAATAGACTAAAGGCCATCGGAGTCCAAGGTAACACTCTTAAATGGCTGGCTTCATTTCTGGAAGGAAGAACCTTCCAAGTTATGGAGAGTGATCTCCTTTCTAGGACAATGCCATTGACTTGCGGGGTACCCCAGGGCTCCTCACTGAGTCCTACACTATTCAATGTCTACATGAAGCCACTGTCACAGATAGTCCAAGAGTTCGAAGTCTTCATGACAGCCTACGCTGATGACACCCAGTTGGTGATATCCCTAGATCTCAGAACCAACGGGGACTCCGAAAGCTTAGCTCCCTGTATGGAAAGAGTGATGGGTTGGATGACAAACAGCTGTTTAAAACTGAATGGGGATAAAACGGAACTAATGGTCTTCAGCAACAAGGCATTTCCCAGGCCGTCAATAAGTTGGCCCAGAGGCCTGGGTAACCCACCCACGCCAAAGGAATCAATCAAAAATCTGAGAGTCTGGCTCGACAAGGACATAACAATGGCAACCCAAGCAAAGAAACTGACAGGCATCTCCTTCGGACTACTTAGAATGCTCTGCAAAATACTGGAACGTATTCCTTTAGAGCTCAGAAAGACAGTGATCCACTCCCTGGTCACATCACGCCTGGACTATGGAAATTCACTTTTCCTAGGGGCACCCAAATTTGTGATCAACCGACTCCAGGTGGTCCAGAATGCCGCAGCAAGGCTACTGTGCAAGGCCCCTATCCAGGAGTCAGCTAGGAAGCATCTAAAAGCTCTACACTGGCTTCCGGTGGAGGCCAGAATTAAATTCAAGGCACTTATCATGACCCACAGAGCTCTACACAACAAGGGCCCAAGTAAAATTAGAGACTTGTTGACCCTTTACGTTCCAAGTAGAAGCCTGAGATCCGGATACGAACGACTAATAAAAACTATATGAATCAGAAGAGCCAATTGGGGAGGTAGATCATTCTCCCTCCTGGCACCCAAGCTATGGAACTCACTACCACGTGAATCACATATACTGACATCGGAAGCAGCTTTCCGGAAGGCGATTAAAACATGGCTGTTCAAGCAGTATCACTAATCCATCTCTAGCCTCGCGGAGTAGGAATCTCGCAGCGCTGGGAATCCCTTTGGTAGCCATGCACTCTATAAATCTATAAATCTAAATCTATATACCTGTCCCAATATTAAAAAGGCTTAGGATAGCTGAACTGACTTCACAGTAAAATAATTTAAACATTACTATGTCAATATGCTCATAATAAAAATCAATGTTTGTTAGGACTCATTAAATTCTTAGCTCATATGTCAAAAATAAGGAGAACTGAAAAATATATTTATACATACCTTGCAATTGTATTCTTGAACTGCCAATGTAGGAAAAAACTGCTGGAAGCTATTATAGAAGATGTGGCTGAGGCGAAACGGGGCATTGCTAGGGCACGGAACGCCTTTGAGGGGCTGGTCAATTCATGGGCCATGCACCTTCTGACAAGTGAAGTCGGCTTAGAGGCGTTGAGCTAAAAAGAATGTAAATGCCTCTTTGATCTTGTGGGCCACGCCTCCTTTGCTGAAAGCAGCCGCGTGCCAGCTTTGAAGGAGCGTCGTCATGGGGAGGAGATGAACACGCTAGCCAACAACACATCACAAATCTGAAGCACTTCAGGGGAACGACAGTTACCCCAGAAAACTTCAGAGGCAATGAGAAGTACAGGTGGGCCAATAACAGTTTAAAAACAATAACAGCAACAATATTTATTTTAAAAAGATTAATAAATTATTACACAATCAACATTAAAATATTGTATGTGCAAGCAGTAAGAAAAGATTTGGTGCTTCCAGTCAATTATGACATCATTATGTAGTTTTTTCTCAATATTTATGGGAACTGTAAAAATTTGAATCTTGGCTTCTGTTGAATTAAAAGCAAGAAAAGATTGTAAATAGGAGCCTCGGGTCTTGTAGTAAAATCACAGCTTTCTGTCTAAGAGAGACATGATGACTATGGCAACATTTCTCTATTATTTTTTTCTCGATTTAAAAGAGGAAAATAAAAAGAGGAATGGGGCAACAATGCTGCAATATTTGCTTTTAAACACATCTTTTGTTATATATTGGAGTCTTTACAGATTAATATTGTACATTTGTTTAAAAAATTAAGGCAAGGATGCCTTACACAGGCATACTATTTTACTTTAGTTGGAGATTCTTTTTTACAGTAGTGTTTGCAAATTTGATGCCGATAACCTTAAGAGGAAACTGGTTTTAGAGGTAACTTATTATTTTAATGGGTGTATTTATATGCAACAGAGCATTTTATAGATGAGGACAATGTTTTGGCTATCAATGTCTGAACAGAAGTTTAGAAGAGTAAAGGGCAAAACTTGCTCAAGTTACTAAAGCAAGTGCAGGCATTGGCAGAGGTTTGCACCTAGGTGGACCAGTCAATCTATGCAATAAGGTCACTGCTATCTAAACAAGGCACACAGTAACAAGGGCGGTGGTTGGGAGCCCCAAGTCATGAAGATGGTCAAAAGAGTCTGGGTGGGGGCTTTAGCAGTAGGAGAGGAATGTCATCAGCTCTTAAGTGAATATGAAGATTGGGGGGCAAGTCTCAAATGGAGGCGCAAGTTATTCCAAAGTTTTAGGTGCATAAGGTAGCTTACTCACTTTCCTCTTTTCTGTCTTGGGCATCTACAGTTTCATCATGAAGAGAAGCCATCTCCTGTTGCTGCTTGGTCTAACACAGCTGTGGCAGTAAAATGTAAATATAGTTGTTTTTGAGCACCTACCGGGTGTGGTAACAGTGTTTGCCCACTGACCTATTCCCCATGGCATCAATCCTTTCCACTTACTAAAGCCCAATGATAGGTCATGTTGGGTCTCAGACCCGGCAATAAAAAAATAACAAGTTTGTTACGGTTTCCTAGTGCACTCTATCCTCATGTCCTTAATTTCATTGGCAAAGCATTGATCGATTTCTCAACAATGACTATGAAATTCTTTGAGGCAGCGGCTCTTAACATGGGGTCTGTCAACCCTTGAGGGTCCTCAATATCTACTCCGGGGATCCGTGACTATCATCATCATCATTCTTGTAAATCACTAAAGACCAGAATAGGCAACTAAAAGGTCACAAGTGTGTAAACCCAGGTTTGAGGTCACAAGTGTGTAAACCCAGGGGCTGACTGAGATCTGTTAGGCTCCATATCTAGCCGCACTGATAGCGCCCCGAGTGGGCTACTGAACATGTGATCTCAGATGTAGACTGGCCCAAGTGGTGATGGGAGAGGCGAAGTTAGGTCTGTGGTATCCATGCCAGACCCCAACAGTGACCAGGGCTACCGATGGGGTCAGAGCACATGGACTGGCCCTGGTGGTGAGGGGGGCCTGGAGGGAGCGGGGCTAGGTCTGTGGTATCCAGATGCCAGACCC
Source organism: Calotriton arnoldi (assembly GCA_963921515.1). NCBI lineage: Eukaryota > Metazoa > Chordata > Amphibia > Caudata > Salamandridae > Calotriton > Calotriton arnoldi. Next base: position 808,077 of record CAWUFW010002095.1, read on the forward strand.
CAACAGTGACCAGGGCTACCGATGAGGTCAGAGCATGGGGCCGGGTGCCCTGGGGGCCACATCAACGATCGTCCAGCTGTGCCGACAGAGCACAGGGGACCCTCATGCTGAAACGCACCTGGGGATGAGGGTTTGATATGATCCTAAGTTACGTGGAAGAATCCTCTGTTCTCGCACTGCCTAACAATAGATTATCTAGAAATATCTTTCTTTCACTCCTGCGTCTGTTACGCATTGTGAGGCTTCTACTGCACTTTGTATTCTAGTATGTGCATCTTCTGAGTGTCATTCCACACTCTGCTTGCCTGCAAGGAATTACAGTTGCCAGTTCGGTAGGCGGTTGCAGGATCGCAGAGCTGGAAGGACGCTGGTGGATGGGCTCCATTGCAATCGTTCTTATATTAATAAACTTCTTCAAATAGATCTACACACAGTAACTTCTTAAAGCTCAGTGCTGATAAAACGGAGGTGCTATTTTTCAACCAAACTCCCCCCCCCCCCTGTTTGTGAGAGCACAAACAGGTTGTGAAAAATTAAGGGCCTGATTCACAAAGGTAGAAGTATACCTTTGTGTAAGTTTAGGATTTCTTCCTATTAACAAAGGTATTTTACGGACAGTATCTTTACGACTGCAGAGACTCCGCACGTGTGGCAGAGACTCCGCACATAAAAAGATAGGACTGCCAAAGTATTCCAGGTTGGCTTGGATGGTATCTTACCAATCTGAAGCTGTAATACTGTGCCTGGAGTGGTAAAGGCATTTGTCATTTTATAGCTCAGCGTGGCTGGCACTAGCTAATCCTGTGATTAAAGACTTTGCTGTATGAATGGAAAAACTCTGTGCCCCTTTCTAGCTCGGCATGGATGGCATTGTGCCAATCCAGTGCTTAAAAACATTACTAGAAAAACAGACTTAGAGTGTCGCTGGTTTCGTAGGATGCTCTAAGTAGGAGCTGCTGTCCACCTAAACTAGGGAACTACCCAGAGTTCCCTGGTTCCTTTTTGCAATATATATATATATATATATATATATATATATATATATATATATATATATCTCCAGCTCAAAAACACCACTCGTCAGCCAAGTGAAGAGACCGCACTCCAATGAGGGTGAATACACAGTATTTTATTTACCGGTAAAGTAAACAGGACGCGTTTCGGCTTCGCGCCTTCTTCCAACTGATAACAGAGACGGAGGCACCGCCATACTTTTACATGATAGTGAATGGAGTACTTCCGGGGTAAAATTCACAATCAACATGAAAGATGGTCTATGGATACAATCTGTGGTGGCCATCTTTGAATGGTGTCATATCACCATTCGAGTACAACATACAACTGAATATTTCATTCCGCAATTGATTATCCTTCAATACATGAGATGGGATTCATATCTTTTATAATAGTAAATATCTCGCCCTGGATGAGCGTTGAGTCACAATTGCAGAGCATTTTCAAATCTCATTAAAAGTTATAATCATTATTGGCCATTTCAAATCGGTATGGAATTCACATTGAATTGCATTTATAAACTAAATAATTCATTCAGTATTGAGCCTAAATTCATAAATAAATATCTCGCCCTGGATGGGCATTGATTCGCCAATGCACAATCTCTGCGAATTTAATTGAAAAAATATATAATCATTATTGGCTATTTCTAATTAGTATGGAATTCACATTGAATTGCATTTGTGGACCAAATAATTCATTCAATGGTTCAGGCCAAAATTCATCCATTATTGAAAAAATCAGTGACCAACTCCCTCAACATTAACAGTAGATCAAAAATCAATCTCTCCTCAACTCGATTGAATTATTGACAACATATTCACAAATCAAAATCAAGATGGACAAATTAATTTCCTCAATCTAAGCCTATATAGCAATAATAATATATAGTCCATATAAAAAAAATTATACATTGATATGCTTCTGTTTATCATACCCAGAATGAAAACAATACTGTATTTACAGTGTCACAGAGATGAATTGAAAAGAATTGATAACTGTTGAAAATAGTTGTCCCATACATCAAACACAGTGACCCACAGACTCTAGCCTAGATGTATGGCTAACTCTTCTTCAGTGTTGAGGCCAAATGGAGCCCTTGTCTGTAAATCCACTATGAACCTGGATTCTAGTCTCCGTAATCTAAGTTCCCTGTTTCCTCCACGTTCATGTGTTGGAACATGGTCAAGACAATAGAATTTCAGTAGATTTCTGTTGCTCTGATGGAAACGGGCAAAGTGCCTGGCTACAGGGTAGGTTGTGTCATTTCTTTCAATGGCCCTAGCATGTTCTAAAATCCTGCGCTAAGTAGGGTGTATGGTGCTGCCTATATATTGTAGATTGCACGGACAGACTAAACTATAAACGCAGAAAGGTGTAGTACAAGTTAAAAACTTAGTGATCTTCTTAGGGCCCGACATACCCGGTATTTGGTATGTTAAAGTTTTGACACTGTTCCAACAGGCTTTGCACTTAGTGCATGGAAATAATCCGGTCACATTACTCATTCTAGGGATGTAAGGAATGGATTCCAAATGACTCTGAACTAATGAATCTTTTAAAGAGCGACATCGTCTATATGTCGTTTTGGGATGATCAGGAATATCATGCCCAATCACAGAGTCAGATTTCAAAATATGCCAGTTGCGTGTCAACACATGTTGCAGCCTTTCCGAATCTCTTGTAAAGGTGGTGATAAATCTAAAGGTATTAGTTTGTTCATCACCTCGTTGTTGCCTGTCTGTTAAAAGACAGTGTCTTGGAATTTTATTGACCATGTCAAGATTCTTCAGGAGCAGCTGGTTCGAATACCCCCGTTTCTTAAATCTTTCAATAGCATCATTTGCTGCTGCTATAAAGTCACTGTTTCTAGAACAGTTTCTTTTGAGTCGCAGCAGTTCTCCGTATGGGATGCTGTTTTTAGGGGTTTAGGGTGACTACTGCTGGCTTCAAGGATCGAATTCCCTGCTGTTTCTTTTCTGAACAGGGATGTACAGATTTGGCCGTCCCTGATGAAAACCTTTAAATCCAGAAAAGTGACCTCTGTGCAGCTGATCTGTCCACTGAAGTGTAGGTTAACTGTGTTTGTATTGAGCGTCTGTATGTACAATTCCGCCTCAGTTTGTGTGCCCTTCCAAAAGATAAAAAGGTCATCGATGTATCGATACCACTGATGGAGCAGGGAAAATAAATTTTTTAACCCCTAACAAATGTTATAATTAATTAAATTAAATGTTCGTTTAAATGTATTAATCAACACTGTATGTATGGGAATGGTAACATGCTAAAATGTGTGCCAAATAATCTATTAATGGATGTCCGTGTGTCTAATTATAACGTAAAAATAAGTGCGTACTAATTAAAAATAAATGTATGTTTGTGCTTCATAGAAATAAAACGTGTCGTTGCAAAAATAATAGTGATGGTAAGTAAGGAACAGCTTAAATGTTGCTTTCTGCTAGGTAATAACTAATTGGGGTACGTAGATGACGGGAGGGAAACGAAAGGGCTATTTTTCTCTATTTTAATTATGTTTTGTTTGCCTCAAATTAGTGCTTCTAAAAAGTATAACCGAGTGGCGATATAAAATGGCCGCCAGTGGGAAGATGTGCGCAGGCGCAAGGGGACACATGACACGGGATGAAATCGGAGAAAAAACTAAACCTCGTGAGGTTACTGAGACGCTAGGATGCAAGAAATGGTCAAGGCTGGTGTGACCTAATTGAACTGATAGTGTGCCATGATGATCAGCAGAAGACCCGTGGGAAACAAGTTTAAGAGAAAGGACAATGACTGCGGAGTTCTCGAATGTGTCGAAAGAAGTTACAAATGTACTGATCGAAACGGATGAAAAATGTTTGAGCGTATGGGAAAGGAAATGATCCAAGGACCCTTGAATCCAAGAGAACTTGATTAAAAGAATGAATAAGATGACATGCATGGACCAATGAAAGAAAAGCGTGTTATTAATGTTGCAACAGTTAGTTAACAAAGTTAGAATTAGGGTATAAGAGGGCCTACTCTTAGTGGGAGGGGGTCAGTCGCGGTTGCAGTCACAGTCAGGAGAGGAGTTGGAGAGTCGTGTTGGTGGCTTCCAGTGCTGGGTGGTCCTGATCGATCCCTTACTGAGCGGGAGATGCTGAAAGACTGTTAGATGAGACGGGTTGCAGGTAGCTGATGCTGACGAGCTGAAGTTGCTGTTGCTGTCTTAATTTTCCAGTTGAGTATGAGAATCAGGCTATTTCTAATTCTTAACTTAGGTTAGAAATCATTAGGCTAAATTAGGAAGCTAGGCAGGTAATTAGGGTTTTGGCTTCATGACAAAAATTTCCTTTCTGCAATAAAATTGATTATGCTTAATAAATATTTGAATTTAAGAATGAATAATTGAATAAAGTATTAAATTCTTTCTCATGCTTTTAAAATTATATAAAATTTAAGATTCTTTAAACCCAAAATGACTCAGTGGTTATTTTCCTAAATGATTGTGACATCAGTAATTGGTTATTGTGATTCAGCTGGTCTTAATCACTATGAACTAATTTTTTACATGAATGATTCATCGACAAAACAATGAGCAGGAATATCTTAAGAAATAACTAAAAGAAAGTGACAAATTAAGGTAATAAGATATCCTGGCTCCTTCCAGCGGTACATAAATGGTGTTCTCCATTTAGTTCTCATGCTTCTCCTAGGAGTACAGAATTTCATAAAGGTGTAAAGGAAATCCAGGAGTGTGCGTGTGTGTTAGGCGATGTTTATGGGCCCCATCGTCATGTGGATATGAGAAATATAGTTTGCCCCTGGATGACCTATAAGTGACCTGGGAGGAGAATAGTTTTTATTGTACGCGCTGCATCAGATTTCTTGGTAGCAGAGTTATGGTTTTCTATAGATTAGTTTAGTGATTATTGTTTATTGATTATTGATTATTTTTGATGACTAACACTATATGTTGAGTCGCGTTATGTTATATGTGAGTTTTCACGCTTCTGGGATGTAGGAAGTGGAACACGTGTGGCAAGAGAAGTCACATGGAATTTGGTACATGGTCTGAATTCATTTTGGTAATAACGCAGGTTGTGTTATGTTAGGGATTTTCTGTACGAAAAGGTGTGTAATTGAAATAGCAAATCACGTTTACTTGTGAAACTTTGGCCTTAATTCTCAGGAGCCTAGTCTCCACATGTGTCTTATCCCCAGAGAAACGAGTAAATTGTTTGTTTGAAAGAAGGGTAAGGTAGAGGGAAGTGCTACTTTATCGGCGAGAGTAAATAATTCTGTGGTAGGGTAGAGGTAAGCGCTGCCTACTGGAAATACAGGATTCTTGTGTAAAAGGACAAAGCTGTCACTTTTGTTTAGCGAATCAGACTATGGAATTGTTTTAATTGTTGTAACTAACGGAGAAAACAGCGAAAAGAGAACTGCCGATAAATTTTGTAAAGGAGGGGTAAAGAGTAGAAGTGACGTGGAACAGTGCCGCGCTAGGATTGGATAGTGCGCTAGTCACGTGAACACAGAGCAGGAGTGACGTAGAAAAGTGTTGCGCTAGGATTGGTTGGTTCACGGACGGTGGGAATTGTTCTGATTGGTACGTTAGTGTGAGTCGCGCTGTAATTGGTCAAAGTTCCGTACACAGAACAGCGTTAGCGTAAAGAAAAAAAATAAACAAATAGAAAACATGCCGTATTACGAGTATGAAAGGGAGAGAACGTCATGGACGACGAAATTGAAGAATTTCTTTAAGAAAGACAAAAAGGTTGTGACCAGAGAGGGACAAGTAATTCCTCCGCCGAAATCAGCAGCTTCACATATGATGCTGAAATATGGATATCATACGTGCATATGGTTGGAAAATTGGGCAAAATATACAAAGAATGATGGTGCTTTGGCTTTCCCTGAGAATGGATCATTTAGTGTAGCGGTTTTGCGAAACTTGCGAGAAAAAATGTGTAAGTTGGAACCTAGACCTAGACCAACACAGTTTGAGGCTTTGACGGAATGGGAAGATGAGATGTATGAACGAGAGAGATTCAGAGGAATGAGAGATCATGAGTTTATGCCTGGAAGATTGTGGGGAGTAAATCATGAGGACAGAATAAAACGATGGAGATGTGCTAACATGACAGGAGGTTTGTTTCCAGCTTTACAGTTGAGGAAGGGACTAAGAAAAAGCGGACTGAGAAAAAGAAACATATAGAGAGAGAAAAGTATATGCATGAGAGCGAAACGGATGACGAGTTGCTGGAAGATATTTTAAATAGAAATCCACCTCCGTATCAGCAGAGTTCTACAGTGGTGACACCAAATGCGCCGCTAATAGAGACTATGCGAAATAAAAGCCCGGAAAAGAGAATTGATGTAAATAGGTCACAAGAACAAATGAGAACTTCTCAAAATGAAGGAATAGAAAGCGACAATGCAAGCGAATTGGCAAGGACAACAAAAGAACTAACTGAGAAGATTAGAGAATTAACGAAAAATATGGAAGCAGTTACTGTGCCTGTAACAATAGGTCCAGTAATACCCGTTTTTGAGAATCAGAAAATTGATGAACGATCTTTGGTGATTCCCATGAGTTCACAATTTCAAAGAGAAAAGGAAAGGATGGAACAAAGTGCAAGTACAAGTAATTTGGCTAGTACTTACAGACCAAGTCCACCTACAAATTTAACGGTGAATGAGTGCAATGGTAGGAAAATGCATATGGTAACAGAATCTGCAACAGAAACGCCTGAAAAGAGTGGTAACTGGATAGAACTAAATAATACACCCATAGGTCCGACTCCTGATGAGTTAAATGAGTGGATGAAAGCATTTAAAATAAAAGAAACAGAAGAAAAACCATTAGATGTGATCAGATTAAAAATAGACATGGAAGAATTAATTCTAGGAACGATTGGTACCGAAAAGATAAAAAATTATCAGGATGATGAAATAATGTTTCTGTGCAAAAGTATAACATGGAGAGCAAAGAATTTACATGACAAACTAGAAGAAGTGGCTAGTGAGATTGGAATAGATTTTGCAAAAGTGAAAACGTTGCAGAAACCATACAGAGTAGACTTTTGTGAAAAAGATATTGAAAATTTGAACACGGCAGGAAGGCTGACACAGATAAAGGAGTTAATTGTGTTGTTGAGAAAATGGGGTGATGTGGACAGATGGAAGGTTAGATGGACAAAGAAGAATGAGAAAAGTACAGACAAAGGTTCATTGGCCTTTATGATAACTGAAAAAGAATCTGTTGTCAAAGAATACCCCATGAGAGAAACTCCAGGTGGTAGTTACGTGCATGTTCCCTGGACTAGGCAGGACATACTGTCATTTACCAATGACTTTCCAAAGTTAAGAGAGAAGCCAGTTGAGTGGTACCGACAAGTAGAGAGGTTTGTAAAGGTCTCAAAAGTGTTGTGGATAGATTTAGATGGATTGTTTGACATAGTGGTACCAACAGATTTATGGTCCGAATGTAAGATTACAGTTGACTGGCCAACTACAGAATATCCAAGAGATCCTAAGACAGGAGCTCCAGGTCCTGATGTGATGAAGAAGTACGATAAGGTGATTACCTTTTTGAAGAATAAGATTCCTCCTAAAGAGACAGATTGGGTAAAAATTGATAGAACTACACAGGAAAGTAAGGAGTCTGTACATGCATATTATGAGCGATTGTTATTGGTTTTCAAGCAGTATAGTGGTTATGAGGAATTGAGTGAAAAGGACATGAGTCATTTTGTATACCGATTTGTGTTTGGCCTGAAACAAGAAATAAGTGATATGATTAAGCAACACATGATAAACTGGCAGAATGGAAGTGTAGATGAGGTACTGAGATATGCTAAGTATTGTAGTGATGAAATAGAGAGTAAACAGCGTAAGTTGAAAGAGAAGGCAATGTGGGCACAAGTGAAGGTGGCAGAAAAACAAGAAGCTCAATTGGACAATAATAATGGAAACGAATCAGGACAGAATAAAATGCGACCAAACATAGGTAAAGGAAAGGGTCAAGTGAGTCTAGAAGAGGCAAAGAAGAAATGGCCATGTCATAATTGCGGAAAATTAGGGCATTGGAGAAACGAGTGTAAGTTCCCACCTAAACCTAATCCGGAACATCAATCATTAACTCCACAGGTGCAGAATGAGGTAGTTGTTCAACAAAGTCAGGTGCCGCAACCACCACTTCCCAACACTGTTAACCAGCAAAGATACAGTACAGAAACAGGATTCTACGGAGGAGAGCAGGTAACACAGTTGCCGCGAGCAGCTAACATTTCTCAGTATTTGTTGCGTCAGAGTGAGGATGACCCGGATGAAAGATTCTGACGGTGCGCAGGAGAGGGGAAAGAGTGCGTGCTTGGCGCAACTCTAGAGGTAGATCAGTCTGGTCCCTTTGTGGATGGAGAAGTGAATGGTGCAAACGTAACATTCCTTGTCGATACTGGAGCTACCCGTTCTACTGTTAGATCAGTGGAAATTCCAAACCTTCCTCTCTCAGGTGAATACATCCAAGTGGTAGGAGTAGCCAATCAGCAGATTAAAACCCCACTTACTGAATTGGTGGAAGTAAAAATTGGTTCTTTTAGCAAAATGCATAAATTTGTAGTGTGCGATTGTAGTCCTGTAAATCTTTTAGGTCGTGACCTTTTATGCAAGATGAATTGCACAATTTATTGTACGCCAGATGGAATAGGTTTTCAGACTTCAGATGAAGATGTTCTGTATAAAGTAACTTTGATGAATCAGGAACCTGAAACGAATGGTTTGTTTCCTGCATTTGATGCAGAAAAACTTCCAGAAGAACTAAAAGGTGCAGTAAAAGAAAGTGTGTGGGATTTTTCAGGAGAAGACATTGGATTAATGAGAGAAGTTGATCCTGTAAAAGTGACAGTGAAAGAAGGGACAACTTACCCGAACACGCCACAGTACAAATTAACTCCAGAAATAATTGAAGGAATAACTCCTGTGATAAATAAGATGATTGAACAGGGAATTCTAAAAGAAATCATGAGCAGTCCATGTAATTCACCTATTATGGGACTGAAAAAGCCAAATGGAACATATAGAATAGTACAGGATTTGAGAAGGATCAACAAAATAGTTGTACCATGTTGTCCAATAGTGCCAAACCCTGCAGTAATTCTATATCAAATTCCACATGAAGCTGAGTGGTACACTGTGATAGATTTGTGTCACGCATTTTTCTCTATTCCTTTGCATCCAGATAGCCAGCCATTATTTGCGTTCCGGTTCGGAGAGCGTATTTTGGCATGGTGCCGAATTCCTCAGGGGTATACAGAAAGCCCCTCAATCTTTAATCAGATTCTAAAGAAATCTCTGGAAGATTTAAAAATGCCAGAAAAATCAGTGATGGTGCAGTATATCGATGACCTATTGGTGGCATCGAAAACCAAAGAAGCATGTGTAAGTGACACAATTGCTTTACTGAACCATTTAGAGAAAAGAGGACATAAAGTGTCTCCTTCAAAATTACAGTTTTGTCAGAAAGAAGTCCAGTATTTAGGGCATAAAATTGAGAAAGGAGTACGAAAGATAGCGACAGAAAGAGTAAGAATGATTCAAGGAATGAGAGCACCAATGACTCAGAGAGAGGTAAGAATGTTTTTGGGAATGGTTGGATATTGTCGACAGTGGATAAGTGGTTTCTCTTTGATTGCAAAACCCTTACAAAAATTGACCAAGAAAGATGTAAAAGACCCTTTTGAGTTAAACAAAGAAGAAATGAAATCTTTCAAAGAATTAAAAAGAAACTGTGTGAGGCCCCTGCTTTAGGCATGCCTGATTATGAGAAGGATTTTGAATTGTACTGCAGTGAAAGAGATGGATGTGCATTTTCAGTACTGGTACAAAAACACGGGACCATGAAAAGACCAATCGCTTATTTTTCAGCTGTTTTAGATCCTATAGCAAAAGCATTGCCTGGATGTCTGAAAGCAGTTGCTGCTACTTGTGTAAGTCTGGAACAAAGTGAAGGTATAGTGATGGGGTATCCACTGAGAGTATATGTTCCCCATTCAGTAGAAATTCTTTTGACAAGAACAAAAACACAGTACATGACACATAGTCGGCTGACTAAGTACGAAAAAGTCATCTTGAGCGCTGAAAATGTGACCATAGATAGATGCATGAATGTAAATCCTTCTACATCATTACCAGATGAAGAAAATATAATTGAACAAGACGAAGTAGATCATGATTGTCTGAACGTGCTGGAATATTGCACAAAACCAAGAGCTGACATAAAAGATGAACCGTTAAAGGAATCTGATTATGTCATGTTTGTGGATGGCTCATGCTTGCGTACAAAAGAAGGAGTTTTAAGCGCAGCTTACGCAGTATGCACAGTGGCAACTGTGATGGAAGCGTCTTGTCTGAAAGGAGTTAGGTCTGCACAAGTTGCGGAACTAATTGCTTTGATTCAAGCATGTAAATTGGGGAAAAATGTACGAATCACGATTGTGACCGATAGCCAATATGGTTTCGGCATCGTACATGATTTCGGTCAGATTTGGTCACAAAGAGGATTTTTGACATCTGCAGGAACACCTATCAGAAATGGAGATTATGTTAAAAAACTGCTTGAGGCGATACAGTTGCCTAAACAAATAGCTGTAGTAAAGTGCAAAGCGCATAAGAAAAACGAAGATTACATAGCGGTCGGCAATAATTATGCTGATGAGATCGCTAAATATTGTGCGGAGAACATGGCGTCCATGAACAAAAATAGAGAAAGGGAGCATGTCTCTTGTCCTTTGCTTTTCACTAATACTGTCGAGACATGGGATGAAGTAAGGCAGTTACAAGAAACCGCAAGAGATGAGGAAAAGATTACTGGATAAAAGCAGGATGTAGAAGACAGGAAAATAATGGTGTGTGGGTATACAGAGATGAAAGGCCAGTTATGCCTGATAGCATGATTGCAGACATGGCACGGATGTACCATGGACAATCTCATATTGGGAGAGATGCAATGATCAGACTTTTTAGACAAACCTGGTATAACCCAAAATTCAGAGCCATTGCTGAAAGTCTTTGTCAAAGATGTCTTATTTGTCAACAGTTTAACCCAGGAAGAAAAACAGTAGTGAGTCTAGGAACAATAGGACGAGAAGGAGGTCCATTCACTAGAATGCAGTTAGACTTTATCGAGATGCCCCTAGTAACAGACTAAGATATGTTCTAGTGGTCGTCTGTTTGTTCTCTCGTTGGGTGGAGGCATACCCCACAAGAAGGAATGATGGAACAACAGTGGCAAAACTTATGCTGCGAGAGTTCATTCCAAGGTATGGTTTTCCAGTCACGGTTGAGACAGTTAGAGGAACACATTTTCAAAATGAGTTGATCCAATTGATTTGTGAAGCATTGAGTATTAAACAAAAACTACATTGTGCTTACAGACCAGAGGCTTCTGGGGTAGTAGAGCAGATTAATGGAACAATTAAAAACAGATTGGGAAAAATGTGTCAAGCTACAGGACTCAAATGGCCGGATGCACTGCTTCTTGTTCTGATGACCATCAGAAGCATCCCTGAAAAGAAAACTGGACTCAGTCCTCATGAGATGATCATGGGACGAGCAATGAGACAAGCACACGTACCTGTCAACAAGTTATTAACTATAACTGATGATCTAGTACTGGATTATTGCAAGGGACTGGCTGATGTGGTGCGTTCTGTGTTTCATCAGGTTGGACCGGATGCGACCACTCTTGAAAGAAAACCAGCCCACGACTTGAATCCAGGAGACTGGGTCCGCATAAAAGTCCACAGGAGAAGAAACTGTCTAGTTCCTCGTTGGGACGAGCCACGACAGGTAATCCTGGTGACAACGACTGCCGTCAAGTGTGCAGGAGTGAAAAACTGGGTTCATGCCAGCCACACAATCAGAGTTCCAGAACCTACAGATCGACATGTGAGTCGGCGTCTGGAAGTGTGGGATAAATGTTTAACGGCTGGGACAACAAAGATAAGAGAAAGGGTGCCAGAACTTGAAGATCGACCTGAAAGTCGACATCTGGAAACCCCAACTGCGAGTACCTCTAGAGAAGAAGAGGAAGAAGAAGAAGAAGAAAGAAATTCAGAAATTCCAGAACTTGAAGATCGACCTGTAAGTCGACATCTGGAAATATCTGACACAACTTCAGACTCTGATGATTCAGTTGAAAACCGTGAAGAATTCCTAAGGAAAACTTGGGGTTATAAACCAATTAGAGAAGAAACTGAGCAAGAAATTGAGTTAGATGAACAACCAAGTACAAGTTATGGTGGAAATCCTTCAGAAACAATATTAATAGATGAAGTAGGGAAAGAAGTACACAAAAAGTTAGAAAATCGAGAAGAACCCCGAGGAGCAATAGGGACAGATAGAGAAACAGAAGAACAGGGAAATTTAGAAGCAGAAAGGGAGAAAAACACCAAATCGGAAGAACCCCGAGGAGGGACAGTAATAAGGGAAAACAAAAAGGAGAAGACAGATCCACCAGTAGGAGATGACGAGATTATAAGTTTCAAAATAAGAGACAATAGTGAAACAGTTGAAACAGAAACAGAAGAAAGTGGAGAAGAGGAGAAAGCAAAAACTGAATCAAGGAAAAGAAATTGGAAATCAGAAAGAGAAGAAAGAGAAGGTGAAGCCAAAAGGCCAAGAAAAGGAGATAATTGGCCCAACAGCTATATAAGAAAATTGAGATATAGAATAATAAGAGCGGGAGACGAAGGTGCTGAACAAGTAAATGAAGTAACAAGTCAAAAGGGACAAGAAAAACCAAGTGGAAAAGATTACAAAAGTCCAAAAGGACTAAGAAAGTGAATGCAAAGTATAAGTCACCTGAGTGGCTGTATATTGCACTAACAGATTACAAAGAAGAAGAAGAAAACACTCACGAGAACCAGAGACTAAGAAGTCGGATGGGAAAAGGTGAGATGCAACAAACTTGAAGTGAAAAACTTATAGTGCTTCTGCCGGACATGACAATTTTACTGGATGTGACAAACCACCGGATGTGACAACGAAAGAATTCTGGAGAGAATTAAAGAAAGTACCAAGCAAAGACTTTTGAGAGCAGAGTGGCATCTAAGTCATTTCTGAGGTGTAGTGACACAATTTTCTGAAACCTAACAAATAGAAAAAGAAAAATGGAAAATAATAGGGATAGAAGAGATAAATGTGAATTTATAAAGAGATGGTGCAAAATGTGCTGCTTTTGTACAGGGTTATTAATGACCATATGGATAGTTTTAGCAATCACAATTCCTATTAGTATAGCTGTGATAGAAGCAAAAAATGATACTAAACCAGAAAAAGAAACTAATATTAAAGAACAAGTTATTTTAAGAAGTAGTGCAGAGTTGCATAAGGATAAGTCAGTAACAGATTTTTCAAAGAATGTTTTTACAAAATTGTTGTATGAATACGTAGAGACAATGGATGTGAGAGATTGTTATGTTTGTATGCAGTTGCCTGCATCAGTATCAGAAGGTGTGACTTATCATCACCTACCTCTGACTTATGGAATAACATGTAGTGTAATGGAATAACATGTAGTGTAATAGCGACTGGCCCGCGCCCAGCGCCAGAACCCCTGGATCCCACCGATGCAACACCACTCGACGGACCTACGACGCCGCCACACTCACCGCACTCAATGCCGGCCGAACCCTGCCTGCTACCGAGCCTCACCGAGACGCACCCACGGACCCTTCACCTGCCAAACCTGCCGATTCACCTGCCCCCGGACGTGCACCACCTCCGCCAAGTCGAGCACCAGCAGCAACCACCTGAAATGCATCCTGCTGAACACCCGCTCCGTCCACAGGCACGCCGTGGAACTCTGGGACCTGCTCGACGCAACAGCACCGGACATCGCCTTCCTCACCGAAACCTGGATGAACGCCTCCTCAGCGCCCGACATCGCCATAGCCATCCCGGACGGATACAAGATCACCCGGAGGGACCGCGTCAACCAGACGGGAGGAGGCATCGCCATCGTACACAAGAGCACCATCCGCATCTCGACTAACTCCGACGAGACCTTCACCGCCGCCGAACACCTACACTTCCAGATACACACTGACCCCAAGACCACCCTCCGAGGCACCCTCATCTACAGACCCCCGGGACCACGCACACTATTCAGCGAAGACATCGCAGACTTCATCAGCCCGCACGCCATGCCCTCCGCCGACTACATCCTCCTAGGGGACCTCAACTTCCACCTGGAGAACAACAACGACAGAAACACCACCGCCCTGCTGGACAACCTCGCCAACCTCGGACTCAAGCAACTGGTGAACACGCCCACCCACTACGCCGGCCACACGCTTGACCCCGTCTTCTCGTCCAGCAAGCACATCTCCTTCAGCCACGCCACCGGACTCCACTGGACCGACCACAGCTGCGTCCACTTCAGCTTCAGAAAGACTGCGACCCACCACCACCCGCAACAGGTTCCCCGCCGGAGCTGGAGCAAGATCACCGCCGAGCAGCTCACCGCCTCCTCAGCCAGAACACACCCACCAACACAACGGACCCAAACGAAGCAGCCAGCAACCTCGCCAAGTGGCTGACCGCCTGCGCCGACGACCTCGCACCACTAAAAAACCCTCCCAGCAGACCCGGAAGCAAGAAAACCCCTTGGTTCACCAACGAACTCAAGGAATCCAAGAAGAACTGCCGCACTCTCGAGAAAACCTGGCGACTCGACCAGACCACAGACAACAGGACCGCCCTCAAACACGCCACCCGCAAACACCACCAGCTGATCCGTGCCACCAAGAAGTCGGCACTCAAAGAACGACTGGACAACAACGCCCATGACAGCAAGGAACTTTTCAGCATCGTCAAAGAGTTCTCCAACCCCAGCGCCGGAAACAACGACATCACCCCTCGCAAGACCTCTGCAACTCACTCTCCGCGTTCTTCCACCGCAAGATCACCGACATACATAACAGCTTCGACGCACAAACCACGCACCCTACTGCCGAACCAACGCCCGCCACCACCACCCTCTGCAACTGGACCCCGATCAGCACCGAAGACACCACCCGCACGATGAACTCCATCCACTCCGGATCACCGACCGACCCCTGCCCACACCACGTCTTCAACAAAGCCGACGCCACCATCGCACCCCATCTCCGGGACATCATCAACTCCTCCTTCCACACCGCCACCTTCCCGGAGAGCTGGAAGCACGCCGAGCTTACCGCCCTCCTGAAGAAACCAACGGCGGACCCCACCGACCTCAAGAACTACCGTCCCATCTCGCTCCTTCCGTTTCCGGCCAAAGTCATCGAGAAGACCGCCAACAGACAGCTTGCCGCCTTCCTCGAGACGAATGGATCCCTCGACCCTCGCAGTCCGGGTTTCGGGCCAACCACAGCACCGAGACCGCCCTTATCGCAGCCACCGACGACATCAGAACCCTAACCGACAACGGGAAACAGCTGCCCTCATCCTCTTGGACCTCTCCGCGGCGTTCGACACCGTCTGCCACCGCACCCTAGTGAAGCGCCTCAGCAACATCGGAATCCGAGAGAAAGCACTGGAATGGATCATCTCGTTCCTCGCCGGTAGAACCCAGAGAGTCCGCCTCCCCCGTTCAGTTCCGAAGCCACCGAAGTCATCTGCGGCGTTCCACAAGGATCTTCACTCAGCCCAACCCTCTTCAACGTCTACATGAGCCCCTCGCAGCCATCGCACGCCAACACAACCTCAACATCATCTCCTACGCCGACGACACCCAGCTGATCCTCTCCCTCACCAACGACCCCACCACCGCCAGAGCCAACCTACACGACGGGATGAGAGATGTCGCCGACTGGATGAGGAACAGCCGCCTTAAACTGAACTCAGACAAGACGGAAGTCCTCATCCTGGGCTCATCACCCTCCGCCTGGGACGACTCCTGGTGGCCCCCGGCCCTGGGCACCGCACCCAAGCCAACGGACCACGCACGCAACCTGGGCTTCATCCTGGACTCCTCCCTGTCGATGACCAGACAAGTCAACGCCGTCTCATCTTCATGCTTCAACACCCTGCGCATGCTCCGCAAGATCTTCAGATGGATCCCCACTGAAACCAGGAAGACCGTCACCCAGGCACTCGTCACCAGCCGACTGGACTATGGGAACACCCTCTACGCCGGAACCACAGCCAAACTTCAAAAAAGACTCCAGCGCATCCAGAACGCCTCCGCACGACTCATCCTGGACATCCCCCGACACAGCCACATCACCGGACACCTGAAAGACCTGCACTGGCTCCCCGTCAGCAAGAGAATCACGTTCAGACTCCTCACCCACGCACACAAGGCCCTCCACGACCTGGGCCCAAAGTACCTCAACGACCGCGTGACCTTCTACACGCCCACACGCCAGCTACGATCAACCAGCCACGCCCTCGCCACCGTACCACGCATCCGCAGAACCACCGCCGGAGGAAGATCCTTCTCCTACCTGGCAGCCAAGACCTGGAACTCCCTCCCCACTCACCTTCGGCGAACCCAGGACCATCTCTCCTTCAGGAAGCAGCTCAAGACCTGGCTGTTCGAGCAGTAACTTACCCCCTCCCCCAGCGCCTTGAGACCCTCCCGGGTGAGTAGCGCGCTCTATAAATGCCGTGATTGATTGATTGATTGATTGATAGCGAGTTTATTTTATAAAACAGGTAGATTAGAATCTTATTATACTGATATAGATAAGATTTTTGCAAACATTCCAGTAGTACCAGAACTTAACAAAGTAAAACCAGCAAAAGTTTTAGGGGAATTTTTTTTAGAACATAGAAAATTAACGTTAGAAGAAATAATTAGTAACAACCTTACCTGTGAGTTAAAGAAAGAAGAAAAAGTATTTTTAGAAATGGTTGAAGAAAGAAGAATGAAATTTCAAAAAGAAGCAATAAAGAGGAGGGAAAACGCTTATGGACGTTTGAGGAAGGAAATCATGAAGGGAAAAAGATAAATGCAGCAATGACATTAGATTGGCCACAAACAGGAAAGTTGTGTATTAGGAGAAATAAGACAGTCTATGACAATTACTTTGTAAGTTCCAGTATCTGCCATGACAATTATCAAATTCTGGGAGGTTGGGGATTTAAAGGTGGAAAGGACCCAATATTTCCAGGTATCTATTATGTTTGTGGGAATAGAGCTTATTACAGGTTACCGGACCATTGGTATGGAACTTGCTATGTAGGCCTGGTCTTTCCCAAAAAATTTCACATGGACAGAGAAGAAAAGGGAACATACAAGATGATTAATAGATTTACACGTAGAAAGAGGGAAAGTTTTTCAGAAATTGTAGGTGATATTTTTGGAGCATTGATACCAGCAGTGGGAATATCTTTGAATGCATTTAAAATTGGAAGTTATCCACAGTAGTAGATCGTTTGTCTACAGATACTGCGGGAGGGTTCTTAATGGTAAATACCGAAATGGTTGCCATGAGAGCTATGGTGATGCAAAATCGGCTTGCCCTTGATATTCTTTTGGCAAAAGAGGGTGGAGTCTGTGGAATGTTGAAAGTCCAACATTGTTGTACTTACATTCCTGATAAAAGTGAAAATATACAGAAGTATATTACAAATATTACAAATTTGCACAAAGAACTAGTTCCACTGGAGGTTGAAAGTGTTTTGGGAAAACTTGGTAGAGGGTTTTCTTCAGTAGCAAATTGGTTGACCAGAATGAGTAGACTAGTGATAGGGAAAGTTATAATAGTAGCAACTATAGTAATACTTTTAGCCATGGTATTGAAAATAGTAATAACATGTATAAAAAGAAAAATAAGACAAAATAAGATAAAAAGAAATAACAGAATAATGAGAGAGAGAGAGAGAGAAATGGGTGAAATTGAGTTGGAGAAAATGAAAGAAAGCATGTATAAAGAGACCAAAAGGCAAGATGAAGAAGAAACAGATGTGTAGATAACAGAAAGCAAAGGATGAAAGACATGCTGCCTGAAAAGAAGTATGACTTGGATTTTATGTGGTGATTTAAAAATCACCAAAGGGGGGAGTTGATGGAGCAGGGAAAATAATTTTTTTTAACCCCTAACAAATTTTATAATTAATTAAATAAAATGTTCGTTTAAATGTATTAATCAACACTGTATGTATGGGAATGGTAACATGCTAAAATGTGTGCCAAATAATCTATTAATGGATGTCCGTGTGTCTAATTATAACGTAAAAATAAGTGCGTACTAATTAAAAATAAATGCATGTTTGTGCTTCATAGAAATAAAACGTGTTGTTGCAAAAATAATAGTGATGGTAAGTAAGGAACAGCTTAAATGTTGCTTTCTGCTAGGTAATAACTAATTGGGGTACGTAGATGACGGGAGGGAAACGAAAGGGCTATTTTTCTCTATTTTAATTATGTTTTGTTTGCCTCAAATTAGTGCTTCTAAAAAGTATAACCGAGTGGCGATATAAAATGGCCGCCAGTGGGAAGATGTGCGCAGGCGCAAGGGGACACATGACATGGGATGAAATCGGAGAAAAAACTAAACCTCGTGAGGTTACTGAGACGCTAGGATGCAAGAAATGGTCAAGGCTGGTGTGACCTAATTGAACTGATAGTGTGCCATGATGATCAGCAGAAGACCCGTGGGAAACAAGTTTAAGAGAAAGGACAATGACTGCGGAGTTCTCGAATGTGTCGAAAGAAGTTACAAATGTACTGATCGAAACGGATGAAAAATGTTTGAGCGTATGGGTAAGGAAATGATCCAAGGACCCTTGAATCCAAGAGAACTTGATTAAAAGAATGAATAAGATGACATGCATGGACCAATGAAAGAAAAGCGTGTTATTAATGTTGCAACAGTTAGTTAACAAAGTTAGAATTAGGGTATAAGAGGGCCTACTCTTAGTGGGAGGGGGTCAGTCGCGGTTGCAGTCACAGTCAGGAGAGGAGTTGGAGAATCGTGTTGGTGGCTTCCAGTGCTGGGTGGTCCTGATCAATCCCTTACTGAGCGGGAGATGCTGAAAGACTTAGATGAGACGGGTTGCAGGTAGCTGATGCTGACGAGCTGAAGTTGCTGTTGCTGTCTTAATTTTCCAGTTGAGTATGAGAATCAGGCTATTTCTAATTCTTAACTTAGGTTAGAAATCATTAGGCTAAATTAGGAAGCTAGGCAGGTAATTAGGGTTTTGGCTTCATGACAAAAATTTCCTTTCTGCAATAAAATTGATTATGCTTAATAAATATTTGAATTTAAGAATGAATAATTGAATAAAGTATTAAATTCTTTCTCATGCTTTTAAAATTATATAAAATTTAAGATTCTTTAAACCAAAATGACTCAGTGGTTATTTTCCTAAATGATTGTGACATCAGTAATTGGTTATTGTGATTCAGCTGGTCTTAATCACTATGAACTAATTTTTTTACATGAATGATTCATCGACAAAACAATGAGCAGGAATATCTTAAGAAATAACTAAAAGAAAGTGACAAATTAAGGTAATAAGATATCCCGGCTCCTTCCAGCGGTACATAAATGGTGTTCTCCATTTAGTTCTCATGCTTCTCCTAGGAGTACAGAATTTCATAAAGGTGTAAAGGAAATCCAGGAGTGTGCGTGTGTGTTAGGCGATGTTTATGGGCCCCATCGTCATGTGGATATGAGAAATATAGTTTGCCCCTGGATGACCTATAAGTGACCTGGGAGGAGAATAGTTTTTATTGTACGCGCTGCATCACCACCCAATGACCGATGTCATCCATTGGTTATTGTCTTCGGCCCATGCCACCTGCTTCTCCCACCAGCCTACGAACAAGTTCGCATTGCTGGGGGCGAAGCAGGTGCCCATCGCCGTGCCTTTGATCTGCCTAAAATGTTGTCTCTGAAAGAGAAAGATGTTATTAGTCAGGCAGAACCTTAAAAAATCAATATATATATATCAACGCTCCACTTTCTGCCAAATGCTCACGCACTCAGTAGCGGGTGCTCGGTATGTGAGGACAGACTCGCGCCTGATCTCCATGCTCCCACAAATAATTACCAGCACTCTGAGAGTGCTGGTAATTATTTGTGGGAGCGTGATATATATATATATATATATATATATATATATATATATATATATATATCCTACTGGTGGTCGCCAGTAGGTAGTTACCGTTAGGACCAAAGTTTCCATAGGAGGATCATTTTGTTTGCCCAATAACTTTGGCGCTGCTTGACGAATCTCCACGAAATCTTCACAACACTTCCCGTTTGTGGTTCAGCTGCTGTGTTGAAAGTTTCGGGGTGATCTGTCAAGTGGGGCCTGAGGAAAAAGGGTGGTCCCAAAATACATTTTCACCATGTTATGTCTATGGGGATTTTTCATCTTTTGAACACAACTACAGCCCGACCTGCTAAACGGAATTTCACCAAATTTGGCAGAAAGCTAGATGTTGGTGCAGAAAGCGTGCTTTTTGTGATTTGATGTAAAACCGTTCAGTTGTTTTTGAGATATCTAACTTTTAAAAAATTTGATATCTGGGGACGCGAGTCCTTGCAGTGGACTCGCGAATCCTACTAAAATTTGATTGGCTGCTAACACTTCAACCAGGAAGTGTTTGCAGCCATCTTTCAACTCTGCTTGAAGCAGAGTTCCACAAACAAAGTAAAAAATGTAAGAAAATGGGGCAGGGTAGGAGTACCCCTCAGGGACCCTGCTGGGGTTAAAAAGCCTTTTTTTTTCAATTTTGCAGCAGACTCGTGGGTGGATCCGCAAATCCGTAGCAAAATTTTACAAAAAAGACATCTGGGCTCCCGTGTGTTTTTTTAAAAAAAGCCCCTGGGTAACCAAAGGTTACAGGGACATTATAGTTAGGAAATGGAATAAACATAACCTTAGAAATTCACTGAAAAAACCAAAGGTTACAGAGACGTTATAGTTAGGCTCAGGTTTCACTCGTACAAAACCAGAGACATTCAGTAGTTATAGTTAACTGAGCTAACTATAACTCACACCCCTGTAATGCACTGCTTATGACCTCACATATTACATCACTCATGACATGGTCAGTGACATCACTCATGACATCACTGGTGACATCTCAAATGACATCACTGATGACATCATCGACAGAATCTTTGACATACTCACTCACCCCATACAACCTTTCATACACCCACTCCAACTTCCACACTTCCATTCTCAAACCCATTTTCACACCCATAGCAGTACTTATACAGCTACTCACTAATTCATAGATCACCACACACATCCTCTCACTGATACAGCCACTGACATATCCACTCATACACCCATACAGCTACTCATACACTGAGTCAGTCACCCATAGCTACTCACACACTTAGTCACTCACCCATACAGTCAATCACACAGTCATTTACTCGCCCATACAGTTAAACACTAACTCACTCACTTACTCATACAGATACTAACACATAATCACCTATACAGTCACTCTCACATTCTCTCACTCACCCATACACTCACATACCCCATCACTCACCTAAATTGCCTTTCACATACCCAGTTACTCACCCATATACCACTGACACATGCACTCACTCACCGACACAGCCATACACACACTCACTCACCCATACAGCCCTTCCCACACACTCACTAACCCATAGAGCCACTGACTCACCCACTCACTCATCCATACAGGCAGTCACACACCCCCTCACCCACCCACACAGACACTCAGGCACCCATAGAGGTATTCAGACAACCAATCACTCACCCATACAGAAACTCATATACCCACTCACCCACCCATACAACCACTTAGACA
Organism: Calotriton arnoldi; assembly: GCA_963921515.1. Taxonomy (NCBI): domain Eukaryota; kingdom Metazoa; phylum Chordata; class Amphibia; order Caudata; family Salamandridae; genus Calotriton; species Calotriton arnoldi. Next base: position 829,879 of record CAWUFW010002095.1, read on the forward strand.
CCAACTGACAGACAGATACAGACATTCACACAACCAGTCACTCACCCATACATTCACTGAGGCACCTAATCACTCACTTATACAGTTAGTCACATACCCACTGAATCATCCAATCAGGCACTCATACACCCACTGATTCACCAATACACCTTGGTATATATATATATATTTAACAGTCAAAAACTTTTTTAAAACACTCAAAGTCACTGTGTTATATCATCAGTGATGTCATTTGAGATGTTATCAGTGATGTCACTGACCATGTCATGACTGATGTAATATGTGAGGTCATAAGCAGTGCATTGCGGGGGCGCGAGTTATAGTTAGCTCAGCTAACTATAACTGTTGAATTTCACTGGTTGTGTATGAGTGAAACCTGAGCCTATCTACAACATCCCTGTAACCTTTGTTTTTTTCAGTGAATTTGTAAGTTTTTTTTTAATTCCACTTTCTAACTATAATGTCCCTGTAACCTTTGTTTTTTTAGTGTATATATATAAAAGCGCAAGATACACACCTGCATTTAGGAGGAGGAGCCAGGAGACTACTTTATAGGGAGTGGTCTCTGAGTCAAGTCCAGGTGAATCAACCAGCCTGTGAGACCGGCACTGATGACGGCCATTCCGGCTAGAAACGCGTCTGCCCAAGCGTTTCACGGACCATAATGACTGCGCTGGGATTGTGCTCAATAAATCCTTTGTCTGTACCCGGAGCTGTGTCCCGCTTACTTTTATTCCAAGGTGAGCTATTGGTTTGTATTTGTAGCCGGTTTTGCTGATACCGGCATTGGACACGCCCTCTCGGTCTGGAGCCCCGCGGTTATCAGTAAACTTTGGTGGAGTACGAGGAGTACAACGCGGTGCCCCCCCGAGCAAAAGTCATTGCCATTAGGCGGTTATTTCTGCGAGGGGAGAGAGGAGGCAGCAAGGTGCTGCCTGATAAGGGTACAGACAGGGGTGTGAGCTGGACTAACACATCCAGGAGTACTGTGGCGGTATACAGTCCAGCGCCAACAATTTGGGGCATCACTGGATGTTTGAAGTTCCCCATCACTGTATGGGGCAACACGACGGACTGCGATAACCAGCATGCAGTTCACCTGGAGTCAAAAGCGCAAGATACAGACCTGCATTTAGGAGGAGGAGCCAGGAGACTACTTTATAGGGAGTGGTCTCTGAGTCAAGTCCAGGTGAATCAACCAGCCTGTGAGACCGGCACTGATGACGGCCATTCCGGCTAGAAACGCGTCTGCCCAAGCGTTTCACGGACCATAATGACTGCGCTGGGATTGTGCTCAATAAATCCTTTGTCTGTACCCGGAGCTGTGTCCCGCTTACTTTTATTCCAAGGTGAGCTATTGGTTTGTGTATATATATATATATATATATATATATATATATATATATATAATTGAACATTTTAAAATGCTCTGTAAATGTGAAGGCATTTGAAACTGAAGGCTAGAGATTAGGTTTATCTCCTTAACTTGATTCCTGGGAACAGCGCAAATACAGCAAACAGAATCTAGTATGGATGATAGGTGGCCTCAACTAAAGTAATTGTTATTTGCAGACATAAAGAGAGCATGCATTAAAACCAAAAAAGCCTGAAATCTGCTTGAAACTCAAATGTTACTGGTCTCTTAGACGTAAAACCAAATTTTGAAATGCCATAACCTTCTCATTAAAATTAAAAATTCTATTTTTGTATATATTTTGTTTGTGAATTAAATCAAATATTTCATATTTTTATATTAGTTTCATGTATACGTTTTGCTGTATATTTGTTTATTGTTTTGAGATTCAAATGGTAGAAATTGCATAGACTGGAGTCCCCTGCTTCCAATAGTCCTTCAGTGGGGGTCCACAAAAGTCTTAAGAATAGTTGCCTTAAAGGATTCCATGTCAGCTGTGCAATCCATGTTTACATTTCACATATTTTCCTTCATTTTGCATTCTCTAAGAGTATTAGCTTTTTTCAAGATCATGTGTTTCTGTAGTTCTTTTCCTTCATGCACCATAATATGTTTGCATAATGACTAGTTTTAACTAGGTCAACTCCAGGTGTTTGAGTGAAATCAGGTTGTGGGTGGGTCTTTATGATGGCGCACGATAGAGAGCTCTTAAACTGAGATTAAAAGCAATGCATGTTTCTCACAGTGCCTGTCAATGGGTCATAAAGCTGTTCAGACTACATGCACATCCATTCCTTGGACTTTCTGCGGAGTTCACAGTGCAATGGTCATAAATGTGCCAATTGTAATTGCGGGAAAGTGTGAGATATGTAGCTGGAGGATTTTAGAAAGATGTGGGGAGAAAAAGGATGTGAGTGTCCAACAGTGTGAGAGACTGCAGAAGAAAGTGATGTTAATTGGATAACAGGAGTGTATAAGCCACCGCGGAGGCCACCACCCATTCCACAGACCTACTCCGCTATATTCACCCTCTCACTATATGTGATTTGAGTCATGACCTTGTCGCACCTCCTTTGGTCTCACTTTTTCCTTCTATTTCTCACACTTAGCATTGGCAAAGGCAGAGGCTGAGAAAAACATGACCAAGAGCCAGCAGAAGCTGTTCACAGACATCGACAACCTTAAGAATGCAGTGCATTGCTCAAAGATTGAGGTAGGTGATAATGTTTTACTCCCATGGTCTCCCTCTTTTCTATACTCAGGAAAATTAAACTCTCAGTCAACAGATAAGCATTCATAATTGTTTTGAATTATATTGTAGTGACATTTGTATAGCTCCTCATACCTGTGGCAAGGCCTCAACATACTTCCTGGAGCACAGAAGAAAACATACTACTCCATTTGTGCTTGCAGCATGTGTGCATACTCCAGCCTTTGTGAGAAGAGGTTTGGTGTCATGGGTGAGGTTCAGTGAGATGCTCCTATCCTGTTGCAGCAATCTTTAAGCAATGCCTAAGCGTGCAAATAGGAGTGAGAGATACAGTTTCATACATGCTGGTGGGCTGTCTTTGTGTGCCTGACCGGTTCTTCCTTAGTGAAGGTAGTCAGGGTCTTGCAGTGTTTGGTGATGTAGGGATGTCATCTGTTGGGAAACAACCATGTTTCTACCACCTTACTAAATACTAAGTGATCTTGGATAGTTCCTGTTATTACCGGTACTAAGTTGAGAGTTTTCCTGTTTGTAATCCTTGAAAAAATCAGATAATCGATTTTCTGAGGGTAAAGAGGCCTAGGCACTACCTACTATTTTTTCATTCATTTATATACAGTTTGTTAGTGGGAAACGGTTCACATAATGCTTTAGGGATAAAAGAATGTAAATTTAGTATATAGTCCATTAAAAATGTAGTTATATACAGTATTTCTTTTTGTATGCCACATTCAAGACACCAAGATATTTTATATTAGCTTGCCAGGTGAGTCCCGAGTCTGCTAACGTTTCCTCCCTCCTAATTTGTTCAGTGTCAGGACCTCCGATTTGGCTCTATTTAATGTATTTCCAGAGTAGTATGAGTAAGTGTCTATAGTTTGGGATAAAGCTGCAATTGATTGTTCTGCATTTTTAGTGAAGACCAGGATATCATCCATGAGGCCGCCACTTTGATCACAATGGTAACAAAAGAAACACCTGTGACATTTTTATTTGTCCTAATCATATGTAACAAGGGTTCTATAACTAGCAAAACCAACATCAGTGACAATAGGCACCCTTGTTTGGTGCCTTGTTTTAGATGAAAAGCATCAGAGACTGACCCATTCAGACGGACTCTTACAGATGGTTTAAAGTAGAAGGCCATCTTCATTCGGATAAAGTGCGGACCTAACTAAAATTTGTGTAAAACTGCCTTTAAGAAGTTCCATGCATCCTCATCAAGGGCAATGACTACAGCTGGTGTGGCAGCAAACTGCACTTTTTCTCTAATATGAAGAATAATCTAGTATTCTCCTAGAGATGATATTTGACAAATCCTACCTGAGTAGTGTGACTGGGATCGGGTAATAAGGTCTCCAGTCTGATCGCCAAGTATTTTCGCATATATTTTGCAATCAATATTAATCAATGAGATTGGTCTATAGTTTTTAGCTTGAGTAAGATCCTTGCATTCTTTGGAATAACTATTATGACTGTTTCTGCTAGGTTCCCTCTACTACCCCAGTTGTAGCAAATACTGAAAAAGATTTACGAGCCGGACTTCTAAACTGGGATAAAATGATTTATAAAATTTAGCTGTGTAGTCATCCAGTCTTGGGGCTTTGTTTGTTTTCAATTTATGAATAACTTTTGTTTCTTCGTCAGTAGTAATGAGTGAATTAAGTTTAGTTCTATCCTCATTGGAAATGGAGGGAAAGTCTAGTTCATCTAGGAATTTGGAACATGTGTGGAGATCTACTTGATTAGTATTATAATATAATTGTGTATAAAATGTCTTGAATGTGTCAAATATTTGGTCAGATTTAAACTGTTGGTTACCTTTCCCGTTTTTGATTGCAGGAATAACATTTTTAGTTTGTTTAAATCTTAGATGTGATACCAGTATCTTACCAACTTTGTTAGCTTCACATAGTCTAATACCTTTTTGTCTATCGATCCACGTACCTACTTACAATTATATTGAACTTGTATTTCTTATTATTTTGATCCTGTAGGATGAGTAGATCTTTGGGTTGTCTATGTGTTTTTCTAAGATGAGTAGGGATTAGTTTGTTTTTTATGTATTTGTGATCTTATATTAATTAAGGAACCTCTAATTGATGCTTTTAAGGTTTCCCAATGGGTGAGGGACGCGGTATCTTCAGGTAAGTTTTCTTGTAGGAAATTGTCAATATTATCTGTATTTTCTTTCAGTAGACCTGGTCTTGTAAAGCCCCACGAAAAGGTCTGTGTTATACAAGAATGGTCTGAAATATGTCTAGGGTGTATGGACGTGTCAGTTATAGATTGTAAATGATTCCCTGAGATCAGAATACCTATTCCCAAGTTGTGCGGGGACGTGGATGCGGTTCATTCCAACCAAGGAATGGAAGCCAGAAGTCGTCGGCCACCCTGCCCTCGGCAGCTGCAGCCTCCAAGCACTCCTAGTCTGGCTCTGCAAGACCACACCACTCCAGTTGGTGGGAGAATCCATCATCATCTCCCTCGCTGGAGTTCTATAACATCGGACAAGTGGGTCTTGCAGATTATTCAGGAGGACTATTCTCTTTCTTGTCCTCCTCCCAGTCTGCCAAATCAAGAACGGCTGGCGGAGGATCATTTAAAATTGCTCCAAGAGGAAGTTACAGTTCTCCTGGCCAAGGGAGCTATAGAGAGGGTCCCGGATTCAGAAGTAGGCAGTGGCTGTTATTCCTGCTACTTTCTGATTCCGACGAAAAACAAAGGGTTGTGGCCCATTTTAAATCTTTGGGCCGTCAATCTCTTTCTCAAGAAGGAGAAGTTCAAGATGCTCACTTTAGCTCAGGTCTTGTCTGCCCTAGACCAAGAAGACTGGATGGTAGTGTTGGACCTGCAGGATGCATAGTTTCACATCCCCATCCTGTCGGACCACAGGCATTACCTGCGGTTCAATGTAGGCCGTGAGCACTTTCAGTTTACCGTGCTCCCCTTCGGCTTTACCAGTGCCACTCGGGTGTTCGCCAAGGGGATGGCGGGGGTCGCAGCTCATCTGCGCAGGTTAGAGGTGTCAGTCTTCCCCTACCTTGATAACTGGCTGTTGAAGGAATCCTCGCCCCAGGCTGTCGTCTCCCACCTTCAGACTACGGCGGACCTCCTGCATTCACTGGGGTTCTTTATAAACATGCCGAAGTCACACCTGGCTCCTTCTCAGATGCTCCCCTTAATCTGGGCTGTTCTGGACACAGTGCAGTTTCGGGCCTATTCTCCCGAGCAACGAATCCAGGATATTCAGGTTATGATTCCGATGTTTCAGCCTCTATCCTGGATTTTGGTGAGACTGACTCTGAGGCTGTTGGGCCTCATGACCTCCTTCATCCTGTTGCTAAAGCATGCCTGGTGGTGTATGTGGGCTCTGCAGTGGAACCTGAAGTTCCAGTGGGCACAGAATTGGGGTAATCTCACCGACGTGGTCCAGATCTCGGAAGGAACTGCAAGAGATCTGCAGTGGTGGTTGACAAACCGCAATTGGGTCAACGGCAGACCCCTCTCCCTTCCCCAACCAGATCTCACAGTTGCGGCAGATGCATCACTTCTGGGATGGGACGGCCATTTGGGAGAGGTGGAGATCAGGGGGCACTGGTCTCTGGCGGAGTCGGGGCTCCACATCAATTTGTTGGTGCTTCGAGCGATTCGATTGGCATTGAAGGCATTTCTTTCCTTTGTCAAGGGGAAGTTAGTGCAGTGTTCACGGGCAACACTACCGCCACGTGGTACTGCAACAAGCAGGACGGGGTGAGGTTGTGGACCCTTTGTCGAGAGGCCCTGCATCTCTGGACATGGCTGGAACAGCAGGGCATAACCCTGGTGGTTCAATACCTGGCAGATTCTCTAAATGCCAGGGTGGGAAAACTCAGCTATCGATGCCTAGCAGATCACGAATGGCATCTTTAGTCAGAGGCTGCACAAGGTCTCTTTCAGCACTGGTGAGATCCTTGGTTAGATCTGTTCACTTCCAAAGAGAACTCGCAGTGTCAGCAATACTGCGCGCTGGAGTTTCCAAGGCGGCTATCGCATGGCGACGCCTTTCGTCAAGAGTGGAGCTCAGGCCTGCGGTATGCCTTTCCGCCCATACCACTCCTGCCCAGGGTTCTGAAGAAGATCAGGAGCGACCGGGCCCAAGTCATTCTTGTGGCTCAAGACTGGGCGAGGAGATCTGTTATCCAGAGCTTCTGAAAATGAGCATCGATCTTCCAATCAGGCTGCCCCTTCGTGAGGATCTTCTGTCGCAGCAGCAGGGGAGGGTCCTCTACCCGACCTTGTCAACTATGCCCCTACTTGCGTGGAGATTGAGCGACGGCAGTTGATGGCTTTTGACCTTCCTCCCAAAGTATGCAATGTTATTTTGGCGGCCAGGCGGCCCTCCACTAAGACGGTATACGGCTGCCATTGGCAGAAATTTTTATTATACTGTACAGAAGGGTCTATTGACCCTCTTTGTGGTTCTCTTTCCACTGTTCTTCTATTCATTCTAACCCTTGCCTAGCAGGGCTCTGCGTTAGGTACTCTCAAGGGTTATCATTCTGCTCTATCCACTTTTTTGCGGCTGCCAGACCAACCCTCTCTCTTTAGGTCTCCAATTGTTAATAGGTTTTTGAAAGGGCTGGCTCACTTGTTTACGCCCAAGCCCTTTGTTATGCTGCAGTGGGACCTTAATTTGGTCCTCACTTTTCTTATGTGTGCTCCCTTCGAGCCTTTGCACAATTGTCCCCTCCGGCTGCTTACCATTAAGACAGCCTTTCTGGTGGCGATAACATCTGCCCGGAGAGTGATTGAGTTGCAGGTGCTATCCAGTATGCCTCGCTACATGATGTCTTTCCCAGACAAAGTGGTGCTTTGCACCCGTGCTTCATTTTTGCCAAAGGTGGTTTTCCCATTCCATCTGGGTCACTCTATCAAGCTGCCCACCTTCCTTGCTCCCCCGCATCCCTCTAAGGAAGAGGAGTGTCTCCACTGTCTGGACCCAAAAAGAGCATTCTCGTTCTACATTGACCGCACAAAAGAATTCCAGGTGGACGACCAACTCTTTGTTGGGTACATGGGAGCTAAGAAGGGGCGGGCAGTGCAGAAAAGGACCATCTCTCACTGGATCGTTCTCTGCAGTAAGATCTGCTATGCCCTGGCTAAGAAGCAGTCCCCTGAGGGATTAAGCGCCCATTCCACCAGGGAAAAGGCTGCGACTACTGCCTTGGCTCGGGGTGTCCCAGTCCTGGACATCTGTTAGGCAGCCATGTGGGCATCCTTGCACACGTTTGCCAAGCACTACTGCCTACACAGTCAGGTCCGCAGGGACGGGCATTTTGCTTGTTCCGTCCTGCAGGACTTCCTAGTTTAAGGTATTGGTCCGTAACTCACCGCCAGGATGGTATAGCTTGGGTATCTAATTCAAAGGTAAGGAATCTGCAGCTAGAAGTCTCTATCAGATGAACTAGTTACTTACCTTCGGTAACGCATTATCTGGTAGAGACTCTAGCTGTAGATTCCTTACAGCCCCACCCATGCCTCCCCGCTTTGCGGACTGATTTTGTTAGGGATAGGGTTACTCCCATTTTCAGGGCCCTAGTTTTGCACATGTGTACGTCAGTTACTTTGTGGCTCTGCGCTTCTGGTGTGGAAAAAACGAAGAAAAGTACTGATGTCCGCGCGCCATGGTGGAGCCTATATAGGTGACCGTGACGTCATAACCGATGCTAACGACGTCACACGGAGCCACCCAACCGCCCGTCCAAGGGGTATTGCTCGAGCAAAAGTTTCCGGATCCAGCCTGACGCCTGGGAAATTCAAAGGTAAGGAATCTGCAGCTAGATAGAGTCTCTACCAGATAATGCATACCGAAGGTAAGTAACTTGTTTTTTTGTTGTTTTTTTTTAAACTTAGAAAGTCACTGTAAAAACCAAAGGATAAAGAAACATTATAGTTAGCTGAATATATGTCAGTGACAACATTATTGTTTTGAACTAAAAAACCACCAGTTATAGTTAGTAGAGCTAACTATAACCAGCGCTCCCGCCATGCACTGGTTTTTGGAGTTTAAAACTTTAATGTTGTCACTGATAAATCCACCTAACTATAATGTTACTTTCACCTTATTTTTTTTTCAGTGAATTTCTAAGGTTTTTTTAAAACCTTTTTCATACCTAACTATAACTGGCGATAGTCAGTAGGTAGTTATAGTTAGGACTAAAGTTTCCATAGCAAAAGCATTTTTTGTTTTGCCAATAACCTTAGTGCCGCTTGACGAATCTTCACGGAATTTTCAAGCAACTTCCCTTTTGGTTCAGCTGCTGTGTTAAAAGTTTCAGGGTGATCCATCAAGTGGGGGCCGAGAAAAAAGGGGGTCCTAAAACACATTTTCCCCATGTTATGTCCATGGGGATTTTTCATCTTTTGAACATGACTACAGCCCGAACCGCTGAATGGAATTACACCAAATTTGGCAGAAAGCTAGATGTTGGTCCAGAAGAGTGTGCTTTTGTAATTTGGTGTAAATCTGTTCGGTAGTTTCAGAGAAATTTAAGTTAAAAAATATAGATATCTGAGAGCCCAAAATCCAACTGAAATCCTACTGAAATTTGATTGGATGCCAACACTTCAACTAGGAAGTCATCTTGGGACTTGGCTTGAAGCTGAGCCCCCCCAAAAAAGATTAAAAAAATGAAAAGGGGCCAGGGTAGAAATACCCTGACCCCCTAGGCCTCTTGGGGATGGATGGGGGCAGTGATGCCACCAGTGATGTCATTTGAGATGTCAGCAGTGATGTTACTGACCATGTCATGGTACACCAAATTTGGCAGAGAGGTAGATTTGATGCCGCAGATCAAGCTTGTTGTTATTTGGTGTAAATCTGTTCGGTAGTTTTTGAGATATTAAAGGAAATCCAAATTTGTATTCTGGACGGAGCCTAAACACGAATTTCATGGTGAGATGTCACTGACCATGTCATAAAGTGATGTAATATGTGAGGTCATAAGCAGTGCATTGTGGGGGCGTAAGTTATAGTTAGCTCAGGTAACTGTAGCTGCTGAATTTCACTGGTTTTGTAAGAGTGAAATCTGAGCCAAATTATAATGTCCCTGTAACTTTTGATTTTTAGTGAATTTCTAAGGTTTTTTAAAAAATTGTTTCCTATCTATAACATCCCTGTAACCTTTGGGTTTTTTCAGTGAATATATATATATATATATATATATATATATATATATATATATATATTATATAGATATATATAGACGGCAATAGTGCTAATTAGGCTCGGGTTTCCATAGGAAATCAAATTTATTTTAGTTCTCCAATACGTTTGGCACAGGTTGATGAATCTTCCCAAACGTTTCGCAAAAGAGGTTAAGCTAAGCCCCCAGGGCCGCATACCTGCTCTTCCCAAAAAAAGGTACTCCAACCCCCCTCGGGCCCTGGCCCACCTTGGGGTGTTTTTAATTAAAGGGTGTTGGATCCTGCCTCTTTATATGTTTACTGCGTGTCGCAAAATAAAATCAATTTTTGGCCCCAGATCTCTCTGGGACGCCCCTCACCAGGCCTGGGGATGGGGTCAGGATATCCCTACCGTAGTTTGAGTCTTAAAATGGCTGCCACAAGTCTTTCTTGATGTGAGCCAGCCAATCAGATCTAATCTGCGGGACATCCGGTACTACTGCATCTCAATATATACATACATTTTTAACATTAATTTCTCAAACTAACAAATGGATGTACACCAAATCACAAAAAAATGCACCTTTCTTGGTAAAGATCTGGCTTACTGCCAAATTTGGTGTAATACCATTCAGCAGATTTTGCTCTTTCGCTGTTCAATTTTCCTTGTTTTGGGACCCTGGCTCTTGCTTCATGTCTCACCCTGAAACTTTCCAGGAAGGAGCTGGATTGGCTTAATGGGCAATTGTATAATATGGCCCAATACTGCCATTGAGGGATTCTGGTGACATCATAAACCACGAGTAACAAGGCTGAGTGTTTTGTAAATGTCTCGAGAATCCCAAAATGGCAATATAGGGCCATTTCATTTTATGCATGGTACCAGTTGTATTTTTTATATTACATGTTTATTTCAGGACGCCAAATGGAAAAAGGTGTTTTCTTCAAATTGCAGCTAACAATGTTCACTAATGGGAATTAGAATGTTTAAGCTTTGTGTACTTTTTTTAAAATAAATTGTTAAAACAATGAGCAATGGTGAAGGTCCGTGGATTTAGGGTATTCTCTGGCTGCACCATTTACCACATAATTATGGATAAATTATTTGCGATATTATTTGCTACAAACTTTTCACATAATTTGCAGATTTCACTAAAATGTTGTTTCTATATCAAGTGGATAAAGATATTGCTGACAGAGAATGTGCTACATAAGTTGCATTTTTTGCCACATCATTTAGCTCTCCATGCTGCATAATACAAGTATAACGGAACCAGGGTATTTTACAGAGTAACCAAAAACAACGGTTCCTGTGGACAATCAGTCAAAGATACTTAATACATATTAGCACAATCACAATAATTGAAGGCAAGGAGATGTCGGATAGAGAAAAGGCATATAGCACGAATTTGGTATGAAAATACGTTGCTTTATATAATGTAAACGCATTATTTTAAATCCAGTGCATTGTGTCCCAAGTGATTGTGAAACCTATATTTCAAGGTTGTGACTCATTGTGACATAAAAACAAGGTTTCATCAAAAATTTACAAAAGCGCCCCAGAGAGGAACTATTCACCACCAGAAATAAACTGCCCCTGAAAAAACTGTTCTGTGTCACAACTTTTGGGATACATACGAACAAGCTCCAGAAGTTAATTAAAAAAAAACTGGCACATTATCCAAAATATAGATCCCTCTTTTGAATTACCTATGTTCGCATTTAAATTTAAACGGGGTAAGAATATAAAGGATCACCTGGTTCATTCCTCCACTCAAAACATCCCTAAGCAAAATTCTAGAACATTAGAATCAGTGTGGGGGCTGCCTGAAATCAAAGGACATCGCAAGTGTGGAAATTGTGTGGCATGTGCCTTGACATTTAATACAGATACCTTTGAACATGGGCAAGTGAAACATTATCTCAACTTTTTTTCAAACTGCAATACAAGGAATGTGGTATATTGTATATGGTGCCCTTGTCATCCACCATACACTGGACAAACCTCCCAACCTATAAAAGCTCGAATAAGCCAACATCGAAGCAGAATACGGTGTTCCATTTTAAATGCGCCTTTGGTGGCTCATTTTATCGAAAAGAAACACACAGCAGATGAACTCAAGTGGCAAGTGGTTGAAAAAGCCGTCATCCCTGAAAGAGGTGGCGATCTGACGCATATACTACAGAGGTTGGAGTGCCAATGGATAGATCGTATCAACTCCATTAAGCAAGGACTAAACACAGCTGAAGAATGGCATGGTTTTGTCTCCACCCTGATAAATTGAACTCTTAAAGAACGTTTGAGACACACTACAGACTATAAAGCAGACATGAAGGGTTCTCACCCAGCTATAATGTATTGGTTATGACTTGTACCTAAAAATATGTATTTGACGTTCATATGTGATCATTGTTGTTTCCAGGATAGATGGATATATTTTACATACTCACAGCTAATTGCATGACAAATATCCCAATATTGCACAATTTTCATAGACATAGAAAAAATTCTCTTTCGGAACCACGTGGTAAATTTATGCTTATTCCCAGTTCATCCTGTCGTATTGTTTTTTTGTGGTAATTCTCCTCCAGTCAGGCCTTTTTTTCACCCAATTTATCACATTTTATCTTAAGGACACGGAACAATTCATGCCTCGTCTTTTCTATTAGTTTAGTCTGCTCGCATAATCTTGGCCAGCAAAGTGCGCCGTGTGCACATAAAACAAGACCAATTCCTTGCATTCGGTCTTGTCATTGTACCAGGAGAGACAGACAGGTGCAGTTCTCTCCTCGAGGCGAGAGTGATTCATCTCTGCAGATGAACTTGGAGGACCAGCATATTCAATTATCATCTCCACACCGGGAAAGAGCATTTCTGTGCCTGAGTGTGTCGTAGTAGGCTGGAAATTAGGTGAATGCTTATTCACTCGTTTCTCATTCTAATTTTAGGTAACTAACAGACGGATTGGTGTCATGTTCTTGTGAGGCTTACTTAGAAACCAGCTCCTTTACCACGGGTAAGAGATCTCCGAATTAGTCACCTCAGAAATTGACTTATTGTGCAATATGTGTATTTACCGGGTTTCTCAACCCTCTTTTTTCAGAAATTCATGACAACAACTTATCGCCCTTCTGAGCTTATTAAGGCTTTCTATCTTAAACCATCCTGACTACCAGTACCCACACCACTATAGGGTAAGTTCTATTTTTAATAGAACTGGCGACATCGAGTATGTACCCCGTGTGCTCTTATTTATTTTAAATATTCCTCATTTCTCATCCCAACAGTGCCTGGCTGGGCCCTATGTGAGTACCCTCTTTCCTTTTTCACCTCCACACGGTGCACACCACGTTATCGGACAGTCATCCCCAGGTATGATTACCGATTGACAATCTACCTTTTTGAGGCAATTCTCTAGTTTTCTCCACCATACCCCAGTACTGAAAACTTGGTTATTATTATTTTTTAGGTGCCCCTTCATTGCTAGGTCCTGATGAGAACCCGCATTGTCAAGTGGGTCGAAACATCGTCGACTAAGTGAAGCGAACCATTTGTCAGCTACTATTATTGTATTAGTAGGCTGCAAGCACTCATTATGCATTGATTTAATGGTCGCTTTTGTACATTTTTGATGAAACCTTGTTTTTATGTCACAATGAGTCACAACCTTGAAATATAGGTTTCACAATCACTTGGGACACCATGCACTGGATTTAAAATAATGTGTTTACATTATATAAAGCAACGTATTTTCATACCAAATTCGTGCTATATGCCTTTTCTCTTTCCGACATCTCCTTGCCTTCAATTATTGTGATTGTGCTAATATGTATTAAGTATCTTTGACTGATTGTCCACAGGAACCGTTGTTTTCGGTTACTCTGTAAAATACCCTGGTTCCGTGTGAGTAGGGTGTCCCTTGTTTTCACACATGGCATAATTCTAGTAGCCCTGACAATGTTAAAGTGCTACACAGTGGTTTTGGTGCTTTCATTACGATGATTATGAAAGACATATTTCACAAACAACCATGAAATGTTTCTCTCATTACTGTTCCCTGTGAAATATGGCTTTTTAAATCACGGCATTTTGTGCAATTAATGCACCAAAATGTAATATATACATACATATATATTTGGTGGCGGTGGATCTCATGGAGAGCCAGGTCCTGGGCAGGTATCGGTGAGGCTTCTTGACTCCGCTGGTGGCAACAGTGCTCTAGTAGGCTGCCTTGGTAGCCAGCTATTTACAAGATGCTTTCCCCCCGGTGATCTTGGTGGCAGCCGGCTTGGTATGGGTCTTGGCAAGAGCATGAGCTGTCTCTGTACCATGTACAAGACAGAATATATACTAAATATCATATATAGCATGTCTTGCTCTTTGTAGCTAGCCATTTCTTTTTACATGCTATTGGCTAGGGGGTGTACCGAGCACGGCAGTGTGTGTGTGTGTGTGTGTGTGTGTGTGTGTATACCTTTTCTCCATACTGCCTTACCCGACTCACCATGGCATATAATCAATCAATCAACTCTGATTTGTAAAGCACAGCTAATCACCTGCAAGGGTATCCAGGCGTTAGATTCCTGCTGGGATTAGTCTGAAAGCCAGTTCTTGAGTCTCTTTCTGAATTACGGGAGTGAGGATGATGTTCGGAGGTGAAGGGGGAGGTTGTTCCAGCACTTGGCAGCGAGGTAGGAGAAGTATCTTCCTTCACTGTGGCTTCGGTGGATACAGGGAGTGTGTGCGAGGGAGGAGAATTGCAGGTTCATGAAATTCATGCGGTGGTTGATGTATGCTAGTTATTGGTCATTGAGGGCCTTGTGGGCGTGCATCAGCATCTTGAATTGGCATCTTTCCTGGATGGGGAGCCAGTGGAAGTTCCTGAGGTGAGGGGTGATGTGGGTTCGATTGGGGAGGTCTAGGATGAGTACGGCAGCTGAGTTCTGTATCGTCTGGAGTCTCTTCAGGAGGTGGGTGGTGATTCCTGTGTAGAGTGCATTGCCGTAGTTCAGCTGGCTGGTGACTAGCGCTTGATTGAGTGTTTTCCTTGTGCTGACAGGGATTCATCTGAAAATATTTCGGAGCATGTGGAGGGTGTGGAAGCAGGGGGAGGAGACTGTGTTGATCTGGCATTTCATGGTGAGTTTACTGTCCAGGATGATGCCAAGGTTGCAATCGTGGTCTGTCGGTGTGGGTGTGGGTCCGAGTTTGGAGGGTCACCAGGTGTCGTTCCACAGGGAGGTGTCGTTCCCAAAAATAAGCACTTATGTCTTGCCCATGTTGAGCTTCAGGCAGTTGGTCTTCATCCAGTTGGCGGCATTCATCATGCAGTTGTGGAAGTTGCTCTTAGCGGTGGAGGGGTCCACTGAGAGCGAGAGAATAAGCTGGGTGTCACCTGCGAAGGATATGATGTTGAGACCATGGGTTCTGACGATGTTCTCCAGGTGCATCATGTAAGTGTTGAACAGGATGGGGCTGAGGGATGAACCTTGAGGGACACCACAGGTGGTGCTCTTGGGTTCAGAAGTGAAGGGTGGTATGCCGATACTCTGGGTTCGTCCTGTGAGGAAGGATGCGATCCATTTGAGGGCGTCTCCCTGGATTCCAATGTGGTGGAGCCTCTCGATGATTGTGGGTGGGATACGGTATTGAATGCTGCAGAGAGGTCGAGGAGGATAAGGGCTGCTGCTGCCTGCCGGTCAAGGAGGATTCTGATGTGATCGGTGGCTGCGATTAGTGCGGTCTCACTGCTGTGGTTGGCACAGAGCCCGGATTGGGAGTGGCCAGCAGGTAGTTTCTCTCCAGGTGTTCTGTGAGTTGGCTGTTGATGGCCTTCTCAAGGACTTTGGCGGGGAATGGGAGCAGAGAGATGGGATGGTAGTTCTTCAGTTCGCTGGGGTAGGCGGACGGTTTCCTGAGGAGGTGTCTGACCTCTGCATGCTTCCATCCATCGGGGAAGGTGGCCGTGGTTATGGATGACTTGAGAATGGAGGTGAATTCACAGGTGATTCCCTTGCTCCCGAGGTTGAAAAAGTGGGGGTGGGGGTGGGGGGGCAGTGGTCCATGGGTGCTCCATGTGGATAGAGTTCATGATGGCTGTGTGCTCTGTGTGGTGAGCTGTTCCCATGCGGTGAGCGGGTGGTTAAGGGTGGCGTCAGTTGGTTTGATGAGGTTGTGGAGGTCGGTGGGTTGGGATTCGATGTTACTGTAGATGGTGGATATCTTGTTGTGGAAATAGTCCGCCAGGGTGTCGCAGAGTTCCTGGGAGTAAGTGATCATGTTCTCTGTGGCTGACAGGCAGGCAAACTATCTGATCTGACAATGCTGAAGAGTTCCTTGCTGTGGTTCGAGCTTGCTTCAATGCGGTCTGCCAGGCCGCCTCTTTTAATGTTTTTTAGGCGTCAGTGGTAATTATTGAGGACTGACTTGAAGGTGGCTAGGTCTATGGAATCGCTGTTGGTGCGCCATCTTGTTTCTAGCTGTTTGCAGTTGCGTTTCATTGTCCTGAGTTCTGGTGTATACCAGCTGGCTTGTTTGGTGGATCTGCTGGTCTATAAAAGTCTTGGAAAAATTACACTCCCCTGTAGTTATGTAACTACTACATAGATGTGTTGTTCTCTAATTGTGTAGGCTCTCACACAAGATTTGGTTAAAGGAACGTTTCGATTGTGCCACTATTTATTGTATACCATTAACTGATCAAGATGGTAAACATTCTACATGTATATGTCCCATAAATGGGAATGATCTCCTTGTAATATGTGGTTATATGTTACAATCAAATAAAGAAATATACAAAAAAAATCTGCACCAAACTTTACAAAAAAGTACACCCGATTTAGTTTGGCATGGCACATTATGTGGAGACCTTTCAAGGTCATCTTTCATGCAAGGGTTGAATTTAAGGGAAGGGCTCAAAATAGGGACATTTCCATATTTCCAATACAATTGTTTGCTCTCCAGCACAGAAAAAATGACTGAACGGAATTACACCAAACTTGACCTGGAAGTAGAAATGTACTCATGGAAGCCTTTGCTTAGTTTGGTTTAATTCCATTCAATGGTGTTTGAGAAATTAGCATTGGCAAAGTGTCTTGGTAAGGCCTGAAATTCATATGACCTTTCAATCAAGTTACAGAGTTATATGGACCATTAGTCCATGGATGGTACATGAACCTAGGTTTGTGGTCCTTTCACAGTCCCAAATGTAAAAAAATTGCACAGGCTCTGTGTCCCGAAAAATAAAAATCAAGGAGCCATAAGGGAGAATGGGCTACATCCCTTCAACCCCTTGCTTATGTGTGTGACCCAAAAGAGACCCCCAATTTCTAAAATGTAAAGAAATAGCTGATTTTGCTGTGGGGTTTGTGGACCCCGAGGCTGGGTTTTTGGACTGTGAACTCAGGCCAAGGGTCTGAGAGCATATGGCAAGGGTCGCGAAATTTGGTGCTACTTCCAAAGGATTCGCTGACCAAGTGCTTGTTTTACAAACCCTAAGGGAGGCCCAACAAGGGTCCAAGAGTTTGTCAGGGTCAGCAAACTGCACGACCAGGCCTGCAAACTTTATAGTAAATGTTTAAAAAAAATTGCCTTAGGCCATACATACCAGAGATTAGCTGCCCATAGTGAGTTTGGTGCAGGACCTGGCCAAAGGTCATGCCTTGCAACCAACCCTGCGTGTCACTGCCAGGGGTTGACCACCTGTGACAGCGGTAGGGCACTGCATCCCACCTCCACTGCGCATGGCCTTTGGCCTCCAAGGGCAGGTTGGATGGCCATCCATCCTTGGAGGATGACTCCAAGGGCAGGTTTGACGGCCCTCCATCCATGGAGGCTGACTGCTTGCGAACGGATAGGCGAAGAGAACAGTTAGATGTTGTCCATGACCAAAGCATCCATAAATTCACTGAAAAATGAAAGTTACAGTGAAGTTATGGTTATTTTGGGCTATAATACCTTATTGTATATTTTAAAAAATAACTCTGCAAAACACGTAAAAACTACGGTTAAAGTGCAATTGTGGTTACAAAAGAAAACCTAAAAAACACTGAAATTCACCAGTCATGGTTACTTATGGTTAGTTCCACAATCTATAACTTGCAGGAAAAACTGTGCAAACCATAACTTGCATACTAATTGCAAGAATGAGCAGTAATGTGTACTTCTTACCAATGTCCCCTCTCCCCTTATCAGGGGGAATGTTTAAAAATGGCCTTGTATGGACAACAGTAGCCTTTGCAAGATAGTCACAACAACTTCTTTCCTTCTTACTGGCTTTCCTTAAACAGGATATAGCTGGAAGATTAGCCGATTTGGAGGAAACCACAGAACGCCTGCAAAAGCATGTGGAGGAGACCAACCAAAGACAGGAGCAGCTGCTAGCTCAGCTACATGGCCTAGAGCTTGAGCAGGTGGAGAGAAAGTTCCACCATGGCCGGGGCATTGAAAGGTAGGTGGCAGTATAGAACAGCTGGAGATAACCGAGGCAACAAAAGTGAAGCATCCTAGTCTTTTATTTGAACATTTAATATTTATGTTTATTTTGTTTGTATAGCACACTTTTGAGAAAGGCAACAAAGCATTTGCAAGAAGGCAGAAAAGTTATACTGGTACCACACCCTCTAGGCATGTACTCTAGCCTTTATTAATACAAAAAAGGGCTTGAAGTCCCTGATACAGCCAGGACCCTTAAACCAGCTCTCTGACTGCAAGGTAAGGCTGATCCAGTCTATGTACAATACACTCCATGGTCAATGCTGGGTAACAACTAAGGCACATTTAACACATTTAGGGATTAGATATGTATTGTCATTCTGGAACTTGTTGCTCTTTAGCCCACCAAGGTATATTACTCTACATCTTTTCTGGACTGGGGCAACCTCTTCCCTGCCTTGCAGAAACAGATGAGTGTCTTCTGCCTTTCTTGGGGTTTGTGAATAAGTTGTGAGGCTAAATTGGGACGTGTTAGTTGGTGTGAGGCTCCTTCCATGCCTACCAAGGGATCAACGAAAGGCAGTAGGCCTCAATGATAAGAAACATAAGGCCTGGTACCTGGCCCTCTCCAGAATAGTGGTGCTTGGTCAGACCTCATGCTCCTACTTACCCAACAGCATTGGTAGCCCTATCACATGTATATACACTGTTGGTTAGAGCTATTGGGTTTCCTTGTTACCTTCAACTCCTCCTAATTTTCCACATCTCAGTGCCTGTTTGAGAGGCTCTAGGCATCAGGACGGTTCAGTGAAACCTGCCTACTCGTGGCTTGACACTGGCTTTGTACTAGGCCACT
This sequence comes from Calotriton arnoldi, assembly GCA_963921515.1. Classification (NCBI taxonomy): domain Eukaryota; kingdom Metazoa; phylum Chordata; class Amphibia; order Caudata; family Salamandridae; genus Calotriton; species Calotriton arnoldi. Next base: position 848,960 of record CAWUFW010002095.1, read on the forward strand.
TATACCTTGGATTCCCAAGTCATTTTTAAGAGGCTTCCACCCTTAAGCTCAGGTACCTCCAAGAGAGAGATCCTTAATCCACCTGCCCTCACCCCCATGCAGTGTTAGCTGGTGCCCCAAATGGGCTTCCCTAATGGAGCTCACCTGAAGACTTTCCTACTCAGGAATATACTGCATAAAAATGTCCAGCAAATTCTAACTTCAGACTGTCTTGCATGTGGACATCCAGTCACACCTCTTCCAGCTGTCTCACTCATTCATACCTGTCCATTCATGACTTGTGACCTCATCCTTCCTTCATGACAAGAAAGGTACAATAACCTTCCCTCCTTCCAGAACTCAATAGAGTCGGTGCAACCACTTTGCTTCTTGCGGCAGAGCTTCAGCTGAGTCTGCCATTGGAAATGCTCTGCTATTGGCTCCCTGCCAAAGGGCCTGCCCACACTGAGGGCGGTCTCCCACATTTTGTTTTTGTACCTGGATCCGCCATGCATATAGTGGTGCCAGGCAGGAAAAGAGGCAATATTTCCTCAAAGCAGAGGAAGAAAGAAAACTTCCTGTTTGGGTGCTGTTTGGGCATTCTTGATATGGTATTAAAGGGCAAACATTTTCTGCCAGAGTGAGCGAGCGAGCCAGCGAGCCACAGCTGAAATGACGAAGACGGGGCTTCCTGTGATCTAGTTTGATGTCACTCATAAAAACAGAAAATTGATGGGAGGAAACCTTGAATTAATCTCAGTCACTGGTAATTATTTGGAGCCCCACGGCAGTCCATCAATTATTTTACCTTCTAAGCCACGTCACACAGGGAATAGCTGCATGAATTTAGGAATTTGGACTTAGTCCTGCTCCAATAGAAACAGTCCAGCCTGATCCACATACTTGCTCACCATACTAGTTTAGGCAATAAGCTATCAATTTCAAGACCGGTTTACCAGCTAAAGATTTCAGTTTAAATTACTATGGCTTTTTACAAGTCCTGCCACTCAGCTCCGGAGACGTAATTGAGTTCCAGATTAGTGTACAAGTGTGCAGATCTTAAAAACACAGGCTGGCCCACCATGAGGCTCTGTTGATTTGAAAGTGACAGACTCTGACTTTCTCCAATTGGGACAATCTGAGTCAGTTTCCAGCCTGCCTTTGGAGCCCAAGGCCTTGTGAGGGGATAGGGGGCTACTGGGAACTCTTACATTTTCGTTTTATCGAGCTTGCTTTAGTCCAAATACTGTTGGTGCCTACTATTATTCAAACCACACTCTTAACATGTCCATTATTGATTAGGTTATCTAATTGAGACATCCATTGTTTACAAACTCTTAGAAATGACAGCTTTCTGCATCAGAAAATCCCTCCCTTCTCAGTTCCATGGCATTCTGTATCTGCATTGTGCCGAATGCAAGGCTGCATATGAGACCCCTGCAGCAATGCTTAGCAGATCAATGGCCACAAACACAGAACAACTGGGAAGATAAGCTGTAACTGATCCTCCCACCGAAACATTCCCCTGCATGGTGAAGAAGATGGACTCCTCTGAGGAGTTCCCTTCCAGCAAGAAACACCATCACTGGCGATTGTCACACATACATCTCCTATGAGCTGAGGTGACCATCTGGGACAACTTGCAGTGCGAGGTTGTTGGGCAGTCAAGGAAAGCTCTTATCACATTACTGTACTGGAGCTCAGAGTAGTCCAATTTTGCTCTCAAGCCTTGTCTTCCGTCTCTGATGATTAAATACATTTTAATTCAGACATGCAACAACATGACCAGACAATGGACTGTCATCAGATGCTGCAATGCAGCCTTGAAATAGTATCTTCTGGAATTCCAACATGCTACATTTCAGAAAAATCTTGTCTTTGATAGGCTTCTAAATGATGCTGTTCGTCATATGGACATATGAAGAATAGCACCCTATAGCCATAATTCTATGGACAAATATTAAAGATCAAGTGCTCCGGGGTCCACACCTCCAGTGGGGACATATTCTAAAATGTATGACTTCCATTAACATTCCTATGATGCAGAACCAGGCCTACATGTAAGTAATCATTTCTGGTTATAGCCTTCACTTTCCATGCAGAGTTGCAAGTTGAATGGATTTATTCAATGCAGGCAAATATTGCTCTGCACTCTGGTGCTGTGCTAATTCTCCTGTGATCATGCCACAGTTAATAACGGATGTTTTTTGGATTGTTCTCTGTTGAGATGAATTGAATGCATTAGAAGTCATAGTTTACACCCACACCTGTCCAGGTGGGAAATATTAGGACTTTCACACTGTGCAGAGGAGCAGCGTGATGTGCGTACAGCTGTACCAACAGGGCATCTGCCTGGTGTGAGTTCATGTAGATAGCTTCCAGTACACAAGCAGATTTAACATAAAGGAAGTCTGGGTCTTCTGCAAGAGGCAGGCAGCGTACAGGACAAAAACGTCAATATGGAAAAGGTGGAAGACTTCCTGTGCAGTAAGCAGTCAGTCATGAGATTAGACTTGGCCAAAGTACACAAAGCACACAATACACATTTACGTCATGACATACTGTCATGATGCGACATGGTTCTGAAGGACATGGCCATTTTCTTTGCTACTGATCCCATACAATATAATGTGATTTCCCATATTGCCATAATTGGACCAAATGTTATGTAATGTCATTTAATGTGAGGCAATTATTATCCTAATTAGTACAAGAAATACTCTAAACAGCGGCTGACCACTGATTCAGCACATCAACCCCTATTCACAATTGTAAGAGTCTTGTGCAAAGCGCCTCCGGAACCCGCCGCCGTTGGGTTCCACTGGAATCCAGACAAGAACAGTTGTTTAAAATTATGGAAGGTGCACCAGGAAAGAAGTCAGTAAAATCTCCTTCCGACAAACGCCAGGTACGCCCAGTAGCAGTGTGAATTCACACTGCTACTGGGCTTACCTGGTGTTTGTCAGAAGGAGATTTTACAGATCATCGTGACTGAACCCTTATTGTGGGGCTCCTTCCTGTATTTATCTTGAGATACTTCACATTTGCACTAGAAAACGTTTGGATTTATCCATCTATTATACATAGATCATCGTGATCGGACCCTTATTCTGGGGCTCCTTTTTGTACTTTTCTTGAGATATTTCGAGTCGATACTAGAGAACTCTTGGATAATTCCATCTATCATACATAGCCCTGATGAAGTTCCTTTGAAAGGAACGAAACGCGTTGGCTGATGCCTAATCTTTTTATGATGAAGAATAAAGAAACTTAAGGACTCATTCAAAGGACTCTGACTTCTTTCCTGGTGCACCTTCCATAATTTTAAACATTATGCTAATTAGTGGTTGTAAAACTTGAAAAATAAAGCCTACCTCTTTCTGATCACAAAAGGTTGGCAAGTACGTAACTGCCAGGCTGGGTCGTATCTGGAGGGGGGGGCCACTAATAATCCTGGAGTGTTTTGATCTACTTGGTTCTCATTAGTGAGGTGCAGTTGGATTCCTATGGCACTGAGCATAGCACCTATGTCTGTGCACGTTTAGTGACCCCTTAGGGCCTTATTTAGAAGTGAATGTCCCATTTGCCATATTTAGTGTGTTTAAAGGCCCTCGTTTGGACTGGATATCTGTCAAACTCTTAATAAGGTCCTTAAGTCTCCTCGAACACTTTCACCCATTCCATAGAGATGAGGTCCATACACTCTTCCTTCCTGTTTTTCCTTCTTCCTTCCTTCCTCCCTGCTCCTACTTTCCTCTTCCATTTTTCCTTCATCCTGTAGATTATTAACAGCAGTTCTGTAGTTTATCTGAGTATTTTCAAGAACATAAATATCAAATGAGAGAGAGAGAGGACTGACTATCTGTGGGGGCTAGTTCACTTCCCCTGGTGAGAACAAAGGTATCAAGAAGAACTAGCTCACACTCTAGAAGCTAGATGTTCATGTTTGGAAAAAACATTTGTTTTTTATGAAAACCCTCACCCACCAACCTAGTTGGTGGCATGCTTCATCATCGGGTCCCACCCAAGGTGCAGAGTGCACCTCGGGTGTGCTTCGACGCCTGAGCTACAGCGGAGCTGGTTTTAAGTGTGGTGAGTGTGCAGTGATGCTACTAAAGTGAGTTAAAAACTGTGCAGAGGGTCCCTTTCAATAAAGGTCAGCATTTTATGGTGGGCCCTCTGGCAGTGCTTAAAAACAGAGGTGGATATGTGTAGAGGTTAAATTATGTCTCTAATATCCAATCAGGTCAGGTCTACATGTTTCAGCCAGACTGCGACGTATGCTGGCTTTCGTCAGGACCTATGTGTTGGTATGTAAGTGCAGGGCGTGATGGTCAGAGGTAGTTGTGGTGACCAGAAGTGTCGCACTTGCTAAGGTACGTTAGACGGTGGTGATTTCCTCCCGTCGTTGCTTAAAATCTGTAAAGGAAGCAGACAAACAGTAAGTACAGACACATGAACATATAATAAAGAAGCTTCTCATCAGCGCACATGGTGATTGTGACTTGTTTGGCGTATTAATCCGGTCGTTATGCAGAAGAGAAATAGCGTGAAACGGGATGTGACCTATAGTCACACTCTGTGGGTGTGACGGGGGAGAGGAAAAAGAGAAAAAAATTCAAGGGAAACGTTCCCTCTTACAGAGGGGGTGCTCGATACCTGTGGTGTCCAGCGGGATCGAGTCAGGGCTCCGGACTCCGGCATTCACTTACTTCGTCAAAGTCGTCTGCCCGCTTCCCGTACCTACTGCGGCCGCTGCTCGGCATTCCGAAGGTGTGGCTGTGATCAGGAAGCTGGCATTTATGTGTGTAGTTTCCCACCCGGTGTCAGCCGTAATTGCTAGGACGCGCGTCACGGCGCCTAGCTTCGTGACGTGGTACGGTGGGGGTGGTTAACTCTGTTGTGGTGCACGGAGTTAGACAACAGAGTAAAGAGACTCACTCAAGGTAGTCTATTGTAGTCACATGAGTGGTATGGACTTGGATTAGAGCGTAAAGCGAGAAGACTTCTGTGTGTCCCTGTAGGATGTAATAGCATTGTGACATGGTACAGGGGAGTGGTTAACTCTGTTGTAGTGCACGGAGTTAAGCAACAGCGTAAAAAGACTTACTCGTGATAGCCTGTTTTAGTCACTTGTGTGGTATGGACTTTAATTAGGACGTAATGTTGGGTGACTTCTGTGTGTCCCTATAGGATGTGATATGCCGTTGGAGCCTTATTGGGACGTCTCTGTGCAGTGCTCATGTACTCGGAGGTCTGAGCCCCATCAGTCTGGGGAAACCCAGTCTAGCTCCCATTGGGGTCTATGGGAAGTAGTCAGTAATTGTACCGGTGCAAAAGCGGTACCCCAAACTGGATACCGGTGGGGGGCTATGGTCTAGTAGTCAATATCTGCCCCACTACACATGGAATCAGTATTGAGTCGTGAGGTGCGCAGCACTACATATCACCTAGGGTCTATCAGTTGTTCAGTGCATTCCAGGGAATATTATCGTTCAATCCAGTTTTGTGGGTAGACAGGCGGTAAACCCACCGTTGTTCTTTTTGTAGCAGGATGCCCTCATTACTAGCACCGGTGGTTGTGATTTGTTCAATTACTACCCATTTGAGATCATTGGGGGTGTGTCCCTTCTGGATGAAATGGTCCGTCAGTCTAGTGGTGTTCTTTTTACAGCGTATATTGCTGCGATGTTCTCCGATCCTGGTCTTTATCTTTCTGCTGGTCATGCCTATATAGCTAAGGCTGCAAGGACATTCAATAAGGTAGATGATGTTTGGAGTTACAGTTGGTATGTCTCCTAAGGTACCAAGTTTTCCCTTCCTCCAGTACCAGCGATTTGGTGGACATGGTGAGGTGGCAGACACAGCAGTTCCCACAGGGGTAGTGGCCAGTTATGTTGGGCAGGCCTCATGCGTTGAGGACGGTGTTGTCCCGTGCGGTGGATGGTGGTTTTGGGCGTGTGTAGACCAGTCGGTCCTTCAGACTGCCTGCTCTCTTGTAGGAAAAGAGAGGTTGTTCCCATTTGAGCTTGTCTGTATTGAGGATCCGCCAGGTTTTGCGGATGATTTTCGTCACTCTGTTGGAAGCCGTGTTGAATGTGGTAACGCACGTGAGGGGGATGGTGTTGTCCACTCTAGGTGCATTATCAAGTAGGGCCTCCCTGTTCTGGTTCCTCGCTCTCTTTTGAGTGGAGTGTATGATCTTGTCTGGGTATCCTCGTTGGCTGAGTTTTTCAGCCAGGTCGGTAGACTGTCCTTTTAAGTCCTCGATCTTGCTGCAGTTCCTCCTGATCCGGAGGAATTGACCATAAGGTAGATTCTCTCTCAGGGGGCGCGGATGGAAGCTGTTGAATTTAAGTAGCGAATTCCTCGCTGTAGGTTTATAAAAGGTTGTGGTCTGCAGGGTACCTTCCTTGGCTTCTATCGTGAGGTCCAGAAATGCCAATTTAGTGTCATCTGCTGTGCTGGTAAATCTCAGGTATGGATCCCGGCTGTTGAGCCAGGTCAAGAAAGTTGCAAGGGAGTCCTCCTTCCCTGTCCAGATCATGAGGATGTTGTCAATGTAACGACGCCAGAACTTGATGTTATGCGTGAAAGGATTTTCTGGTGGTAGAATATGCGTTGTCTCAAAGTGGTACACATACATGCCTGCCACACTAGGGGCGAAAGTGCTGCCCATCGAAGTGCCGTTGGTTTGCAGGTAGAAGTCTCCCTCAAATTCGAAATAGTTCTCCTTCAGGGCCAGGGTGGCGCACTGTAAGATGAATTCCCTCGGAGTGTTGAACTCCCATGTTGCTCCTTCTAATGTACGTTCGATTACCTGTAGGGTCTCATCCTGAGGGAGACTAGTATACAGGCTCTCTATGTCGAGGCCCACTAGGAGTTGTGTGTGTGGGTCAAATTGTACATCTTTAATGAGATTAAGAAGGTGTTTGGTATCCTTGAGGTACGTGGTGGACCGTTGTACTAGTGGGTTGAGAAAAAAGTCACAGAACCGTGACAGTGGCTCTAGCAGTGAGCCTATTCCCGAGACAATGGGGCATCCAGGTGGTGGTCTAGTCTCCTTATGAATTTTGGGTACTGTATAAAAGTATGGTGTCCTAGTTTTTCGGGGGCACAGGTAGTCAGCCTCCTGCTTGGCGATATGGTTCCTGGCTTCTGCTGTTTCCACTATTGAAATAATAGTGTTTCTTAGGGTCCCTGTAGGATCCTCTTTCAGTCGTTTGTAGTTCCGGTTATCATTGAGGAGGCATCTGCATTCTCTTTTGTAGTCTGTTTTGTCTTGTACGACTATGCCTCCCCCCTTGTCGGCAGGTTTGATGACGATATTGTTGTTGTTTTGCAGGTTACGCAGGGCTTCCCATTCCTTGGTGGTCAAGTTGTTAAAGGTTTCGTTCTCAGTGGTCTCCTCTATCTCCTTATAGACTGCCTGCTCAAAAGCGGCGATTTCTACTGGTAGGGTGGATGGAGGAGGGCAAAAGGTGGATTTCAGTCTTAAGCCAGTTTCATTGGCGTTGGGGGCCTGGTCCTTAGGTGCTTGGTGTTCGAAAAAGGCCTTCAGTTTTAGTTTGCGGAAAAATTCAGCAAGCTTGCGGTGGAGCAGAAATTTGTCGAGGCGGGCAGTGGGCACAAAGGTGAGTCCTTTGTTTAGGACTTGTTCTAATCCAAGTCCATACGACTCATGTGACTACAATAGACTACCTCGAGTGAGTCTCTTTACTCTGTTGTCTAACTCCGTGCACCACAACAGAGTTAACCACCCCCCGTACCACGTCACAACGCTAGGTGCCGTGACGCGCGTCCTAGCAATTACGGCTGACACCGGGCGGGAAACTACACACATAAATGCCGGCTTCCTGATCACAGCCACACCTTCAGAATCCCGAGCAGCGGCCGCAGTAGGCACGGGAAGCGGGCAGACGACTTTGACGAAGTAAGTGAATGCCGGAGTCCGGAGCCCTGACTCGATCCCGCTGGACACCACAGGTATCGAGCACCCCCTCTGTAACAGGGAACGTTTCCCTTGAATTTTTTTCTCTTTTTCATCTCCCCCGTCACACCCACAGAGTGTGACTATAGGTCCTGCTCCCCGCGGGATTCATCTTGCTATTGATGGAAATCTCATCGTAAGAATTAACCTTCCTTTTCTTATGGTAACCGCCGGAGCACCTAGCATACTCACAATAGCGCATAGTACTCAGTACTATGAAACGGTCACGCACAAGTGCCACATCCTGTTTCACGCTATTTCTCTTCCGCATAACGACCGGATTAATATGCCAAACAAGTCACAATCACCATGTGCGCTGATGAGAAGCTTCTTTATTATATGTTCATGTGTCTGTACGTACTGTTTGTCTGCTTCCTTTACAGATTTTAAGCAACGACGGGAGGAAATCACCACCGTCTAACGCACCTTAGCGAGTGCGACACTTCTGGTCATCACAACTACCTCTGACCATCACGCCCTGCACTTACATACCATAGGTCCTGACGAAAGCCAGCATACGTCGCAGTCTGGCTGAAACATGTAGACCTGACCTGATTGGATATTAGAGACAAAAATTAACCTCTACACATATCCACCTCCGTTTTTAAGCACTGCCAGAGGGCCCACCACTAATTACTGACCTTTATTGAAAGGGACCCTCTGGACAAGTTTTAACTCACTTTTATTTATTTATTTTATTTTATTTTATTTATTTTGAAAGTTTTATAGAGCGCTAGCAAGACCCGTAGGTATCAGAGCGCTTTACATACACACTATAAACAGAAGGAAATTGCATTACATAGTAGGATGGCAGTAATGAAGCGCATGGAAATAAAGAAAATACAACAAGAAAAATCGGTAAACAGTGCATCGGAGGGAGAGAGAACAAACGAGGGTGGTTAACGCAGTCCGGTCACCCATTATCCTTGAATGTTAAGAGAGAGAGGATTCGGCTCGGATGATGCCGTCTAGGTTAGTTGACGTTGGTCAGGGAAGTATTTGTTAAGGAGATGAAGTTTCAGGTCCCTTTTGAAACAGGAGAAGGAGGGGTTGCATCTGAGGACTCTAGGGAGAGCGTTCCACATCCTGGGAGCGTTGCCAGAAAACGATCGGTATTGGGTGGATTTCTTTTTCAGTTTCGGAGGGATAAGAAGGAGAGAGTTGGAGCTTCTCAGCGTTCTAGATTGACCTGCTCTTACCAGTTTGTTATTCAAGTAGTTGGGGGCCGGTGAGTGTAGGGTTTTGTGTGTAATGCATGCCAGCTTGTAGATACACCTCCCTTTCAGGGGCAGCCAGTTGAGGGAGTTGAGAGCTGGAGTAATGTGCTCAAATCTTTTAACTCCAGATATGAGACGAGCGGCCATGTTTAGCACTGCCCTCAGTGGGGCTAGGTGAGCTTTTGGGGTCCCTGTTAGGATGGCGTTCCCGTAGTCAATTTTAGAGAGAACAAGGGATTGAACTACTGTCTTGAGGTCATCATGGGGAAGAAAAGGTTTCAATTTCTTGAGGTGTTTTAGTGAGAAAAGAGCACTTTTTGCAGAGTTATTGATGTGGGCCTCCATTGATAAGTTCTTGTCAAGGGTGATGCCTAGAGACTTAACTGAGTCTGAAAGGACGAGGGGGCAGTTTAGGGCAACCAGATTCTTGAGCCACTCTTGGATTGGTCGGTGGTTGCTTTTTGGAGAGAATAGGATTAGTTCCGTTTTATCTGGGTTGAGCTTTAGGTGGTTAGCGTTGAACCAAGATTGGATCTCGGTAAGGGTGACATTAAGGTGTCGGATGTCGCTGGGAGACTTGATTTTGAAATAGATTTGGGTGTCATCAGCGTATAGGTGGTATTTCACTCCAGCTTTTTTCAAGATGATTGTGAGGGGCTCCATGAAGAGATTGAAGAGGGACGGGGAGAGGATCGAGCCTTGCGGGACCCCTAGTGTGACTTGAGTTGGCTTCGAGAGACAGGAGTTGATTTTAATTTGTTGCGAGCGGTGTTGAAGGAAGGAGGTGAACCATTTTAGTACTGTGCCATTAATGCCGGAGCGCTTCGACAAGGTCTCCAGAAGGGCTGGATGATTTACTGTGTCGAATGCAGCAGAAAGGTCAATAAGGATGAGAAGGCAGGCATCACCTTCATCCAAAGCCTTGTGAATATCGTCCGAGACGTTGAGCATAGCTGTTTCAGTGCTACAGCCTTTCCTGAATCCTGATTGAAAGGTGTCAAGGAGGTTGAATTTATCTATGTGTTTGTTGAGTTGGTGGAGAACGCATTTCTTCAATGTTTTAGCAAGGAACGGGAGGTTGGAGATAGGTCTGAGGTTGTTAAGATCATTAGGGTCGGCCCCTGGTTTCTTGAGGATGGGAGTGATTTGTCCTAGTTGCAGGGATTCTGGGACGCAGCCTGAGGTGAGAGAGGCGTTGATGATTTTTGTCCAGAAAGGGGAAATGGTGTGGTTGAGTTCTTTAATAGTTGTGGATGGGAGGGGGTCCATAGTGTGGGAGGAGGGTTTTAGGTTAGAAATTATACTGAAGACCTCGTTTTCCGACATTAGCTGAAAGTCGGACCCAATGCGCATTGTTTTTTAGCTGGAGGCAGACCTGATTGTCCCTGGTAAGAACTCTTTCTGATTGGTCTGGTTGGACGAAGGATTGATCAATTTTTGCGACTTTATTAGTGAAGAAGGTGGCAATTTCTTCACATCGCTCTTCGGTGGCTTTGATTTCTTGAGAGGGAGCGTAGTTTGTTTGGCTTTTGACAATGTTGAAGAGTTCTCTCGGTCTGTTTTTCGCCAGGTCTAGTTGGTTGCGGAAGAAGGACGCCTTAGCACTGAAAATGTGTTTTTTGTATGTCTGCCGAGCAGATCTAAGTTGCGCAAGGTGCAAGGTCGAGGGGTTGAGTCTCCAAGACCTTTCCGTTTGTCTGAGTTGACGTCTTTCGTTATTCAGGTCCACGTTAAACCAGGGTTTAGATTTGGTTCGCCTCATTTGTTTGAGTTTGAGTGGGGCTACTTGGTCTAAAACCTCAGCCATTTTTGCGTTAAAGTGTGTGGTGAGGTCATCGGCTGTCCATGATGTAGGTTGGAGTTGCAGATGAGCATGAATCAAGGATTCAAGTTCAGGTAAAGGGACTTCTTTGATGTTTCTGGTCCAGTGTTTAGGTTTGTCATCGCGAATAGGTTCGTTCCAGTGTATATTGAGGTCACCCAGGAACACGTCTTTTGTGTCTGACATGGAGAAACGTGTTATTAGGTCTGTTAGTTCTTCGGGGAAAAGGGTACGCTCTCCAGGCGGATGGTAGATGGTGTGGAATTTGATGGGAGAGGTGCTTTTGGTAGTGAGTTCGACACCTAGGTATTCAAACGATAGGTATTCTGCAGGTTTAAGTTTGGTCAGCTGTATTCCATCTTTGTAAATGATGGCTAGTCCCCCCATTTTTGATCGGTCTGTCTTGTCTAATGATGTTGTACCCTGGAGGGGTGAGAATGTCAAGAATGGGGGTGGAGTGGACGTTGAGCCAGGATTCTGTGAGGAAAGCGATGTCAATTTCTTCAGTGAGAAGAACTTCAGCAATGTCTGTGGCGTGTTGAACTGCTGATCTGCAGTTTAGGAGCATGCAGGAGAGAGGGTGGGGGCCTCGATGAAGGGGGAGTTAGGTGGATAGAGGAGTATTGAGCAGGAGGTCTGGGCGAGTGGACAGTTTTTGGGATTCTGTTAGTGCCAATAATAACAGGTATGGGGAGAGGGGCTGAGTTCAGGCTCATAGTGAGGTAAGAGTCGTTGATCTCAACAGGTTTCGGTACCGAAAAGGGTTGGCGATCCCGGTTGGGTCGAAGTGCTTGACTCGTTGACGGACTGGGGGGGTGAGGGGTGCTCTGAGGGGCCATGAGATGTGTATTGAGGGGGGTAGGAGCACATCTACCTGGGGAGAGGGAGCACGGTGGCTTGGTCCTGTTGAGAAGGTCTTGCTGTAAGTATAGTAAATCAGACGCAAGGGAGTTAATTTTCCGCTCCATTCTGTTCAGTTGCTGTGTTACTGAGCTGAAAAAGTTTAAGGTTTTAGGTAGGGGCCGAGAATGACTTGGGTCTATGGAGGGAGAGTGATCCGGTGTCAAGGCTTGTACGGAATCAGTGGGATTAGGAGAGGGGGGAGGTTGGACGCGGGGAGCCAGATTAGTAGTGATCCCATTCAAGGAGTTTAGAGGGGGAGTAGTGGGTCTGCTGACCAAGTGAGGAGGGAGAGAAGTTCTAGGTAGGAAGTCAGAGTTCTGGGGAATGTCAATAAGATTAGCGGTGGGGGCAGTTAGTGTATGTGGGTGTGCGACGGCGGGAGGGTAGTGGGCAGTGGAGATAGGGGGAGAGTGTCTGCTGGGTTGGTGAAGATGTTGGACACGGGGATGTCACGGGGGTTGTCAGTGAGGTAAGCGGTGGAGGCAGGTTGTGCCTGTGGACGTGGGACATCGGAAGGGGAGTGAGCAGTGGTAGAAGGGGGGAGAGTGACATCGGAAGGGGAGAGAGCAGTGGTAGTAGGGGGGAGAGTGACCGCTGGATTGGAGATGGCGTTGGACGAGGGGGAAGTGAGAGTCGGAGGAACAGGGTCAGTGTTGGAGGAATGGGTAGAATGTGCGGGAGGGTTCCGATTATCAGGGGTCAAGAGGGGAGTGCCTGTGGGGATTTCAGTCGCTGGAGGGCTAAGGTTAGGGTCCGAGCTGATAAGGTCGAGGTCGGCCTTGTGGGATTTGTTAATTGTGAGTTTGTTGTTCTTGGTGTGAACAGTTGAAGTAATCATGGTGGGTGTTTGGCGACGGAGAGTAATGATAGGGGTAGTGAGATTGTAGTGAGTGATGGTGGATGTCCATGAGTTGTAGAGAGGTTCTTCAGGGCAGGGAGATTGGAACAGTTCCCCGTTGTTGGTGAGGGTGGTGGGCGATAGGGGAGATAGGGATTGATGTCTCTGTTGAGTTAGCGAGGAGAGAAATGTGGGGAAGTGGCGGTCAAAAGTGGTGAGGTGCGGGTCGGTGGCCTGTATGAGAATGGTTCCAGTTCTGTAGATGGAGATGGTGAGTTCCCCTTTGAAGGTCGGAGATATGGTAGTGGAGATTTTTTCACCATAGGGAATGATTACTGACTTGGCGACTTGCAGTTGGAGAGAGAAGGTGTTTTTCCATTTAGTCGGGCGATTAGTGTAAAAAATGAAGTTGGTTTTGGTGTTGCCGTTGGTCGCTGTGTGGTAGTTATCTACAATGAGTGTTTCCGGGTGTTGTTTTAGAGTGCTGTGTTTGAAGTTCTTTTTTGCATTATTGGACAATTTGGGTGGGTAGTTAATGGACCAGGAGTTGGGCCCATAGCGCACGAGATTAGAGTTCCGGGAGGGGTTAGGCGGGCGCATGGTTGGATGGTAGAGATGTCGAGTCGCAATCAGGAATCAAGTAGTGGACTGGTAGTTATCATACAATAATATGCATTATGTACAATACACTCTAAGGTGCCATATTAATTGCAGTATAAAACAATTATAGCAGTGTAAACCCTAGGCTCAAAAGAGATCAGTGCCCCATCAATGAAAACAATAGAAAGTAACCTAGTCGGGCACCAATGGAAGCACCATTTTCAAAAATATTAAGTAAACAGTGGAGTTAAGGAATAATAGGCTAGTACATGCTAGGAGTTACAGTAGAGGGCAGAGTGTGTCATGGGCAAAGAAGTCGTGGGACGGAAAAAAATTGGTGGTCCGCGCAAAGGGGTTGGGGATAATGCAGTGAGTGGAGGGTAGAGAATGAGGGAGGAAGCAGAGTGTGTGTAGGAAGAATAAGAAGATGAGAGGATCAAAACGGTGTGATTATCTAGTAGGATGAGATTTTTAATGAAGAGATGAAGGAAAGAGCAGGGATGATAGGCAAATTAGGGCCAGAGAGGAAGCACTACATCCAAGAGGATCAGGAATTGTGTCCAGGCAGCGGCCGGGAGAGGGCGCGGGGAAGGGCGATGTAGGTCAAGTTAGGGGGGGGAGGCAGGGGGAGAGGGGAGGGGATCGAATTGGTCAACTGTAGATCGCGACGTTAGCCCACATGGGGGCAAGAGAGGATAGTCGCCATTTTAGGATCGTCGGTGGACCACCATTTTGGGGAGAAGGGCATCTTGGAGCAGTTAGAAAAACAAGTGGAATAGGAGCAACAGGGGTAGGCAGAAACCAATATACAAGCAAGGTGGGAGCAGTAAGCAGAGCAAAGAAGATAACATAGAGAAATAAGCATGGGGGATGCAGTCACAAATCTATTAGTGTAAGTAGCGATGAGGCATCAGCCGGCAGCTAAGAACAGCTCGAGTCCCGAATTGAAACAGAGTGAGCCGAAGGGAGAACGAAAGGTGAGGGGAACATGTCCTTAGGCCAGCAGCGCGCAATGTAGCGAGACATCCACAGATAGGCAGGACATCCGAGTCTTTCTGTTTTCGGGACGAAGGCTCCGTAATGGGGGGAGGGGGGGAGTGCGGAGGTAGAGGGCCCGGTAGTTCAGTCTCGTTCTGATTAACAGTACAGAGTGCGGCGGTAGGGGGCCGGGGAGGGCGTCCGGGCTCATATAGTTCACAGTACAGAGGCTCCGTCATGGGGGGGGGAAAGCTGCGGTGGGAGCCGGGATGTGAGATAGGTCACGACGGGCTTCAGTAGACCTTTTGCGTCGAGGCCGGGGAGAGAGGATTGAGAACCACCTCTTGAGTTCTTTAGTGTGGACGAAAAGACCGCCCCCTGTGGCTAGGCTATGTTAAGCCCCTGCAATGTTGGGGTGTAAGGAAAATGATCGATACTTGCTGTTAAGGAGAATAGTAGGCTCCAGCTTCGGATGTGTGGAATAAAAAACATACGACTGTTGGCGGAAGGGCTCCAGTCGAAGAGCTGAGCCCAGGAGGTGTGTAGGTCAGCTAGACGGGGACTCAAAGGGCATCAGGGCGGGATGAGGCGGCGTTCGCAGCGGAAGGAAGGTTCCGGTCATGTGACGGTGCAGGAGGCCGACGGATCATCTGGTGTGGGCTTGATCCTGGGAAAGTCAAGCTCACGCATAAGACTGCAAGTGGCGGCGGGATATCCCAAATCCAAGGGACCCAGGGGAAAACCACTCCACGGCTCTGCGAGCACCAGCGGGGCACAAGGCACAGGCGGGAGCCGGGGAACAGCGAAGGCGGCTGGTCATCCAGCCGTAAGGTCAACGGGTCCGATGCTGGAGAGGCCACTCTAGCATGGGCCCGAGGGGGTCGGGGACTCGAATAGCCGGAGGGCGCGGATCAGCCGGAGGGCGGATCCAGTGGCCTGGACGACAAGCCAGAACGGCGCCTGGAGGCTGGAGCGGCCGGTAGTTGTGGCTGTATCTGGCGAGGTAAACCAGGATGGTTCCATGTAAGTTGGGCCCCTCCGAGATCACTGCACACTCACCACACTTAAAACAAGCTCCGCTGTAGATCAGGCGTCAAAGCACACCTGAGGTGCACTTGGCACCTTGGGTGGGACCCGATGATGAAGCATGCCACCAACTAGGTTGGTGGGTGAGGGTTTTCATTAAAAAAAAAAAAAAATCCAAACATGAACATCTAGGTTCTAGACTGTGAGCTAGTTCTTCTTGATACCTTTATTTTCAAGAACACCCCTCTGGATAAATGAATCTCAAAGTTATGATGAGCAGCGTTTTGTGTAAATTTTGGGTATTATCAGACCGAACAATGAGTATATCTGAATATTAGCAAAGGCAGAGTATTGAGTCGGGTTGTTTATAAGCTAAGCATTATAAGGACTTGATTAGGCTCTGAGTTGCGTTGAATTTTATAACATAGCACTTGGTGATTCTCTTTGTAAATGATTGAGCTCTGTGCGAATCTGTGCACTATCAAGAACACCACGAGCAGCACACCTTGAAGAACAAGCATTTGCAATGCAATAGGTCTCGCATTTACGCGAGACCTATTGCATTGCAAATGGTTGGCATCATGGACAACGGGAGGGAGTGCGGGGGGAGAAGGCACGGACAACGGGAGGGTGGGTGGGTTGGGGGGAGAAGGCACGGACAACGGGAGGGAGGTCGGGCTGGGGGAAGAAGGCACGGACAACAGGAGGGAGGGCGGGAGGGGGTAAAGAAGGCACCAAAACAAGTCGTGCCTGCAGTGGGGAAACCCAATTAAAGAAAATAGTGCTCAAAGTCAAAATAACATGTACCATGTAACAACTGAAGTAAAGGGGCCATTTGCCATGGGAGATGACATATGAAGAGGAGGCGGTACTAAGGAGGGACTAACAAGCCTATTTACGAATCAGAAGCCAGCATTTAGGACAGACAATGACACAAGCCAATGGCAAATATGGGCAGAGAGTGGGCGGGGCTTCTGTTCGCTACTCCACCACAACAAGTCTCGCAAAGCAGCGCATGCGCGTGGGCTCTAGGTTCGACCTAAAAAACTGGTAACAAGACTGAAGCCATGGTTATCAATGGAAAAATAACACTTCACGTGTTCCTTGTGCAGAACCTAGTAGGATCTGTTCATTTTAACTGACCATACATCAAAAAAGTAGTTAGCAAGCATTTGAAAATACTCTTTTGAACATCAGCTGACAGCCTTCAATATTTCTCTGCATTCGTACATGTAAAAAGGATTAACTGTTAAGATTTATGGTGATTGAACTCAGATAAAGCTGAACTATTTAAACATATAACCATTCAAATGAGTACATTCTGAAAAATATAGGTATGCTTCATATTTTGTAGCACAATGCATGTATGTAGTGGTATTTCCAGGGCGCAGAAGTACGAGTAAAGCTTGATCTGAAAGAGACACGTTAGTGACAGATTCCTTACCTTAGTATATCCCCAGGCGTCAGGCTGGATCCGGAAAGTTTTTGCGTAGCAGTACACTTGCGCATCGGTAGGCGGCGTTGTGCGGCTCCGCGTCCGTCGTCGGCGTCGTGATCGCCGGGATGACGTCGCGGGCAGTACTTAGACGCCGCCCCTGCGCTCTGACGTCAGTTCTTCTTTTTCCGCGCCAGTAAGCGCAGATCCGGGAAGAGCAGTGCCCTAGTCAATTTTTGACTAAATTTTTGGCGATTTTTTCACTGTTTCTTTTGGAGTCTTCTCGACTCCTAGGTGTCGGTAGGGATGCCCGGCTTCAAGCCATGCGACGTCTGTGGTCGAAAGATGTCGATCACAGACCCGCACTTCGAGTGTCTCTACTGTCTCGGCCGAGACCACGACACGAAGTCGTGCCCTGACTGCCAGGCCTTACACCCGAAGGGTTTGCGAGAGCGGTCTCGAAAGCTCCTCGAGGTCCGGCAGTCGGCTCCGCGCCGCACCAAGCCCCGGTCCCGTGAGAGGTCGAGGGGCCGGTCGCGGTGCCCCCGCCGGTCGTCGGAGTCCAAGTCTTCGCACTCCTCGGGTAAGTCGAAGCACAAAAAGTCTAAGAAGCATCATCGCTCTAAGACTTCGCCTCGCCAGTCTCGCGACTCGGCTGAGGCCCCTGTCGGCACCGTCCCCGCCCCCGGACGTGCCTGTGGAGCTGCCCCCGCATTACCCGTCCTTTCCGGGTTCGGGGTCGACTCCGGCCCAAATACAGGAATTCCTGTCGGCCATGGCCCGCCTCTTCGGGACTCAAGGTCCCTCCGGTGCGCCTCCGGGCCCCGCGGGCCCTGATGGGGTTGCTCCGGCGTCGCCGACGACTCCGGTCCCGGTGTCGCCCGTCCCACCAGCCTTGATCCCGGCCTCGGCTCCGGCCCCGATCCCGGCTCCGGTGGTACCGCAACCCCGATTGACGCCGGTTGACCTAACCACGCCTCCGCCGGCGCCGATGTCCCCGGTGCCATTCCTGACGCCGCCCGGGGCTCCAGGCGGCGTCGTTCCCCGGTTCTCTCCGGTTCCGGACATGGAGCCGGACCGACGTCGCTCGACGCCGGCGCCGATGAGACCTTGGGTCCCAGATGTCCCTCCTCCTCCATATTTTGAGCCAGAGGAGGACCAGGAGAGCTGGGAGGGGTCGGAAGACCCTCTCACACAGCAGTGTGAGTATGATCAGGACTGGGCAGAGGAACTTGGGGATGCCAGTGGTCTAGACACTTCCCCTGACACTGGCATGCTGTCTCCTCCCGTGGCTACGGAGGAGGGGGCAAATTTCGCAACGGTGTTGCGTAGAGCAGCTGGAGCCTTGCACCTCCAATTGCCTACCGTGGCTGCCAGGACTAACCTCCTGACGGAAGTGCTTCAGCCGGCAGCTACCTCCCCGGAGCCATTGCTGCCGTTTAATGATGCACTGTCTGACGGTCTTTTGGGCACCTGGTCCAAGCCCAACACAGGGGCTCCTGTGGATAGGAACGTGGCCCGACGCCATCGCCCTGCTCCGGGCGACCCCTTGTTTCTCTCCCAACATCCCACCCCCGAGAGCTTGGTTGTCCAAGCCTCTGCCTCCTAAACCGCCTTCCCTACCGCCCCTCCGGATAGGGAATCCAAACGCCTGGATCAATTTGGGAAGAAGGCCTTTTCTTCCTCCAGTGCTGGCTTGCGGTCCGTCAACACCGCTTGCCTTTTGGGCCGATATTCCCACTCTCTGTGGGATTCGGTGGCGGACGTTTTGCCCCAGTGTTCTGAGGAGGTCCAGACACTGCTTACCCGCACCATTGCGGAAGGTAGGGATGCGGCAAAGTTCACCATACGTTGTGGCCTTGATACCGCCGACTCGCTGGGCAGATCGCTTGCAACGACGGTGACGCTGCGTCGCCACGCCTGGCTGAGAACAACTGGTTTCTCGGGTGATGTCCAGAATACACTCATGGACATGCCCTTTGATGGAGTCGGTCTTTTTGGTTCCAAAGCAGACCATGCGCTGGAGCGTTTTAAGGACTCACGGGCTACTGCCAAGTCCCTGGGCCTTTCTGTTGTGCGCCCTCCGCTGACCTCTGCTTTTCGCCCCTTTCGTGGCCACGGAAGGGGCGCCCAGTCACGTCCGCTGCCCAGCCACCGGCCCGCGCAGCAAGCGTCTTCGCGTGGCCCCCGCCGTGGCGGGTCGGGCAACCAGCGTGCGGGTCAGGCCACCAACTCCGCCCCGTCCGTGGCCTCCAAGCCCTCCTAGTCCTTCCTTTCTGGTGCACAGCACGCCAGTAGGGGGCAGGGTCCGCCATCACCTTCACCACTGGCGTGCCATCACCTCGGACAGGTGGGTCTTGGACATTGTCCGAAGGGGCTACTCCCTCCCCTTCGAGACCACCCCCCCAGCCATGCCACCTCAATTCCACCGCATGTCAGGGGATCACTTGGTGCTTCTGCAGAAGGAAGTCACGGCCCTCTTGGCCATGAGGGCCATCGAGCATGTTCCGACCCCAGAAGTAGGACGTGGTTGCTACTCCCACTACTTTCTGGTGCCCAAAAAGGACAAGGAGGACATGCGTCCTATCTTGGACCTCCGGAACGTCAATCGCTTCCTCCGGAAGGAGAAGTTCAAGATGCTCACCCTAGCTCAGGTCTTGACTGCCCTCGACCCTGGAGACTGGTTGGTAGCGTTGGACTTGCAGGACGCTTATTTTCACATCCCCGTCCTGCCGGCCCACCGGCGTTACCTGCGGTTCACGGTAGGCCTCGAGCATTTTCAGTTCACTGTGCTCCCCTTTGGCCTTACAAGTGCCCCTCGGGTGTTCACGAAAGAGATGGCGGTGGTCGCAGCTCATCTGCGCCGGGCAGGGGTTCCAGTCTTCCCCTACCTCGACGACTGGCTGCTGAAGGCGGGCTCGTCCCAGGCAGTCGTCTCCCACCTCCAGACTACGGCCGAACTCCTGCACTCGCTGGGGTTCTCCATCAATGTGCCGAAGTCGCATCTGATTCCTTCTCCACAGCTCCTTTTCATCGGAGCAGTTCTGGACACGACGCAGTTTCGGGCCTATCCTCCCGAACGGCGAGTCCGGGATAGTCAGGCTATGATTCCGATCTTTCGGCCTTTATCCTGGGTTTCGGTACGGATGACCCTGAGCCTGCTGGGCCTCATGGCCTCCTGCATCCTGCTGGTCGATCATGCCAGATGGCATATGCGGGCTCTGCAGTGGGACCTGAAGTTCCAGTGGGCGCAGCACCAGGGCAACCTGTCCGATCACGTCCAGATCTCGGAGGGGACTGCAAAACAGTTGCAGTGGTGCCTCTCGAACCGGCAATGGGTCATGGGCAGATCCCTCTCCGTTCCCCAGCCAGAGCACACAGTTGTGACGGACGCGTCCCTTCTGGGATGGGGCGGTCACATGGGAGAGGCGGAGATCAGAGGCCTCTGGTCTCCGGCGGAGTCCCGGCTCCATATCAACCTTCTGGAGCTCCGGGCGATCCGACTTGCACTCAAGGCATTCCTTCCCTCTGTCAAAGGGAAGGTAGTGCAGGTGTTCACAGACAACACCACCGCCATGTGGTACTGCAACAAACAAGGCGGGGTGGGGTCGTGGACCCTCTGTCAGGAGGCTCTGCGCCTCTGGACATGGCTGGAACATCAGGGCATGTTCCTGATGGTTCAACACCTGGCAGGTTCCCTGAACGCCAGGGCGGACGAACTCAGCCGCAGGTGCATGATGGATCACGAATGGCGTCTTCACTCGGAAGTGGCGCAAGGACTCTTTCTACAGTGGGGAGAGCCTTGGTTAGATCTATTCGCCACCGAAGAGAACGCGCAATGTCATCAGTTCTGCGCGTTGGAATTTCCAAGGCGGCACTCGCTCGGCGACGCTTTCGTCGCGAGTGGAGTTGCCGGTCTGTTGTACGCCTTTCCGCCTATACCACTTCTACCCAGAGTGTTGAAGAAGATTCGGCGCGACCGGGCCCAAGTTATCCTTGTGGCTCCGGACTGGGCTCGAAGAGTTTGGTATCCTGAGCTACTCAGTATGAGCGTCGATCCCCCGATCCGTCTGCCTCTTCGGGAGGATCTTCTGTCGCAGCAGCAGGGGACGGTCCTTCACCCGAACCTGTCCAGCCTCCACCTGCTTGCGTGGAGATTGAGCGGCGGCAGTTGATTCCTTTCGACTTGCCTCCCGAAGTTTGTGATGTGATTCTGGCAGCCAGGCGTCCCTCCACTAAGGTGGTATACGCCTGCAGGTGGAACAAGTTTGTGGCATGGTGCACAGCAAAGGCTGTGAACCCTCTCTCTGCCCCTCTTTCTGAGGTTCTTCTGTTCCTTCTTTCCCTGGCCCAATAGGGTTCTGCCCTGGGTACCATCAAGGGCTATCTTTGTGCCATCTCGGCCTTCCTCAGGCTTCCTGATCAGCCCTCCCTTTTCAAGTCCCCTGTTGTTAACAGGTTCCTAAAAGGCATTACACACCTCTTCCCTCCTTTTCCGTTTGTGATGCCTCAGTGGGTCTTGAACTTGGTTCTTACCTTTCTTATGTGCGCTCCCTTTGAGCCTCTACATAACTGTCCTCTTCGTCTTCTGACTCTGAAGACAGCCTTTCTGGTGGCCATCACCTCCGCTCGGCGGGTGAGTGAGCTCCAGGCTCTATCATGCAAACCTCCCTTTCTGTCTGTCCATCCAGACAAGGTTGTTCTTAGGACGCGTTCGTCCTTCTTGCCAAAGGTGGTTACTGCCCTCCACATTGGGCAGACCATCACTTTGCCCACCTTCTTTCCGCCTCCGCATCCTTCCAGAGAGGAAGAGAGGCTCCACCGTCTGGACCCAAAACGTGCGCTTTCCTTTTATATCAACCGCACACAACACTTCCGGGTGGATGACCAGCTCTTTGTTGGCTACGTGGGCGCCAAAAAAGGTCGGGCGGTGCACAAGAGAACCATCTCCCGCTGGGTAACCTTGTGTATCAAAGCCTGCTATTCTTTGGCTAAGAAGGAGCCTCCTGTTGGGCTGCGTGCCCATTCCACCAGGGCAACGGCTGCTACCACGGCTGCTACCACGGCCTTAGGCCGCGGTGTTCCGCTGCAGGATATCTGTCAGGCAGCTACGTGGGCCTCGCTGCACACGTTTACCAAGCATTACTGCCTTGACAGTCAGGTCCGGAGGGACGGCTTCTTTGGCCGTTCTGTCCTCCGGGACTTCCTTGTCTGATCTTTGTTCGCAGACCCACCACCGGGGTTGGTATTGCTGGGGTATCTATTCTACGGTAAGGAATCTGTCACTAACGTGTCTCTTTCAGATGCACAAGTTACTAACTTGTGTAACGATATATCTGTAAGAGACAGTAGTTAGTGACAGATTCCTACCGCCCACCCATCCTCCCCGTTCTGCGAACTGATTTCTAGGGTTAAGGACATCACTTTCAGGGCCCTAGTATTTTTCAGACACCTATGTCAGCTTCTTGCATGGCTCTGCGTTCCTGGCGCGGAAAGTCGTGTACAGAACTGACGTCAGCGCGCTGGGGCGGCGTCTAAGTACTGCCCGCGACGTCATCCCGGCGATCACGACGCCGACGACGGACGCGGAGCCGCACGACGCCGCCAACCGACGCGCAAGGGTACTGCTACGCAAAAACTTTCCGGATCCAGCCTGACGCCTGGGGATATTCTAAGGTAAGGAATCTGTCACTAACTACTGTCTCTTACAGATATATCGTTACACAAGTTAGTAACTTGTGCTTTATAACAAGGCAGGTAACAGGTAAGTCCCTGTTGTCTGGTATTATAGTAATCATTGAAAAGATATGTCTTTATTTTCATTCTGAACTGAAAGATGGTTGGAGCTGCTCTATTGTCAGTCAGAACATTATTCCAGACCCTGGGTGCGGAGACAGCGAAGGCCGGACCCCTGGTCTATTACTTCTGGCATTTCTTGCCAGGCGATGTCCTAGCTCCTGAAGTGGATAGTTTTGCAGCGGTGTGCGCCTCGAATTTCCACCCCAGAATACCGATAGGACACAATATTGAGGACAAAATATTGAAAATAAATATTGACAGGTAAGTCAGTCTAGATTTTCTATACATAACTCCTTATATATGTACCTATGCCATATATATATAGTCAAAGTACGTAAATGTGGAGTTAGGAATAGTTAATCTGTACTTCGTGATATGTACTTACCTTTGGATATTTTTTCCTTTGAAATTCTGTCCTCAATATTCCTCTATCGCGACATTCTGGGGGTTGATATTCAGTAGTACAATCTTTCTCAGCCAGGTGTGTGGCGGTGTTGTTTCTGGCCTTTTAAGTAATGCAGCTGGTCTTGAGAATGATGGATGTCTGAGGCAGTTCTGACTCTGCAACCTATTCAACAGTTACGTTTGCCACCAATGTGGGATTCCGTTCAGAGTTTGGAGGAATTGAAGAAGGCTGTGTTGGCTGCATCGAGTGAACTGAGCTCTGGGGTGCCTAGAGGAGCCTCCATTGTGTCTTCTGGGCCTTTGGGATTGGCTGAAATTGTGTCGCATGTGGTGGCTTTGGCTTCGTTTCTGCAACCTTCCAAACAGATGATGGTTTTATGCCTGAACACACAACACCTCAGGTTCAACTGGTCCTCTGTGTTTTTAATCTTGCCATAGATCCCCAGTTCCGTTAAATAGAGGTCTAAAATTGTATGGGGAGCTATAGACAATTTTAGTTCTCTAACCAATCTGACCCTAAACCCACTATTATCACTGACACATGAGCACTTAACACAGGCAGTGAAAAGACCCTAATAAAGAGCCCCCGTTTAGGGGCCCGCTAGGCATTGCACCGCCCACCTAGCGTGGAACAGAATCCTATGATGAAACATGCCATCTTGGTGGGTGAGGATTCTTGTACCTGAAAGACTTCTTCCTTGCTTTTGAAGTTGAGGTGCAGGTTCTGATGGAGAACACGATTTTTATCTAAACAAGGTGGTGTTGTGGGTCCACTTGTGGGAAGAAGCGTTGCAGATTTTGTGTCTGATCATAGACAGTAGAACTTGTGCAGTCAGTAGCTCATCTGGGGGGGAAGGAGAGTCTGGCAGCAGGCTACCTGACCAAGATGTATTAATCGTAATGGGAACTTCATCAGGAGATACTGGACAACCTGTTTTGTTTTGGGGGTATTCTGACCATTGTTCAGTTTTCCATTGGCAAGAATACGAAATGTGGCCTGTTTTCTCTCCTATGAGATAGGAGATGCCCTGATGTTGCTGTGGACTATCCCCCCTACACAATGCTTTTCGTCTATATCCTCTGATTTTGAATGTTCTGGCTTTTATTCACCTTTACAATGCTTACGTTCTGTATTGGCCAATCTCAAATTTGAATACTCTAAGTTTGGGAGCTAGGAATTTGAAAGGTTAGCTCTCTCTTACTATAGTTTACCTAAAGAGTGATGAAGGTTTTATTGACAACTAGTCAGCCTTCCACCAAAGCTATTTACTTGTATTGGTGGATTGATATTTGCCAGCTGTTACAATTCTATGTCTTATCCATTAATGGCACTGTCGGTGCATTTCCTTCAGTTTGTTATAGCATTAGAACAGAAAGCGTTTAGCATTTTTAAAAGTCCAATCCTGGATGACCAACATAACAGGTGTGGGCCATAAGAACGCCCACTGCTGCAAACCAGATCTGGCAGCTGGTGCCTATTTTGAATGCCATCTGTGCCTAAGAGACACCATAAGTCATCTGGTTGGCATGGGCGGATATTATTCTGATGTACTTTTGTAACTCTTGTGTTGGTGGGATCGAACACTTTGGCCCAATGGGGTGAAATTAAGATGGCTACTGCTGATACATAAATTGGTGACGACCAAGGCGCGATCAGACTTTCCTGAGACCACAGACGGCATGAGGACAGGATTCGCCCCAGAAAGAGTCAAATCAATGCTACCCAATTTTCTGAGCATAGGAATGACGGAGTACCCGATAGAGAGGAAACCCATGACCTTGGATGCATTGGAGTGTATGCCTCCCTGAGAGAAACAGTCTCTGTGAGGTTGGGCTTGAGGGGGATAAGGAGTGGCAGAAAAGATGCTTGAAGTAGAGGGGAAAACAAAGTGCACCTTCCTGAGAGGGAAAATGAGGAATGAGATGGACTGTGGTTACGTGTAAAATAACCAACTGGAGCCCTAATGCAGTTAATGCATACTACTTACCTTACGACATAGAGTTGATGTGAAAAATCCTGGCTGACCACAAAGTCTTAGACATTTTATAACTTTAGGAAACTGCTGTAAGGCAATTGCTAACCAGTTGGGAGAGAGGATTACACGTAGTACGGGTGCCGGAGAGGTGAAAAATGTGCATTGCCTCTGGTTATCTCAGTGCATCGGGAGGAGCATAAGAGCAATCATTGCTAGAGCTCCAGCCTGTTGCACTGGCCAACTGGGATGAAGCCGCAATGCAAGGAAGACAATGAGCTGTGTGAAGTGGTAAGGCGGAGTGAAACACTTAAGTACAGTGGTGGGGACATGCAGTCCAAGATGGCTGAAGAAGGAAATAAAGTGGTAATAAAAGAGGCATACACTGTAGGGCACCATACTGAATTCATGCTCTCTAGAGTGATGAGCCCTTCCCCTGAAAGACTTTTTGTCTCCCCCATGTGTGATAGTATGCATAAGCAATTATGATTGAGGTTTTCCCAGTGGCAACATATAGAGGTAAGATTCCTTCCCCGAAGGGTTCCCAAGCCATATTATCTTTCTTTCTATATTTCCTTGCTTTCCAGCAGCATCTTCAGGTGAGTGAGCTTTGGTGCCCAACACTAGCTGGACAGCTGTCATGGAACAGCCTTTAAGACAGGTGTGTTCTCTATTTTTCTTTGAGTTTCCCAGTGGCTCCTCACTTTTTAACACCATCTTCTAGTCCTTCTGGAGTATATATCACTTTCCTTTCTTTCAAGAATGGGGGCCTCTGGGCCAATAGCGCCAAAGTCACCTAAATTCACCTGGAAACGTTGACCGCCTAGGAGGACAATATTTCTTTGGTTGCATTCCTTAAGGTGTTTCAAAATAACTTTCCTCCCACTCCTTTTGTAGTACAGGCGAGGGAATACAATCTGGTTACACCATTTCTAATAGGCTCACATTTTGTTTTGAGCCCCTTCTTTCTTGTTCACCAAACTTTTAGTCTTGGAAGATGTTTTATTTTTATTGGCTATCATGTTTGCTAGGAAAGTTAGTGAATTCCTGTGTCCTCTTCTTCACCCTTTACCACATTTGCTATAAATAGATTTACTTTGAGGAAAAAACTCTTGTCTAAGTCTAGGGTTGCTTCTGAGTTTCATGTGAGTCAGGTTATCTCTTTACTTTCAATGCTTCCTCCATCTCAACCTTCAAAGGAGGAGGGGTGACTTCATAGGCTTTCTCCCAAGAGGTCATTCATTATATTCACAGGACTTGTTCTTTCTGTGTTAATCGCAATTTTTTAATTGGTTATGAATCCAGCAAGTTAGGGAAGAAAGCATGCAAGCAGACTATTTCTAGGTGGATCAGAATACACAAAAGGGACCCCCCAACTATTTCCATTTTCAAAATAGGCATAGGCTTGGGGGGGGGGAGCAAAGAGGAACAATCCACAAAATGGGTCCCATTAGCCTAGACTTATCTTCACAGAGGAATAAATCCCACTAAAATGATTTCTAGGTGGATATCTTTGACAGTCAAGCAGTGTTACGAGTCAGCTGGTAAGGCCTCCTCCAGAGTGTTTCAGAGCCTACTATACAAGAGGTGTGGCTAAAGTACACATGAATCTATGAGGCCACCACTTGGTCTTTTGTTAAGCATTATTGCATGGGCACGGACAGGACAGTGTCACTCCTATTTGGTAGGGCTGTTTGCCAATCTTTGTTGGTGTGATATCTTACTTATCCTCGACTTGCCTCCTAGAAGGCTGCTGCAGGAGCCTCCATTTATTAGAAGAACAAACTATATATCTTCAGTAACATTCTTTCTAGTGAGTGGTCCAGATATCAGAGCTACCTCAAACCCCCCCTTCTTCTATCGCGAGGAAGATTTTATTCAGATATATATTTGCTTTCTGCAAGATGTTCTAGGATGTTCTGTCTGCTGTTAATTTTGTTGGAAAGTCATTGAAATTGCAGAAGATCATCCAGAACAAAGTTAGTCTGTGGCTTGAGGACCTGACTGTATAAAAGCAGTGGGTAGTGGTCAAGTTCCCCAGAGGCCCATGCGAAACCTCCAGCATCAAAGCACCGTTCCGTGGTGGCCCTTGATATGTAAGAACATCCGCAAATGGTCCTGCGCTCCACTCATTGCTTATCTGCCATGAGACAGGCTATGACCCCTGATGTGCCGTTTGCAGTACCACCTTGCCTTGCCATCATTATCAGATCCCCATTTCCCGTTAGTGTCCAGCTGTCTTCTGGGTACAGTTAAACTGTTGTGACCAAAGACCACACCCCGGGGCCGAACTCAAGACTGTCCCGTTACTCAGTAAAAGGAAACTTTGGTCTGGTTTGTGGACAACACCACATCGAAACCAGAAACAGGTGTAAGAACTAAAAACAGGGCGTGCTTTCTTTCATTCCTCCCAGAAAATATTACTTCTCTTTGTTTGTTGTATGAATGGTATTCTCCAGAGTGACTGTGGGTTGACTGGGAAGTGCCTGTTAAATGGGAGTCTATATGCAACCATTGGATGCAGTGCCCTTGTTTAGGGTGAGTGAAGATTGAAGCCGCTGAGGGGCACAGTCTGAAGAAGAGGGTCCACTTGAGGCTGCAGTGGAAATGTCCAGCTGCTGAAACAACAGCCCCATAGAGGTAAGGGTAAAGAGAACATTGAGTTGCTTGAATCCAGGTCTGATGGTTGGTATGCTTTCCTAGGGCGAGGACCTGCGAGTGTGGAATGTGTTCCATTGTTGCCAGTTGGGACTGGCAACAACATCACATATTGATTGCTGTTTTTGGTAGCATCATGTGCACTAATTTCAGTGTGGCTGTTTAGTAGTATATTTGAAATGTCATGGTGGTTTCCACGTGTTTGATAGTCTCTATGTTTCTACATAGTGTAGTCAATTGACCAATCTGTGCGCTAGGGACTTGAAGCAGTCTGCTAGTGGGGGGGGGGGTGCCTGCCACCCTGGTGTTTTCCAGGCAAACACAGGAGTTTGCCAGATATGGCTATGGCAGAAAATGTTGGGAATGTAAGATGGTCCAAGGGACTAACCAACTTAGAGAGAAGATGTCCACAGAATTCGTGGACAGGTGACTGCTGTAACTAGGTCACACGAGGGAATGACAGTGTTAGAAGGTGAATGTAGTATCTGTGTCTGCTCATGTGGGTTCCAGCTACTCATGGCCAGACAACCAGCATAACTTCATGTTTCTCCTAGCAAGAGGGAAGAGATTGATGGTTTGTGTGGGCAGCGCCTTGTTGCCAGAGTGCACATAAGTGTGTGTTTGGCCAGGAGGAGTAAGTGACATGCATGATCGTTGCCTGGGTCACAATACCCTGGAAGGATAAGTCAGTGGTCGGTTTATATTTGGCCACAAGTGCCAGGAGGAGGAAGCCTCTTAGGAGGCTGGAGCTTTCCGCCGCTTGGGGTAGGTGTAGTGAATAAAGCTCTAGGAAAGTGAAGAAGTGTACAAGGAGTTTTATTTCCAGAAGAAAAACCTCAGCTGCACAGAGCCGGGAACACTTCTCTCCATCCAGCTCCCTCCAACTATTTCTCCAGTTCCCTGCACGTCATCGCATTCTCATTCCATGAGATTGTGTTATCATGGTAAACACAGAACATCTCCCTCCTAAACAAAACATAAAAGAACAACAAGTAATAACCACAGTAAGTGTAAAATTGAGTGGACTCAGAATTCTACGAGAAAAGTAATATTTTACACTAAAGTTTAATAATCGTAACATTGGTAGTAACAGAGCAATGCATCATTAAATAAACACATCAATGCTGTACCTAGAGTGCATTGTAGGAGTGGTGGAGATGAAAGTACGTTGTCTCAGAATGTAATCATCCCATCTTTGGGGCCTTTGTAGGAAGCGTCCAGGCCTTGCTGGTACGATCCACACTTACAGACCTCAAACACTACAACAGAGGAATCAACGCACCCACGTCCAACTTCTCCCTCCGAATCATCATCCATCAACCAATGCATTTAAATTTGGGGTCATTCCAAACTCATTTCCCTCTCCTTTCCACCCTGGAAAGGGTCATGCATTTTCCAGGATGGGAAAAATTATTTCCCCACAGAGAAAAAAGAACAGTGCACGTGTGCAGAGGGTCTCTATTCCCTCTGTGCGGACTTCTGTGCTATGGCGAACTCCACACAGCCGGAAGAAGACCCTGGGGGCCGATTCACCTGACATTTCCCACTAATCCACTTGGAGTCTTGCCCTGGCACTGGATTCCAGGCACAGCGCGAGAATGATGACGAATAATAAAATTAACGAAATCTGCACTTATGTGTAGGCGTAAACCTAGGTGCAGAATTACTCGTTTTTTCATGAAGAGGGCCCTGCATGTTTTTCACATTTCCACTCACCTATGGTAATCCCACTCTGACAGTATATCACAGGTTTTCCCAACCCTGCCATTTCTAAGGGGAGAGAGTTACTCCTGCCTTTTGACCCCATCCCACCCAATCACTGTTCAGGAGGCCCACGGCGTA
Source organism: Calotriton arnoldi (assembly GCA_963921515.1). Lineage (NCBI taxonomy): Eukaryota > Metazoa > Chordata > Amphibia > Caudata > Salamandridae > Calotriton > Calotriton arnoldi. Next base: position 878,425 of record CAWUFW010002095.1, read on the forward strand.
ATAAAGGGCTGCCTTTGACAAACATCCACATGTGCTCAGGTGCCTTTGTGATAACAGTTTTGCTGTTGTGAATTGTGAATAAGTATTTTCCTTGCTTAGCCCACCGCAAGGTGGCGGGCCATGGGGCACTCACAAATTTTGTCTGAAAAATGATCTTTGAGGCATGGGGGGTGAGGGGGGTGCATTGATTACCGAGCCGTGCACTGTTAAATGAAGAAGAGAAACTAGGACTCATTTCTGGGTCCCTTTGTTCCGAAGTCTGTAACTTAGATACTCAACAACAACATCTCCTGCATGTCTGACAGTGGCGGCTCCCAGTGGTGGCCGGTAAGGTACGGTGGTGGCGGGGTGGGGGGGCTGTGTTTCAATTTTAAAAAACAATCATTTACCTGATCTCACCGCTTCTCTCCTGTGTCCAGTGAGTCTCTTCTGGGAAGCACCCAGGCTCCCCACAGCCAATCACAATGCAGTGTTGTGATTGGTAAGAACCCAGGCTCCCCTGAGCCAATCGCAACGCTGCATTGCAGGGTTGTGATTGGTCTGAGCGCTGTGGTCCAGCGCTCAGCCAGGGAATGGGGGCCTGGGCATGTTCTCCATGCAGACTGTAATGCAGCCTGCATGGAGAACATGCGAAGTGCGCATGACTGTTTGGCCGGCCCAAGAGGGATGGTCAAACATTCATGCGCACTTTACAGAGTGCACAACCACTCCTCCTCCCCAACGTCAGAGGAGCCAAGTGCAGCCCGCCCTAGCTGACGATACAAAAAATAAAATGATAATAACTTCGGTTATTATCATTTTTTTTGTTTTTGTTTACACTGCTCCGAGAGCAGTGGGGCGACCCTCCTCTGCCTTAGCGGAGGAGCTGCCATTGGTGGCTCCTCCGCTAAGGCGGAGGAGCATCGCCCAACTGCTTTCAGCAGTGTAAATAAAAGAAAAAGAAAATGATAATGATAATAACTTGTTGTTATCATTTTATTAGTTCCTGCTGCGACAGCTTTGCGGGCGGGGTGGGGTGGGCTGCTCTGCTCACAGATCAGCAGGGGGAGGAGTGGTGGGCACACTGTAAGTGCGCATGAATTTTTGGCCGGCCGTCTTGGGCCGGCCAAACAGTCATGCGCACTTTGCATGTTCTCCACCCAGGCTGCATTACATGCCCAGGCTCCCACGGCGTTCAGACCAATCACAACGCTGCATTGCAGTGTTGTGATTGGCTTAGAGGAGCCTGGGTGCTTCCTGTTGTGGCCGGGAGAGACGTGGCAAGACAACGGAGGAGAGACACGGCAAGGAGGTAAGTTTATTTATTTTTTCTTTACCCCCTCCCCAGTCCCCCACCCCTGACCCCACCCTCCGTCTCACCACCCCGATTAGTGCCAGCCACCAGATGTCTGATATTGTGATAGTTTCGGCCAAGCTGTGGTCCATGCAGCTGCAGTACATATTGCTTTTCCCCGCCAAACTGAAAGTCTTGTTTCAAGACAATGCCCATTTCTTTCTCACACCTGAGGACGCCTGGCACTGGCTGGAGGAGAGGCCTCACCCTCGACCATCACAGGTACAGCCACATGAGACAGCGGGCTGTGGAGTGTTGGGGGTCAGGTCAAAACTTTGTTCTTTGATACAGAAACATAGAGCTAGGTATGGGAGAGGAGGGGGTAGACCCACACGTACTGCAGCTGCTGACCGCGTTGGAGGCGAGGAATCGACGGACTGAACTTCTTTGACGGGGGAGATGATCCGTCAGGCCGGCAGACAATGGAGGATGATCCGAGCCATGGCTTTGATAGTGCAGCATCTAACCCTGAACTTATGCACAAAGAAACCGGAGATCTTGTGGACTCTTGATCTTGCAGGGGTCCGGTAGGGCCCCGGGGGGGGGGGCACTATGTTGTGGACAAATGGCAGCACAATGTTTGGTTTGTGGTTGCGGCTTGCTGAAGGCCCCCCCCATTTGGTGTGCTTGGTGTGTTTGGTATGATTGGTCTGTGTTGGGAGTGCTAGGGATGTGATTGTGGATTATACGTTAATTTTGGAGTGTGTAATGGTGGGAGGGTGGGCGGGCGACAGACCTCTCGGTATTTGTTTGTGAGTAGTTATGTTTGGTTTGCAAGGTGTGGATGCTCACAATGACTTGTGGGAGATGGGGCGAGGGGGTGGGAGTTATGTGTTTTGGGTTTGTTCTTTTGTGTTGCATTATTGTCTGGGAGGGACAGTAATAGTAGTATAGCGTGCAGTCCTAGAAGGCAACATCCATCAAGCTGCAGACACCATGACCTCCACGATGCAGGATAGGCACTTGGGTGATACCCACTTTTCTGTCTTGTCCTGGAATGTAAGCCTGGGCAGTAAGGTAAAGAGGGGATTAGTTATACAATACTCTCGTAGACTTCGATCCGATTTGGTCCTGCCCCAAGAAATATACCTGAAAGGGACTCACTGCCCATTCCTTGGTAGGGGTGCGCACACTACATTGACACATGCGGATTTACTTCTGGATCCCAGGGGGTAGCTGTCTTGATACGGAAGTCCCCGCCGTTTCAGGTTATCCAGACGTTGATTGATCCCTATGGCACATATGTCAGGGTTCAAGGTCAGTGGGGATGGACGGACATCACCCTAGTTAGTGTATATGCACACCCCAGATTGCAAGCTTCCACATTGGACAAGGTGGCCAAAATACTTATGGAGGCTTCCTCCTCCGTACACATTGTCGGCGGGGATTTTAATGATGTTATGGTGCCCATCTTGGATCGTTCTAGGCAGGTGGCAGTAAGGACATGCGATTTGCCCTTGGCACGTTTTGTGGCGGTATTGCAGCTCTTTGATCTTTGGCATCGCTGGCACCCTAGCGTGCAAAGTTATTCATACTTTTCTGGAGTGCATGGGGTTTTTTCCTCGGCTTGTTTATGGTTTTGCTCCAGCAGGGGAAGTTGGGGTGGTGTCCAGGGCAGAATATTTGGAATGGGGTCTTTCAGATCATTTCTGGCTCTGGGTCAAAGTAGGGAAGAAGAAGCGAGTGATACCTACGAGATGGAAATTGAATGCCTGGGACCTGAGGGAAGTAGACTTGGCCAGAGAGTTACAGACTGATATGGAGTTGTACTTCTCTGAAAACGAGGGCTCTGCGAAGTCTCCTTTGACCCTCTGGGAGGCATATAAAGTGGTTCTTCAGGACCGAGTGCTTCCATGTACAAAAAGGTATGAGGTGGAACAGATTGAGGAGCTCGAACGCTGGCTGCAAGCCATGGAAACGACGCACTGTGGACATCCTAACCTGCAGACTCTTCGGCAACTTGAGGTGCTGTGAACGGAATGCAGGAAATTGGCTCAGAGGTGAGGCGGAGTCAGCTGGCCACCTATCACCATCTCTATGACACTGGTGATAAGGTGGGCAAAGTGCTGGTGTGGCTCTGCAAAAAAGAGGCAGAGGCACGCTGGGTGGGGACCATAACGGTCCCACGGGAGAGTCCTATATGATGGACACCCAAATATTGGGGGAATTTGCCCGATATTATGCAGAGTTCTATGGGGTGCGTTTGCTCTTGGGAGCTGACCAAATCCAGGAGTTTCTTGCAACAATGACATCCCCTGTTCTCTCCGCAGAGGACCACATGATCTCGATGGGGACAGAAACCTCTCCGAGTTACAGGCAGCCATTGTGCAGCTTAAACCTGGGAAGACCCCGGGACCTAATGGTCTACCAGCTGAATTTTTCATAAAGTACGCTGGCATGCTGGGTCCTCATCTTTTGAACTTATTTCGCGAGGTGAGGTACCGGGGGGCGCTGCCACCAGATTTACAACGTGCGACTATAACCACAATATGCAAAGAGGGCAAACCTAGGACCAGCTGTGACTCATAACACCTGATTTCACTTTTAAACATGGAGGCCAAGGTGTTGGCAATGATCCTGGCGACTAGGCTGTTAAAAGTTATGGCCCCACTGATACATGGCGACCAATCAGGCTTCATGCAAGACGGATCCACTTGCCTTAACTTGCAACGATTGCACAACAGGCTGGCGGAAGTTTTGGGTAGGGAGGCTGAGCAAGATTTAGATGCTATTCATTGGCCCTATCTCCAGCAAACACTGGTTAACTTTGGTTTTAGTCCTAAGTATAGGCAGTGGGTGGCATTACTGTATCAAGCCCTGACAGCTGCGGTAAGAGTGAATGGGGTCCTCTCGGAGAAGTTCCCAATTGAGTGGGGGGCGTGGCAGGGATGCCCCTTATCCCCTCTCCTTTTTGCTCTCACGTTGGAACCACTGGCATGCATGATCCACACTCACCCTGCTATACAGGATTCCAGGTCTCGGAATCCAGCCCGCGGGAAGAAAAAAATCTAGCTCTACGTGGACGATATCCTTTTTTATATTACGGAGCCTCATGGCATGATCTCGGTAATTTTCCAAGTCATAGAATTGTGTGGTGGCTACTTGGGATACAAAATTAACTGGGGGAAATCTTTGCTATTTCAACCTTATGGCACCTTTGACGCCGCCTAGCCAGGTCAACTACGGGCAGAAACCGTGATTGTTAAGTATCTGGGTATTCATGTCACTCCTGATGGAGACCTATGTCTAGTTGCTAACCTTGGGAAGGTGTACACCACCTTTTGGGGAGATGCTGAGCATTGGCGTGGGCTACCCCTGACTATGATGGGGAGGGCTGCCATCTTCCAGATAATTACTTTCCCCAAGTTGCTATATAGCCTCGAAAAAAGATATTATACTATCCCGAAGGATATGTTCAACAAAATTGATAGAGAGGTGAGGATGTTGCTGTGGAGTGGGAGGCACCCTTTGGTGGCACTGCAGATGCTCCAGTGGAACTTTTAAAATGGGGGGATATCCCTTCCGGATATTCAGGCCTATTATTGGGCAGTACATCTGATACCCACTGATGATTGGATGTTTGCACCACGGGACCACCCAACTTACATGTTGGAAAGTGCCCGAATGCAGCCTTGCTCCCCTTTGCACTATATCTATGACGGGCCTGGTTCAGACATATTACTACCGGCGACGCAGGTGACATTGAGAGTGTGGCAATGAGCCTCCAAGTCTATGAACTGGGCATCTAGGGTTACCAGGGAAACACCCCTGTGGGAAAGGAACATGATGAGAGAATTTAAGAATTTTCGTGGGTTCGAGCCCTGGGACTTGATAGGTATCTCCAAAATAGGTGACGTTCTTGAAGATGGGGACCTAATGCCTTTCCCCTCCCTGAGGCGGGAATATCACCTTCATCTAAACCAATACTTAAAAAATGTGTGCAGTTCCGTCACGCCTGGCTGGCTGCGAGTTTGGGCGTGGTTAACATATCGCTTGAGGGCAGGTTGCTTATGGATGATCTAGGGAGTAAGGCCATCTCGTACACTCATAAAACTATTAACAATAATGTCCCTGACACATTAGGCACACTACGAGAGAGATGGATTACTGATATCGGGCAGATTGATGGCATAGATTGGGTGGACGGCCTTGATGCATCCCCGGTGAAGTAGCAATAAAGTCGAGGCTCCGGCTGATACAATTTAAGGTCCTACATCAGGTTTATTATGATCGAGCCAGGCTGCATAGGATGGGGAGGGTGGCCACACTAGATTGTTTAAGATGTATGGGGGTCAAAGGCGACATCCTCCACACATTTTGGAGTTGCCCCTTTATCCAGATGTATTGGACCGAGATTGTACAAGAATTTCATACTATCCTAGAGGTCGATGTCCCACTTGACCTGAAATTTGTCCTCTTGGGAATACCAATGGAGATGGATGTCCTGAGGGCCCAACTCTTGTTTTCTAATCTGTGTTTGACTGTGGTAAAGAGAGATATGGCCAAGTATTGGAGAGTGTGGGAGGTCTCCACCGTGCGCGAATGGAAGGTGGGTATGGACATGTAAGTGGCTGCTGAGCAATTCAGATATAAGTGAAGGGGTTGTCCCCACAAATTTAGCAAAGTATGGGGACCTTGGTGGCATTACTATAGCTTGGGGTCCAAGACGGATGAGGTTGGTAACTTGTGACTGGGAACTACAGATGCTGTGTAGGGGTGTCTGGATAGGATAGCACTTACAGTTAAATGCACTGTGATGCATTGGTTTGCCTTGCTGCTGGACACTCTATGTTGTGGACATTGTTGGGATTGTTGTCACGGGAGAATTTTCTCTCTTTTCTGATGTTTTATTACCTTTGATGTGTATATTTTTAAAAAAAAGATATGGTGTTAGCTTCTAGTAGACACCAACGTGCAAAGCTAATACATGTCGGTCTAGTGCTGATATTTCTTGTGCAATTAAAAGCAATTAACTGCTACGGGGCTGTAGTGGAGAGGGGGGGCGTTAAAAACAAAGAAAAAAAGAAAGATTCACTTACCTGCCGGCCGCCACCTCTCCTCTGTCCTCTTTGGTCGACACAGGAAACAGGAAGCACACACGCTCCCAGACTCCCCTATGCCAATCACGGCGATGGTGTCATCATTATGACAGCAGCGTTGTGATTGGTCTGAGTGGCCTGGTTTGGTGCGCAGACACGGAGTGGGAGGCTGTGCATGCTCTCCACCCAGGCGTGCAATACAAGCTCAAGATGGCCGGCAAAATTGTCATGCGCACTTAGAAAGTGGCCACTATTCCTCCCCCTGCTCTGTGGGCAGCCCAGCCCCACCCCACACCTTAACAGAGCCAGTATTGAAAAATGAAATGATAATAACATGGTGTTATTATCATTTTAATTTTCCTCTGGGGCGACACTTCTCTACCTTAGCGGAGGAGCCGCCGCTGATTAAAAGTCTATGATCACCTTTCCAAAGATATATCACGTTAATTAACTGGTGATATGTTCTAGCAGTATTTGATTAGTGAACTATACCTAGGTAACTCCACTGTATTCCATGCATGACATTTTCTTGCTGTTATAGTGGGTAACAAGTTGACTGACTCTGCACAGTTCTCCTACATCAGAACTGGCCTGGTCTGCACTCAGCCAAAACTAATCATCATCGTAAAGTGTGATACACAGTCAATGCTGGCGAAACAGAAATAAGAACCAAATGAAGATCAGTAAAGTAACCTTTAGATAGGAAGAAACAGAAAGCCTTGCGACTTGATAACACTTTCACAAGGAGTTCTGGTTATTCAAAGGGCCTGGAATATTCTATCTTGCAGCTTTGACGCGTTGGACGTGGAACTCAACAACAACTTGAAGCTGGAGGAGGAAAGACTACAGCAAATGAAGCAAAACTTGTTCCAAACCCAGGAGTTGCATCTGACTATCAAGAATGGCATTGACAATCTCTACATCAAACTGTATGGGATCTCCCCCTAAGAAGGTACGTGTATGTTATCAGTGCTTAATTTGTGAAAGAATAAGTGATGAGGCCCATAGTTTTGTTCTAAATCCCGCTGTCCTCTCTGCTGACTGTCGAGGTGCCTAATACCAAGGTTGCGCAGCCTTGATTCCACTTCATGCCTCTTTAATCCATCACCAGACTTTCGCTGCCTCTTTATCTCAGTCCTGCAGGTTCTTTTTCACCACCATGTTCTCCCTTTGTCACTGTTTTCCATCTTTATTTTTGCCATTCTTTCCCCCTTTTGTGTTTTTCTCTTTCTTACTAAACGGTCAAAGTCGGATGATGAAAAATAAGTGCTGGTCCGCAAAACTGAGTGCTAGTGAGACCCACCTGCAACCATCGGCTCACATTAAGCACAGATGTTAGTTGTTTTACGACAGTGCAGCACCGAGTTGTCCAATGACAGTCCTGAGGGTGCTAATCCATGCCAGATGTTCAGGTTATCCATATGACATATAGTTGCATACAATAATCATACATCAGTTAAATAATTGATCTAAGATGATCTGACCCGCTTGGACCTCCACTGGATACCATCAGTGGAGCATGATCTATTATTATTATTATTCAGTTCTTGTATAGCGTGTGGCTACCCACCAGGGTTTCCCAGTGCTTTGAGAACAGGTAGTTACTCCAGTATTGGAACTTTCATAGATTCACATGCTTGAATCATTCCCCGTCGTCGAGATGGGAGTCCCCGATATATAAAAATAGCAATGCAAAGCTATTACAAACTAGAAACCAGGCCTAGGCCCATTCCAGTTTTGTAACATATCCACCTCTTTTTGTAAAAGAGACCAAATAAAATCAGCAACCAATCAGATCAGCCTCACCCTCTGGAACTCTCCTGAGAGAACCTCAGACCCTCAGATTTTCTACCGCACGTTGTGCTAGGGAGTCTCCACTGAGCTCTGCTCAGTTTTTTCCTTACTTTACTACTTTTGAGAGAATTCTTCAGCTTCATTTTTCACTAATTACTCTACAAATTTGGTCTGTTCCCTTTTTCATCATGGCAGACAAGGAGAAAAAAGGCCTTTTTAGAGCTTGTGCCACCTGCTCTAAAAAGAGACTTTATGTGGATGACCCACAAAAAGATTGCATATATTGCCTGTATCCGGACCACAAGGCCAAGGACTGCAAGGTATGTCGTAACTTTTCTACTAAAACCTTGAGGGACCGTGAGGGACGTCTCCTTACCTGGCTCCAGAAGCTAAAATCCAGAAGGGATCCAGTCTCTAGTGATGACAGTGATGAGGCCTCATCTTCTGCGTCTTCTAGAAGGGCTGAGAAAAGGAGAAGATCTGACCTTGCTTCTTCTGAGGAGCGCCCTCAAAAAGCCTCTAAAAAGACCTCCCATGGGTCTGACAGGCTCAGTCCAACTGAGTCTCCTCACCGTGGTGTAAAGGAGAGGAAGGGACTTACAACAGGAGAAAGTGGTGTGAGGAAGTCGAGCTCTGTTCCTCCTCCTTCCCTTCCTGAGGGAAGAAAGGTGCTCAAAAAACCCTCCTCAGTTCCTCTGGAGGAGCGACGGGAGAAAAAGTCACCATCGTCGTCGAAGCTGTCGACGACACCGTCGAAGAAGAAACCGTCATCGACATCATCGACACGGAGTGACAAGGACCTGGCTCTTAAACTTTCATCAACTCCGACGACGGGATCGTCGCCGAGAGTTTTGGCGGTGTCGACGAAGACAGTTCCAACTCCGTCGACGGCGGAGACGACGACGGCAGTAACGACGAAGCTGTCGACGGCGACAGCAATGACGACGACGGCAACGAAGACGACGACGGCAACAAAGACGACAACGGCGATGACAGCGTCGACGACGGCAGTGTCGATGACGATGACAGCGTCGACGACGATGGTAACGTCGGCAGCGCTGTCGATGACAATATCTACATCGTCGACGAAACCGTCGACGACATAGTTGACGGGAATAAAAACTTCTACAGGAAGAGAGAGAAAGCGCCAGGTGACTCCTGAAGTCACTTCTCCAAGCAAAGTTACTCCTCTACTACCCTCTCACCTCCTGGAAGAGGAGGACTCAGATGATGACGGTCCTTTCGGATATGCCCATAGCCCTTCGGAACTGCACGTTAAGTGCCAGGAGGAGGATTCTGAGGAGGGATATGAAGAGGAACAGGATTATGATCCTCCCCAGGACTACCATAGAGGATATCAAGAGGAGTTGGTCTGTATGCCCACCTCGTTGATATCGGACTTGCAGTTTCTGTTATCAGACTATAAACGGAGGTTTCCAACACCAGCTGCAGCTCCGGAACTGGGCTCAGTTCCCATTGGACTAACCTCGGTGCCTTCCACCCCCCGGGTGCCACCACCGCCGCTGCAGATAATAGACGATCCTCCACCGACTACTCCTATTATCCATCAGGATACTTCGGATGATGAGCAAGGGGATACGGTTCCTCCAGACCAGCACGGGGTGTGGGATGATTATATTATCCCTACTCCTTCTTCTTCTTCACCGGTTCCGGTGGATTCTCCTCCGGGGGATATTGGTGGTTTCCACAATCTGCTGGAAAGGGCTGCCAAGAGGTTTGATCTACCTATGCATTCGGCTCAGACAGACTGTTTCCTATATGATTTTAAGGAACCCTATAAAAAGACTGTAAGGACCATTCCTATTCTGAATCACGTTTGGGAAGAGGGTCTTAAAGTCATGAAGACCCCAGCTACGGTGGTTCCAGTGCTTCCTCGATTGGAGAAGAAATATAAGGCGGCAGAGGATAGCCCGGCCTGCCTAGTGAGTCAGCCCAAACCGGACTCAGTCATATCACAGGCAGCGCAGCGGAAATCTAAAAATCCGGCAGCTCCTCTGACTACACCTCCGGACAAGGAAGGCAGATGTCTGGACAATGCGGGCAAGTGATTCTCCTCTATGTCAGGCCTCCTAGTCAAAGCAGCTAACGCTTTAGCAATTCTGGGCCGCTACAACCGCCAGATGTGGTGTGATCTTTCGCCTTACCTTGATCAACTACCTGAGGACAGTAAAACGGAAGCAAAAAAGATCCTCCTTGAAGGAGAGAGGGCCTCCTCTGAGGTTATCGATTGTGCAATGGATATTGCCACAACCACTTTTCGTTCCTTGGCGGGAGCAGCGGTCCTACGTTGCCAGGGTTGGCTTCGGGCTACCTCCTTTAGACCAGAGGTCCAGAACAAGATCTTAGACCTTCCATTCGATGGGGAAGCGCTCTTCGGAAAACATGTGGATGACGCTCTCCAAGACATAAAAAAGGATACAGACACGGCGAAGTCGCTGGGGACACTTCAATATCGCAAGGTTCCTTTTCGAGGAGCGAGAGGAAGAGGGCTTCCTTCATATAGAGGAGGGTACCAGCAATATAGGTACTCCTCTTACTCATCTGCCTCACAGTCCTACCGTCCGCAGTATAATCAGCGACAAGGTCAGTCAGCGGCCTATTCAAAATCAGCCCCTAGAGGCAGAGCAGGACGTCAGGGGAAGGATTCTTCTAGACGCCAATAGCGGCTTGCAGGCTCTGACTACTGTTCCTACCCCTCAACAAACACCTGTAGGGGCAGGATTTCTCTATACTTCCAAAATTGGCAACAAATAACCTCAGATCGTTGGGTGCTCAGTATTGTTCAATTTGGCCATACGTTTGAGTTTGTTCATCCTCCTCCAAACACTCCTCCTCACGCCCACTTAACAAAACATCTTCGTCTCCTGCGCTTAGAAGTCTAACAGATGTTGCTAAAAGGGGCAATAGAACTAGTCCCTTTATCCTAAAGAGGAAAGGGATTCAACTTCCGGTTCTTTCTGGTTCGAAAGACTGTCGAAAAATGGCGCCCGATCCTGGATCTCAGGGAGCTCAATACCTATCTCATAAAGCAGTCTTTCCGAATGATCTCCTTACAGGACATTCTTCGCCTTCTAAATTCAGGAGATTTCATGGCCACGTTGGACCTAGAGGACGCATATTTTCACGTCCCCATTCATCCTTCGCACAGGAAGTACCTATACTTTACAGTAGCCAAGAGCCACTTTCAATTCAAGGTCCTCCCTTTTGGCCTCAGATCGGCCCCAAGTATTTTTACAAAGATTCTGGCTCCGATAGCGGCTTTCCTCAGACGACAAAAGCACCAGGTGTTCCCTTACCTGGACGACTGGTTGCTAAAAGCCCCCTCCAAAGCCTCAACCAGGAATTCAGTGGCAGCCTGTACAAAGTTGTTCAAGAGTCTGGGTCTTACCCTCAACAGGGAAAAGTCAAACTTGTGTCCGCCCAAGAACGTCATTTTTCTAGGAGCCATGTTGGACACATCCCTGAACAGGGCATTTCCGTCTCTCGAAAGACAAACCAAACTGATCTGTATGGCCTGCCTACTCATAAAAAAAAGGTCACTTTCAGTTCGCCTCTACAAGTCACTTCTGGGATCCATTTCGTCCTGCATTCCTCTAATACCCCACTGCAGGTTACAAATGCATCCTCTACAGGAGCAGCTGGACTTACAGTGGCATCAGGCTCAAGGATCTTTCGAGGACATGATCACGGTCACTACACCAATGAGAGAAGCCACTTCATGGTGGATTCGCAGGGAGAACATTTCTCAAGGTCTCTCCTTCTTGGTCACCCCAGCTCCTCAGATAATCACAACAGATGCATCCCTGGAGGGTTGGGGAGCGGTCTTACAGGACCTCCAGATAAGTGGTCGATGGCAACAGCATCATCGTCTTCTGCACATCAATCTGCTGGAACTCAGAGCCATTCGCCTAGCCCTACAGGCATTTCTTCCGAGAATAAAAGATTCATTGGTGCTGATAAGAACAGACAATACCACGGCCATGCATTATGTCAACAAACAGGGCGGCACAAGATCCCGTCTACTGTCTGTGGAAGCTCAGGGTATCTGGGAATGGGCGATCCTTCATGGTGTCTCTCTGAAAGCGGAACATCTTCCAGGGAATCTCAACGAGACGGCAGATACACTGCGCAGGCTGAAGTCAGTCTGCCACAAGTGGGAGCTGGACCAGAGGACTCTGGACGACGTCTTTCGGCTGTGGGGCAAACCGTCCATAGATCTGTTTGCGACACCGGAAAACAAGAAATGCCGGTACTTTGCAAGCTGGCATCACCATCCGGGATCCTGGGGGAGTGCGTTTTCGATGGCATGGTCAGGCGTCTTTGTCTACGCTTTTCCCCCCATTCCTCTTCTTCCGAGACTTCTCAGGAAATTAAAGGCGGAACCCTGCAAAATGATTCTCATAGCGCCCTCCGGGCCTCGCCAGTTCTGGTACACAGAGCTTCTTCTTCTATCAGTGCAGCATCTGATTCCTTTGGATCCTATCCCGTCCCAGGGCCAGATACTGCATCCGGATCCCAAATCCCTGCAATTATCTGCATGGCTCCTGAGCACAGAGAGTTTCTCAACCTAACGCTGTCAGCAAAATGTAGAGAAATCCTTTCCCAAGCGCGTGCTCAGAGTACAAACAAGACATACCGCATGAAGTGGAAAAGGTTTTGTCACTGGTGCCAAGAATCGGGAGTTCATCCATTCTCTTCTTCGGCCCATGAAATTCTGCCTTTGGCTAAAGCGGGTCTGGCTCATGCTTCCATTAAGGTTCACCTCGCAGCCATCTCTCGTTACAGGAGAACTACTTCGGGCCCTTCTCTTTGGACAGCAAGGATAATTAAGCCATTTATGAAGGGGATTTTTTGAGTCTTCCCTCCGATTAAGCCTCCTCCACCACTGTGGCACCTTAACGTGGTCTTGGCTCAGCTCATGAAACATCCCTTCGAACAGATCCATAGGGCAGACTTGAAACTCCTGTCATGGAAGGTGGCGCTTCTGCTGGCTCTTACATCGCCAGAAGGGTTAGCGAATTGCAAGCACTCACTATCCAGGAGCCTTTTCTGCAGTTCAAAAATGACACGGTACTGCTCTGCACTAACCCGAAGTTCATCCCCAAGGTGCCTTCAGATTTTCACTTAAACGAACCGGTGGTTCTTAAGACTTTTTTCCCTTGACCTACAACTCCGGAGGAGAGGTCACTTCATTCATTAGACATTCAGGGTTGCTTAAAATTCTATCTCCAAAGGACTAAACATTTTAGGAAGTCACCTCAACTCTTTCTGGCTTACAGTGCTCCTCGTAAGGGTTTTCCCCTTTCTAAACAAGGAATTTCACGTTGGATTGCCAGCTCTATCCAGTATTGTCATCAATTAGCTGGAAAACCCATTCAGGATAAAGTCCGTGCTCACTCCACGAGGGCAGTCTCTTCCTCTACAGCCCTCTTTAAGGGGTACCTATCCGGGACATCTGCAGAGCAGCGACCTGGAAGAGTATCCATACCTTTACCAGACATTACTGCTTGCATTCTTCGACGCAGAGTGACACTGCAGAAGGACAAGCAGTCCTGAGGAACCTGTTTCAGTAGCGGTGAGCTTTCCCTCTCATCCCTCCTTCCTTTTTCTTTCCTAAGATTTTCGCACATTATTTGATGAATGTATTGTTTCTCATTATATTCTATGGGCTTGTAAGCTTTAATGATGCCTCTTGTTGGTTCTCTGCTTCTTTAAATTTTCCTTGGAGTTACACTTAATGTAGGCTTGATATTTTATGAAATCTGAATTGAGGAAATGTTTCATTTCTCTATTTTTTCTGTACATGATTTATGGTTGTTAAGGATAATAACGACAAAAAATGTGCTCATTACTGCTAGCTACTCTGATTCAAGCATGTGAATCTATGAAAGTTCCAATACTGGAGTAAGAAAACAAGTTACTTACCTGTAACTTTAGTTCTCCAGTATTGGAAACTTTCATAGATACACATGCGACCCACCCTCCTCCCCTGGGAAAGCTCGACCTTCTGCTTCTTCTTGGTTATCCTATGGCACTACGGCTACGAAAATCTGAAGGTCTGAGGTTCTCTCAGGAGAGTTCCAGAGGGTGAGGCTGATCTGATTGGTTGTTGATTGTATTTGGTCTCTTTTACAAAAAGAGGTGGATATGTTACAAAACTGGAATGGGCCTAGGCCTGGTTTCTAGTTTGTAATAGCTTTGTATTGCTATTTTTATATACCGGGGACTCCCATCTCGATGACGGGGAATGATTCAAGTATGTGAATCTATGAAAGTTTCCAATACTGGAGAACTAAAGTTACAGGTAAGTAACTTGTTTTCATCAGCCTAGGAGGAGTGAAAAGAGCCAAGTTTTCAGTTCCTTGCGAAAGATGGAAAGGGAAGCACAGCATCTTAAGGATTCTGGGAGGGCGTTCCCTAGCCTAGGACTGAGAAAGGAAAAGGAGCGTCCGCCCATGCGGGTGTATTTGACTTTCAGAACTGTGAATAAAAATGTACTGCTTGAGCGCAGGGTGCAAGCAGGGTAATATGGAGTCATGAGTTTTTGCAAGTACTGTGGTCCTGAGCAGGAGCGGATCTTGTGCATGAAACAAAGTGCTTTGAATTGCATACGCTTGTTCGCTGGAAGCCAGTGGAGTTGGCGAAGAAGCCCAGATGTTGAGTCTTTTGGAAGGCGATATTCTGGACCACCTGCAGGCGTCTTAAAGTAGCCTTGTCTGCCCCCAGGTATAAGACGTTGCCATGATCAAGTCTAGATAATATCATTGCCTGGATGAATGTTCTTTGTACAGAAAAAGGGAGTAGCCACAGGATCTTCTTCAGCCATTTCATAGTAGCAAAGCATTCAGAAGCAACTTTGGTGGCTTGCGGCTTCATAGACAAGGTGGAGTCAAGCCAGAAGCCAAGGTTCTTCATTTTATTGGTGGGAGTCCGTGGTGTTCCCAGCGTGGTCGGCCAATGTTGAGCCCCCAAAGCAGAGGGTTCTTACCCAATACCACCACCTCGGTCTTGTCGCCATTTGGTTTCAGGGAATTGGTGTTCATCCAGATGGAGACAAGGCCGAGGTAGGAGTTGAGATCCTCAGAGTTGACTTCATGCCCAGACAACAACAAGAAGATGATGTGGGTGTCATCTGGGTACGAGAACAGAGTTAGCTCACAGCTTTCCACCAGGTCTGCCAAAGGGCCGACAAAGATGTCAAAAAGCATGGGGCTGAGGGCGGATCCCTGAGGAACTCCTGAGGTCAGTGGGAGGGGTTCCGATGCTGTGTTTGTCGAGAAGACCTGAAATGTACGGTCTATCAGGAAGGAGGAAAGCCATGCCAAAGCCGTGCCTTGAAGGCCCAGTTGGATCAGTCTTTCTACAAGAATAGCATGGGACACAGTGTTGAAAGCCGTGCTGCGATCTAATAGGATCAGAGCTGCTGTACCACCTGAGTCCACAAGTCATCTTATATGTTCTGTGACTCCTAGAAGGGTGGTTTCAGTGCTGTGCCCCACACAGAAACCAGACTTGGAGGGGTGAAAGTCGCGTTGGGTTTCCACAAATGAGGTAAGCTGAGAATGTACATGTTTTTCTAGTATTTTGGAAAAAAGGGGTAGCAGGGAGATAAGTCTAAATTTGACCTTTTGGCTGGGTCCAAGTGGGGTTTTTAAAGCAAAGGGAGCACCATTCCATGTTTCCAGGCCTGAGGTAGCTGCCCTTCGCGTAGGGAGGAGTTCAGGAGTTCTAGCATCGGCTGCATGGATTGCTGGCTTAGGATGCTTAGTTGAGTTGGGGTGAAAGGGTCTAAAGGTGACCCTGATTTGATAGATAACAGTAGGTCCATCAGATGGGGTGGTCCAACGGAAGCAGGGACTGCAGTCTTATAGGCACCTTGCTTGTTCCTGAGGCGTTTGTACCCATAGTTGAGGTTAGAGTCATGCTTTAGATTAATATTATCAACTCTGGTGGTGGCCAAGGTGGACTGAATATCTGTCACCTTTTTGATAAAGAGGTCAGCAAGCTCTTGGCATTGAGTTTGAGACAGTGAGGGGGAGGGAGGAATATGGCTAGGGTCTGATAGATCTTGGACCACTTTAAAAAGTGTTTTAGGGCAGTTTTGTGCTTGGGAGATTTTTCATGAGTAAAACGAAGCACGTACATTCCTGCAGTGCAAGTGGTACTGGCTCAGGGCCATTTTGTATTTTGTTTTTGAGGCACTGTCATATAGCTTCCTCCAAGACCCTTCTAGTCCCTTACAAAGTTTTGTTTCTGTCTGTAAGGACTCGTTAAACCAGGGGGTAGGAGGGTGATGCCACAGCAAGGATCTCAGCTTAACCAGTAGCGTTGTGTTTAGGGAGACTCGGTGCCAGTTGTCGATTGAAGGTTGGTCTAGCTCAACCTTCTGCACTACCTGAGGTAAAGTCCTTAGCAGGCAAACATTGAAAGTGGGGGTGTCAAATTTGGCCTAATTTCTGATCATGACTTTGGGCCTGGGCTAATTTTGAAGACGATGGGGAAAGAGACGGTATTTAGAAGGGCACTGCAAAAATCCTCTAGGTGCATATTGAGGTCTCCAAGTAGGATAAATTGGTGCTTTTTAGTATATGGGTGGAGAGTGCATCCAGGATAGTGGAGCACCAATTCCCTGCATAGTTGGAAAGGCGGTAAGTTAGAGTGCCAGAAATCGTAAATTTGGGTGTAAGTTGGAGAGAGAAGAGCAAGGCTTTGCATGCCAAGAAAGGTGGCTCCTCAATCTTACACTGAAAGATGTATTTAAAAACAATCGCTATTCCACCTCCCTTCTTGTCTGTGCGGTCCCTTCTAAAGATACAATCTAGTCTTGCATCATGTTGTATGTCCGCCGTTAATACAGATAAATAGTTTGCAACCCCGTCTAAAGGTTTCAAAAGAAGGGGTGATGTCCGTGGTTTCATAGGGAGAAGTACGTTGTAATGCCATGGAGAGTTTTAACATGTTTATTAAGTGTATCCTTAAAGGGAGATGACCGCGAGCCAACTGCAGCAAAAATAATTGGAATACTTATGTAGTTTTCATAACATTGTAAAAGCAGGGACACTATGACATTCTAAGTAGAATGTCACTCATTACACTTCCATTCAGCAATTAACACAATACGATATTAAAAAACAAATCTACAAACTATGAATATCACTTAAGGAACACAAGACGAGACATGCATTGTAATGTGGAAACAAAATATGTAACTATGGTAAGTTCACTGAATGTGATATTTCCAAAATTATACATAAAAGAAAACAAATTAAATATGCATAATACAAATAAATTAAACATTTCCATCGAAAATCCGAGTTACATATTCCTAAAATAGACATGCATACATTCTTTAAACCATTTGATACAACTATACACCTTATTCTAAGGCATTACTCAGGAGCGTCCTAAAGACAACCAGGAAGATTTCTGGTGGTGCCTTCACGTTTTCCATTTTTCAGTCACCAAACCTATGTTTTCCTCTTATTTTTTCCTGGCACTCTTCTTTTTTCTAACAGACATTTTTATCAACCTGCTTTGATTCCAAACATTTGCATCACTCAATTTAACGGAGTACTCATGAGGTAGTCTTAATGGTTAAGAAAACTTAGACACTCTCTTTTTCAACATTCCACCTCTCGTCACTCTCACCCATTCTCTAGCCACAAATCTGTTCATCTTATTCTTGGCATTGCCACCACTTCTGATGATAATAATCTTCTTTACTTCCAAATGTACTACAACCAACTTAGGGGCCGATTCCGATCTCGGCCGGTAGGGCTCCGAATCGGATTCGGCTTTACCCGATCCGATTCGGAGCCCTATTTCCCGACCGATCCGTACGCGCGACGGATTGAGTCAATGGGAGCCCGCGTACCCGTTGTACGACAGGCTCCCATTGACTTCAATGGGAGTCCGACCGACTCGAGTCCGATGGCATAC
Organism: Calotriton arnoldi; assembly: GCA_963921515.1. Taxonomy (NCBI): domain Eukaryota; kingdom Metazoa; phylum Chordata; class Amphibia; order Caudata; family Salamandridae; genus Calotriton; species Calotriton arnoldi. Next base: position 896,551 of record CAWUFW010002095.1, read on the forward strand.
GTGCGCATCGTACTCGTTCGGTCGGGCTGCATGGGTCCGATTCGGTCAGAAATCTCTCCGGGTCCGGCTCGGTCGGAGAGATTTCCGGCCCGAATCGGAATCGGCCCCTTACTGTTTACCATACTAACCCAGTGGAGCCTTACATGGTGCACATTTTCCCACCCCTTTTTAACCAATATGGACTCTTTCCCGTCGGTGCAGAGACAGAATATCGAGTACAAAATATCGAGTTGCATAAACATCAAGTCATTAATATCGTGGGTCAGGAATATCACCAGCAAGAATATCGTGGTCAAGAATATCGACTTAAGGTAAGAAATATCGTTTTTAAAAATATCGAAGTGTTAAATATCATTTGCAAAAATATAGTTGTTAAAAATATTGGTTTTTATTATTATGTTTTTTTGTATATATTTTATAAGTATGTGATGTATTTTTTTGTAGAAGATTTGTTTGTATTTTTAATATATGTGTTACATTTTTAGCAGTTATTAATTTTTTTTTCTTTGAATTTTGCGTTTTTAGTTCCGTAACGGGTTGTGGGTTTATAGGGGAATAGGGTGGGAAGTAATTTAATTATATTAAATGTATTCATTTTTTTAATTTTATTTTTGCATTTTTAGTTCTGTAGCGGGTTGTGGGTTTATAGGGGAATAGGGTGGGAAGTAATTTAATTATATTCAATTTATTGATTAATTTTTATTTATTAATATTTGTTTAATTGAGATGTTATAGTCTTAAATGTGTAAATTAATTTATTATTAATTAATTAATAATTGGTTGTTAATTAATTTTAATTAATTAATTGGTATATAAATATGGTAATTGTGTAATTAATTTTAGGTGTGTGTTGTGGTGTTTATAGGTGTAAATGGTGGGAAGAAATTTATTTTTAATTTATGAATTAATAATTGCGTGTTAATTAATTTTAATTAATTAATTTCTAATTAATCTTGGTAATTGTGTAATTTATTATATTTGTGTGTGGTGGTTTTTATAGGAGTAAAGGTGGGAAGTAAATTATTTTTAATTGACGAATTAATAATTAGTTGTTAATTAATTTCAATTAATTAATTGGTAATTATTTATGGTGATTGTGTAATTAATGTTATGTGTGTGTTGCGGTGTTTATAGGAGTAAAGGTTGGGAAGTAATTTGTGTTTAATTAATTAATATATAGTTAATTCATGTTAATTATTTGATATTTATTTTGGGTAAATGTTTATTTTTTTGTGTTTTTTTTTTCTTTTAAAGGGGTAAAGGGTAGGTATTAAATAAAATTGTTTTTAAATTATTAGTTGTTACTAGTAATAGTTTTTCATTAAAAAATAATATATAATTGTGTTTTATTATTTTATAGTTTAATTTAGGTGTTTGTTAAAGCTTGTGTACTCAATGTTTATTTTTATTTTTTTATTAATAAGATGTTTTTTAATCCATTGTTAATTATGTTAATTATGGAAATAAATGCAATTAAAAATGTTGAAGTGTTTGTTATTGGTGTGGTATTATAGGGTATGAAATAAATACATTTATGTTTTAAATAATTTTTTGTTTGTTAATATCTGCTACTTTTAAATAATTATTGTTTATAAATGTATTTATTAATTTATTTTATATATCATTAGTAGGTTTTTGCTATATGTAATTAATATTATAATATATGTTCTATTTATATGTTTAATAGATTTAAATTTATATTTTTTAAATATATATATTTTTATGATTTTTTAAATTTGTTTAATATTTTTGGTTTTTTTTCAACTGTTTAAGTGTTATTCGTAATTTCTGTTTCTCTGCTATCCAACACTTTCCCTAATGTTGCACTCACTGGAGTGGGAATAGTAATTTTTTCCTCTTTGCTATCCAGCACTTTCCGTAATGTTGCACTCACTGGAGTGGGAATAGTAATTTTTACCCCTCCGCTATCCAACACTTTCCCTACTGTTGCACTCACTGGAGTGGGAATAAAAAATGTTACCCCGCCGCTATCCAACACTTATCCTACTGTTGTATTCAGTGGAGTGGGAATAGTAATTTTTACCCCTCCGCTATCCAACACTTTCTCTACTGTTGCATTCTTTGAAGTGGGAATAGTAATTTTTACCCCTTCGCTATCCAACATTTTCTCTACTCTTGCACTCATTGGAGTTGGAATAGTAAATTTATCCCTCCGCTATCCAACACTTACCCTAATTTTGCACTCACTGGAGGGGGAATAGTAATTTTTATCCCTGCGCTATCCAACACTTTCCCTACTGTTGCACTTTTTGTATTGGGAATAGTAATTTTGGCCCTCCGCTATCCAACACTTTTCCTTCTGTTGCACTTACGGTAGTGGGAATAGTAATTTTTACCCCTCCGCTATCCAACATTTTCCCTACTGTTGCACTCACTGAAGTGGGAATAGTAAATTTAATTCCTCCTCTTTCCAACACTTACCCTACTTTTGCACTCACTGGAGTGGGAATAGTAATTTTTACCCCTCTGCTATCCAACACTTTCCCTACTGTTGCACTCTTTGGAGTGGGAATAGTAATTTTCTCCCCTCCGCTATCCAACACTTTCCCTACTGTTGCTATCACTGAGGTGGGAATAGTAATTTTTACCCCTCCGCTATCCAACACTTTCTCTACTGTTGCACTCACTGGAGTTGGAATAGTAAATTTAATTATTCTGCTATCCAACACTTTCCCTACTGTTGCACTTATTGTATTGGGAAATGTTAGTTTATTTTTTTTTATTAGTTTGTTTTAATTCATTATAGAATGTTTTTTTTATTTTAAAGTGTTGATATATATATATTTTATTTTTATATAATTTTAAAGTTTAAAAATTAAATAAAGATCATAGTTAATAAATTATTTTTAAGTAAATATATGTTATGTATATGTATAAATTATTATGTTTATTTGTTATATTTAGTTAAAATGTATATTACATTTAATTTATTTTGTTAAAAATAATATTATTATTTATTATATTTAATATATATTATTTTATTTTATATATATTTTTAAATCAATATTTTTTACATCTATATTTTTTACCTCGATATTTTTGAGTCGATATTTTTGTACTTACCTTTTAAGGTATGGGAGTGAATATTTTTGCAGTCGATCTTTTTTTACTCGATATTTAGAACATCGATGTTTGTGACATCGATATTCTATCAGTGAACCTTTCCTGTCTCGCAGTGAGGAGCTGTAGCCAATAACAGCTTTCTTAAGGCTTCCTTCCAACCCCACCAGACATAAACTGCCCATTGCAAACTTTCTTTTAAAACACTGTTCCACATTTCCACCAAAACACTACCTTGAGGATGGTACACCGAAGCCTTAATATGTTTAATACATGTAAATTGTAGAAATTCCTCAATAGCATGTCAAGTCATTTGTACTCCATTGTCTGTAATTGTGGACTTAGGAAAAGCTTCACTCACAAATATTTCTTCTTAAAATTCGATAACTTCGTTTGTGGTAGTTTGAGGACCAAGCTTAATTTCAGGCTACTATGAAAAATAATCTGTCAGTGTAATGGCATACTTGGAAACATTTCCGAAAACACTATAGTTTCTGAAATGTCAAATCCAAATTTCCTCCATAGCCTTTGTAACATTTCAGCCACAACAGTAGGATACTCACTGCTTTCGAAGGTTTCTATTTCCATGCACACGGAATACAATGTCTTATTTTCTCATTCACACAGTGATCCAATTCTAACCCGCAAAAATTGGAAAAAAAGATGCCTTTTTGTGACACTAATACCTGTGTGACCTTCATGGACCAAGGAAAAAACTCTGGGGGTCATTACAATGGCGGGCGGACTCGAGTCCGCCCGCCAATGTAGCGGTGCCTGGGACCGCCCGCCTGCAACGCGGTGGTCCCGCACGTCAGTTTACGATGCGACCGCCACCGTGGCGGTCGCATCGTGCATGGTTAACATTGTGGCGGATGCTGCTGGCTGCAGCACCCGCCGCAATGCTAAACATGCAGGTCATGCTTCTCACTGCACTACGTGGCAGGCACCACGCGGTGCCTGCCACTTAGTGCAGTGAAATGTAGAAGGGTACCATGGGTACCCCCACAGTGCACCACACCTCCCCCAACACAAGGGGGGCCTGCAACGGGCCCCCGAATGCATATTCCGCCAGCCTTTCAATGGCAGTTTACCCGCCACGGAAAGGCTGGCTGCAGCCAGCATCGTAATATGGCGGACGGTGCCTGCAAGGCACCGCCACCATTTTACACATGCTGACTGCTCCGCCAGGCAATCGTTCCGATTGCCTGTGGCGGACCGGTGGCAGGCGGTCTTTACGACCGCCACAGTACCGGAACGATTCCCCCCGCCATCGTAATATGGTAGGGGGAAAATTGCTGTCCGATGGCGGAGGGCCCGCCACCACACAGCTGGCGGTGGCGGCCTTCCGCAACCATAATCACCCCCTCTGTCTCTCAACCCCTCTGGTACAACCACAACTTATTTTCTAAACAGAATCCCGTCTTCGAAGTACAACTGCACACTAGACTTCTACCCTTCCCAAACCTTTGGATGGCCACCCACATGACCGGCATTCCAGAACATTTTGTAAAGCCAGATTTTCTTCTGTACATGTTATCCATTCGTCTCTTTCTCTCACTCATCCCTTGATTTACCTTGAAACCCTTATCTCATATTTTTCCTTATTCTCTTCCTCACATTTCAAAGGTGGCCTTGATAAACAATCTGCTATGATATTTTTTTGGTCTAGGCATATATTCTACATAGAGGGAAAAATTCTTGCAACCATGCAAGCTACTTAACAATTCTTGCTGCAGTGTTCGCAGCACTTGTTGTTGTAAATACATTCACTAAAGGATTGTGGTTGGTCCTGATAATAACAAACTCAGCGCCACACACATATTTCCTGCAATGGCACATACCGCCCCAGCAGGCCAAAGTATCCTTACTATTAATGGAATATTTTGTCTCTGCATCTGTCAAAGGCCTGAAAGCATTGGCTTTAACTACTTCCTTGTCCTGTAACATACAGCCCAAAACCTGAATTACTTGCATCAGTACTTAACAGACTTTTAAATTCTTTATCAAATGGTTGAAGAGCAGCCGCAATTGCTTTTTTCCACTCAAAACTCCTTTTTATGCTGTTCACATCACTGCCTTTTGTTTTTTATTAATTTTTACTTTTTTAAGTAACTTTATTTTTATCATTTTAGGTTTGTTGGTAAACATAGTTAAAGGTGGCTGACACTTGGCAAGCCCCAAAGTTGAGCGCAGTTGGTCTTCACATTATGGTGAAGGAGCCTCCTCATTGGTCTTCACCAAACTGATTTTGGTAGACATATCATTCTATTTACCAAAACAATTCACACTCAGCTTCCCAATACTTTTTTTTCATTATCCCTCTTTTGCAGGCTTTCCAACACCACCTTCAATGTTTTGCCATGGTCCTCTATGTTTGAGCCAAATTTACAATGTTATCTTGAAAATATGTCACATTTGTGACTCCCTCGAATAATTGATGCAATGTTGTTTGCAATACAGCTGTTGCTGAAGCCAGCCCACAAAGTATGCACTTATATCTATACACTCCTTTGGCCCTTTGGTCTTGTTTCCGGATGTAGGGCTAAGTGATGGTATTATGATGGCAAATCAAGGGTGGCAAACATTACTGCTCATCTCAGAGTCATCAGCATTCCACCAATGTTTGGTAATAGGTGTCTTTTTAAATCTCAGAGTTTAAGTCATGCAAACCAACAGAAAGCATCATAACTCTATTTGGTTTCTTGGCTACAAAATTGGGTGCCAACCATTCTGGAGCCTCAATACTCTTTGGTATTCTCTCTTTGCATATTCTTGCTGCTTCCTTCCTCACCTTTTGCACCTTGGGGAAAGCGCCATCCTTTAAAATTATATTATGGATGAAACTGTTGAGTAAATCCAGATTTTCACAAAATACTTGTAAGCAAGCTGCTGCCCAATCAATCTTTTCAACATCACAAACCTAAGCAACTTCCTCTCTTAACACCTGATCAGGGTGATTTGGGTCAAGATTTATTTTTAACCCCCGCTCTTGTCGCTTACTCAACACACAGGATTCATCCTAACCTGTATGCACCTTTGCCTAGATAGCTAGACTTTTAATTTCTAATGTGGCTTCAAAATAACGCATTAGTTGAATGAGTTTGTTGCCATAGGCTACCAGCTTGATGTCAAGTGGTTTGAAACTCATCTTCCTAAATATGGATAACAAATCTTACTTGCACTTCATGACCATGTATTTTGATGGTACAATAAGGATTGTCTCTGGTGTCACTTCCCCCCAATTACTAATCGATAGTTTAATATTAACATCATCACTTTGTCATGTTCCTCAGCAAAATACCCTCGTTGCATTTACTTTTACTAGAGACACTCCTTGATCACATTTTATACATCATGGAATAATATTGTTTACCCTTGTGCTTTGTACAAATTTAAGATAATGCTGGGCATTCTTAGTGGGTAGCTCTATGACCCCTAATACCACAATGAAAACAGAGTTTAGCTTCTCCCATTATAACCATCTTTGAATTCATGCAAACCAGCATGTGGATGTGTGGTTGGAACTGTGCTAACTGTGTAGGAAGTGTTTCCATGTTGTTCATGATGACCACCGAGGTGCGGTTATTGAATTATGTGATGCGGCGCTTGGCAGCGTGATGGCTGAGGAAGTGTGAGAGATACATGTGCTTTTTAATAGTTTGTGCTAGGCTGGCAGTACTGATTAGTTATGCATGTCCCTTTATTGTGTTTGTAATTTTTCTTTATGTTCTCAGTTTCATCTCCTTTGCTGGCTACGGATGTCCACTGTGCAATCTTTTTGATCTGGGGAAAGGAATTGGGAGATGTAGTGAGTGGGAATCAGAGACATGACCAGATAGACTGGATTACAGTTCTCCAGAAATTCAGGAAAAGAAGTCCTCACCAAATGGTTTTGAATCACAGTCTTTGGTTACCTCTTTGGTACCAAGGGCCAGTTCATAAGCTTTTTACAATAAAGGTGAACTGAAGCTTATACAAGACAGTATCAGTACGCTAAAATCACGTTTATTACCTGTGTCAAAGTACCAACTTATATATGCTGAAGTTGTGCTCTGGTGATAAAGGGTGTGAAGAAAAGTGTAAAATTGAAATGGATAATAGGAGGTTGTGCACAATCTTGCACAAAATTGCCTTTTCTCTGGAAATGCTGAAGTTACACCTTCCTGTTTTTGTACCTGGCAGCTTCTTCTTCCCAGACTCTGCCTTAACATTTAAACATTTATTTTGTGGAGCATCTCGGCCAAAGTTAGTAAACATATTTTCATGTTAAATATTTTTGTAAATTTTATATATTTATTTTAAACGTAGAACCGAAGAGAAAAATGCTACAGCATTAATAACTTAATTTCCAAATTAAGGGGCCCATTACGATACCCGGCGTAAATAAATCCGCCAGGCATGGAAGCGGCAAAAATCCGCCCGCACACACCGCCTGAACACCGACCACGATATTACGATTACACAAACCGAAAACCGCCATCGGCGGAAAAATCACACAAAATACCGCCCGCCATCGTCCGAGTCGGAGTCAAACCGCCCGCCACGGACGGAAACACGCACGACAACACAAAACCGCCCGCCCACACGGCCGACACACCGCACGTGAAATTACGATCGCACCGCCATGAGCGCGGAAAAACCACAAATATACCGCCCGCCAGCGCAAACAACGCCGATGAGAATCGACACGGCAGAAGCCATGGCGCCAACGTACCTGCACAGAAACCATCCGCACACAAAACCAATAGCACACAACATGGCCAACAAGTCCACACAGCAAGGCACGCACAAATACACAAGCACAGTACACATCCCGAAAACACCCCCCGGACAAACAAAAAATACAAAGGCCAGAACCCCAGACACAACACACCTGAAAACAACAGACCATGAGGACACACCCACATAGGTGAGTACAAAAGCAGCACTCCCACAGACCACAACCCCTTGCTACATTGCAAACCAGAGAGGAGAGGAGAGGACACAGTGACACAGCAAGGACAGCAGCACACCACAGAAACGCACACATCACTACCACCACCACCACCACCACCACCACCACCAAACACCACCACCACCACCACCACCACACCCCGGCACCACAAACCCCCTGCACATTACACAACACACACCGCACCAGCACCACAAACACCATGGCACCACAAAGGATGCCCAAGTTCACGCCCATGGAGCTGACGGTCATGGTCGACGAGATCATCAAGGTGTACCCACAAATCTATGGGAACATGGTCCAGCACACACCACTAGCCACCAGAAACAGAATGTGGAACCGGATCGTAGACCAGGTCAATGCAGTCGGGACCCTGCCCAGGAACAGAGTCGAGATTAACAAACGTTGGAATGACGTCAAGAGCCTGGTCAAGAAGAAGGAGGGCAAAAACAGAGAGCTGGCTGCCGTCACTGGCGGAGGGAATCCCGTGCTCTTTAAGACCTTCAAAGCGTGGGAGGAGAAGGTGCGAGTCGTAATCCATCCGGAGATCCTCGCCGGATTAGCAGGGGGAGTGGAGGCTGGTAAGTACAAACTAATGTATACCACCTCACCGCTATGTACTCACATGCGCAACTACCATGCCACAGCTCCCAGGGACAAACACCCCCATGTCCAGCACACAATACACAACACATCACACACACATGCAACAGACACTACCACACACAGCCCAAACCGAACAACTGTAAGATGCGTGGGGACATGTGTACACTAAGCCAGCCACGTAACCACCAACAGGTCCCCAAATATGCCAGAAGCGCCACAACGAGCACCCACCACACCCATGTGTCCGCCACAGCTGCACTAACCGACAAGTAACAGGTAAGTGGCAGGAACACAAAGTGCAGTGGGTGGGAGGGTGGACAGCCCAAGTACAACACACACCAGGCCCCAGTCCCACAGCACAGCAAGGAGGAGCATCCCCCACACCCCACAGCCACGTGTCAGCCACCGCAGTGCACAACGACAGCCGAAAGGCAGACATCACGGTCCACAGCAATCGGTGTCAGTGGGTGTCCAGCCACCCCCACGACCCACAACACCCCCCACCCCCACAGACCTGCAACATGGAGCACCCCCCGCTTAGAGCCATGTGGCATCCAGTACAGTGCACGCACGAACAACTTGCAGGTGGGAAACTGGACAGGGCTGGATTACTGGAGGCATGAGGACCATAACACGACCAACACATGGGACATGTCACGTAGCAGACGAACACGCAGCACCGCCCACCGTCACGAACAAGTGAACAATGTGCACACGGACATGAACAACAGACTCACACCCCACATGACCCATCACAGACATAGCAACACCCAAGGAGCCACGTCTGCATGCACAAGCCACACTGAATATAGTCCCACACGGCAGCCACTGTGCAACTCATCACACACAACCGAAACACCATTGAAGTCCTGTCCATGTAGCCCCTACTGCCTGTCAACCACACACCCCACAACTACGCCTATGTAAGACAAACAACACTAGACGCAACAGAGCGGAACAACAGAAATGCACACGAACACCACTGAACCCATCAAACTCACAGACACACCATGCACATACAACATACCATCCATCCCATCCGTCAGCCCCAGTCTCATGAAAGGCATGTCATCCGCACAGCTGCCACACATACAGCAGTCACGCTAAGACACATGCCCATGACCAACCATGTGCCAGAAGTCAATTAAGCGCACGACACACTGTGAGCAACAACACACAACATGGGCCACACCCCCCCGAGCACTGCAGTGATGCACATGGCACAGGGCAGCACGCACACCAAGGAGATGGGACAACTGCAATACGTTGGCTGGCACACAACTATCACTCACTCATAACGATGCGTCCAATGCCATGTCCAGTAATCACAACAGACAGCAAATATGCAGGCCATGTCAAGCATGCACACACCTCAAACCATGCACTGTCATGCTGCCACAACACATGTCACGTTCGGCACCCATGGCTCACAGCATGTACCCCAAAAGCATATCCACTCCCAAATGCGAATCTGGGGCATGGCCCCCATGTTGCCATATGCGTTCCTAAGCGTTCCATTTGAACCCCAAAAGCATATCCCCTCCCAAATGCGAATCTGGGGCATGGCCCCCATGTTGCCATATGCGTTCCTAAGCGTTCCATTTGAACCCCAAAAGCATATCCCCTCCCAAATGCGAATCTGGGGCATGGCCCCCATGTTGCCATATGCGTTCCTAAGCGTTCCATTTGAACCCCAAAAGCATATCCCCTCCCAAATGCGAATCTGGGGCATGGCCCCCATGTTGCCATATGCGTTCCTAAGCGTTCCATGTGAACCCCAAAAGCAAAGTACAAACCAGACCCAGGATGGGCCAGGAGCCCGCATACACCAGAGTCACAATGAGTAGGGGCACAGCAACACACCCATCGGCATGGCCAATCCGTCCCATGCCACATGTGCACAGCACACAGTCCCATTGCCTAGCACACACAACTACAGATGCCACAGCCACACACTCGCCTCCGGGAAACCCATGTACGAGATTGCACGAACTGCCAATGTCAGACGACAAATACATACTTCGCCAGGTGCAACACAATAACAAATCTCATTCTCTCCACAGGTGACGAACTGCCGGATGCTGGGGATGGAGACAGCAGCCAGCACAGCCAGCCCACAAGCCCCCAACGAGGACACACGGATCTGGAGGATCTGTCCTCCTCTTCGGACACGGACCACCAAGCAGGCCCATCTGGCGTGGCAGGGCCCAGCCGCTCCCCAGGACCCCTCCTACCCACCAACCCATCATCCAGGGATGCTGAACAGTCCCAGCCCCCTGCTGCCACTGTCGTTGCGGCCACACCCACGGTCATTGCGGCCACTACCACTGCCGCAACCGCCACCATCGCCGCACCGACCACCACCGCCACCACCACCACCACGTCTTCGCTGGCACCAGCCCCAGCGCAGGTGGTGGCCCGGCCGACTGGATCCACCCTGGGAGCCACAGCGAGGACCGTGGTGTGCAATGTGGCTAGTGGGCAGGCCGGTGGCAGCAGGACTGGTAGGAGGAGCAGGGTCAGGGAAACGCCAGCCTCCCCTGGGAGCCATGCCCTGCCTCAAATGGCCAGAGTCCTTGGGGCCTATGAAGAGGCCCAAGGACAATGGGCCAGGTCTGCTACAGACACGCGGGAGGTGCTGGGGGTGCTGAGGTCCATGGACGCCCATATGGGCCAATTCGTGTCCCGTATGGACCAACTCGTGGACCTCATGGGCCAGCTGGTGGTGGCGGTGGGGTCACAGGCAAGGCCAGCAACACCACCTCCGCCACCACCTGCTAGGGCGCAGGGTCGGGCAGCAGTGTCCACTTCCCCTGCGTCCACAGCCAGTGAGCACACCTCACCCACCACCAGCAGGTCGCCACCACACACCCCCCTCCCAAACGTGGAAGGGGCCGTCCGAAGAGGAAACAGATCTCCCGGGAGGACTTCGCACGCTCCAGTCGCAAGTGAGGCAGCCAGCCAGCCTTCCGCCAGCCTTCCTTGACCAGCCACTGCATTGACTTGCTCTACGATCCCACTCCACACAGCCAGCTGGATGGCATGTGTGTGTTGGACTATGGACATAGAACCAGTGGGTACACCCTGAGCTTCACGCAGCCATGACCGACAGCTCATTGTCACTGCACGCACCACTTTTGTCATCACCTTACACACAATCACATGTCACAGTTTGTAATAAATGCACCTTTTTCACTAACTGCTGTTTGTGCCCTGTGTTTTATTTGTACGGAATACAACGGCCACCTTGGGCGGAAAGGCACCTGATGCGTGGCATGGCAATGGAATCCGGAGGGCCTGTAGGGACCTAGGGGTGGGAGACAGAACAGGAGCACATTCAATGAGTGTGTCACACACCCATCACACAGTACATGTCAACAACTACAAGCAATGTACACACATCGCACAGAGCAATAGGGCACAATGCCACAGTCACCAACAGTGGCATACTACCCTGGCCATGGAGCGTTGACACACTGCACGCAGTGAACATACGGCCACCCTGACACAGCACACACACACCTGCACAGATACAGACACATCATCCGTCGTACATGGACACTCACCGTCAAGTGAAGTAGCGGGCGATGAGCTGCTGGCGCACATTCCCAGCTTCCTCCTCTCCGCTGTCCACCTCACTCGAGCTGTCCTGGTCTGCGGGCTGGGGCCCTGGTTGATCTCCGTCATCCACAATGAGGGGGATCTGCTTCCGAATGGCCAGATTGTGCAGCATGCAGCACGCCACCACTATCTGGCACACCTTCTGTGGGGAGTACGCCAGTGCACCCTCGGTGCGGTCCAGGCACCTGAACCTGGACTTGAGGAGGCCAAAGGTACGCTCGACCACACGTCTGGTCCTCCCATGTGCCTCATTGTATCGATCGTCTGCTGGGGTGCGAGGATTCCTCAATGGACTGAGCAGCCATGCCCCATTCGGATACGCAGAGTCACCTGGGTGTGAGGGACACAGAGAACCGTTGCTATTCCAACTGGACAGGGGACAGCATCGCACAACCAGCACGCTACACCACTCCACATACTCACCGACAATACAGCCACGATCCTGTTGCAGATTGGCCATCAGTCGTGGCAAGATGCTGTTGCGCATTATGTGTGCGTCATGTGCCGAGCCTGGAAACTTGGCACACACGTGGGTGATCACCATGTCCGCAAGGCACACCACTTGCACATTCAGGGAGTGCGTGTGCTTCCTGTTGCGGTACAGGTGCTCAGTGGCCTGTGGTGGAACAAGGCCAACATGTGTGCAGTCAATGGCTCCCACGACGTGTGGGATTCTGCCAAGGGCATAGAATGCACCCTTCACTGCCGCCAATTCACGAGCCCTGGGGAATCTGATGTACCTGTTCCGGTACAGCATCATGGCTGCCAGTACATCCCTCAGCACCTTGCTGAACATGGGCTGGGACATCCCTCCTCCACTGCCCACTGTGTGCTGGAATGACCCAGTGGCGAAGAAATGCATGGCGGCCATCACCTTAGCCGTGGGGGTGACAGCAGTCGGATACACCCTGCGGGGACGGAGATGGGGCTCTAACATGGCACACAGTCGATGCAGGGTTGGCCTGTCCAGCCGAAACTTCCTGATTACCTCTGTATCGTCCATGTCCGCCAGCAATTGGTATGGGCGGTCAATGTTCGGTCTCCGCCTGGGTTAAATGGCAGAGGACACATGTCAAAGCAACACGGCACATAGCAATTTCGCATACACATCACTGACATGACTGAGCAAGCACATGAGCCACAGCCCAGCTGTCAAGCTGGGACGGCACGGCCACAATACACTTACACAGGTCTCCCAACAATGGCAATGGCAAGTGAGACATACCACTGCCATGTGCATGCACATGGGGATCTAGGCCCCAATGACTTGCGGGGCGTGCTGATGGGGACTGACTGCATATTCGTCAAGCGGCAACGCCACGGCAACATGAGTGTCTGCTGAGCATGGAACTGCTTCCGAGGCTGGATGAGTATGGCACACGACGACGACGATGTGGGCACGGGCTGAGCGGCCAATACAAGTGGGACCTGTGGCACGAGGGGATATGAGACAGTAGTAGGTGTCAGCACTGCACCCTATGTACAGCACTGTACGGATCACAGCTCCCGAAACATTGACTGGTGTCCACATTGACAGCCCCATGCCAAGACGGCTGTGTGCTTGCAGTCACATGTCACAGGTGAGAGGTTACATTGCACGTGCCAGGTGGCAGACGTACATAGTGGGAGCTGGCATGTGTGTGCATGTGTCTCCTGTTCAGGATCCACCAGATGGGCGCTGACTCTGTACTGACCATTGGACACAGCATGTTCCGTGGAAGGCTTGTGTGTGTGGGATGGTGGCACTGGATGTGCCTCCGTTGGGTGGGGGGCCATGCACAGGGCGGGTACGTCGATGATTGCGCATTGTTGGTCACGGTGGGTGCACCAACTAAGATGTGTTGCCCTGTGTTCAATTCCTATGTCCGCATGATGATGGACTGTGGATGTGGGCAGACTACACATTGGTCGATGTGCTGTCTATATGCATGTGCCTTCACACCAGGCACAGCTGCCCCTGCACATGTGACCCCTGCTGGACTCGCTGCTGGGTCTGTGGAGCTGATGCACCTTCTGCGCGTGGGGCGGACAGCTCTCCTCACTTCCCTCATTGCGCATGTCATGTCTTTGCCGCAGGTGACATGGATCATGGAGGGCCCACATGTACGCGTGGGTAGGCTACACATGATTGTTCACTGGTCGCCACCCCCAGTCAGTGTTTCGAATGGGAAGGTTGTCGTGCTGGTGGTATGTTCGATGTGGCGGATGGGCGGGCCTAGGTGCGGGCTTACATTCCGGACATGGGGGGTAGTTGGATTGGCGACTAGTTGCAGTACACACGGGACACGTCTCTTCCTTTCCACATCTGGGTCATCCCTTGTACTAACTGACAGTGATACAGTCATCTTCGCCCCAGCCCTCATGTCCTCCCCTCGCCCCCCAATATGCATGCTCACCTGCGAGGCTAGCGCTTGCACAGGCAGCCCCAAGCTCGCACCAGAGAGGGCAAGGAGTGTATGTGTGGGTCCAGTTGCACGAGTGGGCTGTCTCAGGGTATGATGTGTGGCGGGACGCCGTCCACCTGCGTGGTGCCCCAAATGGAGACCCGGCCTGCATGGACTATGCATCACAGTCTTCGCCTTCCGGATCCGCCACCTGCGACACCCAGTGGCTGTGGCTGCCCTTGCGGCCAGGCCGCGTCCGTCTGTGGCTGATGGCCCACACATTCACTCTTTGGCCTCTCTGGGGAGGGCTCGGGGGTGGTGGCGCACGCGCTTGCACTTAGTCGCAATGGCATGTGGCGTGGTTGGTATGATGGGCAATGGATGGGATGGTGCGAGCCACCTCCCGTGACGTCAGTGCTGCTCGTGCTGTGGTGCGTCCCCCTACACTTCCATCTGACTTGTGCCATGCTAGACGTTGAGGTTCTATTGCCTGCGTGATATGACCAGGAGGAGCGCGAGGAGACCTCTCACACACCATGCTCCACTGCCATCCCGTGCCCTGTATCGCCTGTGCGGATTGACTATGTTGGGGTTACACCTGGTCGACTGGGGCTGTGTGTGCCTTGTCAAGGGGCATGGCGGGCGCACAACAGGATCCAGCTTGTCCACAGAGGGTGGGCTGAGGTGCGCCTGGTACCGCTTTGTACGTGTGCCCGGCTGCTGTGCACACACGTGTTCACTCCCCCCGACAGGTGTCCTCTCACAATGCCCAGGGAAGCGGTGGTGTACTGTTCATGACCCCTCCCAACACGGCGTGCTCCAACTTGGCATGTGCGCATCTACCCGTCGCACCCACCCACCTGAGCACTGCGTCCATACGACTTCACACGACACATGTGTGTCTTCCACAGTAGTGCTACTCATTTGCGTTGACATCCAATACCAGTGGACTACATGGTCATGTCACGACTGCCGTGTACTTCACATACTCTCATCCTCTCTCATTCGTACTTGTGAAATGAGTCAGCGGAGACAGTTTTGGTTTCAAACATTATATTGAGTCTTCTGTCCTCTGTGATGCAGTATAGTGGACACTACTGGCAGCGGAATACATGTTGAGGATATACTGAGCATGATTACAAATGGGATAGGGTGTGGGGTTACATGTGATTGGCTGTTGCATGTGGGATGTGGGCTTCAGAGTTACATCTGCTTGGCCAAGGCTGTGCTAATGTACATTTACGTATAGCTGCGGAGCTGCGGACTTTGACACAGACGGTATACATGTAGCCTACCAGACCGCTCGGCATCATGGGCACAGTCCATCTCAGTTCCATGTGACAGGTTTGCTGCGGTTGTTCCTCATGCACGCGTGCATGTGAGATGACATCAGGGCATGTGCTTGCGTGCATGCAGCGGCGTGCCACTTGTTGTTGCACTGTGGTGGTTACTGGACATGTCACAGTCACTGGGGTCGTGTTGTTGTTGTATGCACTTGTCGTCCATGCAAAGGTCCTGGTATGGGATTCCCGGGGCGGGGGTGGGAGGGGTGCAGCACCCACAGACTCCAGGCGACCTATTCATGTCCACTGAGCGGTGTGTGTGTCCATGTGCGCTGGATCCATGTCGTGTCCTGGTTGTTCGTGCAGTTCCGTCCATGTGGGTGCGATACACAGAGCCCATGCCACTGCCTCCCACGATGCATGCGGTGTTCCTGGATGTGATGGGGAACAGTGTGCATGTCCCGGTCATATCCGATGTCATGGCGATGTCGTTGATGGTGTGGTTACAGTTGCCGGTCGTTTGGTATGGCTGTTGTGGTGGTGACTGGCCAGTCCGTGCGGAAGCTGAGCATGGGTGCGGGGTTGGACTTCATAGGTCACTCGGGGAACCTGCGTTGTGGTCCGACGTATTTACAGGTTGTCAGGTATGCGATGCCGTCCAGCAGGGCTTCCATGTCATTGGTGGTGTACATGTTTGCCAGCCAATGAAGCGGATGGTGGCTCTCAAGGTGTTGTTCGTAAGTTGTCCCTTGGAGGACCATGATGGGGCATGCTGGGTGACATTCGATGTAGCTGTTCTCGATGATCCGTCGTGTGGAGGCACAGTGGTCCCATTTCAGTGCGGGTGCGATGTTGGCCACATACGCCATGCCCCCATAGGCAGAGCAGGCCCTGTCGTGTGCGTCCAGAGGGAGGAGTAGTGGTAGCAGGTCCGCCTTCAGACATGCCGGGTTGGAGAGGCATATCTCGACGGGATGCTGGTAGGGACACCTCCGACAGTAGAAGACGGGCATGACGCAGCTGAACAATGTGATGCGGTAAGTCAGTCGGTAACTTACGTTCAGCAGGGACAGGAGATCGCATCCCAATGTATGTATCGTGTTGGTTTTGTACAGCTTGAGCTGTTCGGCGTAGTTGGGTAGGTGTGTTGCGGTTGCCATTTCGCAGCGGTTCGTTGAGGTGGCGTGCTCCGGCTGTGTGTGCAGTCTGCAATGTGCACGCTCCGGGGTTGCTGTGAGCTCTGTGTAGTCGTAGGGAGACAGGACTTGTGTTCTGTTGGCTTGTTTGGAGGACACGGGCCCTCTTCCCACATGCTTCTCAGACAGTTCAAGGTCAGTGCTGTGTGACTCCTTCCAATTAACTTGCATGTGGCCGACATGGGGGAGTGTTTTCTTCTTTCTTCCCCGTCCGTTGTGTGCTTCTGTGATATGCGCTATCTGCCCTGTGGTCGGTCTCCTCGGCATGCCTGTGTTGGTCTATTCTTGGACAATGGCTGTATTCACCGGCTTCTGTCGTAGGGCTGTGGTTTCGGAGTTGGAATGGAAGGTCATTCAGTGCTGTCTGCTCTCCCTTGTGTGGGCGGCAGCCTGCCTTTCCGCTCTGCGTTTGGCCTTGTGTGTGGATGTTATTCTTGGGCCACCTGTTGTCGGTCCCCGGGCTCTTTGGTGTTCCGTTTCATGTGTCTTGTTCATATGTGCAGGGTGGTATGGGTTTTTCAGTGTGGTACTGGCGTTCCTCTTCCCGAAGGGGCCCTGCTTCTCCTAGTTGGTGTTGCCGCCGCTGTGTGCTTCGCCATGTTTGTTACACTGGGGTGTGTCCTGCTGTTGCGTGACTTCACTGACATGTGTGCGTCGGTTGTGTGGCGTTGGGTGTTGTCCGTGAATTGGGCGTTGGGGACATGTCTGTGGCAGGCCTGTCACGTGTCATGTGCGTTCGGGGTGGGGCTGATGTGTGTGCTGCTTGGTTGTGTCCCTGTGTCTGTGTGCGACGCATGCATGGCGCTGCGGTTGGCCTCTGCGTTGTGCGCATGTGTGGCGGCGTCATCGGCGCTTTGTGGCCGTGACGGGGTGGTTGGTTCCTAGTCCCAGGTGGTGTGTACACATGTGTTCCGCGATGTTAGGATTTGGCCTGTGTGTCATATGTGGATGCAATGGTGGATGTGTAGTGTACACGCGCTGGTGGGGGGTTGTCCGCTTTTTCCGCCCTTGCACTGTGTGCGCTGTTTGCGTGCACTTGTTGTGTGTGTGCCTACCTGCGTCTCCGCGGTACGTTGCGTCCTTGGTGGTGCATCAGCAGAAGCATGGGAAGGGCCTGCAGTGCTGGATTCATGCCCGGGGTGCCGCTTCTTCGTTGTCCGTGCTCTGCGTCCGTGTTACCGCCTCTCTTTCACGTGCGGTGTCTCTTAGCCGTGGGAGCCGTTTGTTTGCGGCATCGTAATTTATGCGCCGGGCGGGACGTGTTTCGTCGGACGGTGTGTGTCAGTTGAGCTGCGCCGCTACGTGTACGGGCGCACTTTGATGGCGGACGGTGTTGCTGGCTTGCCGGCGGTGTTTGGCCTACTTTTCGCATCGTAATTGTGCGGGCGTGTGGACTGCTGCGTGCCGGCGGTAACTGGTGGTTTTTGCATCCGCCAGCACGGCGGTTGTGCTTCCGCCCGCCATCGTAATGGGCCCCTAAATCTTTAATTAATTCAAATATACTATTTTAAAATTAAATTTATTTTACTGAAGTTTAAATTAAGAAATAGATTCTCAAATAAATTTAGTAGTTTTTCATCTCAGTATATAACTTTTTATTTATATGTAGCTTTGCTTTTGAATGTCCTATTTTAAAACACATGCTTACAATAGCATCACATGAAAAGTGGCAAGAACTCATTTCCTTGTCCTTGTGTTGTACCTCTTCTGTGTGTTAAATAATCAAATCATACTTCTTTTCATGCTTTTGCTTGTTCTTTGTGAGGAAAAAGGTCCCCGCAGCTACCACTTCTATTCCTATTCTTTGGCTTTCACAACTATTGCCTGTGATATATTAGTTGTGTGTACACTAGTAAAGGAATCTAGTGCTATGCAGTGTGTACAAATGGTACTAGAACTATGCTGTGCCACTCCTGAGTGTAATAGTCAAGCTTCTCTGCTATTGCCTTCAATGTACCTGATATGTATATGTGTGAGAGAAACACAGGCTGCTTGTCGTCATTGTGTCTGTGTGGGTGTGTGCGCGCGTATGTGTGATCTGTGGGAGGGAAGCCTTATCTTCTGCTTGATGCTCTGAGTTTGGCCTTCGCACAATGTGTGAGGGAAGATTTCTCTGCTGTGGGCATTCTGTACTGGTATTTGCATAATGCTTTCTAGCACTACTGTTGCCTTGCCTACACCTAATTTATGTCTAGGGGAAGCATTTGTGAGAAAACCTTACTCCTTACACTGTTGTTGCTTGTGTTGTAGCCTTTCACTGCAGCTACCTAGGCCTTTGTTACTCTTAGCATGAGAGGCACTTGATGGCCTCAGTAGTAGACTGGTGAATCACTGAAATTTTCATATCCTATTTGTGTATATCCTCTTGCTCAAAGGATACAGAAACTCCTGAAGGACGACAGAAGACCCCGAAGGAGTCCTACAAGAAGCTTGATATCTGCCAAGCCAAGTTACTCTATCTACTGGAAACGGAATCCGGCTTTCTGGAGGAGGGTTGGCTTAAAGATGAACGAGCTGAGGTAGGATGATGTCTGTTATAGTCCCCAAGTATCATCAGATAAGATCAGGGCTTATGTACACCAATAAGGGGGACTCATTAGAAGTTGAATGAAGCGTTACAGACCAAATGAAAGCTCATTATAGTTTATTGTACAATAAGTTAAACACATTGAATAAAAGCAGAACAGGATCTGGGTAATTAATGCACCGACCTGCAGACCAAGTTGAGTTGCAGTTCCATGCTAATATTCGATGTAATATTCGACAAATCACCTCCTTTTTCAATGTCTTTGTTACTCAGCATCAGCTTGAAAAAAAGTTTTTCTCACAAAGTAGGCCCACCTCATTCACAAAACACCATTGTAAAGTGCAAAACTGTACTGTCAAAAGTAGCCCCTGTACAATATGTTGGCAGTATCTCTCCATCAAAATCCTACTCAGCACAATCAAATTGTCTCAGCATCCAGAGACACCAGGATTGAGCCCACCTCTCCTTTGCTTAGTAATATCAATTGGATCTACCACCCTGCAAACACTATCACTTGTCAGCCCTCCCAGTACACCCCCTGATCTTTCCAGTACAAAGGCCAACTGGTCCAAATGATGTGGTGATGGCAGCATACAAATTTTTGTGAATTAATAGTCCGGAACACAATGTCTCTGTGTCAGCGAGGAGTGCAGCCTACCGACCCTACTTGGCAAACCTTTTCCGCTTGAATGTGAGATCAAGAAACTTGTACTGACATCTTGTGTGTGTCACATGTTCACTGTGCAAGGTAAGTATGTGTGCTGGGACCAATGCGATCCATTTTGGACAGGCCTTGGCTTAGCATGATACAAGATGAAGGGTGGATACAGCTTCCCCAGACAGTGGAAGGGTATTTCCATGTTGTTCCGTCTTACTTTGTATCCTCTCCCCTTCTACTCTGGTGCAGCATAACACCACCAGCAGGCCACAGGTTGTAAATGTTGCCTTTAACAGTGATTTCAAAATACATTCATAGTTTTGCTTTATTGCTATTAAGTAATCACTCTTTTAGGTTGTAATAAATGTCTTTTTTTCGGTACGTTTCATGATTTAAAGGATGTCTTGGGAATGATTAAAACGTTTTATGCAAAAAACAGGGTGTGTTTTAAATTAGTTTATGTTTGCACGATTATGGGTTGTATAAAGCAAACCAGAGTGAAGATAAAATTATATTGTAAAACACCTTTTTTCTTGTTTGGCAGCTCCTTTTGTGCTTCCTACTGTAGCTTAATGTGTACATTGTCACATATATAGCCATATCATATGATACTATACTCTGATAGACCATACTATACAATACCATACTATACAATGACAGGTCATACCATATCATACCATACTATATAATGACAAGCCATAACATACCATACTATAGTATACAATGTCACACCATACCATACTATATTATACAATGACAACCTAAACCATACCATGACAGACCATATAATACTGTACAATGACAGGCCATACCATACCGTACCATGCCATACTATACAGTGAAAGGCCTTATTATCATCATTCCATGTGATAATTTACAATGACAGACCATATCATGCTTTGCAATGACAGGCCATACCATGCCATGCCATGCAATAACAGGCCATGCATTTCCATTCCATACAATGACAGGCCATACCATTCTATCATGCTCAACGACAAACTATGCAGTACCATAACATAGCATACAATACAATGACAATCTGATAGAGAAATCTAGTCGCAAATCACTGAACTTTTTTTTTCTTCTTTCACTTTTGAATTCCCTCCAGGCGCCAGTCTGGATCCGGACGTTTTTTCAGTAGTCCCTCTGCACGCCGGGGGACGGCGTCGTACGACTTCGTAATGATGTCGACTCCAGTTGTGACGTCAGCGTAGTTATTTAAGTCCCCTCTGGTGGTCGGACATCAGTTTCTTCTTTTCCGTGCTGCAATGCCGATCCAGAGAAGCAGATCCTTAAGGCGTTTTCTGGCCTACTTCGACATTTTATGTCGGTTGGAATAGTGTGCCTTTTTTCCTCATGTCTTCAGGCTTTAAGCCTTGTGGGTCTTCTGCACGACAAATGTCTGCTACGGACCCTCATTCCATTTGCATGTGATGTTTGGTAGAACACCACGACTCCGAAGATTGCGACTCCTGTCGGAAGTTAAAGCCGAAGGCACTCAAGGAATACCGAATGAAACTCCTGGCTGCGTAGCTGATGCAATCCTCAGAGACTTCTCATTGACCTTGATCTCTTTCTCGTTCGACGGTCCATTCACGGGGCCATTCCAGGAGCCATTCCCGTGGGTGTCACTCTCCATCGACATCTCAAGGTAAGTTCAGGTGGTTGAAGTCGCGGCATCCCCCGACTTCGCTGCGTAGAGACTCTGTCTCTCATTGTTCCTCCTTTTCACCAGTTGAGGAGGACGTACAAGACTCAGCCCGCGCCTCCCCGTCTATCTGGGAGCCGGAGCGTCGATGATCCAAATGAGAGAGTATAACTCTCTGCATCTTATCTTTGGGTCTTCACCTTCCCCTGGAGTGCCATCGGGCCCCATGGAGGTGAGAGGAGCCATACCGGCGGGTTCGCCCTCGGTGTCAGTTGGGCCCTCTGGGTCATTGGGTCGACGCCGGTCGGCTTCGGCCAACTCCGCTTCTGTACCGGTGCACAGCCCTTCGAAGTTTCCTCCTGTGGCGTCTATCCTCGATCAACCGGCTCTGACAACGGAGTGGGTGGCGCTGATTGAAGCAATTTCTTCTTCTCCTCTTGATCTCGAGGCATCTCCTTCTCGGCATCGGTCTATGTCGAGTGTGGAGTCGATGGAGCCATCTGTGGGAAATGTTGTCCTTCTGCTTCCTTCTCATGTTGGTACTTCTGAGGGTCATCTTTTAGGAGATGATAGGGAGGAGTTGGGCTTTTGTAGCCTATATCTGAGGCTGTTTCGCTTCTTATGAAGGAGAATTGGCTGTCTGCACTAGGGGAGGCTAGTGGGTTAGAGTCTCCCTCAGCTTCGGGAATTCATTCCCCTCCTAGCCTTGCTAATGAGGCGAGTTCCTCTTTTGTGGACATATTAAGGAGAGTGGCTATGGTTTTGGAGTTAACTCTTCCTTCAGTATAAAAGTCTACTGAGCCCTTGATTGATGTCCTCTGTCAATGTCAGACAAGGGTGGAGTCTGTTCTCCTATATAGTGAGGCCCTGTACAACATTTTGTTGGATACTTGGGCTAAACCTGATTCAGGGGTCTCTGTGAATCATTCTATATCTCACAGGCAGCAGCTTGCTCCTGGAGATCTGACTTGTCTCCTCAGACATCCTACTTCTCGTAGTATGGTGGTACAGGCTGCTTCAGCCTCACAGAATATGAATTCTCTCCCTAATGTCCCATCGAACAGAGATTCTAGGAGACAAGATACAAGTCGCAAGCACATTTTTTCATCTACTAGTTTTGGCTTTAAGGTCCATTAACACATCTTGTATTCTTGGACATCTTTCTCACGCATTGTGGGATTCATTACAATCTATGTTGCCATCAATTCCAGATGACCACCGATCCAATCTTGATCAGTTGATTTGTGAGGGCCAACAGGCAGCTAAACTAATTATTACATGTGGCATGGATACTACTGATTCAGTGGGTCGGAACATGGCATCCTCTGTGGCACTATGTCGTTGTGCCTGCTTGCATACCTCAGGTTTTTCAGAGGCTGTCCAAGCTGCTTTGGTAGATATGCCATTTGATGGCATCCATCTTTTTGGTGCCCAGGCCGACTTGGCTTTGTGGCTTTTCCATGACAGGCGAGGTGAAACAGGGTCCTAATTTCACTCTTTCACCATCATCCACAAGAACACTCTCCACCTGACCACTCACTCGGACGACCCAATGACAATCATAGAACACCTCCACTTCCAGATACAGACCAACCACAACCTCTGCGGCACCTTCGTCTACAGGCCTCCTGGCCCCCGTCTGCCCTTCACCGGCGCCATCGTCGACCTCATCGCACCCCAGGCTCTCGCAAACAGATTACATACTACTGAGCGACCTCAACTTTCACCTGGGTAACCTCAGTGACCAGAACACTGCATCCCTTCTGGAGAACCTCACCAACATCCGACTCAAGCAGCTAGTCACCGCTCCAACCCACGCAGCGGGACACACGCTTGGCCCCATCTTCTCCGCCAGCGGAAACATCATCTACAGCCACACCACCGAACTCCTCTGGACTGACCACCACTGCTTGCACTTCGCCTTCACCACACCCACGGTACACCACCGTCCTCACCACCCCCCATCATAGCTGGAACAAGGTCACCGAAGAACATCTCACCACCTTCTGCAGCACTACCACACCACCAACATCAACAGACGCTAACACCTCAGCACACAACCTCCACTGATGGATCTCCAACTGCATCGACACTCTGGTACCCCTCAAGAAGGCCCCCGGCAAGCAACACTCCAAGAAAGCAAGCTGGTTCACTCCCGCCCTCCACAAGTCCAGACGCACCTGTAAACAACTCAAATAGAGATGGAGGAACAACAAAACCCCAGAAACTCACGCAACCTTCAAAAGCTCCATCAACGCACACCACCTCCTCCTCAAAACCACAAAGAAAATGGCCCTCATAGACAGAATCAACGCACTAAACAGCAAAGAACTCTTCACCATCATAAAGGAGACCACATACGTCCCCTCCTCCCAAGACATCTGCCACAAACTCGGCACCTTCTTCCACCACAAGATCAGGCAGATCTACGACAGCTTCGACACCCAAGACCCTTGCACCACTCCCGACACCACAGCACGCAACCACGCCACACACAAACAGATCCTGCTCAATTGGACTCCTCTCACCACAGACACACTCAAGACCATAAAGAGCGTCCACTTTGGAGCCCCCTCGGACCCTTGCCCGTATCACACCTTGCATAGAGCAGCCATCTCCATCACCCTCGAGCTTCGCCGCACCATCGAGACCGCCACCTTCTCCGACAAGTGGAAACACGCCTAGATCAACCCCCTGCTGAAGAAGCCATCCTCCGACAGACCTCAAGAACTTCAGACCCATCTCCCTGCTCCCCTTCCCAGCCAAGGTCATTGAGAAGGCCATCAACGTCCAACTCTCCGAGTTCATTGAAGGGAACCACGTCCTGGACATCTCTCAATCTGGCTTCCGAAGCAACCACAGCACCGAGACAGCACACCTTGTCCCCACCGATGACATCCACTCCCTCCTCGACCAAGGCAAAACAACAGCTCTCATCCTACTGGACCTCTCGGCCGCATTCGATACCATCTCCCACGCACTCTAAACACGAGACTCCATGACACCAGCATCCGCGACAAGGCCCTGGACTGGATCTACTCCTTCCTTACCAGCCGAACACTGCAAGTCAGACTACCTCCTTTCCTCTCAGAACCTACAGAGATCAGCTGCAGAGTGGCCCAGAGCTCCTCCCTGAGTCCCACCCTCTTCAACATCTACATGGCCCCGCTGGCTGCCATCGTCAGGAACCATGGACTCAACACCGTCTCCTACGCCGACGATACCCAGCTGATCCTCTCCCTCACCAACGACCCCACAGCCGCCAGAGTCAACTTCCACAACGGGATGAAGGCCATTGCCACCTGGATGAAAGATAGCTGCCTCAAGCTCAACTCGCACAAGACCGAAGAACTTATCCAGGGACCCACCCGCTCAGCCTGGGACGACTCCTGGTGGCCTGCCACACTGGGAACCCCCCCATCCCCACGGACTGTAAACGTAACCTCAGCATCATACCGGACTCCTCGCTCACAATCAACTGCCAGATCAACGCCGTATCCTCATCTTGCTTCCACACGCTCCGCCTGCTTTGAAAGACATTCAGATGGATCCCCACAGAATCCAGAAAGAAGTTCACTCACACGCTCATTCCCAGCAGACTTGATTACTGCAACGCACTCTACGCTGGCATCACCCAGAAACTCATCAGGAAACTACAGAATGTTCAAAACGCCGCAGTCAGACTGGTCCTCAACATTCCCCGCCGCAGCCACATCACCAAACACCTTCAAGATTCCACTGGCTTCCAGTCAACAAATAAATCACCTTCAAGCTCCTCATACATGCCTACAAAGCTCTCCACAACACAGGACCTGCATATCTGAACCACCGCCTCTCATTCCACGTACCCGACAGACACCTTTGCTCCACCCGACTGACCCTTGCCACCTTCCCACGGATCCACAAGACCAAAACCGGAGGAAGATCCTTCTCCACCTCGCCGCCAAGACCTGAAACACCCACCTCAGGTAATCCCCGTCGCTGACCCAATTCAGGAAGGATCTCAAGACCTGGCTCTTCGACTGAACCCCTGTGCTGAGACGGATCAGCAGCCCCCCCACCCCCCTCATCAGCGCCTTGAGACCCTCACGGGTGAGTAGCCACAATATATAAACCCCTGACTGATTGATTGAATGACTCTTTCTAATTATCTGCCTCTTTAGGTTTTTTCCTTATACTAGCCTTGTTTGGGATCTTTTATTTCTTACATAGCTTGCCTTGTTATGGCAGTGCCATAGTTATCTATATTCTGCCTGTTGGTGACACCCAAGCAGGTATTATCTTTTCAATACTGTCTATGACAGGTTGTGTCCTCTTTTTGTGTGTTACAAGGATACCTATTAAATAGGTTTTCGTTCCCTTTTTCCTCTGATGATGGGTTTCATGCTCAAGAGGTCTTTTGCTTGTGGTATTTTCTTCCGATTAGGAAGCTTACCTATGTCACCTGCTCCTTTAGAAGCATTTTGGTATGCTGGTAAGCATTACTTTTGAATCTCAGTATCTCTAATAGGGACATCATGTTTATGCCCATGGTGGGAGTTTCTATTCAGAGAGCATGCTTGTACTTTTCGGCTATTCTGAGTTTCTACTTTGGTGGAGATTGGGCTCTTCTCGGCGATCTATCTTTCTGACCTGTCTGAGGTTCCCACTAGGACATTCTTTTTTGATCTATCCTTCAGTTGTTTACGGTCCTTTTCGACATTTGTTGGACGGGTTCACTTTTCATTCAATTCCTATGGTGCACAGGCTGGTTTTCCTTTAAATTCTTCTAGTCTTCTTGATGGTGGTTATACCAGCTCTGCAATGCTGTGCATTCCTTGCCTGTGCATTTGCTATGTTTCCCTTGATATGTACACCTCTTTCTTGGAGCCTTTTTTGTATTCTCTATTTTGTATTCTTTCAAATACTTATATTGGCAATGGTTACCTCCATCTTTTGGGGTTTGTATTGTTGCTTACTTATGTTTTTCATGGTTGTTCCGTGAACACTGCTTGTGAAGTTATCTGGGATATTTTACCGGTATGGGATTAGTTTTTACATCCATGGCCTGTATTTTGTGAGTAGACTTAGGGGCCGATTCCGATTCGGGCCGGAATTCTCTCCGACCGAGCCGGACCCGGAGAGAATTCCGACCGAATCGGACCCTAGCAGTCCGCCCAAACGAGTACGATGCGTTCGCATGCCATCGGACTCGATTCGGTCGGACTCCCATTGAAGTCGTCCCGACCGCTCCGACCGACTCGTTCCCGGGTCGAACCGCACCGACCGACTCGCTCGGACTCGACTCACACCGCGCAATGGAGACGTTCCCCGGCCGGGTGAGTACGATGCGCGCCGCGAGCAGTCCGACCGAGCCGCGCACTCCGGCTCCAAAGAGCAGTCGGAGACGTACTTTGGGGGTTCGTGTCGGACCCCCCTGTACGCGTAGCCGCGCGAGTCGCACACAGGGGGGACCCATGGGTCCCCCCTACCTGTGCGTGTACGGTGCGAGTCGCTTCGACGCGTACCCGCTGTAGGGGGCGCCCTTGTTCGCCTCACACCCATTGAGTCAATGGGAGCCCGCGTACGCGTTGTACGACCGGCTCCCATTGACTTCTATGGGAGTCCGACCGACTCGAGTCCGATGGCATACGTGCGCATCGTACTCGTTCGGTCGGGCTGCCAGAGTCCGATTCGGTCGGAAATCTCTCCGAGTCCGGCTCGGTCGGAGAGATTTCCGGCCCGAATCGGAATCGGCCCCATAGTCTAACCGCAGATTCCTTAACTCCCTACCCATCCTCCCCGCTCTGCAAACCATCTGTAGTGTAAGAGGTATTTCCTTTTACAGTCCTGGTTTCTACATCAGTGATCAGTGTTTTGCGTGGCTATGTGATTCGACGAACCATCTGGTCTTGCCTTACAGACCTTGTCTGGGTATTAATATACCATTCATTACCACTTCCTAATTGTTCATTCAAAGATACATTGATATTTTTTGGCACACTGTTTCCACAGACAGTTTCTGTAGTGGCTCCTTGTTTTGTCGCAGAAGATTTCACAGAAGAAACTGAAGTCCGCACGCCAGAGGAGACTTATATGACTCCGCTGACGTCACAGAGTCGACGACATTACGGAGCCTTTACGACGCCGTCTCCCGGCGTGCAGAGGGACTGATGAAAATTTTTCCAGATCCAGACTGGCGTCTAGAGAGTATTCAAAAGTAAAAGAAGAAAAATATTTAATGGAATCTGCAGCTAGACTATGTATCTACCAGATAATGCGTTACAGAAAGTAAGTAACTTATTCATCCATGCCATACGTCACCATAGTATACTACACCACATTATACAATGACAGTCCATATTGTCCCATACCATATTATACAATGACGAGCCATACCATAGCATACCATACCAAAGCATACCATACTATATAATGACATACAATACAATACTGTACAATCCCAAACTATACAATGACAGGAAATACCACACCATAGCATATTATACAATGACAGGCCATACCATGCTCTACTATACAATGACGGGCCATACCATAGCAAAGCATACCGTATTATACAATTACATACTATATCACACCATACCATACTATACAATGGCAGGCCATGCCATACTATATAATGACAGGTCATACTGTAGTAATACCACACCATATTATACAATGACAGGCTATACCATGCTATAGGATGACAGGCCATAGTATACAATGCTATACAATAACATACCATGCCATACGATGCAATACAATAACATACCATACCATACCATACCATACAATGACAGCCCATACCATAGCCATGCCATACTATATGGCAGACCAAATCATACCATACAATACTGTACCATACCATACAATGAAAGGCCGTGCCATATCATACTATACCATAACAAACCATACTATACCACATTAGAAAATTTCAGGTCTTGCCATACTATATCGTACAATGACAGGCCATAACATACCATGACATGCCATAATACACATACCATACTACACACTGACAGGCCATACCATACCACACAATACTATATAATGACAGACCAGACCAGACCAGACCATACCATACTTTTAAATGACAGGCTGTACCATACCATACAATACTATACAATACAATGATAGGCCACACCATCCTATATTATACAATGACAGGCCATACTATACCATACCATACTGTGCAGTAACAAGGCATAACATATGTACCATACTATACATTGACTGGATATACCAAATTGTACTATACATGTACAGGCCATACCATCCCATCCCATACCGTACAATGATAGGTCAACCCATACTGTACTATGATAGGCCATACCATACCTGATAGGCCATGTTAGGCCATGCCATACCATACTATACAATGACAGGTGATGCTGTGTCATACCATACCATGCTATTTGATGGCAGACCATAGTATGCCACATCATACCATACCATGACAGGCCATGCCATTCCATACAATACTATACAATGACAGGCCATACCATATCATACCATAATATGCAATGACAGGCCATACCATACCATACTACAGAAAGACAGGCCATACCGTAGCATACATACTATACTATACAATTACCGGCCATACCTTATCATAAAATATCTTACCATCCCATCCCACACAATAACAGCCCATACTGTACTATACAATGACAGGCCATACAATACCATACCAACTATACAATGACAGGCCATACCATACCATACTATACCATACAATGACAGGTCATACCATACTATACTATGCTACACAATGAAAGGCAGGCTCTGCCATACCATACTATACTAAGGCGGGTCCATACCATACCAAACAATACTATAAAAACGTTATCACATTATAATATCGTATATATATATATATATATATATATATATATATATATATATATATATATATATATATATAATCTACTGGCGGTCGCCAGTAGATAGTTATAGTTAGGACCTATTTTCCATAGGAAATCCGCGACATTCTATTTGAAATAACTCTCTTGCCGGTTGACGAATCTTCGCGAAATTTTCAAACTTTATGGCCCGCTACGGTCCGCTCCTACCCTGAAAGTCTCGGGGTGATTCGTCAAGCGGGGGCCGAGAAAAAAGGGGGTCCCAAAACGTGTTTTCCCATTCATTTTCCCATAGGAAACTTTAGACACGGCTACAGCTCGAACTGCTGAACGGAATTACACCAAATTTGGCAAAGAGGTAGTTCTTGGTTCAGAAAGAACCCTTTTTGTTAAATGGTGTAAATCCGTTCAGTAGTTGCTGAGAAAATCAAAAGTAAAAGTACATATATATCTATGGGCACGGAGGATCCGCGCACCCTCCCGATCACGAGCTGCATGCTAATTGGCTGTCAACACTCCAAATCAGGAAGTGTTGGCAGCCATTTTGTCCCTCGGTAGAACCGAGGGACAGAAACAAGTGCGCAAAGCTCACAAAAGGGGGAAGGGTAGCAACACCCTGACCCCCTAGGTCTGCTCAGGGGGTCCCACAAGGACACCCTGGGCAAAAAAAAAATTTTTTTTTTTTTAAAAATCGGCAGGATGCGCTCAGGGTGGGCGGATCCTGCCGGAAAAAATCGAGCGCGGTCTCCCGCGCTTCGATTGTATTTGCCCCCGGGTGGCCCAAGTCCCGGGGGCATGGTGGGGGGTTAAATTTATGTATGGGGGCCTCAAGGGCCCCCAGCCCCGGGGACCGCCACCCCCGGGGCTTTCATTTTAAAATGGTGCGGGAGGGCACTCGGCCCTCCCGCAGCCCCGGGGACCGCCACCTCCCGGGGCTTCTTTTTTTTTTTTTTTAATTTCCTGTGTGGGGGCTCGAGCCCCCCACATGCCCCGGGGACCGCCACCTCCCGGGGCACTAACACATTTAAAATGGGGGTCCGTTTTGGACCCCGAAGCCCCGGGGACCACCACCTCCCCGGGGCTGTGCTGATGTGGGAGGGGGGCCGCGTGGCCCCCTCCTGGAGCCTGTGGTGGCCCTGGGGACCGCCACCCCCAGGGCCGGCTCCTGCAGTGTCCCGGGCTGCCTACCCCGGGACACTGCTGTTTGCAATGACAGGACGGGAGCCTCGCGGCTCCCGTCCTGTCATTGCAAACTGCTTTGGATATTGGAAGAGAGAGCAGGGAAACCTGCTCTCGCTTCCAATATCCAAAGACAATTGCTTTCCACATGGGGAGCAGCATGTTAGCTGCTCCCCATGTGGAAAAGCAATGCCGGCTCCCTTAGGACACGGGAGCCGGCGGGACTGTGGGGGTTTGGGGACCCCCCACAGTCCCCAACAAGAGGCCAGGCCCCGGGGATGGGGTCCCCGGGCCATAAGGGCTCGGGAGGGGGCCACGCGGCCCCCTCCCCAGAAATAATTTTAAAATAA
The DNA here is from genome assembly GCA_963921515.1 of Calotriton arnoldi. Taxonomy (NCBI): domain Eukaryota; kingdom Metazoa; phylum Chordata; class Amphibia; order Caudata; family Salamandridae; genus Calotriton; species Calotriton arnoldi. Next base: position 927,882 of record CAWUFW010002095.1, read on the forward strand.
AAAATAAAAGGCCTGCCCCGGGGATGGGGTCCCCGGGCAAAAAGCCTGAGGAGGGGGCCACCCAGCCCCCTCCTTAAAAATTAATTTAAAATTGTGGCCATGCCCCGGGGATGGGGTCCCCGGGCAGGATTCGGCCACGGGAGGGGGCCACGCGGCCCCCTTCCCGTTTAATTAAAAAAATAAAATAAAAGGGGGTAAGGCCCTGGGGGATGGGGTCCCCAGGGCCCAAAAATAGGAAAAGGAAGGGGGCCACACAGCCCCCTTCAGGAAAAAAACAAAAAAAAACGATCGGGCCCACAGGCCCCGCCCTTCCTTCACCACTCTGCAAACGCGCCCCTGGCGCGTTTTCAGATGGGGAAGTAATTCCCCTTCAATACTGGGGTCCCTGGGGCCAACTAGCCCACCAGGAACCTCCAGTATGCGCCAGGGGCTGCCTTGCAAAGAGGTGTACAGAGGCCACGCCCCTTTACACCTCTCTGCAACGCAGCTCTGTGGCGCTTAATGGAGGTAGCTGGTGGGCTAGTTGCACCCCAGGGACCCTCAGGATTCAAGGGAGTTAATCCCCGACTTAAAACGCGCCAAGGGGCGCGTTTGCACAGTGGTGAAGGGAGGGGCGGGGCTTCAGGTGACATGTGTGCAAACAGGCCCCGTGGCGCGTTTTAAGATGGGGAATTAAATCCCCTTCAATCCTGAGGGTCCCTGGGGCCAACTAGCCCAACAGGTACATCCAGAAAGCGCCACAGAGCTGCGTTGCAGAGAGGTGTAAAAGGGGTGTGGCCTCTCTACACGTCTCTGCAACGCAGCCCCCTGGCGCATACTGAAGGTTCCTGGTGGGCTAGTTGGCCCCTAGGGACCCTCATGATTCAAGGGGACTTAATCCCCCAACTTAAAACACGCCACGGGGCGCGTTTGCACAGATGTCACCTCAGGCCCCGCCCCCTCCCTTCACCATTGTGCAAATATTCCTCTAAAATCAGCCGAAATACGAATTCCGATTTACTCACCTGTTATCAGGAGAGACCTCAGTGCTGTATCTTTCAGCCCAGTACTGGTCCTGAAAAGTAATTTTAACCGTACTTACCAGTAACTTGAATTTCCTTCCATAGGCTAACATTGACTAGTTTCACTTGGAAATTCTTCTAAGTGTGGAGTTTTGGAACTTTAAAATATTCCTCTAAAATCAGCCGAAATACGAATTCCGATTTACTCACCTGTTATCAGGAGAGACCTCAGTGCTGTATCTTTCAGCCCAGTACTGGTCCTCAAAAGTAATTTTAACCGTACTTACCAGTAACTTGAATTTCCTTCCATAGGATATCATTGCCTGCTTTTTGCTGAAAAAGTTTCTAAGTGTTGATTTTTGAAACATGCAAATATTCCTCTAAAATCAGCCGAAATACGAATTCCGATTTACTCACCTGTTATAAGGAGAGACCTCAGTGCTGTATCTTTCAGCCTAGTACTGGTCCTGAAAAGTAATTTTAACCGTACTTACCAGTAACTTGAATTTCCTTCCATAGGCTAACATTGACTGGTTTCACTTGGAAATTCTTCTAAGTGTGGAGTTTTGGAACTTTAAAATATTCCTCTAAAATCAGCCGAAATACGAATTCCGATTTACTCACCTGTTATCAGGAGAGACCTCAGTGCTGTATCTTTCAGCCCAGTACTGGTCCTGAAAAATAATTTTAACCGTACTTACCAGTAACTTGAATTTCCTTCCATAGGCTAACATTGACTGGTTTCACTTGGAAATTCTTCTAAGTGTGGAGTTTTGGAACTTTAAAATATTCCTCTAAAATCAGCCGAAATACGAATTCCGATTTACTCACCTGTTATCAGGAGAGACCTCAGTGCTGCATCTTTCAGCCCAGTACTGATCCTCAAAGTAATTTTAACCGTACTTACCAGTAACTTGAATTTCCTTCCATAGGCTAACATTGACTGGTTTCACTTGGAAATTCTTCTGTGTGTGGAGTTTTGGAACTTTAAAATATTCCTCTAAAATCAGCCGAAATACGAATTCCGATTTACTCACCTGTTATCAGGAGAGACCTCAGTGCTGCATCTTTCAGCCCAGTACTGATCCTCAAAAGTAATTTTAACCGTACTTACCGGTAACTTGAATTTCCTTCATAGGCTAACATTGACTGGTTTCACTTGGAAATTCTTCTAAGTGTGGAGTTTTGGAACTTTATAATATTCCTCTAAAATCAACCAAAGTACGAATTCCAATTTACTCACCTGTTATCAGGAGAGAACCCAGTGCTGCATCTTTTAGCCCAGCACTGACCCTGAAAAGTAATTCTAACCGTACTTACCAGTAACTTACATTTCCTTCCATAGGAATCCATTGTCTGGTTTTCAGCAGAAAAGTTTCAAAGTGTCGATTTTCACAAATTACAAATATTCCTTAAAAATCGCCTGTATGACTTAAACGCATTCTTTCAACTGTTTACAGGAGATGCACCAGTGCTGGATCCAGGATCCAACACTGAGTAAGAAAAAGTAACGATAACACTACTTACCTGCTAAGTGAATTTCCTCCCATAGGATAACATTGGTGATTCTATGTGAAAAAGTTTCTAAGTGTCAACTTTTAAAATACAATAATATTCCTTACAAATCACTACTGTAACCAAAACGCTTTTACTCAACTGTTTACAGGAGATGTCCCAGGACTGAATCTAGGATCCAGTCCTGTGGTTAGAAAAGTAATCCATAAAGTAACTAATTGCATTTAACTAGAAATTCACATTGAGCTCAATGTTGCATTGTGTTTGAAATTGTGTTGCCCATTGCAACAACTGTAACTACTGTACTTAAAACTCTATTGCCTATTTGCAAACTATTTAAACTAAAGTAATTCATTCTGAGAAAGTATATTTTGTAATGTAATGTATAATGTAATTACAATGTAATTTAATAAATAAAATATATAAAAATAAATAGTTTTAAAAAATGTAGTAAATCAGTATCAAAAAATAAATATAACAATTAATACATTTAAAAATTGTCATTTACAAAACCGTTGAAATTCACTGAAAAAACCATAGGTTTTAGGGGCGTTATAGTTAGAAATTAGCATTTAAAAACCTTTGAAATTCACTGAAAAAACCATAGGTTTCAGACACGTTATAGTTAGAAATTAGCATTTAAAAAACCTTTGAAATTCACTGAAAAACCATAGGTTTTAGGGACAGTTATAGTTAGTTGGACATTTCACTCGTACAAAACCCGTGAAATTCCCCTGTTATAGTTAGTTCAGCTAACTATAACTCGCGCCCCGCAATGCACTGCTGATGACGTCACATATTACATCACTCATGACATGGTCAGTGACATCACTGATGACATCACTGATGACATCTCAAATGACATCATCCACGTGATAATCTGATGCACCTCCTCACACCCTAATATAACCTTTGATATACCCAATCTAAATTACAGACTGCCATTCGCAAAACCATAGACACTCCAACACCAATAACTACATACCCACTCACTGATTCTTAGGTCTACACACACACATCCACTCACTCACCCGTACAGTCACTCATACTTATGGTCACTCAGTACAGGACTATCATATGCACTCTTACTCCTATATAGACACTCAAACACCGCCACTCATCCATAGAGGTACTCACACACCTAGTCAGTCATGCAAATAATTAAACACACTGCCATTTACTCACCTATACAGTTATACACACACCAGCTCACTTAATCATACAAATACTACCACATTGTTACGCTCTTATACAATCACTGATACAAGCACACACTCATCCATACAGCCACTATCACAATCACTCACTCTCGCTTATAGCTATTTATATACTCCAACACACATATATACTGCCTTTCACATATGTAGTTACTCACACATGTACCACTGGGACATATATTCACTCACTAACACAACACTTACCCACCCATACAGTCTATCACAGATGCACTCTTGAAACCATCCACCCAGTGAATCACCCACTCACACATCTATGCACAGAGTCGCACACACCCCTCCCACACAAACACTGAGGCACCCATACAGATACTCAGAGAACCATTCAATAACTCATATAGACACTCATGTAGCTATTCACAAACACATGCAGCCACTTACACAGCAACAGACAGACGGATACAGACATTCACCCAGTTTAGTCACTAACCCATGCATTCAGTAAGATACGTTAAATCACTCACTTATAGAGTCAGTCACGCACCTACTAAATCATCCATACAGACACTTAGACACCCACTCATTCTTCAATACGTCTTTTCCTATATATATTAAAAATATTTAAACTTTACAGAAACACACAGTCACTGGATGATGTCATCAGTGATGTCATTTGAGATGTCATCAGTGATGTCATCAGTGATGTCACTGACCATGTCATGAGTGATGTAATATGTGACGTCATCAGCAGTGCATTGCGGGGCGCGAGTTATAGTTAGCTGAACTAACTATAACAGGGGAATTTCACGGGTTTTGTACGAGTGAAATGTCCAACTAACTATAACTGTCCCTAAAACCTATGGTTTTTTCAGTGAATTTCAAAGGTTTTTTAAATGCTAATTTCTAACTATAACGTGTCTGAAACCTATGGTTTTTTCAGTGAATTTCAAAGGTTTTTTAAATGCTAATTTCTAACTATAACGCCCCTAAAACCTATGGTTTTTTCAGTGAATATATATATATATATATATATATATATATATATATATATGCATAGCAGCTCCGAAATAGAATCACTCAGGAGACGGCACTCCGTAGAAGCGGAATTAAGTTTTAATGAAACGTAGCAAGTATATATATATTATGATACGATAATACTTTTATTTTCAAAAGTTGTACAGCATGGCTAAAAACAAGCATTGACAAAGGCAATTTATCTTGCATAGGTGAGATCTATTGGGCTGCCCCATTGCTTGTTTATATTTGTCTCTTGTGAAGCGAAATGGCCTCCAATCATAGCACTAAATGCCTTCCAGCGTATGACCTGTGAGGTATCAGTCAAACTGCTATCTTGAAAGAAGTCATTAACAGACCAGTGATATTGTTCCCAATCAGTTTTCCCTCGAGCATGAAGGACCTCAGCTTGGCTTGCAAATATTGGCCCTTTGTTCAATTAATACAATTGTCAGATCAAGCATCACTGGAAAGAGGTCTATAAATAAGATGGGGCTCAACTCGGCATGCTTTATCATGGGGATGTGATCTTTGTCTATCAAGATAAATCTATCTTCATAGAGGATGCATGGTAGTGGGGAAGAACCATGAGGCTTTAGGCTTCTCCAGCTGTCACAAACTCATCTACTGCTTGGGAGGTTTCGTTAGAAATGAAGTGAGAGCCACTGCTATCTGTTCGATATCAATGCAAACAGGTGCCCCGGATTAAGTTAAAATACACTGCATCATTTCACCTTTTGTGAATTTTACAAGCATGGGCACCACTAAGTAACCCTTTGCAGTAAGGGAACCTACCATCCAGACCACAGACCTTTTCTACCCCAGTAACAAGGACATTTTTCCCTAACATACTGCTACCCCTGTCTTTTTTCCTTCATGCATGAGTGATGTCTCTTTTATTTGGGAAGTTAAGACCCCTGACATTGACGGGCACATCTCTATCCGCCACTCAACGTATTAGTGCACAGGAACCCTAATCCATTCCCAGTTCAAAAAGCATAAGACTGTGCCATGGGTCCATGCCATAAAAGCACTGCCATGACATCAACCCAGCCAGTCGAGGCAACACACATTGTCAGACAACCTAATTTAGCACCCTTGTTTGTGAAATGCGCAGTCAAACATCCCCACAGACAACTGAGATTAGGAAAAGAACACTGTTCACAGGCACATAAGAGTATTCAAAAAGCTACTGATGGAGCAGGGTAAATGAAAAAATGTTAACCTCCTAATATTTACGTTAAATAACACACAAGTTCGTCTTAGTAAATAACCAACCATGTATGTTACATGTAAAGGGTTAAAGGTAACACGCTATTTATGTGCAAACTAATTTACTTACAATTGTTAACGTGGATAACATAAGTCTAACATTTGCGTATTAACTAGAATAATAAATGTATGATTCGTGCTTATAAATAAACAGTGTGGTGGCAAAATAAAGCGTTGGTAAGTAAGGGATGGCTTTATATGTCGCTTTTGCTAGGTAATACCTAATTGGGGTACGTAGAATGACGGGAGAGAAACGAAAAGGCTTATATTCTTTATTCTTAACTATGTTTTGTTTATCTTTATAATAGTGCGCTTAGGCCTGTTGAGCAGCGATATAAAATGGCCGCCATGAGCTAGAGTACGCAGGCGCGAGAGGGGTTACGAAAGAAAGAAAGGCCGTGAACAAGAGGGATCATGTGATCGTTCCAAAGCCTAGGATGGAAGCGTGGTCAAGGCTGTGATGACCTTATCATATAAACGTGTGCCAAAGAAGGACAGCGAAAAGCGTGAGAAGTCACAGTGAATATGTGAATGGACAAAGAACTGTTCAACTTAAAAGTATCATAAAATGATACAGTTTAAAATGTAAGAGAGGATGGGTAATGTCATGAACCCGTGAGAAATGACAGAAGTATGAACTTTCCACAAAGAACTGGTTGGAACAAGGATATTCATAATGAGATGTATACTGACCCGAATGGACCAATTAGAGAGAATCTCGCCATAAAGATGTAACATTTTCACTTAGTAAGCTAGTATTAGGGTATAAGAAGACCTACTCTTGGAGGGGAGGGTTGGTTGTATTGGTGGGTTAGCTGCTAGTGATGCTGTTGTTTTTCAACGCTGCCGTTTTTACGAACTGATGCTGCGGCTGCTGCTGCTATTTTATATTTTTGATTGAGCATGAGACGCTGCTATTGGAGAACCTTTTTACTCCTAATAGATTTTTTCCATTTAAACTATTAGACTTTTATTCTTAAGATACTAAAGGGGAAAGGAACGAGAAGGCCTGTTTTCCAGGACAGATAGATAGATCTTTCGGGAGTTCTGGCTGTGACGAACTTTATTTTTCCATCTAATAGGTATGCATTGCAATTTCAATTTATTCTTATAATGATGCTAAATGTAATAACCTGAATAATAAATTTGAAACTTATTCATGCTTCTAAAATTTATATAAACTTTATTATCTTTAAACCAATGAGTCAGTGGTTCTTTAGCTCAATGATAAATGTAAATGTTTAAAGGTTTATTGTGATTGAGCTGGTCTTAATCACCATCAACTGATTCCTACTAGTTGGTCCATCGACCAATGAGCGGAATACCTTAGAGCTTGAGAAGTATTATGTCATTTTTATAAAAAGGTATCCCGTCTCCTTCCAGCAAATCATTTAACTGTTTTTCTCCTAGGTAAGGACGGATGAAATCCAGGGAATATATGAGAGAGTGAATGTATATGCGGTGTTATGGGCCCCACCGTCATATGGATATAGTTGTGTTTAAGAGGGATATTTGTACCTGGACGTCCAAAAGCATCTAGGAGAAGAAATTTTATTGATAGCGCTGGATCAGATTTCTTGGTAGCAGAGTTATGGTTATTATAGATTAGTTTGGTGGTTATTGGTTATTGATTATTTTATGTCTAACATTTTATGTTGAGTCGCGTTATGTTATATGTAAGTCAAAGTTTTAACGCTTCCGGGAAGTAGGAAGTGGAACACGTGTGGCAAGAGAAGTCACATGGAATAGTGCATTGTCTGAGTTCATATTGGTGATAACACAGGTTGTGTTATGATAGGGACATTTTCCGTATAAAAGGTGTATGAGTGAAATAGCAACCGGTTTTCTTGTGAAACTCTGGCCTTAATTCTCAGGAGCAGTGTAGTCTCCACATGTGTTTTATCCCCAGAGAAACGGGTTTACTCCTTGCTTGAAAGAAGGGTAATGTAGAGGGAAGTGCTACACTTATCGAACAAAACTGTATTCTGCGAGCTAGAATAAACTGTCACTTTTGTTTAGCGAAATCAGACAATGGAAATGTGTTTGTAATGTTGTAACTAACAAAGAACTGTTGAAAAATAAATTGCCGATAAATTTTGTAAAGGAGGGATCAGGAGCAGAACTGACGTAGACAAAAATGCTGCGCTGGGATTGGACAGTGCGCTAGTCATACAAAACTGACGTAGACAAAAGCCGCGCTGGGATTAGACAGTGCGCTGTTATACAGAAGCCGCTCTGATTGGAGCGTTGGTGTGAGTTGCGCTAGGATTGGTCAGATAAACCAGTGACGTAGAAGCTTAGGATTGGAGCGTTGGTGTGAGTCGCGCTGGGATTGGTCCGAATAACGCATAGAGAACAGTGTTGAATCGCGGACTTTTGAGAAGGGAAAGAAATTGTGAATCATGGCTTATTATGAGTATGGTAGAGAGAAAACGTCGTGGATGTCAAAAGTTAAGAACTTTTTTAAGAAAGACAAAAAGGTAGTGACTAGAGAGGGACAAGTAATTCCTCCGCCGAAGTCACCAGCTTCGCACATGATGTTGAAGTACGGATATCATACCTGCATATGGTTAGAAAATTGGACTAAATATACTAAGAATGATGGAGCATTGGCTTTTCCTGAGAATGGTTCATTTAGTGTAGCTGTACTTCGGAATTTGAGAGAGAAGATGGCGATGCTTGAACCTAAACCTAGACTGACACAGTTTGAAGCTTTAAGTGAATGGGAAGATGAGATGTATGAACGAGAAAGATTTAGAGGATTAAGGAATCATGATTTTGTGCCCGGAAGGTTGTGGGGAATGAATCATGAGGACAGAATAAAGCGTTGGAGATATGCTAATATGACAGGAGGTTTGTTTCCAGCTTTTACAGTTGAGGAAGAAGCAAAGAGAAAATGTACAGAGAAAAAGAAACATGTGGTTACTGAAAAGTGTGGGTATGGTGGTAGTGAAACGGAAGATGAATTGCTGGAAGATATTTTAAACAGAAACCCACCTCCATACCAACAGAATTATGCGGTGGTGACACCTAATGCACCACCAATGGAAACTGGGAGGAATAAAAATCCCGAACGAGGATATGAGATAAATAGGTCACAAGATCAATTGAAAACTCCACAAAATGAGAAGATAGAAAGTGACAATACAACTGAATTGGCAAAAACCACAAGAGAATTAACTGAAAAGATAAGAGAATTAACAATGAATATGGAAGCTGTAACTGTACCAGTAACGATAGGTCCAGTAATACCAGTTTTTGAGAATCAGAAAATTGAAGAGCATTCTTTAGTCATTCCTATGAATTCACATTTGCAAAGAAGGAAAGAAGGGATGGAATTAGACAATGAAGGTGCAAGAAATTTGGTTAGTACATATAGACCAAGCCCACCTACTAATTTGACGATAAACAAAAATGAGTTTAGGAGAATACCTATGGTAACTGAGTCTGCATCAGAGACACCAGAAAGAAGTAAAAATTGGATAGAGTTAAATAGTATGCCTGTAGGTCCGACTCCAGATGAATTGAATGAATGGATGAAAACTCTAAAAACGAAAGAGACAGAATCAAAACCATTAGATGTAATTAGGTTAAAAATAGACATGGAAGAATTGATCTTAGGGACAATTGGCACAGAAAAACTGAAATCTTATCAGGATGACGAGATTATGTTCTTATGTAAGAGCATTACATGGAGAGCTAGAAATTTACATGACAAATTAGAAGAAACAGCAAATGAACTAGGAGTAGAATTTGTAAAAGTGAGAACGTTGCAGAAACCATATAGAGTAGATTTTTGCGAGAAAGATATAGAGAATTTGAACACATCAGGACGATTAACCCAAATAAAATAATTAATTGTTTTACTGAGGAAATGGGGTGATGTGGATAGATGGAGAAGCAGATGGACTAAAAGGAATGAGAAAGTGACAGACAAAGCATCTTTGGCTTTTGCGGTGACAGACAAGGAATCAATTGTAAGGGAGTACCCGATGAGAGAAACTCCAGGAGGTAGTTATGTGCATGTCCCATGGTCTAGACAGGATATACTGTCATTTACAAATGACTTCCCAAAGTTGAGAGAGAAGCCAGTAGAATGGTACAGACAAGTGGAGAGATTTGTTAAAGTTTCAAAGGTGTTGTGGATAGATTTGGATGGATTGTTTGACATAGTAGTACCAGCTGATTTGTGGACAGAATGTAAGATTACTATTGATTGGCCAACTGTAGAATATCCAAGGGATGCTAAAACAGGAGCGCCAGGACCAGAAGTAATGAGGAAATATGATCAAGTAATTACCTTTTTGAAGAATAAGATTCCGCCCAAAGAAACGGATTGGGTAAAAATAGACAGAACCACACAGGAAAGTAAAGAATCAGTACATGCATACTACGAGAGGCTACTGTTAGTTTTTAAACAGTATAGTGGCTATGAGACACTAAATGAGAAGGATATGAGTCATTTTGTATATAGATTTGTTTATGGGTTGAAACCGGAGATAAGTGAAATGATTAAACAGCATATGATTTGTTGGCAGAATAGCACAGTGGATGAAGTTTTGAGATATGCCAAATATTGCAGTGATGATATTGAGAGTAGACAGCGTAAATTGAAAGAGAAAGCAATGTGGGCACAAGTGAAAGTTGCAGAGAAGCAAGAAGCTCAATTGAGTAATCCAGTCAACGAGGCAGGACAGACTAGATTTAAACCAAATATAGGTAAAGGAAAAGGTCAAATGAGCATAGAAGAGGCAAAGCAAAAGTGGCCATGCCACAAATGCGGAAAGTTAGGGCATTGGAGAAACGAGTGTAAATTTCCTCCAAAATCTAATACGGAAAATCAATCATTAAATCCACAGGTGCCGAGTGAGGTAGTTACCCAACAAAGTCAGGTGCCACAACCACCACTTCCCAAGAGTGTTAATCAACAGAATTACAGTGCAGAAACAGGATTCTACGGAGGAGAGCAGGTAACACAATTGCCGCGCGCAGCTGCCATATCTCAGTACTGGTTACGACAGGATGGTGATGAGTCGGATGAAAGTTTATGACGGTGCCTAGGAGAGGAGGAAGAGTGCGTGCTTGGCGCAACTCTAGAGGTAGATCAAGCAGGTCCATTTGTGGATGGAGAAGTGAATGGTGCAAATGTAACATTCCTTGTGGACACTGGAGCTACCCGTTCTACTGTCAGGTCAGTGGAAATTCCAAACCTTCCTCTCTCAGGTGAACATATCCAAGTAGTGGGTGTATCGAATCAGCAAATTAAAGCGCCTCTTACTAAATTAGTGGAGGTAAAGATTGGTCCATTTAGTGAAATGCACCGATTTGTGGTGTGTGATTGCAGTCCTGTGAACCTATTAGGACGCGATCTACTTTGCAAGATGAACTGCACCATCTATTGTACTCCAGATGGAATTGCATTTCAGACCCCAGATGAAGATGTATTGTATAAAATGACAATGGTAAAGTTAGAATCAGAAGTGAATGATTTGTTTCCCATATTTGATGTAGAGAAAATCCCAATTGAACTGAAAGAAACAGTGAAACAGGAAGTGTGGGACTTTACGGGAGAAGATATAGGGTTAATGAAAGAAGTAGACCCTGTTAAAATCTCTGTTAAAGAAGGAACGAGTTATCCAAATACGCCACAGTATAAATTGACACCAGAAATAATTGAAGGAATAACACCAGTAATAAATAAAATGATTGAGCAAGGGATTCTGAGAGAAATAATGAGCAGTCCATGTAATTCGCCGATAATGGGACTGAAAAAGCCGAATGGAACATATAGAATTGTACAGGATTTGAGAAAGGTAAACAAAATTGTTGTGCCTTGCTGCCCAATAGTACCAAACCCTGCTGTAATTCTATATCAGATTCCACGCGAAGCAGAATGGTACACAGTTATTGATTTGTGCCATGCATTTTTCTCTATTCCATTACATCCAGATAGCCAGCCATTATTTGCGTTCAGGTTCGGAGAGCGTATTTTGGCATGGTGCCGAATTCCTCAGGGGTATACAGAAAGCCCCTCAATCTTTAATCAGATTTTAAAGAAATCATTGGAAGATTTGAAAATGCCAGAGAAGTCAGTGATGGTTCAGTATATTGATGACCTACTGGTGGCATCAAAAACGAAGGAAGCATGTATTAATGATACAATTGCTTTACTGAATCATTTAGCAAAAAGAGGACATAAAGTGTCCCCATCAAAATTGCAGTTTTGTCAACAAGAGGTCCAGTATCTAGGACATAAGATTGAGAAGGGAGTGCGAAAGGTAACGACAGAAAGAATAAAAATAATCCAAGGAATGAGAGCTCCAATGACACAAAGAGAGGTAAGAATGTTCCTAGGAATGGTTGGATATTGTCGACAATGGATAAGTGGATTTTCATTAATTGCAAAACCATTACAGAGATTGACAAAGAAGGATGTTAAAGATCCTTTTGAAATGAATGATGAGGAAATGAAAGCATTCAGAGAACTAAAAAGGAAACTGTGTGAAGCTCCGGCATTGGGAATGCCTGACTATGAAAAAGATTTTGAGTTGTATTGCAGTGAAAGAGATGGGTGTGCATTTTCAGTACTGGTGCAGAGACACGGAAACATGAAAAGACCCATTGCATATTTTTCAGCTGTTTTAGACCCAGTAGCGAAAGCGTTGCCCGGATGTTTGAAAGCAGTTGCTGCCACTTGTGTAAGTCTGGAGCAGAGTGAAGGCATAGTGATGGGATATCCACTGAGAGTATATGTCCCTCATTCTGTGGAAATTCTTTTGACAAGAACCAAAACCCAATACATGACACATAGTCGGCTGACTAGGTATGAAAAAGTAATTTTGAGTGCAGACAATGTGACCATTGACAGATGCATGAATGTAAATCCTTCAACATCATTGCCAGATGAAGAGAGTGTGATTGAAATGGATGAAGTTGATCATGATTGCCTGAATGTACTAGAATAGTGTACAAAGCCAAGACCTGACATACGGGATGAGCCTTTAAAGGAATCAGATTATATTCTGTTCGTGGATGGCTCATGTTTGAGAACGGATGATGGAGTTCTAAGTGCAGCATATGCGGTTTGCACAGTAGCTGCTGTAATGGAAGCATCTTGTTTGAAAGGGATACGTTCTGCCCAAGTAGCGGAGTTGGTAGCTCTAATTCAAGCATGCAAGTTGGGAAAGAATGTTCGAATCACAGTTGTCACGGATAGCCAATATGGCTTTGGAGTGGTGCACGATTTTGGGCAGATCTGGTCTCAGAGAGGTTTCTTGACGTCTGCAGGAACGCTGATAAGAAATGGTGAGTTTGTGAAAAAGTTGCTTGAGGCGATACAGCTGCCTAAACAGATTGCGGTAGTGAAGTGCAATGCACATAAAAATGGGGAAGACTACATAACTGTCGGCAATAAGTTTGCTGATGAAATTGCACAGTACTGTGCCAAAAATGTGGTCTCATTGAACAGAAACCAAGAACGAGAGCATATTTCATGTCCTTTGCTTTTTACTAACTCTGTTGAAACATGGGATGAAGTGAGACAATTACAGGAAGCAGCAGATGATGAGGAAAAAGATAACTGGATAAAAGCAGGATGTAGAAAACATGAGAAAAATGATGTTTGGGTTTACAGGGATGAAAGACCAGTTATGCCTGATAGCATGATTTCTGACATGGCACGGATGTACCATGGACAAGCTCATATTGGGAGAGACTCAATGATCAGACTTTTTAGACAAACATGGTATAATCCAAAATTCAGAGCCATAGCTGAGAGTCTTTGTCAAAGGTGTCTTATTTGTCAACAGCTAAATCCAGGAAGAAAGACAGTAGTGAGTCTAGGAACAATAGGACGAGAGGGAGGTCCTTTCACGAGAATGCAAATGGATTTTATAGAAATGCCTCCGAGCAATAGACTAAAGTATGTCCTTGTAGTCGTCTGTTTGTTTTTCCGTTGGGTGGAAGCATACCCGACCAGAAGGAATGATGGAATAACGGTAGCAAAACTTATGCTGCGAGAATTCATTCCAAGGTATGGTTTTCCAGTAACGATTGAAACAGATAGAGGAAAACATTTTCAAAACGAATTGATTCAACTGATTTGTGAAGCACTTAGTATTAAACAGAAACTGCACTGTGCATACAGACCAGAGGCTTCTGGAATAGTAGAGCAGGTGAATGGAACAATTAAGAACAGGCTAGGTAAAATGTGTCAAGCCACAGGACTCAAATGGCCAGATGCCTTGCCATTAGTCTTAATGACAATCAGAAGTATACCGGAAAGAAAGACAGGACTCAGTCCCCACGAGATAATTATGGGACGAGCAATGAGACAAGCACATGTACCTGTCAACAAACTACTGACTATAACTGATGATCTGGTGCTGGATTATTGCAAAGGATTGGCTGATGTGGTACGTTCTGTGTTTCATCAGGTTGGACCGGATGCGACCACTCTTGAAAGAAAACCAGCCCACGATTTGAATCCAGGAGATTGGGTCCGCATAAAAGTCCACCGAAGAAGAAACTGTTTGGTTCCTCGCTGGGACCAACCACGACAAGTGATCTTGGTGACAACGACTGCAGTCAAATGTGCAGGAGTGAAAAACTGGGTACATGCCAGTCACACCATCAGAGTTCCAGAACCTGAAGATCGACATGTGAGTCGACATCTGGAAGTATTGGATACCAGTTCAGCATCGGATGCACAGGAAGAGACGAACAGAGCTCCAGAATCTGAAGATCGACTTGTAAGTCGACATCTGGAAGACCCAACTACAAGTGCAACGACAGGAGGAGTGGAGGAAATAACAGAAGTTCCAGAATCTGAAGATCGACATGTAAGTCGACATCTGGAAATATCAGACACCAGTTCAGCATCTGATACAGAGCATTCGGATTGTGAGGAAAATCTGAAAAGAAATTGGAAATTTGATAGTATAAAAGAAGAAACTGAGCAAAAAGACAGTAACAGTGAGCAACCAAGTACAAGTTGTGGTGAAAATCCTTCAGAGATAATATTAATAGACGAAGAAGGGAGAGTTTCAAATAGAAAGTTAAAAGAAACGGAAGATCCCCGAGGAGCAATAGGGACAGATCGACGAACAAAAGAACAGGGAAATTTAGAGGCAGATAGTGAGATTGACACAAATTCGGAAGAACCTCGAGGAGGGACAGAAGTAGGTGATCAAAAGAAAACACGAGAAGAACCACAAATAGAGGAAAGAAATGAAATTATAAAATTTAAGATAAGAGACGATAAAGAAAGAACTGAAACAGAATCAGAAGAAAGTGGAGAAGAAAGAAACCAGAAACTAGAGTCAAGAAAGAGAACTTGGAGAACAGAAAGAGAGGAAAAAGAAAGTGAACCAAAAAGGCCAAGAAAAGGAGACAATTGGCCCAACGAAGTTAGAAAACTGAGATACAAGATCATAAGGCTAGATGGAAAAAGTGCAGAACAAGTAAATGAGATAACAAGTCAAAAAGAACAAGAGAAACAAGGTGGAAAACACTTGCAGAAAACAAAAAGAGTAAAGAAAGCAAATCTGAAGTATAAATCGCCTGAATGGCTATACATTGCTTTGACTGACATCAAAGAAGAAGAGATCACTCACGAGAACCCAGAACAAAGCTGCAACCTAAATGGGTGAAGGTGAAGTGCAACAAACTTGAAGAAATTTGAACAATTTCTACCGGATTTGACAAAACACTGGATTTGACAAAGAAAGAGTTCTGAAAAGGATTAAAAGAAAGTACCAAACGAAGACAAAGTGAGAGTGCAGGGTGACTAAGAGGTCATTTCTGAGGTGTGGTGACACATTTTCCCTGTACATAATAAAAATAGATTATAGAACAAAATGGAAGATACTAAAAATAGAAAGTGTAGATGCGAGTTCTTAAGCAGGTGGTGTAAGATGTGCTTCTTTTGTACAGGATTATTAATGACAGTATGGATTATTTTAGCGATCACCATTCCAATTAGTTTAGCTGTAGAAGAAACGTCTAATAACACAGAGAAAGAAAAAGGAGCTAATGTGCACGAAACAGCTATATTAAAAAGTAGTGCAGAATTACATAAAGACAAATCAATAACAGATTTTTCAAAGAATGTTTTCACTAAATTATTATATGAGTATGTAGAAACAATGGATGTAAGAGATTGTTATGTTTGTATGCAATTGCCTGCGTCTGTTGCAGAAGGTGTGACCTATCATCACCTTCCTTTGACGTATGGAATAACATGTAGTGTTTTAGCAAGTTTATTTTATAAGACAGGAAGATTAGAATATTATTACACTAATATAGATAAGATTTTTGCAAAGATTCCTGTAGTTTCAGAACTAAACAAAGTGAAAGAAGCAAAAACATTTGGTGAATTTTTCATAGAAGATAAGATTCTAACATTAGATGATATAGTTAAAAACAACCTTACCTGTGAGTTAAGAAATGAAGAAAAGGTATTTTTAGAAATGGTCGAGGATAGAAGAGTGAAATTTCAAAGAAAAGTGATGGGAGACACAAAAACACCTCTTTGGGCGTTTGAGGAAGAAAATCATGACAAGAAAAAGACAAATGCAGCTATGACTCTGGATTGGCCCCAACAGGGAAGGTTGTGCATTAGAAGAAATAGAACAAGATATGACAATTATTTCGTGGGTTCCAGTGATTGCCATGACAATTATATAATTTTAGGCGGATGGGGATTCAAAGGGGGAAAAGATCCAATATTTCCTGGGATCTATTACATTTGTGGTAACAGAGCTTATTACAGGTTGCCGGACCATTGGTATGGATCATGTTACTTAGGCCTGGTCTTTCCAAAGATTTTTCATGTGGATAGAGCAGAAAAGGGAACACACGAAATGATGAAGACATTTACACGTAGAAAAAGGGAAAGTTTCTCAGAAATAGTAGGTGATATTTTTGGAGCATTGATACCAGCAGTGGGAATATCTTTGAATGCATTTAAAATTCGGAAATTATCCACAGTAGTAGATCGTTTATCTACAGATACTGCTGGAGGGTTCTTGATGGTAAATACCGAAATGGTTGCCATGAGAGCTATGGTGATGCAAAATCGACTTGCCCTTGACATTCTTTTGGCAAAAGAGGGTGGAGTCTGTGGAATGCTGAAAGTCCAACATTGTTGCACTTACATTCCAGATAAAAGTGAAAATATACAAAAGTATATAAAGAATATTACAAATTTGCACAAAGAACTTGTTCCACTGGAGGTTGAAAATGCATTTGGAAAACTTGGTAAGAGTTTTTCCTCGGTAATAAATTGGTTTACTAGAATGAGTGGATTAATAGTAGGGAAAGTCATAATAGTAGCAACCATGATAATCATAATAGTTTTAGTACTAAAGCTAATAATTACATGTATAAAGAGAAGAAAAAGACAGAATAAAATAGAAAAAGAAAACAAGATAAACAAAGAAAGGGAAAGAGAAATGGGTGAAATAGAATTAGAAGAAATAAAAGAAAACATGTATAAGAAGACAAAGAGACAAGTTGAAAGGGATACAGTTGTGTAAACTAACAAAGAACAAACGGACAAAGAAATATGCTATCTGATAGAATTGTGTAACATGGGTTTTTGTGGTGATATTAAAAATCACCAAAGGGGGGAGTTGATGGAGCAGGGTAAATGAAATAATTTTAACCTCCTAATATCTACGTTAAATAACACACAAGTTCGTCTTAGTAAATAACCAACCATGTATGTTACATGTAAAGGGTTAAAGGTAACACGCTATTTATGTGCAAACTAATTTACTTACAATTGTTAACGTGGATAACATAAGTCTAATATTTGCGTATTAACTAGAATAATAAATGCATGATTCGTGCTTGGAAATAAACAGTGTGGTGGCAAAATAAAGCGTTGGTAAGTAAGGGATGGCTTTATATGTCGCTTTTGCTAGGTAATACCTAATTGGGGTACGTAGAATGACGGGAGGGAAACGAAAAGGCTTATATTCTTTATTCTTAACTATGTTTTGTTTATCTTTATAATAGTGCGCTTAGGCCTGTTGAGCAGCGATATAAAATGGCCGCCATGAGCTAGAGTACGCAGGCGCGAGAGGGGTTACGAAAGAAAGAAAGGCTGTGAACAAGAGGGATCATGTGATTGTTCCAAAGCCTAGGATGGAAGCGTGGTCAAGGCTGTGATGACCTTATCATATAAACGTGTGCCAAAGAAGGACAGCGAAAAGCGTGAGAAGTCACAGTGAATATGTGAATGGACAAAGAACTGTTCAACTTAAAAGTATCAGAAAATGATACAGTTTAAAATGTAAGAGCGGATGGGTAATGTCATGAACCCGTGTGAAACGACAGAAGTATGAACTTTCCACAAAGAACTGGTTGGAACAAGGATATTCATAATGAGATGTATACTGACCCGAATGGACCAATTAGAGAGAATCTCGCCATAAAGATGTAACATTTTCACTTAGTAAGCTAGTATTAGGGTATAAGAAGACCTACTCTTGGAGGGGAGGGTTGGTTGTATTGGTGGGTTAGCTGCTAGTGATGCTGTTGTTTTTCAATGCTGCGGCTGCTGCTGCTATTTTATATTTTTGATTGAGCATGAGACGCTGCTATTGGAGAACCTTTTTACTCCTAATAGATTTTTTCCATTTAAACTATTAGACTTTTATTCTTAAGATACTAAAGGGGAAAGGAACGAGAAGGCCTGTATTCCAGGACAGATAGATAGATCTTTCGGGAGTTCTGGCTGTGACAAACTTTATTTTTCCATCTAATAGGTATGCATTGCAATTTCAATTTATTCTTATAATGATGCTAAATGTAATAACCTGAATAATAAATTTGAAACTTATTCATGCTTCTAAAATTTATATAAACTTTATTATCTTTAAACCAATGAGTCAGTGGTTCTTTAGCTCAGTGATAAATGTAAATGTTTAAAGGTTTATTGTGATTGAGCTGGTCTTAATCACCATCAACTGATTCCTACTAGTTGGTCCATCGACCAATGAGCGGAATACCTTAGAGCTTGAGAAGTATTATGTCATTTTTATAAAAAGGTATCCCGTCTCCTTCCAGCAAATCATTTAACTGTTTTTCTCCTAGGTAAGGACGGATGAAATCCAGGGAATATATGAGAGAGTGAATGTATATGCGGTGTTATGGGCCCCACCGTCATATGGATATAGTTGTGTTTAAGAGGGATATTTGTACCTGGACGTCCAAAAGCATCTAGGAGAAGAAATTTTATTGATAGCGCTGGATCACTACAATAGTTTTTTTCAAAAACCTAGAACATGGCGATAAAGCATAGATCTAGCTATAGAACATCAAGTGTCTTTTCCAGATTATTTTGTCTTGTTGCTTCTTTCTACCATCTTGAGCCTGATGCTACTTTTTTCCATATTGTCAAGATTAGTAAGTAACCAAAAAGGAGCCCACTGAAAAGCCCATCAGCCCCAACACAGACAGTAGAGGAAAATGTTTCAGTTAGGAACCACAGGAAAAATCGGAGGTGGGGAGAGACAGAGGAGATACTGGTTAAGTACAGACACTAGATATCTGCGCTGGATCTTTACTGAACCGTTACTCTGTACTCTCAGAAAAAAAAGATCTTCCATAACTTCCACGCCTGTTCTCTCCGACTTTAATGGATGCAGTGACTTGGGCATACAAAAACAGAATCTCTTTCACTTATGTCACACTACCCTGAGTTCCTGAGAAGCCTGAAACATTATCTGGACTCGGAGAAAGGCAAGGGGATCATACTCAAACTTCAAGTTGGGATGGCCATCGGTCCAAAAAATAAATTTTGTGAAGTTTATTATTCCTCATGAATCTAGGCCAAACAGGTAAGTGCATCTGTATTTGATCACATGCTTCCTCAGAAATGGATACAGGTTGGCTCTTCTGAAGTACAGAGGGAGAAACGTCTTGGAGCACGCGGCCATGGCCATAAAAGTGCAGTAAAGAAATGCTCACGACCTGCCATTAGATGGTTTTCCTTGACCTGGAAGAAATAGAATGTCTTTACGACATCCCTTGTTCTACGTCATCACCTCTCATGAGGGGGCCCACTCTCCACCAAGCAAATTGACTGCCACATGTTTCTCCGAAGAGAGAAGATACTCAGGTCACTGCCCTCTGTATCCTCAATCAGGCCCTTGATCCGTATATTATCGCTTTCTTAAAGCTAATCTCCCAAGTCCTCATACTTGCCTCGGGCCATTGCCATTGACCCTTTAAATGTATTCTGTTGCATATCTTGTCATAAAGAACTGAACTGTTTCTTTACTATCCTTAACCTTTTGTCCAAGTGATGCTATCTCTGATTTTAGTTCCTTGTTTGCCTTACCAATTTCTGATGCGATAGAATGCATTTCCGATGATATTTCGTTGTCGGTGTTCAGTATTTGTAGTCAGCTAACAAGGCCATTTGGAGTTTTCGAAGACCAACAAGAACTGATCTCGCACACATTCCCAGAGCGGTGTGCTAATCTTCGTACCTACCTCATGCACATTATGGGAGTTCGCTAATGGCGGGTCAGTATGCCACCAGTCGTGGTTGCACATGGATTTTAGAGAACGGCAGTGTATGGAGCTGTCTTCCTGGCATGAAGGAAGAAAGGCTGTTTTTTAACCACTATGTTGCTTGGCACCTTGTTCACTGAATAATTAGTTGAATCCAAAAGCAATGATCATGCATAACTTAGCAATTCAGGCACCTCCAGCATGAGAGCTACAAAGGGCAATCCAAGTGCCACTGGGTCAGAAATATGAATCTGGCTCAGTAGTGCTTCTGTTGGGGCACGTGGAAACACTCAGGGCCAGATGTCATCAAAGGGGATCAGTTATTATGTGGAGATGAGAGCACCAAGGGATTTCTCTTCAGCCTCCTCAAAGTCCTGCTCTCTGAGCATGAAGCATGAAACTCTACATTTCCCCAAGCTTATGAGGGGAGACGCCAGGCCTCAAGTTTGCTCTCAGGGGCAACATGAAGCAGCTCGGCACGAAGAAATGGTATGCCAGGAGGCTCTGTGTCCCAGATGTGATGGATCACTCATCACAGTATTAGCGGGGCAGCTGGTACCATCTTCTGTGATGGGCGCAGGCCTTTGTTGTGAGCTGACATCTATCCCAATGAGACCGGATCAGAACCTCCAGGGAGAACAGAAGGATCCCACCTCACTGGTTTAGCAGCCTTCCTTCAAGATGTATTCTAAGGCCTTGATCCACCTAGTGTGGATTTATGATGTTACATCACATTCTGTTGTAACGCATGCCTTCACCACGCATGTGTTACAACGTGAATGCCATTACAATGCAAACCTTTCCCACGCATATTTTTTCAACGAATATGCCTTTACCACGCATGCCTTTACATCGAAATTCGTTGTAAAAGCATGTCTGATAAAAGCATATGCATGATAAAGGTTTCCCTGACCCCTACCATATACCCTAATCCCGGTCCCTGGCGCACCCCACTCACGGCCCCTGCCCTAAAACCCTACCCCAATGCAACTCCCCTTAACCCCCAGCCCTTCCCCTGCCCTAAGTCCAAGATACCTGCCACCTCATATTCCTCCTCTTGATTAACCTACAACGGAGCAGGGCGTCCTTGGGCTGTGCAGTAAGACGGCTTTAGCAAAGAGATGTGAAAAACTGGGTGTATTCTCATATGTGAGGGCAGTGCAAGTTTGACCGCGACTGGGTTAATGTGTCTCACGACTTTGTATGGACCTATGTATCTGGGATTAAATATACTGTACCGCTTGAACCGTATGTTACGTGTGGATAGCCACACTAGATCCCCTTCTTTATATGTAGGCCCTGGTCTACGATGCCGATCTGCATGCCTCTTATACATCTCTTTGGCATGTATTAACTGTTGTTGTGTGTCTTTAAGCGTGTTGCGTATGTGCACTAATCTCTCCTGTACCTTCGGAATTTGTTCACTACACCCCGGCGTTAAAAAGGGAATGAAACGAGGGTGATGACCGTATGTGCTGTAGAAGGGAGAGTGTTTGGTGGAGTTATGCTGAGCGTTATTGTAAGCTATTTCTGCAAGCCACAACCACTCCACCCAAGCCTCTGTATTTTTATCTACATAGCATCGCAAATACTGTTTCAATGTTTGATTTAGGCGTTCAGTTTGTCCATCCGTTTGAGGGTGGAAACTGGTGGACATGGTGGAGAAGATCTGTAAAGCTGAACACCATACTCGCCAGAACTGGGCAGTGAACTGGGCCCCTCTATCTGACACGATAGCTTGGGGAAGTCCATGAAGTCTGACCACATGTATCAACAATAGCTTAGCTAACTGTCCGGCAATCGTTTGCAGGCAATGAAATGCCCTAATTTCATTAAGTAGTCGATCGCCACTAAGATAACTGTGTGTCCCTGGTCTTTGGGTAAACCCACAATGAAGTCCAGTGAGAACCTTTCCCAGGGCTTGTTTGGTGTGGGTAACGGTTGTAAGAGACCCTGAGGTTTTCCTGTGACTGATTTGTTTTGAGCACAGACTACACAATCATTTATCCATATGTGTATGTCTCTTCGAAGAGAGGGCCACCAGAACTGACGTAGTATCTTTTCACACGTTTTCTCGTTTCCGTTGTGTCCTGCACTAGGATTGAGGTGACACCATTGAAAGACCATGCGTCGTAACTTCATTGTAGGGATAAGGACCTGGTTGCCTTTGACTGGGATGCCTCGTCGTATCTTCCACTCGGGATGTATTTTCAGCCAGTCCCTCCACCGGAACGACTGCATACCCTTATCCACCTCTCGCAGGAAGGCGTTGGAATGGAGGGCTCCGATAACTCTAGATGGTTCTATTATAGCTCTTTCAGATCCCTGTAGGGCTACCGCCGTGGATTCCTGTCTGGACAATGCATCCGCCTTTTTGTTCATCGCTCCGGTTCGGTAAGTCACTATGAAGTCATAGTCTTCAAAAAACATCATCCATCGTAACAACCGGGGTGAGAGTAGCTTGGTGGTTTTTAAGAATTGTAAGTTAAGATGATCCGTGTATACGGTGACGGTGTGTCTGGCTCCCAACACCCAATGCCTCCATTCCATAAAAGCTTCTTTTATTGCAAGCAGTTCCTTTTCGGCTATAGTATAGTTTTGTTCGGCATTGTTCAATTTTTTGGACATGAACACCACCGGATGCAACTGTCCTGTGGCGACGTTCCTTTGAGACAGCACCGCCCCTATAGCCACGTCTGAGGCGTCTGCCTCCACTATGAACGGCAATGTCGGATTTGCATGCATGAGGACAGGAGCGGTTATGAAAGCTTCCTTCAAGATGCTGAATGCCTTTTGGGCCTCGTCGTCCCAGAAGAACTGGGTATCCTTCTTTGTCAATTTGGTTATGGGAGCTGTTTTATGGGAGAAATGTGCGATAAAACGTCTATAAAAATTAGCAAACCCCATAAAACATTGGATATCCTTCACATTCTTAGGACAGGGCCATTCGGTGATGGCCTTTACTTTCCGTGCTGCGATATGATGACGATGAGCTAGTGCTTGTGTTGGCGTACTGAAATATCTGATACAATTCTTTTTGCAATACTCGGAGTCCATAGAAAGGGTCTTCTGTTCCCAATTAATGGTAGGGTTGTGTGTGACCAGCCAGGGCAATCCCAGGATTATTCCAAATAACGAAGCTCGTATTACGTTGAAGGAAATTATTTCTTGATGTTTCTGGTCATATTCCACTGAACAAGTCTCCGTGGTGTGTCTAATGGGTCCCGACTCCAACTGTTTCCCATCTACAGCAAAGACCTCTTCTGGTACTGTTTTGGGTAGGAGTATGACCCCCAATCTACGGGCTTCGTCCTGATCCATGAAACATCCAGTGGCTCCAGAATCCACAATAGCTTGGACGTCATAAGGTTTCTCTTTAATATATATCACCAATGGTATAATGAAATGTTCTTTGGAAACGTAAGTATCGTTTCGAATGGAAGGGATATATCTACTGCTCGAAGACTCCCCTTCTTCCCGTCTTGAGCTCGTTAGTTTTCCGTCACCGGTCTGGGTATCGGAACCGCCGCTGTTCCAGTTCGCGTGCGGTTGAACTTGGGTTTCACCGGACATTCCCGTAAAAAATGCCCCTTCTTCCCACAATATAAACACAATCCGTTCTTACGTCTGTGATCCCTCTCATCGGAAGTAAGCGAAGCACGGATTGTTCCTATTTCCATGGGTTCGGTAGCGGAGGTACTATAATCATGGGATCTCGGGCGTTCGAAACGAGGAGTGTATCTTTCTTTCCTCCAGACTTCGCCCTTTCTCTCTCCCAATCTATGCTCCAATCGCATTGCCAGGTCTATGAGATCCGCACAGGAACGAGGTTGGGGATCCACTTGGGCTATGACATCTTTTAGATCCTCTTTAAGTCCTTGATAAAATATTGCAGCTTGTTTACTCTCGGGCCAATCAGTTTCTGCCACTAATCGTCTGAAGGCGTTCAGGTATCCGATCAAATCTTTGCTCCCTTGTCTCAGGTCTAGTAATTCTCGGTCTGCCGAGAACGTATCCCCCCTCCTGTCGAAGGTTTTCTCGAACTCCTCTCGGAAGGCATCCCAGTCATGTAATATGGGATCATCTCTTCTTACAAAAGGAACTGCCCATTGAGCAGCATCCCCCGCTAAGTATGATATCAGAAAGGCGACCCGAGATTGGTTGGTAGTGAACGTCTTTGGTTTGCAACTGAAATGAAGAAGAACCTGTGACAAGAACACCTGTACCCTACGTGTGTCCCCTGTGTATTTCTCAGGAGGGGCAAGGGGGTATAGGAGTTGGTATTTCCACCACCATGGTACTAGAGGCAGGTTGAGACTGACCACCAAAATCAAAGGGATTTCTTTGCATCCTGTCTACTCTTGCCTGTAAAGCAGCGGTTTCACTACGGGAAGCCTGAAGCTCAACCTGGACAGCTGCTAAGGCTGCCATGACATCGTCTAAGGTGGCCATGTGTGAATCAGCTCGACCGGGAGGATAAATCTGTTCGTGGGCCGATTATTCTGTCCCAGGCCTGAACGTATCCTCAGGATCGAACCGATGCTCTTAGGGGTCCACCTCCCGACCGCCCCAAGTCTGGATATAAAGTACACACAGACTTTAGGATGGTCAAGCGGGGCAAGGGAAGGATGGAGACAGCGGGGAAGGAGACCTAAAACGAAAGAGAAGAGAACATCACACACAGTTCTATAGCAATACACTACTAC
The DNA here is from genome assembly GCA_963921515.1 of Calotriton arnoldi. NCBI lineage: Eukaryota > Metazoa > Chordata > Amphibia > Caudata > Salamandridae > Calotriton > Calotriton arnoldi. The sequence continues at coordinate 953,091 of CAWUFW010002095.1, forward strand.
TATGCTTGAGTGAGACTTTGGCTTACACTAACCTGTAAAGAAAGAAAATACCGCGGTGCAGACACGGGGGGAAAGCAGGCAATCACAATGTCAGTTAACGAAGGCTGCAAGGGGATAAACATATGTAAATCATAACATGTTCTCTTATGCGTAAGTGCTATGATTACGCTAAACCCTGTGTCCTTATATTACCTTTGCATGAAAACACTTTTCTTAAAGGTAGAAGCAAAGGTGACCACCCGCCTTCAACACCCCCTGTATCAAATGAAAGGAGAACGAGCAGGCAGTGTGAACGAAACGTTGGTGATCCAAACACTTATCTCTTATATAGCACCCTCCAAAGAAAGAGATTTAGTGGTAATGTTATCATAAACAAAGAATTAAAGTACGAGTTCAATATCACTCTTCAACTGATAGTCTAATCCAAACACAGTTTCATATATTTTCTTCCCTGCAAAAGCCACTGTCAAACGGGCTCGCCAACAGGGAAGAAGTAGCCAGCTTGATAGGGTGCAAGTGTAATCAAGGATTCACCCAGTTCTCCCCTGCATGAGCCACTGACCAACTGGGCTCGCCAACAGAGAAGAATCTAGCAGTGTTGCAATACTTGGTAAATACCAAGCGTCAGCAGTTCGCATCAATAGGCGTGGTTTACTTGGGGTTTCCCTCGTCTGAGACCGCTAAACATATGGGAAGCAATCGCAGACTCTCCAACGAGGAAATCAACACAAAGAATCACGAAGAAATCAAAGGAGTTAAAGTAAAGAGAAGTGGTGTCATCTGACACCCCTACCGGACCAAGGAAGTTTCCATGAAGCGAAGACTCGGACCGAGTCAGGGTACGAGGTACCGGTCACTCTGAATAATCGGCAGCGTCTCTTGCCGTGACCGCGTCTTTTCTGTCTTCCCGGAAGTCACGTGAGACGTTGCGTCTCACGTCCGACGTCCTCTGAGGCTGCCGGGAGTTGTAGTTCCTGTCAGCCGCGCCTTGATCCTGCCTGGGAGTGCGTGTCTCCCGTGACTCCTGACACCCCTACACTACCCCCCAAGACCTATCCCTACCCTAAACCCTAAAACACTACCCCTGCGTGACCTCCCCTGCCCCCCAGCCCCTAAAACAGTAGCTCCCCGCCCCAGGCCCAATCCCCCTTACCTCTCTACTCATGGTTCATGTGGTGCAGGCAGCTCGTCTGAGGGGGGTGGTGCACGTTGTTGTGAGGAAGCGGAAGAGTCTCTCCGTTTCCTCTAATGACATGGATCGCCTACTTACATGGCTGTTTCCACGGTTATACCTATATTTTTTTTACTATGCATATGCTTTTACCATGCATACCTTTACAGCGAAATTTGTTGTAAAGGCATGCGTGGTAAAAGCATATACGTAGTAAAAAAAGCATTGTAAAGTCAACGCGTTATCACAACGTGTGCGTTGTAACGCTTGCGTTGTAATGGTATGCTTCGAAATAGCCGCGTTGCAATGGCTGTTTCCCACCTAGTGTGGGTCTGTGGATGCGTGCCAGGTCAGGGCCCAATGGTGTAATGGCCAAGGGGGGAGGTCACTGACCCAGGGTGGGCTGCAGGTAAAAATCATGTCCCCCAGCTGCCCCAGATGACATCCCTATCACCAAAATCTTTATAATTCTACTACCCATTATAGCCTTTAGCCTTATGACGCTTGAGCTCAAGAACTTGTCTCCATCTTGGTGGAGGCTCACCAGAGGGCCCACAGGTTTTTGAATTTGTTCCAGAATCTCTGGTGATGACATCTTTGAGAACACAAAGATGGGACTTAAAGAAGGTTCAAGGCATAAACCTCCTTGATGACATGGAGTATATATTGGTCGTGAGTTATACATGTCTATTGATGAAGAAAGGACAAAGCCTTCATCTTACTAGGAATGTATGCTCAAAGGTATTTAAAGGATCCTTTTGCACTTTCCACAAGAGTGCAGCCTAACTTTTTTAAGAATTCCTGGTTTGTGGCAGCTAAAGAAACAACTAGCATTTTTTGATCAAAATCTATGCTTCTTATTTTATCACTGATTAACTTTAGATTGCTGCTTCGATTCTGATGTGAAGCCCCCAGTAGAAGAATGGAATCGTGAGAAAACAGAATATACTTCAGTATACAATAACGTAGGCTTTATGAACACAGTAATCTCAAGCAGAATTTGAATGATACCATGCTCCACATGGTGGGCCATTGAGAAACGCAGAAATTACCAGGAGACCCTTTCCATGTTCGGGAGCACTAGAGGCAAAACCGGCAGGAGTGGAGTGATGCATTGGTTCCACCCCCTGTGGTCAAGCTGCATAAGTGGCCACTCTCTTAAAAACATATTCTGGGACCTCGCTACGTTGATATTTCTGTAGTACAGCACTCGGAAATTTGTGTGGATGCATGATCGACTACATCCGTTAAACATCGTATTACTGTATCCTGCATATCTGATTAGTAGAGAACAACATAGCTTGGTCTTTTAGGGCAATGTCCCTCATGCCTGTTGTGCCTTCTATGCCGGCTGCTGGACTACTAACTGCAAATACCACTGTCCTTTGGCCAATTGTTTAATTATTTTATCCATGGCTATTGGTTGAGTCTTCATAACATGGGACTGTATCCCACGTCTGACACCACTGTGACGGGATAGTAACTACAGATGGATATGGATGAGTTTGAACCCATTTTATTTCAGTATATACGTATTGAGTTAAGTCCACTATGATTGATGTTTTCCTGGGTTTAGAGCTGCACAGTCTAGGTCCTAGTATTTTCTGTTATTCTGGTGTTCTCAGTTTTCCAATTTCATTTGGGATTGCTGTTCTCGGTGTTCCCAATTTTCCCTGGGCCCGCAGGAGAATTTGCTATATCCCCCCAAAATAAACAAACAGGACGGGTTGTTTCTCTTGAAAACATTCCCACGTTCCCTTGACTTCTTCCCTAGGACTGAGTGGGGGGTCTCTCTGTTCCCCAGCTCCTCCTGTACTCCTGTATAGTGTGGAATGGTAGCCTTATGCTCAAGAACACCAAAATCCCAATAGTGTTATTGTTTCACCACCACTGACTTGTGCGTACAACAAAGTTTTTAAAAGGTTGGCTGTAGACACTTCTCGCCTGTTGGACCATGGACTCAGGGAATTCAGCACCACCTCCTGTGGGTTTCTGGATTCCGAGTCTCCCGCTGTGCCCATAGGGCCTGAAGAACTCTAGCCTCCTGGTTGACAGTCTGTCTGCATATTTTCTGCCCTTTTTCTCAGGCTTAACTCCCTCGTCCTCTTAGTTTGCTTAGCTCTGTTTTTCTCTATACTTTCTCTCCACCTCCTATCCTCTTGTTCGTGGCCCTCCTCCTTTGTTGTCTCTTCTGGTCCTTGCTCCTTCTCCATTGGCCTCTCTTGTTCACCTTCCTTGCTTATTCTGTTTCAGTTCTCAGCACAATTCGACCAAAAGCAACCCCCGTACCACTTCCGGGTTGTCCTACTCACAATGTTAAAATCATATCACTGGCTGTGACTTTCTTGTTTCAGTTTCCCATATTCACCAGCTGCGACTTCCTCAGATTCCTGTAACTTTTACTCATCACAGCCTCTTTGCCATCTGGCAGCAAAAAGAGCGAACCCTTTCCAGTATCTTCAATGAGCAACTATTCAAATATGTTCAGGAGGTTTCCTACATTGTAAACAGCCATAACACAAATTCCATTCGTTGTTAAAGCAAAGGTAAGATTTTGTAGTTAGAGACTCCCATGCTTTCACCTATTTGCCAAAACAGATTGTGGCAGACAAGCTGGAACTTTTCCATTTCCTCATTCTGTAACAAATATTACGAGTCAAGTTGGAAGGGCATCACTGACCACAAAATAATAATTTTTGAGTGTTTTGTATTTAGTGTCCAAGGTATTTGGTATTATTGGCTGTGTATGTGGACTAGCCCAGGTATAAGAAGCATTAATACCAAAAAAATACTGCAGAGAATCAGCATCTGTAGCCAATCCAGAAAAGAGACCAAAAAAGGCAGGCTTGGAAGAAGAAAGTGCCTTCAATGCTTCCATCATCTTAGAAAGCACAGTTTGAACATGCCCAATAGGATGCAAGCAGTCCAGTTCTTTATGCATCCCAATAAAAACTGTGTTCATGTCCAGCAAAGAGGATCCTCTCACCAGGTAGAGAATCTGCACTAGAAGGAACAGGACAAGCTAACAGATCTGATTTTGAGAATTAGTATTTCTCTTTTAAGTTGTGAGCATGGTCGCTGAGAAACTGATCAAAAAACTCCATGACCACTTCTCTGATGTCCTTTGCAAAATCAGGCAATCTGAAAGAAACACGTAGTGATAGATTCCTTACCTTAGAATATTCCCAGGCGTCAGTCTGGATCCGGAATATCCCCAGGCGTCAGTCTGGATCCGGAAAGTTTTCGTCAGCAGTACCCCTGCGCGTCGGAAGGTGGCGTTGTGCGGCTCCGCGTCCGTCGTAGGCGTCGTGATCGCAGGGATGATGTCACAGCAGCTACTTAGACCGCGCGCTGACGTCAGTTCTTTCTTTTTCCGCGCCAGCAAGCGCAGATCCGGAGGGAGCGGTACCCCCAGTCATTTTTTGACTGAGTTTTTGGAGATTTTTTGTCTCAGATTTTTTGAGTCGATACGACTCCTGGTGCAGTCAGGAATGCCCAGGTTTAAATCTTGCGAGGACTGTCATCCCATGATGTCGGTGACGGACCCGCACCGCTTGTGTCTCTTCTTCCTGGGGCGCGACTACGACCCCAAGTCGTGCCCCGACTGCTGGGCCATGGCGCCGAAGACTTTGCGGGAGCGGTCCCGAAAGCTGCTTGAAGCCCGGCAGTCGGCTCCACGCCGTCAGAGGTCCCGGTCCAGAGGGAGGTCGAGGGACCGGTCGCTGAGCCGCCCACATCGGAAGTCGTCTGAATCGAAGTCTTCGCACTCGGGGTCAGGTAAGGCGAAGCACAAAAAGAAGTCAAAGAAACGTCCTCGTTCTTCGACTTCTCCTCGCCGGTTGCGCGACTCGGCTGAGGGTGTGGGTGGTGCCACCCCCGAGGCTCCGGCGGAGCCTACGCAGTCGTCGGTGACCTACCCGCTTTTTCCGGGTTCATCGGCGACTCCGGCCCAGGTACAGGAATTCCTGTCCGCTATGGCTCGCCTCTTTGGGCCGTCGGTCCCCTCCGGTGCGCCTTCGGGCCCCGCGGGCCCGACTGGGAGTTTTCGCCCTTTCACGCCGGTGGCTCCGGCCCCGGCATCGCCGTCGGCTCCGGCCTCGGCGCCGCAGGACTCCCATGGATTCCGTCGTGGATCCCGGTCGACGCCGGTTGACCTAGTCACACCTCCACCGACGTCGACCCCACCGGCACCACGTTCAACGTCACCCGGCGCGCCGGACGACGTCGGCCCCGGTTTCAGCCCCGATGTGGATACGGTGCCGGAACGGTGTCGACCGACGCCGATTCCGACACTGTTTGGGAATCTGTTTCCCTATATCCATCCTCCTCCTTTTCAGCCTGTACAACAGCAAGAGGAGGAAGGTGAGGACTGGGAGGGGTCTGAAGACCCTCTCACAGCTCAATGTGAGTATGACCCGGACTGGGCTGAGGAGCTGGGGGACGCCAGTGGTCTGGACACCTCTCCAGACCTTGGCATGATGTCTCCTCCTAACGTGGCTACGGAGGAGGGCGCTAGTTTTTCTGTGGTGTTGCGTAGGGCTGCTGAGGCACTCCACCTTCAGCTACCTACTGTGGCCGTCAGGACTAACCTCCTGACAGAAGTGCTTCAACCAGAAGTTTCCTCTGCGGAGCCACTGCTGCCCTTTCATGAAGCACTCTCTGATGTTCTTCTGGGCTCCTGGTCCAAGCCCAGCACAGGGGCTCCTATGGACAGGAACGTGGCCCAACACCATCGCCCGGCCCCGGGGGACCCCCTTTTCCTCTCTCAACACCCCACCCCTGAGAGCTTGGTTGTCCAAGCCTCTGCTTCCCCAAGCACATTCCCTTCCGCACCCCCGGATAGGGAATCCAAGAGGCTGGAACAATACGGAAAGAAGATTTTTTCTTCCGCCAGCCTAGGGCTGCGGTCTGTGAACACTGCATGCCTCTTGGGCCGCTATTCGCACTCCTTGTGGGATATGGTAGCGCAGGTGCTGCCTAGCTGTCCGGAGGAGGCCCGGACGACACTCTCCCAGGCAATTGCTGAGGGGAGAGATGCAGCCAAGTTCACAATCCGTTGTGGCCTTGACACCGCCGACTCGCTAGGCAGGGCGATTTCCACGACAGTGGCGCTCTGCCGCCACGCCTGGCTGAGGACAACTGGCTTTTCAGGGGATGTCCAAAACACTTTGATGGACATGCCCTTCGATGGCATTCGCCTCTTTGGCAACAAGGCAGACAGTGCTTTGGAACGCTTTAAGGACTCACGGGCTACGGCTAAGTCCTTGGGCCTTTCGGCCACGCGCCCTCCTCAGCCTTCTGCCTTTCGCTCCTTTCGTGCTCGCGGAAGGGGCAACCCCCCACGTTCGCAGCAGAGCCACAGGCCGGCGCAACAGTCCACGCGCGGGCGTGGGAACTGCCGCGGCGGTTCAGGGGGCAGCGGCCGGGTCAGTCCACCTCCACTCCCGCCACCACTGCCTCCAAACCTTCCTAGTCCGACCTTTCAGGCCCATCAAACGCCAGTGGGTGGCAGGCTTCGCCATCACCTCCCCCACTGGTGCACCATCACGTCGGACAGGTGGGTTTTGCAAATAGTCCGAAGGGGCTACTCCCTCCCCTTCGAGACTACCCGTCCAGCCATGCCACCTCAGTACCACCGCGTGTCGGGGGATCACTTGGCACTTCTCCAGCAGGAAGTTGCTGCCCTCTTGGCCAAGGGGGCCAAAGAGCGCTTTCCGACGCCAGAAATAGGTTGTGGTTGTTATTCCCACTACTTTCTGATTCCAAAAAAGGGCAAGGGCCTGCGTCCTATCTTGGACCTTCAGGACGTCAATCTCTTCCTCCGGAAGGAGAAGTTCAAGATGCTCACACTTGCTCAGGTCTTGTCTGCCCTAGACCCACAAGACTGGCTGGTAGCGTTGAACTTGCAGGACGCTTACTTTCATGTCCCCATCCTGCCGGCCCACCAGCGTTACCTACGGTTCACGGTAGGCCACGAGCATTTTCAGTTCACCGTGCTTCCTTTTGGCCTTACCAGCGCCCCTCGGGTGTTCACCAAAGTGATGGCGGTGGTCGCAGCTCATCTGCGCAGATCAGGGGTTTCAGTCTTCCCCTATCTCGACGACTGGTTGTTGAAGGCGGGCTCGCCCCAGGCAGTCGTCTCCCACCTCCAGACTACGGCCGACCTCCTGCATTTGCTGGGGTTCTCCATCAACGTGCCAAAGTCACACCTGATCCCCTCTCAGAAGCTCCTCTTCATCGGAGCGGTTCTGGACACAGCGCAGTTTCGGGTCTATCCTCCCGAACAGCGAGTCCGGGATATTCGGGATATAATTCCAATCTTTCAGCCCTTGTCCTGGGTTTCGGTCAGGATCACCTTGAGGCTGCTGGGCCTCATGGCCTCCTGCATCCTGCTGATCAATCATGCCAGATGGCATATGCGGGCTCTGCAGTGGGACCTGAAGTTCCAGTGGGCGCAGCATCAGGGGAATCTGTCCAATTGCGTCCAGATCTCGGAGGGCACTGCAAGACAGTTGCAGTGGTGGCTCACGAACCAGCATTGGGTCAGCGACAGATCCCTCTCCCTTCCCCAACCGGAGCACACAGTGGTGACGGACGCGTCCCTCCTGGGATGGGGCGGCCATTTGGGAGAGGCGGAGATCAGAGGCCTCTGGTCTCCGGCGGAGTCCAAGCTCCATATCAACATACTGGAGCTCCGGGCGATCCTACTTGCACTCAAAGCATTCCTTCCCTCTGTCAAGGGGAGAGTAGTGCAGGTGTTCACAGACAACACCACCGCCATGTGGTACTGCAACAAACAGGGCGGGGTGGGGTCGTGGACCCTATGTCAGGAGGCTCTGCGCCTCTGGACATGGCTGGAACATCAGGGCATTTCCCTGGTGGTTCAACACCTGGCAGGTTCACTGAACGCCAGGGCAGACGAACTCAGCCACAGGGTGCATGATGGATCACGAATGGCGTCTTCACTCGGACGTGGCGCAAGGTCTCTTTCAACAGTGGGGAGAGCCTTGGTTAGATCTATTCGCCACCGAAGAGAACGCGCAATGTCAGCAGTTCTGCGCGTTGGAATTTCCAAGGTGGCAGTCGCTCGGCGACGCTTTTCGTCGCGAGTGGAGTTGCGGTCTATTGTACGCCTTTCCGCCTATACCACTTTTACCCAGAGTGCTGAAGAAGATCAGACGCGACCGGGCCCAAGTCATTCTTGTGGCTCTGGACTGGGCTCGAAGAGTTTGATATTCCGAGCTACTCAGTATGAGCGTGGATCCCCCGATCCGACTGCCTCTTCGGGAGGATCTTCTGTCGCAACAGCAGGGGACGGTCCTCCACTCGAACCTGTCCAGCCTCCACCTCCTTGCGTGGAGATTGAGCGGCGACAGTTGATTCCATTTCACTTGCCTCCCGAAGTCTGTGATGTCATTCTGGCAGCCAGGCGTCCCTCCACTAAATCGGTATACGCCTGCAGGTGGAACAAATTTGTGGCATGGTGCACAGCAAAGGCTGTGGATCCCCTTTATGCCCCTCTTTCTGAGGTCCTACTGTTCCTTCTCTCTTTAGCCCAGCAGGGCTCTGCTCTGGGCACTATCAAGGGCTACCTTTCTGCAATTTCAGCCTTTCTCAGGCTACCTGATCAGCCCTCTCTTTTCAAGTCCCCTGTTGTAAATAGATTTCTCAAAGGCATCACTCACCTTTTCCCTCCTATTCCATTTGTAATGCCACAGTGGGACTTGAATCTGGTTCTTACTTATTTGATGTGCGCTCCCTTTGAGCCGCTTCACAACTGTCCTCTTCGTTTATTAACCTTGAAGACTGCTTTCCTGGTTGCCATCACCTCCGCTAGGCGCGTGAGTGAGCTCTGGGCTCTTTCATGTAAACCTCCTTTTCTGTCTGTTCATCCGGACAAGGTTGTGCTATGCACAAGTCCATCCTTTTTGCCAAAGGTTGTTACTGCCTTCCATATCGGGCAAACTATCACCTTGCCCACTTTCTTTCCGCCTCCGCACCCTTCCAGACAGGAAGAGAGGCTCCACCGTCTGGACCCAAAACGTGCGATCTCATTTTACCTCAACCGCACACAACAGTTCCGGGTGGATGACCAGCTCTTTGTTGGCTACGTAGGCGCCAAGAAAGGCCGGGCTGTACACAAGAGGACTATCTTCCGCTGGGTTGTCTTGTGTATAAAAGCCTGCTATTCTCTAGCTAAAAAGGAGCCTCCGGTGGGGCTGCGCGCCCATTCTACCAGGGCAACAGCAGCTACTACTGCATTGGGACGTGGTGTCCCCCTGCAAGACATCTGTCAGGCAGCCACGTGGGCCTCGCTGCACACTTTTACTAAGTATTATTGCCTTGACAGCCAAGTCCGGAGAGACTGCTTCTTTGGCCGTTCTGTTCTCCGTGATTTTCTGGTGTGATCTTGGTTCGCAGACCCACCACCGGGGTTGGTATTGCTGGGGTATCTATTCTAAGGTAAGGAATCTATCACTACGTGTTTCTTTCAGATGAACAAGTTACTTACCTTCGGTAATGATATATCTGTAAGAAACATTAGTAGTGATAGATTCCTTACCGCCCCACCCATCCTCCCCGTTCTGCGAACTGATTTCTAGGGTTAAGGTCATCCCTTTCAGGGCCCTAGTTTCAATGCACCAGTGGTCAGTATCTTGCATGGCTCTGCGTTCCTGGCGCGGAAAGTCGTGTACAGAACTGACGTCAGCGCGCGAGGGCGGCGTCTAAGTAGCTGCCGCGACGTCATCACGACGCCTACGACGGACGCGGAGCCGCACAACGCCACCTTCCGACGCGCAGGGGTACTGCTGACGAAAACTTTCCAGATCCAGACTGACGCCTGGGGATATTCCGGATCCAGACTGACGCCTGGGATATTCTAAGGTAAGGAATCTATCACTACTAATGTTTCTTACAGATATATCGTTACCGAAGGTAAGTAACTTGTTCGATAGATTCTGCTTTACTAATGGCCTTGTTGTTCAAATGAAGAAATTGGAGAGCAGGCCACAACGTGTGTAATCAAAGGTGGAGGAGGTCACAAAGTTACAGGATTACTGTTGGTCCTGGAAGGTTAAAAAAACCTGTCCGAGACCCTGCATGTTTGTCACAAACCCAGATGTACTGTGACTGAAAATGGAAAGGAGAATGAGGGTCCAGAACAAGGGACATTTTCCCAGTTGTGGAACACCTTTACCATTGAGTGATAATTGTTGTGATCACAGTGTTTCCCCTTTAAGTGCTGAACAGTAGATCTGCTAGAACTTGAAAATAAATTGTCTTTAGCGGATTTCTTTATTGGTTCAGAAATAGAAAGTACCAGAGTTCATGAAACATGTACTTTTTTTTATTTTTATTTTTATTGATAAAGAAAAAACATTGACAAACATATATTGATCAAGGATAATTATACATTGCAGAAACAGAAAAATACCAGAAAATATAATGAATACTCACAGAGGGGGGGGAAGGGCGACGGGGGGGGAGGAGCCTCCGTAGGCACGTATGTACTGTTGTATTCTGTTTGCTGTGTTAGGAGAGCATTATTTATGTCTTCCATAGTGTGAGCCAGTAGGGGCCGTGTAATATCTGGTCCATGTACATCATAGTTGACAGTGGTGGAACCGCATGCGACTCTATGGTGTCTGACCATCCCCCGGTACAGGGGGGGAACTGGACGCGGGACCCTAAGGACCCCCTTGTTGTTCGGGAGATGTGGTCGGGATGGGATCTGGGTTTGTTGTAAGTAGTTGTGATAGACATGCCACATGTTCTTAGGTCGTGAGGTCGGGGGTTGCAGCGTGGCATAGATGTCAGTTTGCAGATAGCAATATGACATGCTGCGTATCCACGCTGTTTTTGTAGGGCAGTGCTTGGCTCCGCAGTGTATCGCTATTTCCCTTTTTGCTAGCAATAATGCTATGGCTACAAACCTACGATAGCACAATTTAATATTGCTGACCAATCCCACTAGACCTAGCTTCGGAGAGGGGAGGAGGGGTGCGCCAATGATATTAGCTATTGTCTGAAATACCTCTACCCAATATGCATTAATTTGGGGGCACATCCAGGTCATGTGGGCAAAGTCGGCATCTGGCGCATTACATTTGGGGCAATTTGATGTTTTAGTAGGGTCATATTTGACCAACTGACGTGGAGTGATATAGGTTCTGTGCACAAATTTGAGATGAAGGAGTTTATGTCTGTGATTGGGAGAAACCTTCTGTACTTGATCAAGACAGTAAGTCCACTCTTTGTCAGTGAATGGGTAACCCAGGTCTTCCTCCCAGCGTTGCCGTACCCCCCTGTCTCGGACCTGTCTAAGTGCCAAGCATGCCCGGTACAACTTAGTAACCAAGTGCGTTCCTTCCTTATCAGTAATAAGCAAAGTGAGTGGTGTGAAGTCCGCAGGTGGGGATGGGAACGAGGTGACCGATGCGCGAAGTGTCCCAAGCAATCTGGTAGCTATAAATGTATCCATGTCAGCTCAGGGTGTGTGGATATGTCCGTCAAGGTGAGTGCCCGGCTTTCTGGAAATAGTGAGCCAAGGGTGCATAGATCCAGTTTGGTAAGGGTATGCTGTACCAATTTCTCAGAGGTGAGCGGCAAAAACGGGTTATTGTGCAGTGGGATGGCGGAGGAGTATAGGGGACCATTGCCTAACCTTTTGTTGAGTTTACGCCAAGCCCAACATGTGGTCGAGAGGGGTTGGATGTCTTGGGGATCCAGTGGTATGCCCTATGGGAACAGGGCTTCCAATGGCGTGGGAGCAGCTAATGAAACATGTACTTCAAGTCTAATAGTAGGAAAGGAACAGTGATTCATTGGTACCAGTCTGACTTGTTTCCTCTCTTCTATCTCTTAGTCTTCTTTGGACTGATATGTTGTATACTAGTAGCTCAAGACTCGCCCAAAGCCTACTTTGTTGCCTAAAATGGTAATGATATAGGAATAAGAGCTTGCTTTCTACACCTCTGAAATTTACCATTTGTAACTCGAGGGTAGAATGGGGTATTGGTATTTGCAAAATTAATAATACTGTAGCATTCTTCCGATATACCACTGGAATTGTTGTATTGGCACCAGGACCCTGGAGAGGATCAAGCTGAACGTCTGAAATAATGAAGTTGATCAAATGGTTATCTGCCTCTTTGGGGGATGCGGTCCTAGGAGCCTAGTATGCTACAGGCTACTCTGGGTCTGTTCATTGGAGTTCTGCGACATGAGCTGTTCCTTTTGAACCAGATATGACTTGGAAAAGCTACCTGGTACCAAAGGCCCCCTAGGGTTCTGGAGATTCTCTCTCCTGAACAGGTGGTTGAGGGCCTGATTGGGAAGGACACATTCAGATCTGTACAGATAGGAGTTTCCAAAATGGTCACTGCTCCCAGTACCAAATCTCTCTTACACAGATGCAAGAGCTTCCATGCTGCTACATAGTCCAGGGTCTCAGACCATTCTAGGACATTAACAATAGACAGTTTCTTAGGAACCTCAAATTAATTCCAGTGCTAAAATTACACAAGTTTAGCAGATGTCAGTTCCCCAGATACTACACACATGCTTTGTAAGTATCAGCTGTTGAGACTGTTTCCCGCCTCTAAAGCACTCCTTGAATCCCACTATTCACAGCATTTGCTGCAGAGAGAGTTATGAGAAGCCAATAAATGTATGTTGCTTTTTTCATATACGTCAGATGTTCTTGCTGCCTGTAAGAAAAGGCACAATTTGAAGATGGTTGCTGAATTAACAGTAATAGATAATACAGACACAGGGTGGAAATGTCAATTAGCATACATGGACAGATGAGGGAAGATGTCAAGAGGACAGTATGAGAATCAGAGAACGCTGGCTGAAAAAGGTGCTCTGGTGCCATTGAGGGGCCCAATGAGAACAATTGATTGGTTGCTGTTTGTATGAAAGTGCTGGAAGGTGGCAGAGATGGTTGGTGTATTTCTTCTGGCCCAGTGGATAAGTTGGAAACCCGAGACACCACAGCAGATGTGGGGCCCAGGCAGTGTTGGGAGCCTTCTGAGTAAAGGACAGCTAGAGGCTTGCATGGAGCTGTAAAGGCCACATAGACAAATGGGGTGCAGTGATTGGAAGCAGAAAGATGGGTAGCGTAGTGATTTGTCCGCTCTTCTCAAGTTTGGAAGGGTGGGGGGGCGTGGCTAGCAGCCGATGAAGATGGCTGCCATCTAAGTGAGCTGCGCTAGTTGCCAGCGCACAAGCCCACAAAATCCGGCATAATCCGATGCTCTGAAGGCAACTGAGAGCAAGTATCTGAGCGGCGACACGGCGGCTGCCCCGGAGCGTGAAAAGATCCCGGGATTGAGGTGCGGTGATCGGGCGAGAGACACGTCCAAAGATCAGCTCCGCGGAGGCAAGATGGCGCCATCCCGGTAGCCCGGAGGGAGAGGTGGATCCGACGTCCCAGCCGGATTGACACGGTGAGGTGCGGCCGCGCGGTGGAAGTGCATGCAGGATCTCGCTGCTGCATACCACGGAGAGCTCACCTCTGGTGTTGGCGGAGTGCAGAACGGAGACCGCGGACCATTGCAGCGAGGAGCTGACAGGGCTGTGCAGAGAACAGCTGACATATCTCACCCCACCTGTTGGTCTCCAGCCGTACCGACTGAGCGCCTGAATTAAGCGCGGGGCTGGGGCCCGACAACTACACCCGCTTTCAATACGCTAGAAGGCATAATTGGCAGACCGACCGGGAGCCAAAAGACACGTGGCCCTCCCCCTCCTGCGGGCGTCACAGAGGATCTTCCCTGAGCTGAGTTGCCACTGCGCTGCGAAGACGAGCAGCTCAGGGCGAAGAAAGGGATCAGGCCTGGTGGAATCCATTCTGTGGGGGCCCACACTGAAGGCAGTAACTAAGCACCACATGTGTCGTGGGCAGTAGGGCGGAACGGAAGGAGGCGGCACTCCCTCGCTGGCACTTGCAAGCCGGAGAGAGACTGAGACGGGCCCGTGACCCTGTGGTGGCGCCCGCGGGGGAGAGACATGAGGCCTACATCTGAGAGGTCAGTGTTGGGGCCTAAATATACTGGCTGGGGCCGGGGCATCTCCTGGAATTTGGAAACATTGCTAGTGGCCATCAGACCGGGCCATGGGTCGCAACAGGGTAATGGGGCCAGGTCAGGCCAACCATATCGACAAGTACACGGTGGCCATGGGTCGGGACGACGGTGCAAAAGGAGGGGGTCCGAAGGAGGAGCAAGATGATCAGGCCCCGGACCCTTCCCTGAAAGACATCATGAAGGCAATCAGGGAACTGCGTGGGACCCTGGAGCCGAAACTAGACTCTGTCACTGAGGAGGTGAACCTCTGGCGAGCAGACCTCCAGAAAATGTCTGAGAAAGTGTCCACGGCAGAGGCAGGAATCGGAGGACTGCAGTCAAAAACTAAACGTCTTGAAGATCAGGTCGCCATGCTTACAAAGAACCAGTCCGAAATACTTGCGCGGCTCGAAGACCAGGAAGGAAGGGCCCGGCGCAACAACATTCGCGTGGTGGGGGTGCTGGAGGGAATGGAGGGGCCATCGATGGACCTCTTTTTGGAGGATTTAATCCTGAATCACTTGAAGCCCAAACGCCTCTCCGCTTTTTTCTCTGTAGAACGTTCGCACCGAGCTCTGGGGGGCAGGCCTCGCCCCGGGGCACCCCGGCACACGATTATAGCCCGAATTTTGAATTTCAGAGACAGAGACGCTATCCTACAAGCGGCACGTTTGCATGGCGATCTCCGACATGAGAATGCCACCGTCCGTATTTTCCGGATTTCACGCTTCGCGTCCAGCGCCAGAGGCGTACGTTTGATGCTGTTAAAAGGGCCCTCCATGAACAAAATGTGAAATATATGATGCTCTTCCCTGCTAAACTCAAAATCATGGATGAGGGGAAGGCCTACTTTTTTGACTCGCCAGCAGAGGCGAGCGACTGGCTGGAAGGGTGGCGTACTGTTGGGCCCAAAGGGGGCAAAAGTCGAACATCACCTAAGAACGGGCACATCACAGCAGAGCAGGAGGCGGAGCAGGCGTCCAGTAGTCAAGAGCAGCGACAGCAAACAGATAAGTGACTTGTGACGCTTTCCCCGGTTATCGGAACTGAACGTTTCCTTCCCAGAGACATTGAGGGAGGCAGTAGTGGGGTCCAGGAGTGGTGTTATAAGTGAATGGGCCCGCTTGAAGTGTGACACCGCATAGACACCCGCATCGTGAGGCCCGCTATGATCCAATACAAAGGCCAAACATGTGAACTGAGGAGTAATGTTGCTTCGGAGTTAATCTGCATGGGCTTGACTGTATTCCAACAGCAGACATACTTTACTTCATGCTGGAGGCTGGCTCACGGCCCCTCACTAATGTTTGTTAATGCACTGTTCGGGCGACAGGCACTCTGCACGTTTGGGAGGTGGGAGGTTGGTTACTCACCCAGCAGGGCTGCAGGGAGGGAGGAGTTTGGTACAATGTTTAGTTATTTTGGGGGGGACGGGGTACACGCTCAAGACCACCATATCCAGAAATTACAAGAGGTTGACATGAGGAAAACACGAGAGAGGAGGGGACTCATAAACATAATTTTTTCCACCCGACGCCATGGGGGATTTAGCTAGTATTCGGGTATGGACCTGGAACGTAAATGGTCTGGGGAACAAGATCAAACGTGCACTTGTCCTTCAGCATGTTAAGAGGCACTCCCCAGACGTAATATTGATACAGGAATTGCACCTAAGAGGGAGTAAATGTAAGGCATTAGATCGCTTTGGGTATAAAATGGTGGCCCACTCCGGATATACGACTGGGGCTTGCGGGGTGGGAATCCTGACCCGCAACACATTACCCCTAGTGATAACAGGTACTTGGACAGACGAAGCAGGCTGTTGCGTGGCGGCAGCAGGAAAATGGGAGGGGCACTTGATTGTACTGTGCTCGATCTATATACCCCCGGAACTCCACGCTGTGGTCTTCCCAAAGATTAGTTCATTCCTGACGGGACTGCCCATGGGCACTCTTTTGATTGGTGGGGACACAAACGCAGTCATGAATCCGGAACTAGACCGCTCTGGCTCTCAAGTGGGCCGGAAAGGGGAGCGTGGTCTGGCAGGCTTCGTCACGGCCAGGGGCATGGGCATGGTAGACCTGTGGCGGGCGCACAACCCACTAACGCGGCAATACACATACTATTCAGCACGACATTACTCCTTTTCTAGAATAGACCTCTTTTTCACACGAAATGATCGGGTGGGAGAATTCAAAGACCCTAAACACATGGCGAGGGGCATTTCGGATCATTCTACGGTGTGTTACCATCAAAGGCCCGCTCCTAGATAGAGCGGTATTCCCAAGAATTGACCCATGGCACCTAAGAGATCCAACACTCAGAGACAAAATCCGAGAGAGTTCGGAGCTTTATTTTAAAGAAAATAAGGGGACAGTACACTCACACATTACTCTATGGGAGGCCTACAAGACGGTATTGAGGGGACAGGCACAGGCGCTGATCGGGGCCAAGAAGAAAGAAGAAACCATGCAAATCAGGCTGCTTGAGCAAGAAATCACCCAGATGGAAGGGGATACTGCAATTGCAACAAATGCTGACCTGCGTCATAGGCTAGCATTGCGACAGCGAGACCTGCATGCTTTAGCAGATAGCGAAGCAAGGGCATATGCTCTGGCGACGCAACATCGACTGTACGATGTAGAAGACAAGGCATTGAAGCTCCTAGCGTGGCTGGAGAGACGTGATAGAGAACGATCGTGGGTGACGGGGGTGCGGGACACAATTGGGTCATTGAAAACAACAAGTACAGAAATAGCGGAGTCCTTTGCCACGCACTTTGAAGGGGTCTATGCACCGGTATGCACTAGGTCCGAAAACGACTGCGAAGAACTGCTAAGGGACTTCGCTTTGCCCACATTATCCGGGGAAGCGCGTGAGGCGCTTGAGGGCGACCTCACCGAGGAAGAGCTGGGAGGTGCCCTGGGTTCCCTGAAATCAGGAAAAGCAGCAGGTCCAAATGGCCTCCCGGTGGAGATATATAAAGGTCAGGCCTCCATAATAGTACCACCACTACGAAATATGCTGATAGAGGCACGAGAATGGGGTCAACTCCCACTAGATCAAAGAGCGGCCACAATCGTGGTAATATGCAAAGAGGGGAAACCTCCAGATCAATGCAGCTCATATCGCCCTAGCTCCCTAATCAATATGGAGGCGAAGGTGCTGGCCAAGGCCTTAGCTGGCAGGCTGGTGTCAGTCGTTTCAGAATTGGTCCACCTGGATCAATCGGGCTTTATGCCCAACAGAAGCACCCGACATAATCTATGGAGACTCTATGGTGTGCTCCATATGACGAGTAATCCTGCGGCCCAACAGACGACATTGATGGCGCTAGACGCGTCAATGGCGTTTCATAGTATAGAGTGGCCGTACCTGTTTATGGTGCTCCACAGCATGGGTTTTGGCCCTAACTTCTGTAGTTGAGTAAGGCTACTGTATGAGGCACCTATGGCCCGGGTGCGAGTCAATGGGGCGTTATCCAGACCCTTCCAGCTGCGGAGAGGCACTAGACAGGGTTGCCCCTTGTCCCCGTTACTATTTGCCCTCACACTGGAACCATTGGCTCTCTGGATTAGGAAGGATCCGATGATCTGGGGTATAGCGGCGCCAGGAGGATGGGAGGAGCGTATTTCGCTGTATGCAGACGATATAGTCTTGTATCTTGCAAGACCATACCACTCACTGGCAAGAGTGCTTCACATCTTTGAACTGTTTGGAAGCTACTCGAGTTACACCATCAATTGGTCCAAGTCAGTGATCTTCCCTCTGTCGGGCCCCCCGCCTAGGGTTTCAGTGAGGTGTGCGGTCCCAGTTGTGAAGGAGGGTTTTAAGTACCTAGGCATCCACGTAACGCGGGACCAAAAGGCGTTCCTGGAGGAAAACCTTGAGCCCCAGATGGGTCGACTCAGTACTGATGTGCGCCACTGGCGTACCCTTCCGCTATCTCTTATGGGCAGGGCTGCCCTTTTTAAAATGATGGCGTTGCCGCGCCTCTTATATGTTCTCCAGAACACTCCATATCCCGTGCCCCCGACAATCTTTAAGCGGATAGCACAGGATGTTAGAACGCTGCTGTGGCAGGGAGGCCATCCCAGAATTGCGCTCCATAAACTACAAAAGAGAGTGTATGACGGAGGCCTGGCGGTTCCCGACATCAAGCTGTATTACTGGGCTTCGCAGCTACTGGTCATAAATGACTGGGTGTTCACAGACACCAATGAGCCGGCCTATAGAGCAGACAGAGCCGTCATGCCGGGAGGAAACTGTGAGCCGCTCTTGTACTCAGGAAAAAAACGTCCAGAGTGGCCTACACACACTGGGGTGGTGGTAGAGTGTTCGAAGGAGGCTAACAGATTACTCGGCTGGATGGGGAAACTAACCAGTCGCACTCCATTATGGGTGGGGGATCCACTAAAAGAGGTGGCAGCCCTAACGGGCTTCAGAGGGTGGAAATTGATGAGTACCTGGGCGATGTATGGAGGGGGGATACTCCCCTCGCTTAAGAAGACCTACAGCAGGAGTACAATTTAAATCAGACACAGAGATACCAATACTTGAAACTAATGCATGCACTACGGAGCCACATCCAACGTGGTACCCCTTTCCTGGATCACTCCCCATTAGAGGATATTTTGTTACTTGATCCCATTCCTGAGAAAGCAACATCCACGATATACCGCAAACTGATAAATAATGTACCAGACCCCCTGACGACCCTGCGAGGGGCATGGGTGAATGACTTGGGGAACATAGATGACGAGGAATGGCATGAGGCATTACAGAGCCCAAGAGAGATCGCAGTTCGCTCAAGATTTAGATTAGTACAACTTAAGATACTACATCGTACCTATTATCCCCGTACACACCTGTATGTCTGGGGCAGGGCTCCAACAGCGTTGTGTGCCAGGGGTTGCCGGCAGGAGGGAGCTTTCCTACATATTCTATGGGAATGTCCAGAAATTGCCAGGTACTGGCAGACAGTCACAGTCACTATGTCTGAGGTGGCAGGAGTGATGGTTCCAATGGACGCAAAATGGCTTCTATTGATGATTAAAGGGGACTCTGACTGGCCCAGGCATGTAGGAATATGGTTGGCACTGGCAGCCGGGATAGCCAATCAATCAATCAATCAATCAGGGGTTTGTTAAAGCGCGACTACTCACCCGTAAGGGTCTCAAGGCGCTAGGGGTGGGGGGGGTGCAGGTTCCATCCATCAAGGAGGGGGTCTGTCGAAGAGCCAGGTTTTGAGGTTTCTTGCGAAGATGGGGAGCGATGTTGTCTGTCTGAGGTGGAGCGGAAGGGCGTTCCATGCTTTGGCCACGAGGAAGGAGAAGGAGCGGCCTCCCGATCTGGTCTTTCTGGTGCGGGGGACCACGACGTAGGAGAGCTGGGCTGATCGTAGGGTCTTTTGGGGTGCGTGGAATTTGAGTCGGCTGTTCAGGTATGCTGGTCCGGTGCCGTGGAAGGCCTTGTGTGCGTGGGTGAGCATCTTGAAGGTGATTCTCGCCTCGACAGGGAGCCAGTGGAGTGTGCGCAGGTGCTGGGAGATGTGGCAGTGTTTTGGCAGGTTGAGGACCAGTCTTGCGGCGGCGTTCTGGATGTTCTGTAGCTTGCGGGTGAAGTTTTTGTTTATTCCGGCGTAGAGTGCGTTGCCGTAGTCGAGTCTGCTGGTGACCAGGGCGTGAGTGACGGTCTTTCGGTGTTCGAGGGGATCCATTTGAAGGTCTTACGAAGGAGGCGGAGGGTGTGGAAGCAGGAAGACGAGACAGAGTTGATCTGGCGGTCCATTTTGAGCTCGGAGTCCAGGATGATTCCCAGGTTGCGTGCGTGGTCTGTGGGGGTTGGCGGGTTTCCGAGGGCGGGGGCCACCAGGTGTCGCTCCAGGCATCGGGGTTTGGGCCCATGATGAGTACTTCTGTTTTGTTGGTGTTTAGTTGTAGGCAGCTGTTTTTCATCCATTTGGCGACGGCTTCCATGCCTTCTCGAAAGTTGCGTCTGGCGGTGTTGGGCTCGTTGGATAGGGAGAGGATGAGCTGGGTGTCGTCTGCGTATGACACGATGTTGAGTCCGTAGGTTCTGACGATGGGGGCGAGTGGAGCCATGTAGACGTTGAAGAGCGTCGGGCTGAGGGAGGAGCCCTGGGGGACTCCGCAGGTGGTAGGTGTGGGGTCCAAGAGGAAAGGGGGGAGTCTGACCCGCTGCGTCCTGCCGGAGAGGAAGGAGCGGATCCAGTCGAGGGCCGAAGAAACAGTGTACAAGAGTAGGGGATGTGTTAATAAATGGGAGAAAGTATGGGCGCCATGGCGGCAACACAGAGCGACGCTGATGGGAGAGTGATATGCAACAGCTGTTACAGGGCGGGGTTGTGGATGGGATGGAGGAACTGGGCGAAGACACTTTTTGAACAAAAATGTCATAGTATGAAAGTATACCCGGTGAGCCATCAACGATTTATAGTCTCCTATCTCGTGTAAATATTATTGCTGTAATGTCTAAACCTCATAATGTACAATCACAAGTGATTCATGTAAACTATGGTCTGCTGAGCAATATTAATAAAAAAGAGTTTTAAAAAAAAAAGTTTGGAAGGGTGACAGAAATTTTGATATAAAGAGTTTCTTTGAAACCGATGTTTAAAAATGAAGATTAAGGAAAGACTGAGAATGAACAAAAAAGGGCACATCTTGGAGCTGTGCAGTGCACTGAGAAGATCCCTGTTAGGACTGAAATGACAAGATAGGAAGACCATGCAACGCCTAATGAAATGCCACACAAGGACAAGGATGAAACAGACTGATTTGCCCTAAGAAGGCAACTGGTTAATACAGACATAAGGAGGACACACAGTCACAACCTTTCACTGAGGAATGCCCCTAGTAGACCTATTGACTATAATCTACCTGTAATAAGGTGGATGGGACATCCACCACGTTTGTGTTGGAGCACCCCCATCTCAACCAAACTCTAAAGAAGGCCCTTAGTCAAGCAGGTAATGCTCCAACTTATTAACGATTTTCTTCCTCCCTTGGGCAACCTCCAAGGTTACACGGGCATGCTCTCCTTCTTTTAGATGTACCAAATTGCTCAGTTGGTATAAAGGTGTCCAAGAGACTAATGAAAAAAGAAGTGAGGAGCAGTGATCCAAAAGTAAAGTCTTCTTCTTTATTTAATCAGACATTAGTTACAACTTAATAAAGGCCAACATTTGTTTCACAAGATGTCTTGCTTCATCAGGGCCATCAATTGTGATTATCATTCACTACAATATAATCAGAAAAGTAAACCATTAACAAAAATCTTTGATTTACTGGATTCTTTAAATCAAAAACAAGTGAACAAATCTATGTCTTAAATTTCAAGAAATCTTACAAAAAGAATCTTTTACAGAGACAATTTACTCCACAATATCAACATCTGATTAAATACCAGCACCTTGTAAAAGAGCAATTGTATGCATCGACAATGGCATTCAGTACATGACATTTCCTCACATATTACAGAGTTTTCAAACTATCTATAACTTGCTAAGAGACAACAAGGAGAAACTTTGGAAATATCTAGACTTGTCAATGTTGCACATTTACAATGGAGCAAACTCATTCATCCAATAAAATGACCGAAAACCATTACACAGAAGACATGCAACCCTTTACATATTCAACTTAAATATTGTCAAATTCATAATCTCTTTTCTTTAAAATAAAACATTACTTGGTAAAGTTCTCATTACACCAAATCAATGCTTAAATAAAGAATCTATTAAATAATAAATACCTTCTCATATGTCTAATAGTGTGACTTCATCAGAGAGATCTTGTATTTCCCTGGTTAATATTTTCCTAAAACAAATTTAAGATACTTTCTACAATTAATAGTACCTTAAAGATCAAAAACTCATTCATTAACTCTCTCTACAGTAACTCGTTCATTAACTCTCTCTACAATAATTCCTCTGGCCTGGCCACATACCTCTCAATTTAAAAGTGTAACTGGCAAGTGCCCTCTAGAGATCCGTATCCTATCAAACTTACATTCCCCAAACGACCTTTTATTTTATGTTGGGAGCAAGATGGCCGCTGTTGCTACCACCTTTCAGAAGTCAGTAACATTATAGTGGTTTGAGACATCAGTGGCGGAGGCAAACCATTGGTACATCTAACTGTGAATCGCAAATAGGAAGGGATGCCCTGTTTATGACCCTTCTTATTTGCGATCCGGAATGAGCGGCTAAACCCATTTTGCGATTCAGAATGGCTTCACTGAATCGTGAAATGGGTTTAGTACATGGCTAAATACTATTTTGTGAATCGCAAGGTTTGCAAATGTAAAATGCTTGCGTACATCTGGCCCTTTGTTTTAGCGAGAGACAGACGCTGTTCTACCAGTGCTCAATTTTCACTGCTGTGTGTCTGCAATGGAGCAATGCAGCCCAATTCAGGTGTCTGTCAGAATACTTTTTACTTGGAAAACAACCTGTCTTCACGCTTTATGAAAGCAGAGCATTTTTTTGCCGTGGAGCAGGTGTCTGTGGTGCACAGATTCACTTGTCAGGGTTATTATGATCTATCTAAATGCATGCCCAAACCAGCAACCGAAGCAGTGTATCTGATAGAGACATCTAGCTGCACATTCCTTAACATTTTAATTCTCCCCAGGCATCAGACTTAATCCAGAAATGTGTAGCAGTATCTCTGCACCCTGGGGGACGGTGTCGTACGACTCCGTGATGATGTCGACTCCGGTTGTGACGTCAGTGGAGTCAAAGAAGTCCCCTCAGGGCAATCTAGAAGTACATTATAGGCACTTCTCTCAATGTCACAGAGCAATTTCTGCACCAATTAAAGCCAGGTGACGAAGAACAGAGATTTAAAGGGTCATTTTAGAGTTTGGTCGAGTGGCTGCAAAACCACAAGTGTAGAGAATGCACTCTTTCTGCCACACTGCTGGCAGCTAGTATTTCAAATCCAGGGTACCAGGCTGGTGCAAAAAGGCACCCCCTTCACCAACTGGCTACTGCTGGCTTTGACGGGCTCCTTGTTGGGTGAGAATACTCAGTAGCAGCTTCCGCCCCTCCTGGGCCCCCGATAGTTGTAGCCCCCATGTGTCTCTCACAGCTGACACTCCTTTCTTGTGCCGCCTCTTCCATTCAGGCCCTACCTGACTACACCCCATTCCCACACACTTCCTTCCACTTCCACCCTTGGACTGATGTGGGTCCTGGAAATGGACCCCAAAATTGGGAGTACATTTCTTGCACACACATTCAAAATGCCTCTAATGCAATGGCAGTTTTCTCCCAGTACACCAGGGATATTTTCTTTGATTTCTGTGCAGAACTGCAATGATTCTCATGGCTGCCTTGCACAGAAGACATTGTGGTGGAAATAATGGTGAACGAATAGGGCATCCCATTTTCTGTCATTTCAGATAGTGGCACTTCTGTCGGCAGCTCGCCATTGGGATCACTGCCTTACGTTGCCCTCAGAGGAGGGTGGCAGAACTCAGACAGGCGGCAAGACAGCCACCTCTATTTTTCCAGATGTTCCATTACCATCTTCCTTTTAATGAGGCCCTATCTGCATTGATCTTACAGGAAGTTATCTTGAAGTATGTACTATGGGCCTTATTTAGAGTTTTAGCTAAGCTGGACATCTGCCAGAAAGTGACAGATCTCCTGTCCGCCATATTTGGAGCACTCTTGACATTAATACGATGGACAGGCCATCTGACACTTTATAGTGAATGTCCTTCAACTCTAAATAAGGTCCTAAATAACTACCAAGTCAAGCGATGTTTGCAACAGTCATTCCTAAGTGAATAGAAAAACATATACAGACCTTCCACCCTTCAGTTGTCCTAGGTTCCTCCAATACTGTACTTACCGTGGCTTACAGACTGCTTCCTTCCCTGTAACCATCTGTTTTCTCTCATAGCCCTTTCTGCAAGTCAGGGATCTGCTGGAGACATCCACCACAAATGAGCCCCACAACCAGAGGATAAAGATTGAATATGCACAAGATTCAGCTGAAGGTATGACAAAATTGTTTGGCAGGGAGGTGAGGGATTACTGAAGGAAGAAACGGAAAGGTGTGAAGAGTGGGAAAAGTTCTAGAAATACTGAAAGTAAAGATTGTTATGTACCTTACCTGACAGGGCAAAGGAAGAAATATACCTTTGAGTGGGAACACAGCAGTGTGGTCTGCAGTTGCCACCTTTCACAACGCTTTGGGACTTTTCTGTGGTACAAGCTACAGGGAACAGCTACAATGCAGCTCAATTAAATAGAAGGGGAATTGTTACAAAAATGAGTTAAAGATAGAGTGAGCTAGTTAAAGAGAATGAATACTATGCTAAACCTATTAACCAGAACTTACGGCCCTTCCCGAAGACGATTTGATCCGGTTTTGTTCTACAAAGTCGGGGCATGCACTGGAAAGCAATGCCCTATAATATATTCCATCTTTCCTCAGTTTCAATTATTATTGCCTAATTCAGACTCCAATTCAAAATAGCTTTTATTTCGGGTTAAAAACCATTAAAAGCATACATACAGCTTATTCGTCATGCAGTGCAAATCCAGAATTATCAATAAAGTGCATACACAGAATAATCTTTCTACATTTATATGTAATGAATTCTGTTAAAAAAAAAACACTAGTAAACGGATAAAACCACGACTAATTAAAATCTCAATCCCCTCTTTTCCCATGTAGATTCTACTGCTAATTGATAGCTGCTTAAACTAAAAACTATATGCGAATTAGTGTCATTTTTTAAGACTCTCATTACATCTAGATGTTTCCTGAACCCCATGTTGCGGCAAATTGGGTGAAACCAGTTCCTTCTCGAATTTGCATATACCGGACAGAAAAAAAAAATGCGTGTAGTGTCCAAAGTACTTAAATGCAGTTAGATTCTTCATTAGCATTATTGGCCGGTTTCCACCTTGCTGTAAAAGCTTTGATTTGGAGAATATCAAAACGAAATTTCATGTACAGCGTTTTTGCCAAATGAGGTTGGACAATGTCCAGATATGCTTCAAAATAGCAAGAAGTTGTGATCTACCTTCCTAACCAGGGGTTTTGGTGAAGACTGTTCAGAACATACTCTCATTATATCTGCTTCAGGTGCTTTTTTGAGTGTACTGTTAGTGTTTGGGGATCACTCCAGAAGGAAGTAAGACCAAGCTTACCAAACCAGGTCTGGACATGGCAGAACCAAGGGAAAGTCGTGAGAGTGTCAAGTCTCAACAGTTCCCTTAGTCCCTCTCTATAGTGTATCAATTCCTGTGTGACCCATAGTCTTATCCAGTAAAGTATGGGTCTCAGGACAGCTAAATGCTCTATTCTTTTAATGTCTGTATCTAGATAAACAGGTGTAGACCTGGAAAGGCATAATAACCTTCTTAGAAACCTGCTCTCGCTCAGTGTGAGCTGGTTGAGATTGTCTGCACCCCATAACTCAGCACCATATAGTGCTGCAGCTTGGGCCTTATACTTGTAAACCTCAAGGGTCAGGGAACTCCCTTTAGATGTAGTGGCTTGGTGTTTTTAAGTAATAGCCATAGGGCTATGTGCGAGAACGGTTTTGGATTTGTTAATTTGTGGGAGGCATGAAAGTCTAGTGTCTAACATTATTCCGGGATAACTAAAGTTGGTTACATGCTCCAATTTTTGCTGCCGTACTACAATGTTTTTCCTAAAGGTCTTCTGGGGTCTAATGGCCATGTATTTCATTTTGCTAGAATTAATTTCTAGACCCTTGGCTATACAATACTCGTTAAAACGATCAAGTAGCTTTTGTAGCCCCGTCTGTGATACCAAAGCAGTGTCGTCTGCAAAGAGCAATGCAGGAACTGGGGCCCCACAATGCTTCGGAGAGTCGTGGTTACACTCCTGCAGATGCTTTACAACATAATTGACATAGAGTGAGAACAGGGTGGGTACAAGGACACATCCCTGTCTCACTCTCCTTTTTATGGGAACGGGTTTTGTGAGTTCACCACGCGGGCCCAAGCTGATTTGGCATAATTATCCTGATGTAGCCTAATTATCTGGGTTAAAAGTTAGTCGGGTACACCTTCACTTTTTAAAATGGCCCATAAGAGGCCTCTCGGGACAAGGTCAAAAGCTGCCTTTTGTGTGACTTACAAATGCCCTCCCTTCAACTTAATATATTTCCACAGAATACACAGAAGTCTGAAGACCTCATTGGTTCCCTCCTTACACCAGACAGATAGCAGCTCAGTGATGAGCACATATATGATACCTCTGTCTAAAAGATATACACATCAGTCAAAGTGCACTCTCAAATGGGACTCTGAACAATTAAGTAGGAGCTCAGTAATTTGTGTCCTTTTAATCCGGATTTCTACACTGCTAAATACCTATTATTGGTTGCAAGCAGGGGTCGGTTTCAGGTCGACTATCTGCCACCAGCCTGGTGGTATAGGTATGAGGCAGTTGAGCAAGGAGGCAGTTCAACTTTGAGAGTGGCCCTTATACAATCAAATTGGTCTATCAGCAGCCCATCTGATGAGGAAGGAGAATGCGAATGCAGTCCACCTCAGCAGGCTGTCATTGTCTAATCATGAGTGGGAATTGCTACAGACTGTGGCGATTAAGTTGTTTGGATTTTTGGGGAGAGCAGGTGTTGGATCTCTTTGCA